>CM064871.1:52315774-53515774 GCA_032719365.1 Prinsepia uniflora | reverse complement strand
GTCCGAAGCCGCGTCTCGATACGCGTGCCATACGGCTCCCCGAGCCGATCACCATCACCGGGACCTCCAAACCTATCCAAATTAATTTAGAGGGTTACTAACTACTTATATAACCCCTCACTAAAGCCCCGTAATTTTCCCGTATTTTTAACTATTTTTAATCCCGAACCTAAACCTTCCGATGCCCCGAAACATATCGAGACGGTGTCCGATCGACTCGAAACCAGTCCCAAAATGTTCGTTACATCGAATAGATGATTTCGTATGTTGGACACATCCCCAGAAACCCCACCACGCGCTCTCACGCGCCGCCTGAAGTGGCTGCGCGTGGGCTTCACACGCCTGCTACAGTACCTGCTGACGTCATCGCTGACGTCAGCATGACGTCATCACTGACAGCCCCTGACAGTGACACGTGTCACGCTCCCATTGGCCCACTGTCTGACATTGTCAGATCTGACATGATGACTTCATCCCTGACATGATGACGTCATCAGGATGACGTCATCAGTCATCCCTTACATCGGTCAGACCGGTCCGAACCGGTCCGGTCTGGTTTTTCCTGCTACTTGGACCGGCGTAACCGGTCCAGGTCTCCTTCTCCCTCATTTTCGGTCCATTTGCTTCCATTCCAACTCCTAAATTCCTATTTCTTCATTTCCTATCAATCCTAATTAACTAAACAACCTAAAACCTATGAAATCCAACCGGTCCAATTTGAACCTCACGGTTCAATTTTTCCCGATCAGTCTACACGGCTTCTCGGCCGTCAACCACCACCAAAACCTTCCTAAAATGTCCCTAGCAACCTAATGGACTCATTAAAACCATTAAAAACTAACCATAACAACGAAAATGGAAAAATGGATCAAAATGGGCTAACCGGGTACCCGTTCGGGTTTCTCCTCCTCTCGCCGCCGTGGGCGGCGGTTCAGGCCTCCAAGCCGGCCACCTCGGCTCCCTCGATCTCCCTGGTCCTCTGCCTGGTCATGGGTGATGGTTGGCTGGGTTTGGGTTGCACGGGAATGAGAGAAAATGGTGAGATCGGGTGGATTGTGTTTGAACGAAGAAAATGAAAATGCACGGTGAAGTGCATGTATGTAATGTGTTGTACAGTGGATGAGTGACACTTGTCACTCATCCATTGGTTGCTAAAAAGCAACTGGTCCCACTAAAGACAAACTGCACTTTTTGTCTCGTAAAACGTGCCGTTGTGAATAGTAACCAGAAACTTCCGTGAACCGTAACTTCGTCGTCGAACGTCCGAATTCGACGTGCCGCCTGTCTATGGATTCGTATCGTCCTTATCTACGTAACGGTCTTCGGCCCTCGGCCATCGGACCTCCCGATCAAAAAGTCAACTTTTGACCTCCTATTCACCCAAATTACCAAAATGCCCCTAAACTTCCGAACGTCATAACTTCTTCCTCGAACGTCGGAATTGAACGTGCCACCTGTCTATGAACTCGTGACGTCACGAACTACGTCACGGTCATCAGTCAAAGTCCATTTGACTGCCTGATTAAAAAGTCAACGTTTTGCCACCATCAGGGGCAAAACGGTCATTTCGCACCGTTCGTCCGATTTCGCTCTACTAATCACGGATTAGCCTCACTAATCGTGATTAGTCACTAATCTAATCTAGGAATTTGGGAGGGGTCGTTACAACCTTCCCTCCTTAATTAATTTCGTCCCCGAAATTCCAACCGACCTAAACCCAACCGTTCTTCCCTCCTTAATTTAGTTCCGTTCTCGAAACGCCAACTATTCTGATTCCACATCCACCTCGTGGAAGGTAGAATCGACCTCGAAATACGTGTACCCTCGTACACCAACCAACTAGAACAATACTTACTCGTCTGCAACCAGACGTACCACTAACGCTCATGTCGCCTCGTCTACATTCGACCACGTCGAATAGCAGAAGTCGTACGCTCCGAACTGACACCACCTGTCAGTATCAGAGTAGCCCAAGTATCCTATGATCGACCCACTTGTCAAATCTACCCTTTCGCTGACATAAACAACTCTACGGTTCCTTACTCACTCACTAAGATATCCTGACGTCTGCTCCCACTGGGAGTCATCAGACCTCACTCAACGATCCACGCTGACACCTCCGACAGACCGTCACCACTTAACATTCATCAGTCGAAAACTAACACTATACTCCCTGGTGGTTATACTAACCAACAATTCACCCGACCTGTGTGTAACTAGGCCCATCAGAAATACCATGACCCAATGCACGGTATCCAATGTCCAGTTCACGACCTCGACTAATTCAATGGTATCGGACTAAGCCGACTACCAATACGCTCTCCAATGTACCACTGGTATACCCTATATATCGTCACCAGACATCACCAGTCTTCCTGGTATCATACCTCGAACAACGCACAAAGTACGTACATCTACCCATCGACTTACCACAACAATAACCAGACCACCTAGGTCGTAGTCAAACACGTTTCAATTATGGAGTTCATTTGTCCAATCGTATTAGACAATTCGAAACTCCGACCCATTATCCATTTCCAAATCCGAATCCGGATCCGCAATTTCGTATGAAATCCCAAATCCAAATCCAGAAATCATATCCATAATCATGTCCAAATTCGAATCCAAAATCATTATTCCGTAAGCTAGCATTTGGAATAACTATTCCGAACCCAAATCCATAAAAGAAAATCCACAGTCAAGCTTTAGAATCAAATCCTGAATCGTCACCCAGAATCCGATTCCAAACCCCAACTCCAGAAATCCCCTTTCAAGTTCCAAAATCAAATCCTAAATCGTCATCTAGAAATCTGATTCCGAAACCTGAAACATCGTTCACGTCTACCGAGACATACCAAAACCAAACCTATCGGTTACTCGCTCAACCGATTACCACAATACGATCGATTGACTTCATAGGGAAGTCAATCCCAACATCAACACAACAATAGGTCAGACAAAATCCGACCTCGTTAGACACCTACTCATCGGACAACTACTCAGGCGAGTAATAAGCCATATGGGACTTACCTCGAAAAGAAGTTCAGTCTAATCATGCTTCACTCAACATCCAAGTAAGAGTAATAAACTCTCCATCTATCTGGATATACAAATCACGATCCAGATCCAACACTACGTCAACCGACCATAGACGTCACGATCGAGGATCGTCACGCCAACCAAAGTCCTAGACCATTTCCCACATCTTAAATAGATTAGTCTACGACGAGACACGCCGAGACTGTGGGTTATCACTGATTACCTCGTATCATCCTTGTCATTCCACCGAGGAAAATCAAAGATGATACAAGACTGTGACATCAAAACTCATCCTATGTGAATACAACCAAGCTCGCTGCATTCATCACGCCACGTAATCCAACATCTTCTGCCACCATGCAGAAGATGAGAATCTCAGTCACCCGACTTCGATATACTCAATACCAATGCGGAAAACCCACATTTTTCTCGTCACCTCAATCGCAACCTCTCGCGATTTCGAAGTTCCAACCAGATTGGAAACAACATAATCCTAATCTGATGTACCACTCTACTGAAAAGTCACAACAGACCCCTGCTGTGATCTGCAGTCAAATCTCTGCAAACCACCATATCTAACCAATTCTGACCAACTGGTCGCTAGTCCCCCATGACAGTACTCGATCCTCACGTCTCAACTACCGTTGGATCCTATCCAGTCCGTCACTACCCGTGATTCACTCCCGAACCACAGATACCAATCATAAGCCCATCACGTCGGAGTCACATCCCGACTCGTAACTCACCGTCATCACAATCACCGGCACCAGCACCCGCACTAGTACCAGTACACCAATGCATTATCACCTGCACTAGTATCAACACACAGGCATCCACACTAGTAGCAGCACACTAACACCAGTATCAGTATCAGCACACCGTGTGCAAACTGACAATCCTGGATCTCCGCTCATACCAAGCGACGATCGCGTACCTCTGCTCGTATAGGAGAAACTCTGTCTCCCTCGTACCCAACACCTCTGGGTACAATCACCCTGACAACTCATACGAGAAAAGGAAACGTCCCCTGAACGTCCCCGATTCCCAACAACCACAGCTACAACCACTCTCGGTAGTAGTGCCTACTACACACTCGTGCAGACCTAACTACCAGGCACCACTATCGAGACCCCGCATCCAACGGAATCACTCGCCCATACCAATTACTCCGTATCCCACTTAGGGATTCCATCGACAAGTACCAACCCTGGTAACCTGTCCAACCGAACTCTAACCAGTCGCAACTCGACTAACTCAATGTCCTCTACCAGGTCACCAATGACCTTAGTTGCACCAAACGACAACTAAAGTACCACGACAACCAACTATGTCTAACCGATAAATATAACCTCGACTGCGAAGTGCAGTCCCAACACAAGCTGACATGACCAGGCCGACTAACGAACCCCAAATCCGAATAGTCATCCAAGTCAAACCTCTCGTCAACTCGCCTTTCCGAACCATACCTACCAAGGTAGGGTTCAACGATCACACCTAGAGTTCCTCTGAACCCACCTGCGAAAAGCAGTAAAATCAACAATCTGACCGACCCCGCGGTCTTGACATCGTAATGACGTCAATCCAATCCTACCGTCAATCAACTAGGATTCTCCGAATCCGGCTGCTAACTGCCGACTGCAGTAAATCCATTTAACTCAACATAATCCGACCATCTAATGGTCACAACATCGAGTCAGTCGTCGGAACCGATCCTACGACATCGTGAAGACGATCCCAACTAACCGTCTCACGATCACACTCCCGAATACGAACACGTTAATCCTTCCGTAGGGTCCCACACTGTCAACCTTGACAGAACTATGGCAACCCCAGCCTCAAATGCCGAACCAAGGCATGCCAATCCTACTAACTATCGTACCGGTACCTCAACTATCAGGTTGACCACGAACTGCAGCCCCTTGAGATATCACATCCTCGACCTGCGTACATACTCCAGGAGCTACATGGTTGCTCGAATAGAGACAACCCCGCTCTGATACCACGTTGACAGGACCCATCCCAATCCCCCCGGGATTAGTGCGGGATGACCCTGCTCCCGTCTGACACGAAGTGTCAGACAAGGGATATTTTCGTCCTTTGCCCTCCCGGGCTATCAGAGTACGCCAGGATCCGGAGGAGGCATGTGATATCTCGGTCTCTGCTACAGCCCACATCCGATGTCAACCTGAAGGGCAGTCAAAACATTAAAAACTGTGAGTGGACAAAACAAAAGTTTATAAAAACATTTAATAAGGAAGACATTTGTACCCTCCACTAAAAAGCATGCATGCATTCGAAAACCATTTATCCAAAACAAACCATATGTGGGACTAAGCCCAAAGCAGATATAAACTAAGGTCGAAAGGACCACAATAAAAACGACCATACGGGCCACTGCCCAAATCCTGTGCACACCTGTACACACCACATATCATACATCATATTTCCATCACATACATATATATAAGTCACACAACCAATCCTGTCACGGTATCCAAAGCCACGCGCATGCTACCCAGGTCTCAATCCGAGTCTTCTCAAAGTCAAGATCAATGTCCGTAGACCACTAACCCTACCCGAGGTAATAGTAATCATAGCCTTCCTGAGAGTAAGGAACCCAACTGGGGGGTGACTCCACTCAGTCGGTGCTCCGTGACTACTCCGGGGTCCACCCAGGCCAACGACCCTCCCTGGAGGAGATAATAGAAGTAAAGGAAGGTAGACGAACATATATATACATAACATAAACATTCATGACCGGTTCCCCTGAACCGTCATGATCCATAATATCCATAAGCAAGTTACATGCCGGTTCCCATAAACCGTCATGTACCGTAATAACATAACCAGGGTTCATACCGGTCCCCATAAACCGTCATGAACCAGAATGACCTGACAAAGGTTCATGCCGGTTCCCATAAACCGTCATGAACCACAATGACCTTTCCAGAGTTCATGCCGGTTCCCATAAACCGCCATGAACTTGGAAATCCATCTAGGGTCCCTGACCCAAAATCATCAGTGTAAAACAACTGGGTCTCGTGCCCGAACATATGACTCAACTGGGCACCGTGCCCGATATCCAAGGGTCAGTCACGACTCCGATCATAGTGATGCGTGCAACCATCCATCCAGGACCGCCCTCAATCCTGGTATGTCGCCGTGAACGAATCAACCGACGCGACCATCGCAAGATCATGGTGCACTCATCACCGATCGCTATCCTGAACCGTCAGCACTCCGTAGTCGAGCCTCCCCAGGCTGCCCGACAACGAATCGTGCATCGTGACCTCTCCGGAAGGAACACATCCAAATCCGGAGGCGAGCGTCGTATCGTCGATTGCCGTGCACATAGTACCCGTCGCGACCACGATTTAGACCCGAAGGTCGTAAATAGTGTCATATGCCCGAGACAAAACCAAATGGGTCTCATACCCGAGTTTATCCATTTAGAAATCCAAAATCAAATCATTTAAATCAATAAAGAAATACAGACCCGTATAAGCACCGTCTAAGGCCGAAACCTCGAAATACGTGCTTATACGTAACCACATACAAATGCACCCATGGCATCATCAAACAAGTAATAGAACATATAATAAACATTTATGCATGCACCAATTTAGAAAACAAAGTCCACTCACAGACCGTCCGAAGCCGCGTCTCGATACGCATGCCATACGGCTCCCCGAGCCGATCACCATCACCGGGACCTCCAAACCTGTCCAAATTAATTTAGAGGGTTACTAACTACTTATATAACCCCTCACTAAAGCCCCGTAATTTTCCCGTATTTTTAACTATTTTTAATCCCGAACCTAAACCTTCCGATGCCCCGAAACATATCGAGACGGTGTCCGATCGACTCGAAACCAGTCCCAAAATGTTCGTTACATCGAATAGATGATTTCGGTATGTTGGACACATCCCCAGAAACCCCACCACGCGCTCTCACGCGCCGCCTGAAGTGGCTGCGCGTGGGCTTCACGCGCCTGCTACAGTACCTGCTGACGTCATCGCTGACGTCATCACTGACAGCCCTGACAGTGACACGTGTCACGCTCCCATTGGCCCACTGTCTGACATGTCAGTCTGACATTGTCAGATCTGACATGATGACGTCATCCCTGACATGATGACGTCATCAGGATGACGTCATCAGTCATCCCCTACATCGGTCAGACCGGTCCGAACCGGTCCGGTCTGGTTTTTCCTGCAACTTGGACCGGCGTAACCGGTCCAGGTCTCCTTCTCCCTCATTTTTGGTCCGTTTGCTTCCATTCCAACTCCTAAATTCCTATTTCTTCATTTCCTATCAATCCTAATTAACTAAACAACCTAAAACCTACGAAATCCGACCGGTCCAATTTGAACCTCACGGTTCAATTTTTCCCGATCAGTCTACACGGCTTCTCGGCCGTCAACCACCACCAAAACCTTCCTAAAATGTCCCTAGCAACCTAATGGACTCATTAAAACCATTAAAAAATAACCATAACAACGAAAATGGAAAAATGGATCAAAATGGGCTAACCGGGTACCCGTTCGGGTTTCTCCTCCTCTCGCCGTCGTGGGCGGCGGTTCAGGCCTCCAAGCCGGCCACCTCGGCTCCCTCGATCTCCCTGGTCCTCTGCCTGGTCATGGGTGATGGTTGGCTGGGTTTGGGTTGCACGGGAATGAGAGAAAATGGTGAGATCGGGTGGATTGTGTTTGAACGAAGAAAATGAAAATGCACGGTGAAGTGCATGTATGTAATGTGTTGTCCAGTGGATGAGTGACACTTGTCACTCATCCATTGGTTGCTAAAAAGCAACTGGTCCCACTAAAGACAAACTGCACTTTTTGTCTCGTAAAACGTGCCGTCATGAATAGTAACCAGAAACTTCCGTGAACCGTAACTTCGCCGTCGAGCGTCCGAATTCGACGTGCCGCCTGTCTATGGATTCGTATCGTCCTTATCTACGTAACGGTCTTCGGCCCTCGGCCATCGGACCTCCCGATCAAAAAGTCAACTTTTGACCTCCTATTCACCCAAATTACCAAAATGCCCCTAAACTTCCGAACGTCATAACTTCTTCCTCGAACGTCGGAATTGAACGTGCCACCTGTCTATGAACTCGTGACGTCACGAACTACGTCACGGTCATCAGTCAAAGTCCATTTGACTGCCCAATTAAAAAGTCAATGTTTTACCACCATCAGGGGCAAAACGGTCATTTCGCACCGTTCGTCCGATTTCGCTCTACTAATCACGGATTAGCCTCACTAATCGTGATTAGTCACTAATCTAATCTAGGAATTTGGGACGGGTCGTTACATTCTTTGTTTCGATCATAAATTTTTCAATATAACTCCGATTGAGATGATTCTTTAGCTCAATTTCTCATAATTCCGATCTCTATCTAATTCTGCACATTTCTAACAAAATTGATTATTTTCTCCTATTTTTTATTTTTTTCCTTAAAAGACAAGCATAAATGGTATAAAATGATATAAAATAATGCTCAAACAAAGACTTATCAGCGGACACCACATAATCATAAAAAATCCTCTCCATATGCTAACCCACTTCTCCACCTGCTCTAGGCTCACCTCACCCGAGAAGGTAGTAGCCCCCAACTACTGGGCCCTCTCTATATCCAGGCCCTCCCTAACCCACTCTACTTCGTTTTCCAGCCGTGCTTGGGGATCACGTCTCATAGGAATATTCGTTATGTATTCCCTCCCCCTGATCCAAACACACTTAGTTCACACCCATGAGCTCAGAAATGCAATCAAAAGAGAAAACATATGCTCTGATACCAAGTTGACAAGACCCGTTCTAGAAATAGAGGGAATCTTGCTCTTGTCTGACATTTAAATTTAAGAAAAACTGAGGCTAATCTCAAAGCAAAACCAATATATATAAAATTTCATCAACTGTCAAACAAGGGATAATTTACATAATTAGTTACAAAGCATAAGCACTACAAACAACCTACCTCTTAAAAGTCCATTCATGCCCTAGTACATTGAAGAGTATGCATAATCTAGTATATGCCTCCGGTCTCTGTGTAGATCGCCGACCTCGCATCACGGCCTAGAGGGTAAATGAAAAACAAAAACAAATTGTGAGTGGATGAAAATAACCTTTTTAAAACCACGTTTGAAGAAAACTACTCATACATGGTCCGCTTTAAAATCTATGTATGCATATAGTAAAGTCATCTTATGTTGATAGGAGAAAATAAAATAAGATAACATAATAAAAAAGAAAAAAATAGCGGTAGGAAATTCACTATACGAGTTTGTATGCATAAAACCATAATTTCAGTAAAACGCCAACATAATCACGCACAAAAATGTCACACTAGTTACACAGAGTCAGCCCATCCCCAATATTTGTAAACTGATCATAGCACCGCACAACCACTTGGGGATATAAGCATCCCAGGGTCCACTCAGGGATATAATATCTGAGTGTTAACCACATAATCACTGCACTACATGTAGGCCAACCGCTCAGGCATACATCATCTGAGTGTCAAACAACATAACCCAACCACTCAAGGATACACCGTCTGGGTGGTTGCCCAGGGATACAACATTTGGGCATAATCCATATCCGAGAACGGTTTTTCATAACACAAAAATCCACATATAACCATAATCACACAATCGTACCACATACCTGTTTCCTAACCCAACCACATACCTCTTTCCTAACCCAACCACATACCTCTTTCGAAATCTGGACCTAAGCCCTAAAATGTATCACATACCAAATCCTCGTAAAATGCGCCTAAAGATAAGTTCCGTAAAATCATCCAAAAATCATATAAAATCCATCATCACCACATTCAAATAGAAAAATATCCATATCACAAAAATATGCATGCATACCATTTTGATAAAAAAGAAAAGTCCACTTATAATGATTATTGCACATTTATTGTCGATTTACGTGTTCCTCACTAGCTCCAGAGGCCATTTCTGTAAAAAAACATAAATCTCGGGACATAAAAAACCTATGTAGTTTCCAATGCAAGCTCCAAGTCTCGAGATTTAATTACCAATTTTTAAACATGAAACATAGACTTAAAACCCTTAAAACTACCTCAAGACGATGTATGATCGCCTCAAAGCCACCACCATCGGATTTAGAACATCGAAAACTATTGGACACGCGCTATTGTGTGTCGAGATTTGTTCCCACGCACCACCATGCGTTGGTGGAAGGTCAGCAACCTTCCCACTTGTCACCACGCACTGGTGGAAGGTCAGCGAACTTCCCAAGTACCGCCACATGCTCACAAGCGCCCTCACGCAGGAACACGCATGATATAGTCAATGTCCTATGTGGCCTGATAGCTAGTGCTACGGATGCCACGTGTCTAACACGTGGCTGCTAAGTGCCATCCACGTGGCTTTCAAATTAGTGACACTTCAGTGTCATGTCAGCATAGTGTTCATTTGTGTCCGTCTCGTGGCTGCCATGTCAGCACGCCACATCAACAGTCGTCCCTGACCTCGTGATGGGTCGACCTGAATGCCTGGTCTTGGGTTTTTGATCCGGCGAGTTGACCCGGTTCTAACTCCTTTGATTTTCATCCTTTTTCCTCCATTCTTTGACCTAATTCTTCTAATTTAATCCTAGACTAGATCTATAACTTCAAAAACTTTAAAAACTCACCTTAACCCTTCACTCGAGCTCTAAAAATTCTTCTAATTGTGCTTCGGTATCTGGGTGATTTCCACTACCAAAACTTTACATCAGTAGCCTATGAAAGTCGTGAGGACTTGTAGAGGAGTTTAGTAACGTTATTTTCAAAGTTCTATATCAAGATTTCACAGGTACAACCAAGACTCTAATTTTCTTCCATTTTTGGGTTATACCTTTCCTCCACTCACTATTTTTCCTCTCTTCTCTGTTTCCCTCACTCTTTCTCGACTCATTCTCTGTTCTTTTTCTTTCCTTCCTCCCTCTCTTTTCTGGTTCTTCTCTTTTTCCCTTATTCTTCTCTTCTCGATTGAAACATACACACACAAGCTAAAGGGCGGTGCACACAACACTAAGTGATAAATGGACACCTGCCCCTTCTTCAATCAATCCATATAAAAAAAAAAATCCTCCAATTGAAGTTACCTAAATGCCCTTGGGTAAGAAAATGACTAAAATGCCCCTATAGTGTCTAGGACCGTAATTTGTCCAACCAACCTCCGATTTTCGTATACTACCTATCTACGGATTCAACGTTTCGACACCTACACAATGGTGGTCACAAAAAATCCATACAATAAACCTGGTCAAAAGTTAACAAAAACAGTAGTAGGGGCAACATGGTCAATTACTATTAAAAATTACCATAGTACACTATGTGATGTTCCAGACCATTACAAGAGTGTTGGCTCTCAAACCCCAAAACCTTTATTTTGTCGAAGCTGCTAGCCTTCCCTTGGCCATTGAATGGAGGCTAGGGAAAAGTTGATGTTTCAGCCGTAAAATCCATTTTTGTTTTAGGTAGTGCCGGTGGAGTTGAAAAAGTTTTTATTCTAGCGTGAACATTTCCAATTTTCCATATATCAAGTTGGATTTTTTGTTCATTGTGTTATTTAACATACGTATGAATGTTTAAAAAATAATAACTACTGCAAGCACTAAAAAAATTTATTTTTTGAGAAGCTTTGGTGCTGATTTGGCGATTGACTACACCAAAGTGTAAGTATGAAGATCTGCTTGAAAAATTTGGTGTGGATTATGACGCAAATGGTATGATTCTTCCTATCTTGATTTTTTACTTGTATTTGTGAATCAAAGACTGATTATGCTTTATGATGCTTTTGGGAAAAAAATTGTTGGGGGTTGATGGGTAGAGTGGGCAGACATAGAGAGAGCGGAGGAGGCAGTGAAGGAAGGCGGAAAGGTGGTGATGATTGGTTTCTTTTTCACTACATATACCTTTTTGGTAAACCGTAGAAGAAGATGAGAGATGGAAAGACAAATTTTCTTGGCTTATGTTCTTGCAGTGAGGAAGAAGATGAGAAAATGTGAGAGTAGTTGAGACTTTCCCATCTAATTTAATAATAGCTAATGGTGTGGAAATCTGTTTGTGGCGTGGTGAAATTCTATAGGGTGTGCAACTGTAAGATCCCCACGTAGGTGTTGCATACGAAAGCTATAACACCGTTTGAAATTTTTTGATGGAATAGGTAACTTTTTTGACGATTTAATGAGTCTTTTAAGACGAAAATAAATTTAGGGGTAAATTGAGATTTGCTAGCAAGTTTAAAGGGCAATCAAAGTAAAGAGCCTTTTAAAATATGACTTAAGTCCCGCCCTGATTGGTCCAAGAGTAAAAATTTGGACCAAGTTTGCCCGACCTGGTCTAATGATAAGGTTTACTTGCGCGGTTATCAAAGTGGTTTCAAGAAGTGTCCTATCACAAAAAGCTTCACCAAAAAAATCTTAGAAAAAAACCCTTTGAATTATTTAATATTCAAGGATATAATAGTAAAATCATATATTTTAATTAAAATTTTAAATAATAAATAGTTACTCCTTCTATATCATTATTTTTAATTATTTTTAATTTATTTTATTTCTTCTTATTTTTAAAAATTTAAAAAAATCATACACGTAAATATATGTAAAATTAAATGTACGTAAAATTAAGAAAATATTTATTGTTTTTTTAAAAGTCCATATGAGAGTTTACGGTAATTTATTAACTAGGCTTAGAATTGAAGAAATCAAAAGAGAATGAATAGCCATTAGCAATAGTTAGAGGAATGCGAAAGTTCTTAAGTGTGAAAGTACAGATTTGAAAGTATACCTTCTTCAAGGTTGTTTGAGTAGAAACATTGAGGTAAATCTACATGTTTTCTTCCTAATAAGAAGAAGATTAACTATTTATTTGTGAAAATTTATGAATTATTGAATATTAAATGACTTCAAAGTTGGTTGTACATCATGAATACAAGTCAGATTAATTAAAAATTAGTAACTCATTTTCTCTATATTTTTATAGACAATACTTATATATTACCCTTTAATAAACAGTGCTAATGCGATATGCATGTTGATTAAAAAGGTGCAATAAGGGAGGATGGAGAAGCCGTACATTTGCAAGACTATAGGGAGAAGATCAAGAATGGTAGGAATCAAGGAGAGGAATGATATTGATTGCACCCGGAAATTGTATCAAAGCACTAAAAGCAATAAAATGCGTAGAGCAGGGCAAAGGAACAAAACCCCAACAAGGGCACTGATCACAAACAAGAGCACTGATCATCGTTGTCGGAACTATATTGGTCTCTTTGGGCATGAAAAGTTCAAATTTTATTTTGATTCTTTTTCTACTTTTGCCAATTAAATTTTTTTCTCTTATTTTAGGTTTCTTTTTTCCCATTTGATTTTTTTAACCTCTTTCTTATTATTATTATTCCATTTAATCAATCCACACAGGTGAACCTTGCAAAAAATAAAACAAAATTAAAAAAAATTAAAAATTGGCACCGGTAGTCTTAATATATATGGGCCAAAAGTAACAAGGGCCCAATATGAAAATCAATGACGACAAGCTCCCAACAGCACTAATCATGTATTTTTAGGATCACGTCGTCCTATTTTCATTTTGACTCGGAAAGTTTCTCCTAAACCATGTATAAGAAGGAGAAGGCAGTAGGCTATAGGCAGTATATCTAAATCTATATATACCACCCAAAGTCCCAAACCACTAGTATCTTCAATTCATCGCAAAAAGACTAGCTATACCCCTAGCTAGCAATATGTCAGACTCTCTCCCCGAGGAAATCATACTCGAAATCTTGTTTAGGGTGTGTGGAACCCAGAATCATCCGAAAATTATGGAGCCACCACGTGTCCCGTAATTCCCAAAAATAACACTGATCATTCGAAAAATACCCGCACATCAAATAATCTATTTACCAGTTAAATACGTTATTTGGCCGGGTTAAAACCTCCGTAATATTGATATTCTCTCCGAGAGATAATTATCGTTATTCTTAATAACGATAAATTAATATTAATATTAAAATACACTAAATATCATTACTATCATGATAAGCCATCATTATGATTATCAAAATAATATATTATTCATTTAATAATAATATATTATTTATTAATTAAATATTCAAACCGACCAATCAGAACTCTCCAAGGCTCCAAAGATTTTTCTATAAATAGCAAGGCACATTTCACTTCCAAGGTACGTTGATTCTTCGTTTCGAAGTATATCCTTTTCCTCTCTCAAAGCTAACTTAAGCATCGGAGTGTTCTTGGTCGAACAACCCCCCGGGTAAATCGATCGAAGCAACGATAGCTAATTGTTTGCTGTCTGCAGGAATTGTGAGGACTTTTCGCGACGAGTTCAATCTTTGATTCAACAATTGGTGCTTTCATTGAGAGCTATTGAGTTATACTCAGAAGAAGCTCTCTCATTTGTTCATCGTTCATCTTTCTTCGTTCGTCGTTCATCGACATTGTTCGAAGATTTTGAACGTTGTTCATCACTCATCAAGAATTTGTTCGTCGTTCATCTCCCTTTGTTCGTCGTTCATCGACATTGTTCAAATCAGCATGGCTAATGTAATGACCCGTCCCGAATATCGGGATTGAAAATGAATTAATCATGATCTAGAATGACTAATCGGGGATTAGTTGAGTGAATCGGACGAAACGTGCAAAATGACCGTTTTGCCCCTAGCGTGGGCAAAATGTTGACTTTTTGGCCGGGAAGTCCAACGGATGAGGGCTAAGGACCGTTACCTAGGTCTCGTCGATATGAATCCAACGACAGGCGGCATGCCGAAATCGGAGATTCGACGACGAAGTTATGGTCACGGAATCGGGCTCGATTAACCGAACGAACCGGGAATAAAATAATAGTTTAATATGAATAGTACCCGGTGACTGTGCACCTCCGGATGAGTGACAAGTGTCACCCATCCCTTGATTCCAGCTCCATGTTTCCCTCCCAACACCATCATTACAACATCATCATCATCCCTAATCATCCTTGTCCTCCATTTTCTCTTCCTTTTCCTCCATATTTCCTTATACCGTGAACTACATCAATTGAGTGTGTGAGCTGGGGGACTTGGCTGCCTTCTTGTGGCAGAATTGAGGGAATTGTGAGACTTGAAGATTGTATTAATTGAGAGAAACACACGGGACAGAGTGAGGGAGGATGAAATCAAAATCGAAAATTTAGAAAATTGGGGGGAAATTCAAATGTCGAGTGAGGGGTCGTGAGGATCAAATTGAAGCTCACATTCAGCTTCCTGAGGTTGAGACGAGTTGTTTCAAATAAAAAACGAGTTGAATTGAGGCTCATTTGGCTCTGAACGGGTTTGGTAACAGTGAGAGAAATCGAGGCTGTGTCGTGATCTTGGAGCGATCAAACGGTGTAATTGATGCGGGGATTGTGTTCGTGAGGATCCCACGATGCTTCTGGATCCATCAATTGGAAGAAACTGATTGAAATTGACTGAACTCCATAGTTGCACAGTGACGAAGAATCGAGTTTGAGTCGTGGCGTTTGAGCCGTGAATTGATGCAATTGAGATGGGGAAAGAGTTTACCTGAATCCACTGAAGCTTCTGGTTGCATCAATTGAGAGAAATCGATTGAAATTGAGGGAGTTCTGAGAATGAACAGTGTGCGGGGTGTTCTTCGAATGATCAACTGTGATCATGAGGTTTGAGGTAAGTTCGATTGTAATTGTGTCCACAGATCTTAAATTGAACTTAATTCGAAGCTGTTTGAATGCTCAATTGATGAATTCAGTGTCGAATTGATAGGACTGAAACCGGGTCTGATCGCGGGTTAAACGACCCGTTTACCAGACAAACGGGTTGGGACGGTGACACTGTAGCAGGCGCGTGGATTTCACGCGCAGCCACTCACGGCGGCGCGTGAGGGCGCGTCCGGCCTAGTCTCAAGGTGAGGTCAACATGACTTTTGATCCTCTTAGTGTAACGAACATTTTGACGTTAGTTTCGGGGAAATCGGATATTGTTTCGATAATACTCCGCGTATCCGAAGTTTTGTATTACGTTAAAAATACGTATTTAAATTCCGGAAAAATTGGGGAAAATTATATGAAGTATTTTGAGATGTTAGTAACCCTCTATAATGGTTTTGGACAGGAGTTGTGATTTCCAGATTTTACGGAAAAACGTGCAGATCGGAAACGGACCGTTTTGGACGGTGTGTGTGAGTGGACTTTGTTTTCTAACCGTGATGCATGCATATATGATTTAAATGCCTTATTATATGATTTTATATGCTTGGGCATGATTTGTGTTTCAATCCGGTAATTTCTCGGTTTTATGATTATTTTAATCAGTCTTTCGGGCACGATTTACGAGGAATGTGCAGATGATGTTTTGAGCTAGGCCCGGAGTCTAAATGATTTCTAAAATGATGTTTTGACTTGGTTGGTGAGTCGATGATGATTTTCGGATTATTCTATTGATTTAAATGTGATTTTAACGGTTTAAGTGTAAAAGGTATTTTGGGCTGGAGACCCAGTTGAGAATGACCTTGACTTGGTATGAAGTCAAGATTTGATTGAAATGTTTTGGGATGTAATTCCCGGGATGGTGTTCATTGTGATTGTGATATTCCCAGACGGTCGGTGCTTGGGGGGATTACCCAGACGACCGGAGCTTGGGGGATGTGATTGTAGGATCGGGAGTTGATCCTATGGTAGTCAGCTTCTCGGATGATACTGAGCCTGGATGTACCACTCAGAGGTGTCTGATCCTGGGGATGTGTTCGCCCAGAGGTGACTGAGCCCGAGGGGGTTGAGCCCAAAGGTGTTTATTCCCGAGAGAGTGACTGGATATTGGCCTACGCGTAGTGCAGCACTTGTGAGTAGTGCAGTTTGATTGATTGTGCACTTGTGAGTAGTGCAGATGTGATTGGTGATATTTTATGCACTCGTGAGTAGTGCGGATTGATTGGATTGATATATTTATTGTGCACTGGTAAGTAATGCTGATTGGTATTGATTGTGATGATGTACTGGTATTGAGTACGGGTTTTTGGTCCTTGTGGCCAGGTGATTATGTTTTCACATGTTTTGGCCTGAGAGCCGGGATTTGATGTTTTATAACATGAACTGAATTGGTGATCATGAGTTTTATGGACCATGGGAAAATATGTTTCGATTTTATCGGTCACTCATGTTTTACGATATGCATGCAAGTTTGTGAAAACTGGAGGGTAAGATTGTATTTTGATAAATGTTTTTATAAGAGGTTATTTTTGTCCACTCACACCATTTCTGTTTTGTGACCCTCCAGGCCGTGGTACGACGTTCGGGACTGATCGTGAGGCAGTGACAGCAGCAGAAATCCGCGCAAACATCCCTTGTCTGGCAAGCACTGAAAGGGAGTTTCGGACCTTTAGTTGACTTGTCAGACGGGAGCAGGACCGGGTACGGTTTTTTGACGTCCAGTTGGGACGGGTCCTGTCAGCTAAGGTTCGTCGATCCGTTCAGTCAGCCAGAGAAGGTGTTTCTACCTCAACAGCTCAGACGAGGAATGAGACTCACATTGAGACTCCGGAGAAGCGCCCTGCTCAACCCAGGCGTGTGACCATAGAAGCGCCCATTGAGACACTCGGAGGGAGACCAACCTTCAGCTTCGGATCCTTCCCCTCTTCGGCCAGCCAAATACCCCCGCCAGGGGAAGGAACTTCGGCTCTACAACGGGCAGGCGGGAGATTGATGGGAAGTACATCACGACATGAGCAGCCTGCAGCAAACATGGTCCTAAGGGACTTCCTGGATGGGAATCATGACATCTCAGGGAGAGGTCACCCCCAACCCCCCCAGGACATCTTGGCGCAACAAGTTGAAAGGTTGAGCAACCAAGTTCAACTTCAATCGGAGCTCTTGCAGCAAATCCTCGCAGGGAGACCAATCCAGGAGCAGCACAGACAGGAGAATACCCAAAGACGCCCTGGGAAAGAACAAGTCCGCTGCTAAACAATGTCACGAGATACTTCGCTTAGCGACTCTGGAGCGGAAAGTCACGCTCGTCAAGCGAAAAGCCCACAACGCCTAAAGCCGTTAGTACGTGAACGGCTAGGAGGAAGGGTTGGGGCAACCTCACGAGCAGAGCTCTCACAGCACTCACATGGGAGTAGGGGGCAACCGCAGGCTCTATACCAAAACCTAAGGCGATCTGTCCACGACAGTGAGGGAGAAGATGAGGCCTACTCCCCTACACGATCCCATAGATCGAGGGAAGAAGCCCACGGAGGTTCTCGACGACTGTCACAACGGAATTCATCGCTTCAGCACGACGCATTACGGGCTAATGATGTTCAAAAGATACTGGACAAGCACCTCCGTGCTCAGCGAGGTGGCGATCTAGAGGACGATCTACGCCGCCAAATACAGCTCTCTACACCCTTTGTAAGAGATTTCGAGGAGGAGCCATTTCCCCAGTGGTTCGCAACGCCGAACTTTACCCCATTCAAAGGAACCTCTGATCCGGTAAAACACATAGATTATTACCGAGGAGTCATGATCCCCCACAGATCTAACGATGCACTTATGTGCAAAGTTTTCCAGGCTTCTCTTCAAGGCCAAGCCATGACTTGGTTTAATCATCTCCCCCCATGGTCGATTGAGTCCTTTGAAGAGTTGGCCTTGGCATTTGTGAAGGAATACGCACAACTTTGGACAATCGAGGTAAAGGATGACCACCTTTTCTCTGTCCGAAAGAGAACAAAAGATACTCTGCGACAGTACATACGCAGATTTTGCGAAGAGAAGTCTCGCATTGTCGGCTGTAGTGACCTTGTAGCAGCAATGGCGTTCAAACAAGGACTCCCTCGGGACAGCCAACTTTACGGGGATATCGTCATGAGTAATGCGCGAAGTCTCACCAAAATACTTTCGCTAGCAGAGCGACATGCAAGTTGGGAGGATGAGAAGAACGCCACTCAAACTCAGGACCATGTTGGAGCTGGTGAGAAGACCCCCAAAAGGGAGGAATCCCATGGAAAGTTTACGGCTGGAAAGACCAACAAGCGCAAGGCGGGACAACCTTCCCAAACTCCGGCAGTAGGGAAGCCTAATTTGCAACTATCTTTACCAGTCCATCAGATCCACAGTGAGATTAAGGACAAACCATGGTTTAAAAAGCCAGAACCAGTCAAGGGAGATCAGGAGAAGGCTGATAAAACAAAGTGGTGTGCCTTCCACGAGTGCTATGGGCACAATATTGGAAAATGCATATCTTTTGAGAGATATCTCTGAAATCTCATCAAGGAAGGGCATTGTACTGAGTATGTCAAGGGGAAGGCTGCAGATCGACCTACTGACAAAGGACCAAAGGAACCTGCAGCCAAGATGATTCGCATCAACACCATCATGGCTGAATCAGAATTGCTAGGAACCACCTCCAAGCAGAAAAAGAGAAAAATACGAGATGCTCTTGCCATCTCTCAAGTCTCCCAAGTCACCACCACCGGGGTGGCCAACGACCTTGTCGTTGGTTTCTCTTTGAAGGACAAGGAGGGACTTGATTGGCCGCACGATGACACATTGGTCGTATCAATCCAGATCGCTCATGCTCAGGTTGATCGGGTTCACGTGGATGAAGGGAGTGCAGCGAATATCCTCAGCCTGGAGGCAGTTCTCCAGATGGGGTTAGAAAGCCTAGTAGTAAAAGGGGTTGTCCCTCTCCGAGGCTTCAATGGGTCAACTAGTATGACCATTGGTACTCTCCAGCTAGATGTACATTCAAACCCCGTTGTCACGACCCAGACCTTTTACATCATGGACGAGTACTCTCCATACAATGGAATCCTCGGAAGGCCATGGCTTCACAAAATCCTCGCAACCACATCAAGCCTCTACCAAAAGATTAGATTCCCTATTCCCGGTGGTGGAATCGGAGAAATCAAGGGCGATCAGACGATGGCTCGACGGTGCCTCACCGAAGGGCTAAGGGAGGTAAAGGTGGCAGAATTCATTCCCCAAGCAGGATCATCCAATGGGGGCAAGATTTCTTCTTCATCTCCCAAATAGCAACTAATCACAGGACAAGATCCTGACGTTCACGAGGAACCATCGGCTCCGGAGGGGTGGCAGCCGGAGGATGACGTCATCCTCGTTCAGCTTGACCCTCGACATCCTGAGCAAGAGGCCCGTATTGGCGCCCGGTTAAGTGACACAGAAAAGGAAGAACTCATAGCCTTCCTGTGTAGGGAGAAAGAAGTTTTTGCTTGGTCTCCGTCTGACATGCCTGGGATTGACCCTACTATCGTTAGCCACAGGCTACACGTCAATCCCCACCACAAGCCGGTCAAACAGAAAAGACGCAACTTTTCCCCAGAGAAAATTGCTATCATTCAAGAGGATATCGACAAGTTACTCATTGCTGGATCCATTGAAGAAGTTCCGCACTCTGAATGGCTAGCAAATGTCGTGCTTGTCAAGAAAAAAGAGGCTGGACGGTGGAGAGTTTGTGTTGATTACACCGACCTCAATCTTGCGTGCCCAAAGGATCACTATCCTCTGCCTAGAATCGATCTCTTGGTAGATTCAACTGCAGGGAATGAGCTGCTAAGCTTCCTGGATGCATACTCGGGCTATAATCAGATCTCCATGCACGAAAGCGATAAGGACAAGACGGCCTTCGTCTTCGACCGCGGTGTATACTGCTACAAGGTGATGCCATTTGGCCTCAAGAATGCAGGAGCGACGTACCAGAGGCTCGTCAATCGGATGTTCAAGGATCTCATCGGCAAAACCATGGAAGTCTATGTGGATGATATCATGGTCAAAGGAGAAAAACGAGGGGATCATATCGCCAACTTGCGAGAAACCTTCAACTTGCTGAAGAAGTACAAAATGAAGCTCAACCCTCTTAAGTGTACTTTCGGAGTCTCAGCAGGGAAATTCTTGGGATACCTTGTGACTCAACGTGGGATCGAAGCAAACCCAAAACAGATCAAGGTAATACTCGAGATGAAATCCCCATCAAGTCTGAAGGAGATTCAAAGTCTCACTGGACGGGCAGCAGCGTTGAATAGGTTCCTGTCCAAATCAACTGACCGGTGTCGACCCTTCTTCCAGGCAGTAAAGAAGGCATCCAGGGATAAGTGGGATGAAGGTTGTGAGAAAGCATTTCAAGATCTCAAGGCCTACTTAACATCCCCACCATTGCTATCAAAACCCAAGGATAACGAGGACCTGTTCCTCTATCTGGGGGTTTCGGACGTTGCCGTAAGCTCTGCACTTAACCGAGAAGAAAATGGGATTCAGCTTCCTGTATTTTACACATCCAAAGCCCTCCTTGATGCTGAGACACGATACCCGAAATTTGAAAGGCTGATTCTAGCATTACTAGTTACCACAAAAAAGCTGAGGCCATACTTTCAAGCTCATCGAGTGATCGTCATGACCGAATATCCACTCCGTTCGTTACTCCATGCACCTGATGCATCGACACGGGTAATGAAATGGGCCATCGAGTTGAGTCAGCATGATTTGCTCTATCGTCCACGGACAGCTGTCAAAGGCCAGACCTTAGCAGATTTTGTTGTGGAGTTCACACCGGCGTCACTGGAAGGAGGCAATAAGCTTGGCAAAACCCCCGGGGCCGCCGACACTTCTCTACCACGGGATCAAGAGGCCAGTTCTTCTTCCCTACAGCCCTCAATTTCCAATCTTCTATGGAAACTCTTTGTTGACGGCTCCTCAAACCAAAGGGGGGCAGGAGCAGGGATTGTCCTTATCACTCCAGATGGCTCAATGATGGAACAGGCGGTACAGTTCGGATTCAAAGCCTCTAACAATGAAGCGGAGTATAAGGCTTTGATTTGCGGGCTCACGCTTGCCAAGGAGTTGGGAATCAAACGCCTCGCTATTCATTCGGACTCGCAATTGATTACTAACCAATCAACCGGAGAATATGCTGCGCGTGATGCAAGAATGCTCAAGTATAATAACAAGGTCCAAGAAATGCTTACCCTTTTCCCAATTTTTACTTTTCATCAACTTCCACGAGCGGAAAATACGCAAGCAGATGCGCTGGCCAATCTAGCATCATCACTTGACTTTCGTTTCAAGCGCTCGATCCCGATCGAATATCTCGAACGGAGAAGTATTGACATGAGGGAGATCGAAGTGAGACAAATTGGTTCATCTCCAAGCTGGCAAGATCCTTTCCTCAACTATCTGGAACATGGAATATTGCCTGATGAACGATTAGAGGCCCACAAAATCCAGATGAAAGCTGTGCGATACTATGTCGACAGGGGGCAACTCTTTCGAAAAAGCTTTACAGGACCAAACTTGTTATGCTTGAGGCACCCAGAAACATTGAAGGTCTTGGCAGAAGTTCATGAAGGGCATTGTGGAAATCATTCCGGTGGAAGATCGCTCGCTCAAAAGACGCTTAGTGCAGGGTTTTACTGGCCTACTCTACGCCAGGAAGCTCTGCAATATGCCCAGAAATGCGACAAATGCCAAAGGTTCAAGCCTAACCAATTAGCACCACCGGAAGAGTTGCATGCACAGTTAAGCCCTTGGCCATTCATGCAATGGGGACTTGACATCGTTGGACCACTCCCAAGTACCCCAATCCCAAGCAAGAGGTATTTGATCGTCGCCACTGACTACTTCACTAAGTGGGTGGAGGCAAAAGCTTTGGCTACCATAACCCAGGCTGATGTCCAAAAATTCATCTGGAGCCAGATTATTTGCCGATTTGGGCTCCCCAAGGTCATTCTGACTGACAATGGGACTCAGTTCACTGGCGCCATAATCAACGAGTTCTTTGAGCTTTGGAGGATCAAGCATTTCACTTCAACTGCATATTACCCCCAGGGTAATGGCCAAGCTGAAGCTTCCAACAAAACGATCCTTAACTGTATCAAGAAGCGGCTCGACGATAAAAAAGGCTTGTGGGAGGAGGAGTTGGATGGCACGCTCTGGGCATACCGTACCACTCCGCGTCGAGCAACAGGAGAGTCTCCATTCACCCTTGCATACGGTACTGACGCAGTCATTCCTCCACACGTTGTTGTCCCGGCACCCTTCACCGAGCTCGACGATCCAGTAGTCAACTCCGTCGCTCTGAGAACTTCACTTGATCTCAGCGAGGAATTAAGAGAGCAAGTAGTGAAGCGTATCTCCAGCTACCAGCAGCAAGTGAGAAGCTCCTATAACAAGAAGGCTCGACTCCGGCACTTTCTCCCAGGAGACCTTGTTCTCAAGAAAAAGTTTGCGGCACCCAATCGTCCAGGGTCTCAAAAACTCAAGTCCCCTTGGGAAGGACCTTACCGAATCTACCAAGTAGGCGGAAAAGGAAGCTATACCTTGGAGACCATGGACGGGAAGTTAGTGAGTGGTTCCATGAACGCTCATCACCTCCGAAAATATTATGTGTAATGCAAACTAGAGCTCAATAATAAAGCTAGTCGTTGTTTGATGCCAAATAAAAGACTTTATTCCCCCGGGAAGAACTCAAGCCTTCCTCCGGGAAGCATCCAAAGACTTCCTTCAGGAAGCACCTCAAGCCTTCCTCCGGGAAGCATCCAAAGCCTTCCTTCAGGAAGCACCTCAAGCCTTCCTCCTAGGAAGCATCCTAAGCCTTCCTCTTGGAAGCTCCCTAAGTCTTCTTCATCGAAGCACTTCAAGCCTTCTCTTAAAGAAGCACAAGCCCTTCCCTGAAGGCATCATTCCAAAGACTTAATCATCTAAAAGCGTCACAAGTCATTTAGAACCCACTGTTATACACACATGGTTTTGGTTGAGGCATATTAACAAGCTCACACCAATGCATTAACAGGCATTTACAAATATTCACTTCGACACATAACATGTAAGAAAGTTAACACTTGCGTTTCAACAACTTAACTTAAATTCTTCTTATTTATTCATTTGGTAAGTGTTTGGCAAATCACATGACGATTGCTCACACCAGTTGTACAATACATAAAAAAAAATATGCACACAAGAACAAGCCGACATGTAACTATGGAGGCAAATCTTCAAATCCCATCGTGTTTCTAAACTCTTCCCACTCTTCTGCTGAAAGTAAGGAAGTATCATGAAACAATGAATCGGCAGTCTCAGGGACAGCTTCATTCCTGATCTCGGCCTCGGGCTCTGGGAAAGATACCGGAACAGGCTCCAGCTCTTGCTCCAACTCTGGTTCCCGTTCTTTGGTGGTGACCCCGCTACAACTCGCCATATCCAACTTTTGTGCCTCAACAGGTCTTTGGCACAAAGTTGTGGGGGCATGCGGCGATTGTAAATAATCATGTCCCGGGAGCATTGCCGCTTTTAGACTCTGGATCTCCACCTCCAAAAGTCTGCTTGTTTCTTCTGAGTCTTGCAACTTTCTACGCAGCAAAGAGAGCTCGTCTCGAGCAGAGTCTCGCTCCTTTTCTATCCGAATCCTCTCCGCACGGCTCACCTCCAGCTCGCCCACTTTGACTTCCAAAGAGTGGATCCTTCCGACCAAAACTTCGTTATTCCGACTAGAGTGGTCTCGGGCTTCTCGAAGACGTTTACATTCGCTCTTCATTCGCTCATTTTCACCCTCCAAACCAACATTCCCACGAAGCATGTCAACCAACTTATGGGCCCCAGCTTTCGCAATCCTAAGGTCTCGGACTACCTTGTCGAAAGCCCCTCGCGAAACAGTTTTCTGACTGTCCTCTGTTGGGATGGGGGCACCTATCACATCAGCAATCTTGGACGGTGCACGTGTCTCCCCCACTATCCGATCTAGGCATTCATCTCTCGACGCTTGATGAACCGGGTAGTGGGAGGTGGGGATCACCTTCAGCTTCTTAAGTTGCTTGGGTACCCCCTCGCAAGGACCTTCTGAAGCTTTACGCTTGCTAGATGACTCCGCAGGAATAGAACGGTCAGGCTTGAAATGAAGCTGCTCAGCATGCCTTTTCTCCAAGGAAACAATGGATCCTTGCTTGTCATTCCTCTTCTAGATAACGGGTTTCTTCAACCGCAATGGAGCACTCAACCACTCTTTGATTAGGATATCCGAGGGCCTCCCACCATTCAAATCTCTAAGTGGAGAAAGTAGCCAACTCATGTCTCGGAACTCTGGGGGAATCTTCAAAGCCATATCAATCTTCTTAAGATCAGGATGACTTTCAAATCCGCTATACAACTCATCAAACGAACGAAAATGTGAGGCGATCCTCAGGTCTGAGGAGGCGTGTTTGTCCCATGCACCACCGACTTCAATACAGTTGACCCTGTACGCACTGTCATTGAACTCCGCCCTCAAAAATAGCTCCACCTTAGGAACGACTCGAGAAAGCCGACCGCCGGTAACTCCGTTGTGTGACACGGAATAGCAATGCCAGAATTCATCTTCCGAGAGTCCCAGGCTAAAGAACTTGTTCAACTTCTCAAAGCACATGATGTGTCGATAAGCATCGACGTCCAGTTGAGCAGGACTGCATCCCATCCGGCCAATAATCTTAGAAAAGAACTTCGAGAACGGAAACTTGAAACCCCACCCAATGGTCAAAGGATGGAATTTAGTCCACCGACCGCCGACAGGGTTCTTTCCCCTTCCATGCTTAAGAGCCTTCATGGAAGAGCATCTGTCTCCAAGCTCCACAAAGACATCCTCGGGAAAAGCAATTTGATTACGAGCTTTCCACTCCTTAAAGTCTTCAGGCTTCTCAAACTCCATATCTTTCCCTCGGAATGGACTAAGGCTACGAGAACCGCCACGCTCCCACAATACAGGCTTGCTGGGTCTCTCAGCACCTTGACGCATAGCGAACATATTTGTGGTACTAGCAAACGTCACAACAGATGTGACCTAGCCTACCAATGCTCACTAGTCACGTTTGCAAGTGCACTCAATCACCACCAATGTCAGGACCCACCCCGGTTTCACCCCGAACCCGAGGTAAATCCCGCTCCCGTCTGACTCCCCGACACAACACCTAAGGAACACTCACTCGAACCCAGTCAAACGCAGGAGTAATTACAAAATATCCCAAAATCCTTATCGTTTACAGAGCATAGCACTTCATTACAAGAAAAATAAAAACCGAGAAAGTACACGCACACAGAAGCCTTTAACTCTTCTAGGATCCCTCACGTCGCTTCTATGCCTCAGACTCTGCCTCGACGTCAAGACCCCGCGCTCGCTCCACACCCTGGAGGGCAATTAAAACAGAAAATGTGAGTGGACCAGAAGGTACAAAAGTTCAAAAACCATTTTATAAGAAAACCAAGTTTAACCCTCCGTTTTGAAACCACATGCATAACCAACAGTTATAAATACATTTATAAAAGAATCATTCTTAAACATCATAAGAAACAGAACCACTATAAAATATCATAAGAAACCACAACATGAGTATCAGAAACCGTATCCAAAAACCATAAACATCAAATCATCATTTTCCCGATCAAACCTGCTGGACCTATCCGAGTCTTTAAACTCCCGAGTCTTTAAACTCAATCCAGGCCTTAATCATATCCGAGTCTTTAAACTCAATAACCAGATCCAGCAAATCCAATCCCAAACCATTTGAAAACCATTGACCAATCCACATCCAAACCCGAATCCGAAATCACTGGTCCGATGCTCTCCCGGCATCCAGAACCGTCATTCCGAACCCAAATCCGGAAATATCCATTTTCATACCAAAACCCCATGTAATCACAAATCACATTTCATAACCCATATATCATTATTAGAAAACCTTTATCGGTGGAAATCCCAAATGTGGCATCAAAATCCGAAAACCAACATTTTCTCGAAAACCGTGCCAAAACCGTCGTTTTCTCGAAAAACGTGCAAACACATAAAATCATCATAACATAGTCAAGAAACATAGGTGTATGAGTAAAACCATCAAAACGTATATAAAAACAGTTATGCATGATCGAGTTTAGAGAAAGGGTCCACTCACAGTACTGAGCCCTACTCGCGTCCCGAACGTCCAGCCCGTTCCTCGGCTTCCTCGGGAAATCCCGATCCTGTCAAACACCGTCAAAATACGTCACTAACACGTCTACGAAGGTTCACCTAAATTCCTTCAAAATTCCCCGAATCTTAAACGTAAGAACCCGGGACCCTAACTTCCTCCCTCGCGGAACTACACTCAAACGACTTCCGATTGACTCGAAACCAATTCCATTAAACTCACAACAACTCCTAGACCAAAAACGATGTTGACCGTTTCTCCCAGAACCGCCGCACGCGCCTCCACGCGCCGCCCAAAGTGGCTGCGCGTGGCCCCACGCGCCAGCTACAGTGCACCTTCAACCTCACGTCGACCCGGTTCAACATAGTAGGCTACAGCTTGAACCGGCGTCAACGGTTCTCCGCCGTGCCTGCACGCTTTCCTTCCCTTTCTTCACCTAAAGCTTCGTCCAACCTTACTCTAAGCATTCCCATCCTCCAATCACCTCGACACAGCCTCCTACCCGTAGTCTCAAGCTCGAAATCAAACCTCCCCAAAACTCTGTTTCACGATCCGACCACCCAGTTCACCACCCTTCACGGTGGCTTCACCAAACTCTTCCCTGAACCTCACTGAACCTAAACCAACTCTCCTAGACCTTCGACTCAACCCCAAACGTCACGACTTTGGGTTCAAACATCACAGCAAAACAGAGCACCAGAGTGTCTGCCGTCGTCTGAGCTCCGCCGTGTACCTCCCCGTCACGGCGACCAACCTAGTCGACGCCTAGGACTCTCCTGAACCTCACCCTAACTTCCAATCCTCTCGACTCTCAGCCCAGAGTCACGACTTTCCAAATGAAATTCCACGAGAAAACAGAGCAGGAAGACTTACCCTGCGATTGCAGCTCCGCCGTGCGCACTGCCGCCTACCACGGTGGTCGTTAGACTCCCTGCAACCTCCTCAGCCTCTCCTTGTCTTGATTTGAACCGCCTCACGGCGTAGCCACCACCAAACGTTCACGGCCTCCCTGTTTCCCCCAATTCTTCTCCTCACCTCCGCCGTGCCGCCGTGCACAATTGCACTGCCAAAACACGACCAGCAGCTCCTCCTTGCTTCACTGTCACTCTCACAACTCACCAGTCACTCACCCTTACACCCAGATCGGTCGATTTCCCCTCAAGCTCTCACTCTGTTTCTCTGTGTATGTCGAAGCACCAGGATGCATAGCACGGGTGCACCCCAATTAATTGGGCCGTGAATGCACAGGATTCCACCAGAATCCTCTACACACATGCCATGTGTCACCATCCACTCCACACATTCCCACATGGCCTAATCCCAGCCGTCCATTCCTTTCCTCTGTGCACAAATCCCAATGTGCCACAATGACCAAAATACCCTCCTGTTTAACACATTTTTACGGTTTTACCGAAACTTTCTAGACCCGTAACCTTCTCCTCGTAAGTCCGATGAATACGTGCCGCCTGTCATCGAACTCAGGACGACAAGAACTATCTAACCATCCTAGGTCAACCTACCAAAACTCGATTAATCAAAAAGTCAACTATTCCCCCTACTTTATCAAAATTACGAATAATACCCTCGACCTTCCGAACATCACAACTTCCTCCACGAATGTCGGAATCAGGCGTGCCACCTGCCTATGGCTTCGTGACGTCCTAAACTACGTCCTGGTCACTGGTCAAAGTCCATCGGACCTCCCAAAAGAAAAGTCAACATTTTTGCCCAAAGCAGGGGGCAAAATCGTCATTCTAAGTTCCCGGACCCCTCGGGACCACCTAACCCCTGATTAACCTTACTAATCACACCTTAATCACTTCACTTATCCCAATTCTCGGCACGGGTTGTTACAACCAAATCCCCGTCAACTGCTCAGCCAAACTCCGTTCACCACGTAGCAAGCATATTTGTGGTACTAGCAAGGGTCACAATGAGTGTGAGCCAGCCTACCGATGCAAGCACGCACTATCCAAACTGCTCATTTTCCAAACTGCACGCGATTCCGTAATTTCTGACGCTTTTTAGGAATTTCGAATCCTGCCCAAAAAACATCATAAAGGGTCACCAATGACTCTAAACACATCATATCAATTTTCCACAATTTTTCGGGAATTTAATAAAAATTTAAAGTTATAACCTAAACCATCGGACCCTCGAAACAGTATTGATACAATGTCAGTTTGTCTCAGACCCAACACAAAAAAATGTTCATTACATCAAAAATAATAAAACACCTGTTGAAAATCCCCTCGGAAACGCCTCCACGCGCCCTCACGCGCCGCCGCAAGCGGCTGCGCGTGGAAGCCACGCGCGTAGCACAGTAACTGCTACAGTGCGTCTCCTCTACCCGAATGACTGGTAAACGGGTTGGAGACCCGCGTTGAGACCCGATCTGTTCTCCTTCAATTGGGCATTGTTTTCTTCCGTTTTTTAAACTGATTTCATCCAAACCATTTAAATTTAGGTTCTGTAACGTTTAAAACTTCAATTATAACCAAAATCCGATAAATCCCCGATGAACTCTCAAACGGGTTTCGTGATCGGGTTCGTCCAATTCATCCCTGTTTTTCAAATTAAATCACACAGAGAGTATTGTGAGAATGAAACAAAAGTTTTTGCATAATCAATTTCATAAAATTATACCTCCAGCTGCTCGAACTCAAGCTCGATTTCGAGCAAAAATCAGAGCTTCTGTTCTTGCTCAGGGAAGCCCCAATTCTCTCCGTTTTTGTTGTGAATCGATTCGAAATGACCTCAGAAGACTCAATCGAGTCTCAATTTTGATCCTTAGAGCTCGCGAATCCGAATTCGAATTCTCCCCACAATTTCTCAAAATTTTCGAAATCTGCAAAATCAGTTCACCTTCTGTCTCTCGTGTTTAATTTGATCTAATTCAACCTCTCAATTGATAATTCTCGCAGCTAATTTGATCTGTTATTTAAACAATAACACAAATGGACAAATTGAGTGTTTTTTCCCTAATTAAGGGTTTAATGTCTCTAAACCCTAGATTTAATCCCTAAAATCAGGTGTAAAAGTGAGAGGGAAAGTGACATGTTTGGCTGGTAGTTTGAGTCAGCATTCACTTTTCGTTTGAAAGACCGTTTCGCCCTTCGCTCGAAAAATTACGAAAATGCCCCTCGCCTTCGTAGATCCATAACTTTTGCGTCCGATCTCCGATTTCGGCATGCCGACTGTCTATGGATTCGTATCGACTGGACCTATGTAATGGTCCTTGGCCCTTGTCCTTCGGACCTCCCGGGTCAAAAGTCAACATTTTGCCCTTACTTTGCAAAAATTACGAAAAATGCCCCTCGCCTTCGTAGATCCATAACTTTTGCGTCCGATCTCCGATTTCGGCATGCCGCCTGCCTATGAATTCGTATTAACTCGACCTACGTAATGGTCTCTGACCCACGACCTTTGGACCCCCGGGCTCAAAAGTCGGCATTTTTCCATGCTTGGGGGGCAAAATGGTCATTTTTGCACATTATGACCGATTCACACCACTAAACCCGGTAATATAAGATTCCAAGCAAAATACATCCCTCCGGATTCCCTGAATACCGAATCGATGTGGGGGCATTTGTGGAACCCAGAATCATCCGAAAATTATGGAGCCACCACGTGTCCCGTAATTCCCAAAAATAACACTGATCATTCGAAAAATACCCGCACATCAAATAATCTATTTACCAGTTAAATACGTTATTTGGCCGGGTTAAAACCTCCGTAATATTGATATTCTCTCTGAGAGATAATTATCGTTATTCTTAATAACGATAAATTAATATTAATATTAAAATACACTAAATATCATTACTATCATGATAAGCCATCATTATGATTATCAAAATAATATATTATTCATTTAATAATAATATATTATTTATTAATTAAATATTCAAACCGACCAATCAGAACTCTCCAAGGCTCCCAAGATTTTTCTATAAATAGCAAGGCACATTTCACTTCCAAGGTACGTTGATTCTTCGTTTCGAAGTATATCCTTTTCCTTTCTCAAAGCTAACTTAAGCATCGGAGTGTTCTTGGTCGAACAACCCCCGGGTAAATCGATCGAAGCAACGATAGCTAATTGTTTGCTGTCTGCAGGAATTGTGAGGACTTTTCGCGACGAGTTCAATCTTTGATTCAACAGGGTGCCAATCAAGTCTTTATTGAGATGCACTGCGGTGTGCAAGTTACGGAGTAATCTTGTGAAAAATCCCACCTTCATTCGTAGCCACCGCCACCGCTACCAACCCGGCCAACAACTTTGATGACACTGATCATGATCAACTCCTCTTGCTACAGGATTATAAGCTAACCTACATGAACCAACCAAGAAGTAAAAAAAGAAAGAGTTACGAGTTGCGCTGGAACAACCCTGCACTTGAGGAGCATACCAAGCTTAGGAGTCCATTCCTAGCGACCGACCATCTGGGTGTGGATGTCATCGGGACTTGTAACGGCCTCGTATGCCTAGTTGCTCATGCTGACAAGAAACATATTAATTTGGAACCCCTGTATTAGGAAATTTCTTAATTTACCTAAGCCGCCTAGTACTTATGCCTTGTCCTCCAAATCTAATAAGTGTTTTGACGTAAGATTTGCCTTTGGTTATGATTCGCGTAGCAATGACTATAAGGTTTTGAGAATGGCAAATTTCAAATCATCATCCATGGCAAGAAACTTATTACTGATTCTCCACCTTGCCATGTAGAGGTTGAGATTTGGTCGTTAACCAGAGATTCTTGGAGAAGTCTTAGTAACGAACATGTTCTTCCGTTCGGATTCAATCCTATATTATTTTACAAGTCACGTATCTTATTTGTCAATGATACTGTGTATTGGATTCAAGTTGACCAGGACAAAGTAAAACGCCTCGATGTCTTTGATTATATGGTTGGGACGTTTGATTTGTCTACCGAATTATTTGGCGAGATGATGGTATCTCAAGAGTTGAAAGAAAAATTTCATTATCGTAATGAACAAGACTGGTTTATATCAAGGTACGAAGAATCGTCAATTGCCCTTTTCAATATGCATATTCCATCTGCGGTGAATGATTCTTGTATTCACGTATGGGTGATAAAGCAATATGGTGTAGCAGAATCTTGGGCTATCTATTTGTGTAATTTACACCTTCAAAATGTTTGTATATTTCCTCCAGCATTTCGATACCCTGCGGTTCGTTCGGTTTTAGAAAGAACGAAGAAGTAGTGTTTCATGATCATGACGGTGGAACATACTTGCTAAACCCTAGCTCAGCGCAAGGTAGGATGTTTGAAATTGATGGGGAGCAAACTGATTTGGGTTTCATGGATTCTTTTATGGAAAGTGTTGTCTTAATTGATCAACCTAAAGCTATTTCATGTTAGAAGCCGCAATGGACATACAGGATCAATGTGGTTGTTCGTGTTCCGTTCCCTAACGGATATGAATGTATTTTTCAAAATGAATAAGCATCATGCTTCAAGTTTATTTATTATTAATTTTTTTTGCTTAATTTCTTTTGATATATAGCACAATGGTGTTAATAATTGGTTTTTTTATTAATTAATATATAATGTTGGGCCTTGTACATTGTTATCTTGGCATTTCATATATCAATTCTAACTGAGTCAAACAGATATCTTGGCATTTCATATATCAATGCAAGAGCTGCAGCAGCTGGTTATTAGAAATGATTTAATCAACATAATCAGTATAACTAATTAACTTACTTGAAATTTCAATTTTAACATCAGACGCCACCACAGAACTTCCCTTGTATCAATTAAGCAATCAATAAAGCAATTAGGTTATGGAAAATGCATGATTAGCCTTAAGCTATGTAGAATATTTAAGTAATAATGTAGGCTAAATGAGATTTAAACCTTGACCTTAAGCTAGGTACAGCTATGGAGTATCGTCGAACTTTAAAACAAAAGACAAAAATGCTTATAGCAGCATTACCTACAAGTAAACCAAAAGAAAATGCATGTTGGTTCATAGATAACAAAAAGAAGACTAGTAAAAGAACATCTATATTTTGGTGTGGAAGGATGATGATTCTGTAATGTGGATGTAGAAGGATAAAAACAGTCAACGTAGAAGGATATCATGATCTATATTCTATATAGAGCATTTTGATTTAAGTAATTATACAGCGTAGAAATTTGAGCTAAGAAAAAGAAAATGAAAAATAAAAAGCGCAAAACAATGTCGACCCACCAAGTGGGAATTATGCTTAATTCCGTGAAAGTAATTACACAGTTTAACAAACTACGATGCTTTTGGGAGTCAAGTTAACTTGGTGGGACTCCCCTTAAACGTCTGTTTCACATTTTTACCATGGGAACTGGTTGGGTATGTATGTCCAACTACCATTTTATATAGTTATGCTTTGGTCTATCTTGTATTTATTTTTTGTGAGATTTTGATTTATCCTGCTTATTATATTTCTTTTTTTTTAATTAATTTTGTCTAGTGTTGGTTTTAGAGGGATGGGAGGGGAGGGGGGATGGGCGTTCTATCAGAAGCTCAATTTCCTTACTTTTGCTTTACGCGTTGAGAGAGTAAAATGTTGCAATAATATGACGAAGGTTAAAGATACGATAGTAAAATTCAATATTAATTTATAAATTAAAAAATAATACTGAAGGTTAATAAAAGAGTTGGTGGTAAAAGGAAAAAAAAGTAATGGGCTCATTATTATTATTATTATTATTATTATTATTATTATTATTATTATTATTATTATGTATAGGTCCTTTTTTAGAGTCTAAATTATAAATTATTCAATTACAGTAATGTTATTCTCGGTCAAAATGCAGCATTAGTTTTAGTCCCTTAATTTCTAAAGAATTACAAACGTTTATTTTACATAATTTACCTATAGGAACCTTTTTTAGAGTCTAAATTATAAATTATTCAATTACAGTAATGTTATTCTCGGTCAAAATGCAGCATTAGTTTTAGTCCCTTAATTTCTAAAGAATTACAAACGTTTATTTTACGTAATTTACCTATAGGAATTTTAATTGTACATAAAAATGTAATATACCTATGTTAATGCAGAAATCGTCCAGACTTATAGAATTCCTTCTTGATCCCTACACACAATAATGAGAAACAAACAGAGTTAAGGTTGAAGCCCGTGGGGGTGGATCAACCGTAAACACTTTGATGCATAAGTCAGTTTTCTAAGAGAGAAAATAAACCGATATGGTGTTTGTAAGATTTTTTTGATTACCTTTAGAAGTGATATAAGACGTTCTATTTATAGTGAAACCTTGAGAGCTAGTCACCAGAGCGTCTGATTGGTTGAAGGAGAAAATGTTAAATAAGTGATTGTACCGAGTGTAATCACTTATTTATTAATAAATAAATAATTCGTAGGGAAGTTATTTATTGTTTGCATTGATTTGATCATTTAATATATTTAGATGGTAAATATATCAAATTAATGCGGAGATTATAACATGTCGATAACGATTTTACCAAGGGTAATATCGACATTACGAGAATTATTGGCCACGTGGTAACTCCAAAATATTCCGATAATTTATGGTTCCACAAATGCCCACATCGCCTAGGAATTCGGGGAATCCTAAGGGATATAATTTTTATTGTGGTCCCGATAAACCATTATTTTTACGGGAGTAGGACTCCGTCTTGAACATTCTCTTGGGATTGATGCTCAGGTCCCATCAGGACCAAGATATCACACTAAACTGAGGTTAGAAATCTTGGGTTTGAGGCTTGGTCTGAATTGATTCTTGAAGCCTAATAAGAATTAGGGGTTTACCCCTTAGTTCTTATTTAGGATGGAATTATGTAGGCTCTATTCTCAAAACATTATACTAATTCAGCAAACCATCGAGCGTTCGGATACGCTAAAACTAAATATTAAAGTAAACACTAAGTCACACTTAACACTTAATAAAAACATATGCAAATTAAAACCTTTTTTTTTGTAGATTGTAGCATTGATAAGTAGGGATCGTTCTTAACCGGGGATTGAGGGTACCTAAGCATGATTATCGTTTGATTAATTAATTAGGGGGTTTGTTGATTGTTTCTATTATTCTACGTGATTAACTAATCTAAACTAACATAATCTATTATTTACATGACCAACTCATCTTTAACCTAACTCATTCATAACTCATACCAATTTTCATAATCGACGAAATTCCAAAACCTTAGTTTAATGAAATACATGTACATTATCCTAAGTATGTGCCCAGGAATACGCCCTATACTCTTTCAATGATTTAGACTCGGGAATACGTCCTATATCTAATCAAGCATTAAGCATAAACATAGCATGGAAGATTATTAAAATCAATAGAAAATATATAACCATAATAAAATTAATGATCAATCCAATAAACACAATATTCAAGTACATAGAGAAAACTACAGGGTTAAGAGGTTGAGTTACACTTTGAATCGTCGGGAATTTACCTTATCGATGTTATGTGGTTCGACACTCTTGATGAGACACTCAAGAATACGCCTTATATGTCAATGGAGGATGGTGAATTACGGAGGATGGTGTAGTTTACTTTTGTAAGAGAAATCTTGAATTAATTGAAAAGGAAAAATTGGTTTAAGCAGAGCTTTGGTACAAAAATGGGCGACCCCTTACAAATAGCCTTAGCCTCTCTATTTATAGAAGAAAATTAATCCCCAAATAAATAAGAGTTTACAATTTAATTCTAAAAGGAAAAGGATTAAACTAATTAAATTAAAGTCCTAAAGAAATAAGGTAATAAAAATACTAATTAAAAAGGTTTCCTAAATAAAAAGGAAACAACTTCAAGCTTGGATTGGACAATTTTCCTCAAAAAGGAAGGAAAGATGTTGGAATTTGAACAGGAAACGGATTGCTGGAAGCATGCTGGAACTTGGAATGCATTTCGGTAGGCGCTGGCTGAAATTAGGAGGAAACTTCGGTGGTCAACGACACTGGGAAGGCTGAGGAGGCATTTAGATGAACAAGCGCCAAATAGGGTTAATGCACGTCGGTAGACGCGCACCGATAGAGGATATTGCAATTCAGGATGCGCGCACGGAAGCCATGTTCATCAGTTCAACAGGCGCACACAGATTAGAGTCTGGGGTTGTCACTTTGGGTTCGGTAGGCTCCTACTGAATTCAGTTGTACTTTTTGGTGGCTCCCTTTGTTTCAGTCATAACTTCTTCAATATAACTCTGATTGAGGTGATTCTTTCGCCTAAATTCTCGTATTTCCATGTTCTATCCAATTCTCCAAATTTCTCACAAAATATGTTATTTTCTCCTATTGTTTGATATTTAAACATTAAATGATAAGAATAAAGGGTATAAAATGATGCTTAATTCACGGCTTATCAAGTTTGTCTAGAGATCATGTCTTGAACTTTATGGAAGAAGAAAATCCCCTCCTCTTTTCCTTGTAATGTAGCCTTCGAGGTGAGGAAGAATATTTAATTTATTTGTCATTTTTCCTCTTTTCCTAGCTTTTCGTCTCTCTGCGGTGCTAAAGGAAATAAGAATTCTTTTTCTTTCTTTTTTTTTTGTTGCAAGTGAAGAAATGAAATTGCATAGATGGGATTGGCGCTTGTACATTGGAGTGGGGCATTTGACTTGGCATGATGATCCATTGGCGTCAGGGAAGCTTGCGGCAAAGCTTGAGGCCTTTTGCAACTTTTTGTTTTTGTATTTTTTTTTGGCTGTCAAGTAACAACTTTGTTTTTTTTCCTTTTGTTTCCACCAAACCCTTTTTTTTGCTGTTGCATCGATTGTTGATGTAGTTTTATTTTCTTTGCTTTTGTATGTACAATATATATATATATATTAATTATTTTAATATATCTTTATTGTTTTACTCGTTCAAAGATTTTGGGAGCTATGACTGTCTGATCGCAGTAATTCAAGCAGTGATGCTCTTTACTCTTCGAGACGATCATTTCAAGATGCATGAAGGCATACTTTTTGAAAAGTCCTGAAGAAGTCACTTCGTGGAGAAACTTATCGTAAGAACACCAGTGGCATGTCCCAAATTTGGTTGGAGTTTCTTACTTCAAGAGATGGTGAACTTGACATCATGACACTTCTTCAATTGACATGCTCGTGGTGCGTTGTGGATTGGTGTGCTCGGCACATTGACAGACTTATCATCTTCAAGTACAGGTGGATCCAACATCAAGGCCTTCAACAAAAGAGGTGCAAAGTTCCATGACTTGAAAATAGGTGTGTCACAAGGCAAGGCATGTTCCAGTAGGTGCACCATGACCTGTCTGGGCCTTCATTAACAAGAGCCAAGAAGTCCCATCACTTGAAGTGAGGCGTGTCTCAACCCAAGGCGGGGAGTGCTATAGCTCCGAGGCAAGGTAAGGCAAGGCACAGTAGAGTGGAAGGCGAGGTGCAGCATAATGCAAGCACATTACAACTGCGAGGAGAGGCATGGTGCAACAAAAAGAAGAGGCATGTTTCAAGTGCAAGGCGAGGTATTCTACATCTGAGGCTTGGCATGCCACAAATCAAGGCAAGGCAAGGTTAGAGGAGGAGGTGATGCACTAAATGACACAAAACTCTCTTTCCAATGGCCATGCATATGGTGCTTGGCATATAGAAGAGCTCAGAACATTGATGGACTCGTCTTCTTTATGTGCGGGTGGATCCAATATCAAAGCTTTCAACGAGCAAGGCGAAGAGTCTTATGACTTGAAGTGAGGCATGTCATAGAGCAAGACAAGGCGCAAGAGGATGCAATGCAAGGCATGGGTGGAGCACAAAGTGTCGTATCATATGATACGAGACGTACTTCCAATGACCATGCATGTGCCGCCTGTCCGATAGAAGGGCTCCGAACATGTGGAGGAAGGTGTAGCAAAATGCAAGGCAAGGTATGGCATAGCTACAAAACAAGGCATACTGCAACTACAGGGCGAGGCGTGCCATATCGTAAGGCTTAGTGTCCCATAGTACAAGGAAAAGTCTAGTTGGAGCAGTAAGTGATGCACGACACGTACCTTCCAATTCCCATGCATGTGTCACTTGGCGGATAGAAGAGCTCGGCACATGAGGAGCAAGGGCATAGTAGAATGCAAGGCAAGGCAAGACATAGGTGGAGCACAAAGTGTCGTATCATATGACACGATGCATACTTCCAATGACCATGCATGTGTCGCCTGTGCGATAGAAGGGTTCCGAACATATGGAGGAAGTGTAGCAGAATGCAAGGCATGTCATAGCTACAAAAAGAGGCATATTGCAACTACAGGGGGATGCGTTCCATATCGTAAGGCTCAGTGTCCCACAATACAAGGAAAAGTCTAGTTGGAGCAGTAAGTGATGCATGACACGTACCTTCCATTGCCCATGCATGTGTCACTTGGCCAATAGAAGAGCTCGACACATGAGGAGAAAGGCAAGGCATATCACAGCTAGAAAACGAGGCATACTGCAACTACGGGGAGAGGTGTGCCATATTGCAAGGCTTGGTGTCCCATAGCGCAAGGCAAAGTCCAGTTGGAGCGATTAGTGATGCACGAGGCGTACCTTCGAATGACCATGCATGTGGTACTATGGAGTGAATGAAGCTTTTCAAGGAGTTGTTTTGGCTGCTGGATGACCTTCTAGAGCCTTGACATTCCAAGCCATATTGACTCAAAATTTGGTGGTAGCAAGTTACAACAAAGGTCAACGATGACATGGATGATGTTATCGTTGCTACTTCCATGAAGTCAAGTGATGCTTCTCGTTAGTGTTGGAGCTACAATCACCATTTTGGATACTATTGGAGTTATCCCTATAAAGCTTTGCTTAATGAAAATGGTCATTGATCTTGAGGCAAGTGGCATGAAGGCATAAGGCACAAAGCCATCACTCTTTCCCGAAGTTAAAAGTAAAGCGATGGTTGATTTTTTATCGCGGAGACAAGTTCTACTGAAATCTCTTTAGTAGAGTCATTCACCGTTGATGTTGTTTTTTCAGGAGAGACGAATCATTGGAGTTTCTTCTAAAAATTCAACAAGCTTTGTAGTTACTTTAGCACCGTTGCAAAGTCAACCAGTGGTGAAGTTTCTTTTGTAAAGCCAAATGTGTCAAGTAAGCGATGCTAAAAAGGTTGCCACCATTGCTTGAAGAAGGCCAAGGACAATGCGTCACTAGAAGTCCAAGATTGAGTGATCGAAGGACTCCAAGGTTTGCTCACAAGTAGACGGAGAGACTCTGAGGTCGTGTCAATCCTGACGATGAGCTTCATGGTTCTTCTTGGCTTGTAGCTACATCTTAGAGTTGAATGTCTGCTTGAGGATCCAACTTGTGAATTGCCAACTTCTTTAATTTTCATTAATATAAGCCTTCCATTTCATGAATGCTTTATGATTCTCCGCAGATTTGACCACTGTGTTCAAATTTTGGGCTTTTGACTTCGTTTTGGCTCCACATTTAGTGTTGTTAGTGGCATTGGAAAGCTGACTTCCGTACCTTTTTGGCACCATCGAGCTCTCTTCGTGGAAGTAAAATTTAAGCTTGGTACATTCGAATGGGTCTCGAAGTCGTGTGCTAGAAATATTATTCAAGTACACTAAGACATTTGCTCAAGATTTGCCATGCAATGACTCAGTTATTTGACAAGACCCGTCCCGATCCCCCAAGAATCATAGGGGAATGTGTCCTGCTCTCGTTTGACAATCATCGTCAAAATACCGAAAATACCCCTTATAGGTTCAAATATAAACATGCAGAGTATACTACCACATTGTCAGACAAGGGATAAGTATCAATTACACATGATCGAGCATATATATATGTCAATACAATAAAGGTACTAATACCTACCCTATAGGGTGTCAGCTACGCAACATTACTGTCTATGTCTCAGTCTCAGTATTTGCCCCTATCTCTGTATCACGGCCTGGATGGTAAATAAAACAGTCAAAATATGAGTGGACCAAAAATAAATAAGTTATATACTTATTTTTTAAAACGTATCTAGTTTAACCCTCTGTTTTACAAACATGCATGCATTTAAGATAAATCGTATGAAAATAGGTCAAATGATACATATACATATAAACATATACTGTAACGACCCATCCCGAATTCTAAGATTAGATTAGTGATAATTGTGGATTAGTGAGGTTAATCAGTGATTAGTTGAGCGAAATCGGACGAACGATGCAAAATGACCGTTTTCCCCTAGTCGTGGGTAAAGTGTTCACTCTTGACTTGGAGCTCCTATGGCCGAGGGCCAATGAACATTACGTAGATCGAGTCGATATGAATCCATAGATAGGTAGCATGTCGAATTCGGACGTTCTACGAAGAAGTTATGGTTCACTTAAGTTCCAAGGAGCTATTGCACAATTTACGAAACAAGGAGCTTTTGTATTCAAGAGTGCCCCTTATATTTTAAATTGGCCCAATGGATGAGTGACAAGTGTCACTCATCCATTGCTCATTGCCTCCCATACATGCATATTTATCCCTTTGTTCGTGCAAAACCAAACCCAAAACCCGATCTCACCATTTTCCATCTCTGTACAACCTACACCCCCCTAAGTCTAACCTAAGGTTGGTGACTCATGATGGAAACAGAGAGGAAGGAAGGATGATGGTGGAGGCTGGCAGGATGGCCTGAACCGCCGTGGATGGCGACGTGGAGGAGAAAACCGACAAGGTATCAGTTTGGGTCCATTTCCATTTATTTTTTATTTGTGATATTATGGACGGTTTTGGATGGTTGGGTAAGGATTATTAGGTTTCTAGGGGAGTAATGAGGTGTTTTTGGCGGTAGTTAGCGACTGAGGAGCCCCTGGGGAAAATATGAGGAAGTTGAACCGTAGAGGGGAAATCGAGTGGATGGATTTTTGTAGGTTTTAGATTGTTTTGTTTACATATTTATATTCCTAGGATCAAAATAGGAAGATTGGTGGAAAGAAGGAAGAAAAAGGACGAAAAAATAGGAGGATAGGGACCTGGACCGGTCACGTTGGTCCAGCTGGATCGGATTGCAGAGAAATGCTCGGTTCGGACCGGCCTGAGGTTGAAGATGATTGCACAGTGCCCAACGCGTGGGCTTCACGCGTAGGGGCTTCGGGCCGAGTGTGGGGGCGCGTGGCCCACCTTTTGGGGATGCTTCCAACATGTGAAATCATCTATTCGATATAATGAACATTTTGGGACTGGTTTCGTGTCGATCGGACATCGTTTCGATAGGTTTCGGCGTGTCTGAAGGTTTAGGATCGAGTTTAAAAATAATTAAATTTTTTGGAAAATTACGAGGTTTTAGTGAGAGGTTAATAAAGTAGTTAGTAACCCTCTAAAGTGATTTGGACAGGTTTGGAGGTCCCGATGACGACGATTGGCCTGGGAGAGCTGTATGGCACGCGTATCGAGGCGGCAGCTCGGACGGTCTGTGAGTGGACCCTGTTTTCTAAATTGGTGCATGCATAAATGTTTATTATATGTTTTAATACTTGTTTTGTGATTCCATGAGTGCATTTGTGTGTGGTTACGTATTGACACATATTTCGAGGTTTCAGCCTTATATGGTGCCTATACGGGTTTGTATTTCTACGATGGTTTAAATGAAATGGTTTTGGATTTAAAAAGCATAAACTCAGGCATGAGACCCATTTGGTTTTGTCTCAAGCATATGAACCTATTGATGACCTACGGGTCTGAGTCGTGGTCGCGACGAGTGCTTTGTGCACGGTGACGGACGATACGATGCTCGCCTCCGGACTGGGATGTGTTCCTTCCGGAGAGGTCATGATGCACGTACTGTCATCGAGCAGCCAATGGAGGCTCGACTTCGGAGTGCTGACGGTTCAGGATATCGATCGGTGATGAGTGCACCATGAACTAGAGGTGGTCGCGTCAATTGATACGTTCACGATGACATACCGGGATTGAGAGCGGTCCTGGACGGATGGTTGCAAGCATCACTACGGTCGGAGTCGTGACTGACCCTGAAAAATCGGGCACGATGCCCAATTGAGTCTTATGTTTGGGCACGAGGCCCAGTTACTTTACGTTTATGATTTCGGGTCGAGTACCCTAAATGGATTTCTAGTTCATGACGGTTTATGGGGATCGGGCATGAATGTTTTCTATATATATATATATATATTCATGTACCTTCCTTATTTGGAATGTCTCCTCCGGGGAGAGTCGTTGGCCTGGATGGACCCCGGAGTAGTCACGGAGCACTAACTGAGTGGAGTCACCCCCATTGGGTACCTTACTCTCAGGAGGGCTTGGATTATAACCTTAGGGAGGGTCATTGATCTACGGACATTGTCCTGGGTGGACCCTGAGAGACTTGGGCTTTGAGACCCCAAGTAGCACGCGCGTAGCGCTAGAAACCGTGACAGGATGGTTATATGATTTATGTATATATGTTATATGATGTGTGATGTGTGATGTGTACAGGTTTTGGGTTGTGGCCCATATGGTTGGTTTCTTTATGGTTTTGGGTTTAGTTCCCACATATGATTCTTTTGGATAAATGGTTCGGTAACTGCTTTTCGAATGCATGCATGTTTTTAGTGAAGGGTACAAATGTCTCTATGGAAATGTTTTGATAAATTATTTTTTTGTCCACTCACAGCTTTTAAATGTTTTGACTGCCCTTTAGGTTGATCGCGGATGCAGGCTGTAGCTAGACCGAGATATCACATACCTCTTTCGGATCCTGGCGTACTCTGCAGGCCGAGCGGGCTAATGACGAAATTTTCCCTTGTCTGACACTCCGTGTCAGACGGGATCAGGGTCGTCCCGCGTTAATCCCGGGGGGATTGGGACCGGTCCTAACATATACATCTGGACACACACACATCAGTGAAACATAATATAACCAATCCTCGGCATTTGTTATGCCTCAAAACCAGTAATAAATTTCAATGCTACGCAAGCAACTCGGGGTCCCATCTCCGATTACTCCCTAGGATACAACTTAACGATGTCCGGGGTGATATCAACATGGGGTGCCTTCCCCGGATCAACCGCGTCCGAGACGATATCATAATTTCGCACTCCTATTCCGAGCCTCTCCTCAGAGTCACTCCTCAAAGGAAGTGTACCGTGACTACTCTAGGATCCTCGACGTTTGGAGGAGACTAACCAACTCATCCAGGATGGTATATATGGAACCGTAACCAAATCCGGTGAAAAATCATGTTAAAAATCATTTATGTCTCAAATTGGTTTAAACACTGTTCAATTGAACCTATGCCCGAGACACAATTCTCACAAATCAGTTCCACAAAAACCACCTGAAAACCATGCCCAAGACTTGTTTATAAATCCCGATTTATCTTTATTCAAATTCAGTTGAATTGTATTCTTTCCTTTCAATTTCCCGTTGGCTGAAAATCTAAGTCAAATCATCATTCCAGCGGGTCTCAAGCCCAAAATCTCGTTTTCAAGAAAATCCGTAAAATATTTCATAAACCGATGATTACAATCCGCATCATCATCAAATAACACTATCAAAACGTTTCAACTTAAATCATGTAATAAATAATTTAAAACAGTTATGCATGCGTTCAGTTCTAAAACAAACATTCCATTCACACTCGGTCCACGCTGCGTGCTAAACATCAGCGTTATATCTATCACCGAGCTAATCCAAAGTCTTTGAGCCTATCCAAATCATGTCTAAGGGGTCACTAATATGCTATACATGTCCATACACTAAACCCTCACAGTGCCCGAGGCTAAAAACCTCTAGATGATCAATGAAACGGTTTCTGATCGACCTGAAACCACTACCATTGGATTCAGAAAGTAAAATAATTTTGAAATCCATGCCAACGCACCCCCACGCGCCAGTCAAACTTCTGGTAAATGCTGATCAACAGTCAACGCTGATGTCTGCAAAGTCAACGCTGACATCATCGGTCAACAACTGACATCATCATGACGTCATGTTGACATCATCATGACGTCATGTTGACGTCATCCTGATAGGTTTGACACTTGTCAGGTCTGACACCTATCACGTGTCACTCTCTACTTGGTCCACGTGTCCTACCACGTTTCCTCTAACACCTCTAACACACTGCCACGTGGCACCACTCTATTGGTCCACGTGTTCTGACACTTGTTGGCGGGACCTGCCACGTCAATACCACGTAGTTCTGACAGGTCCTGACAAGTTACCACGTGGCACCACCCAATTGGTCCACGTGGTCTAACAATCTGACACGTAAACTGCTGACTGTGTTTGACAGCTTGCCATATGGCATCACCAGATTGGCCACGTGGACTGACGACTTCTAATAGATGATGACGTGGACTGCCATGTCATAATCGTCAACCTCCAATCGAGTTGACCCCGGTTCTCTGTAATGGGTCGTTTCAATCCACCACTCGACCTGGTCGTATCTCACTCATTCATCAACCATGCTTCCCCATTTTTCTTCCTATATGATCGCAATAATCCTAAGAAGAGATCTATTAACTTAAAATGAGCTAAAAAGGTATAGAAAGTACATGTGGAGCTTGATGATTTTCAAGCAAGCTTCCATTTCGATTTCTGGTCAGTTACAGCCACCAAAACTCCTCCTTCTGGACCCTATGAGTTGGTCTAGTTCCTAGGAACAATCTCTAATCGTTAAGACAGCCTAACAAACCATAGAAACTGAATTCGAATTTTTGACCCAATTGGGTTTTCGGGTTTACCTGGTTCGTGATTCCTCTGCCATGCTCAGCCTCTTCTCCATCGTCTCTCAGCCTCCCTTTCACTCTCACTCTCTCAAGCAAACACGGATGATGAAATATGGATAGGGTTTAGGTTGTTTGTGGCTTTCGGGTATAATGAAGATAAAGAGGAAGAAGATGATACATGAACCGAACATTTGGGGGTCTGGACCAATTAGATGAGTGACACTTTCGCTTATCAATTGGTCCAACTCAGAAATTTGACCAATCTCAAAATGCCAACTGTACCATTTCTCATAATGCATGAATAGTGCCATTTTCCTTTTGTGACCACTAACTTTCTCGTTGGACGTCCGATTTCGATGTGCCGCCTGTGTACGAACTCATGACGTCTTGATCTATGGAACGAGCCTCATTCAAAGTCCAAATAGTGTCTTAGGTTAAAATTCAACATTTTCCCTATCTAGGGGAAAAACGGTCATTTCACATAAAATTTCCAACTTTACAATCTATTAAAAGTTCGGGGCGTTAGATTATTTCTCCCCTTGGTGGGGTTGGAAAGCGATCTTTAGTACCAGCAAGTCCATTTGTTGCGTATGAGTGATAGATCCTTGGGGAATGTGCTTGAGTAGTATGTACCTCATTGTTAGTCAACCGCATTAAACTTAGCCATCAAGTTACTTGAGGTGATGACTTTGCTCTTTCAGGTGGAGGTTGTACGTTTCCTTTTATAAAGGTGCTTCGAGCCCTTCGTAGGTGAAGTCTTTGAGTGTTCCTCCAGTGGAAGGCTTTGGTGCTTGACAGGGCGCAAGTGTTGATAGGTTGCGAGCTGAAGGCATTATGGCTTTGTCGAAAAAGATGTTGATACGTTCCTGAACGATTACCTTGATGTGTCATGTGGAGATTGCCTTGATGCTTCACGAGTGATGTGTTGCTTCATGTGTGAAGGCTTGGCTACTTCACGGGTTGACGGCATTGAAGCTTTGTGAGCAAAGGACTTGATGCTTCGTTGGAGAAAGGCATTGCTTCTTGGAGCGAAGGCATTGATATTCCACGAATGAATGCGTTGAAGCTTTGCAGGGCAAAGGCGCTAAAAATTTGCAGGGCGAAGGTCTTGACACATTGCAAGTGAAGGTTTTGATACTTTGATGCTTGAAGACGTTGTCACTTCGTTGGGCGAACGCTTGACGATTCAATGGGCAAAGGCATTGGTGCTTTAATAGGGGAAGACTAAGAGTGCTTCACGTGGGAAAGGTTTAGATGCTTCTTATGAGAAGGCTTAGTGTGCTTTGTGTGGCAAGGCTTAGGGTGCTTCGCATGGCAAATGTTTAGAGTGCTTCATAAGGCGAAGGCTTGGAGTGCTTCATAGGTCGAAAGCTTGGAGTACTTCCCAAGACGAAGGCTTGGGGTGCTTTGCTTGGCGAAGGCTTAGAGTGCTTCACATGGTAAAGGCTTGTGGTGTTTCGTAGGGTGAAGGCTTAGAGTGCTTGGCAGGGCGAAGGCTTGGGGTACTTTGCATGGCGAAGGCTTAAGGTGCTTTAGACGACAAAGGCTTAGTATCCTTTGATTGGCAAAGGCTTGTTGTGCTTCACTTGAAAAAGGCTTAGAGTGCTTCACATGGCGAAGGCTTGGAGTGCTTTTTGTGGAAAAGGCTCTGTGTAATCTGCAGGGCAAAGGCTTGGAGTTCTTTGCATGGAATAGGCTTGGTATGCTTTGCGTGGCGAAGGCTTAGGTTGCTTCGCGTGGTGAAGGCTTGGAGTACTTTGCATGGCAAAGGCTTAGGGTGCTTCATATTGCAAAGACTTGGTGTGCTTCGCATGGTGAAGACTTGGAGTTTCCAATGGTATGTAAAATTGTCTACGAAAAAATCTCAAGTTTGTTGATAATTTTGTTGAAGACGATAATGCAACGGAAACAAAAACTAATATGAATTGCGCTGATGTTGTTCACCTTTGAAGCATGATCCTTAGAGTCAACTTAGATGAGATATTTTACAGCTTTATAGGCATGGTATTCCGTACAATACTTCCCCTTTGCAAGGATCATAGTTGTGATAGGTGTGCCACAGTAGTTGTGATACGCTTGCTATCAGGACCCGTACCAATCCCCCCGGGATTAACGAGGGACACTCGTGATCCCTTCTGACACGGAGTGTCAGACCAGGGAAAATTTGAACCTTTAGCTCGCAGGCTTCCAGAGTACGCCACGATTCAGAGGAGATAGGTGATGTCTCGGTCTCTACTACAGTCCACACCGTATTCAACCTGAAGGGCATTGAAAACAGAAAGACTGTGAGTGGACGAAAAGTAATAAGTTCATAAAACACATTTTATAAAAGACCTTTATGCCCTTCACTAAAAAGTATGCATGCATAGTAAAACCATTTATCCAACCACATATGTTTGAATAACCAAATCCATACGTGCCCCTGCCCAAATCCATTTACAGAAAATTAGAACATAATAAACATATGTGGGATCTCAGCCCAAATCCATTTATCAACCTTAAACATAATTTCGCAAAACCAAGAAATCATGTTTATCATAAACATCATATAACCAATCTAGTCACAGTATCTATAGCTATGCTCGTGCTACCCGGGGTCTCAAAGCCCAAGCCTCAACAAGGTCCACCTAGGTCAATGTCCGTAGATTAATGACCCTCCCTGGGGGTTATAATCCGTAGCCTTTCTGAGAGTAAGGAACCCAACGGGGACGACTCCACTCAGTCAGTGCTCCGTGACTACTCCGGGGTCCACCCAGGCCAACGACCCTCTCTGGAGGAGAAAATTCATATATAAAGGATGGTATACAAAAAACCTTTTGAAATCATTATTAAAACCATTCAAGGGTTCATGCCCGGTCCCCATAAACCGTCATGAACCATAAAAACCTTTCAAGGGTTCATGCCGGTCCCCATAAACCATCATGAACCATAAATCTATTTATGGGTCCCCGACCCGAAATCACAATCTTAAAACATAACAGGGCCGTAAGCCTGAATCGACATACAAACTAGGCCTCGTGCCCGATTTCGTAAAGCAAATGGGTCTCGTGCCCGATTTTGTAAACCAAATGAGCCTCGTGCCCGATTTCGTAAACGAAATGGGCCTCGTACCCGATATGTAAGTCAACTAGGCCTCGAGCCTATTGGGCCTCGAGCCTGGTACGTAAACCAACTGGGCCTCCGGCCCGATGCCTTGTTAAATCAAATGGACTTCAAGTCCAAGAGTTCGTAAATCAAAGGGGTTTCGTGCCCGATTCCATATTTCCAAATCCGAAGTCGATTCAAGAACCAATTAGGCATCTAGCCCGAGTACGTAACTAAATGGACGTGTCACATCCGGATTGGCCCTCTGTCTGACATGTCAAGTCTGACATTGTCAGATCTGACATGCGGACGTCTTCCCTGACATGATGACGTCAGCAGGATGACGTCATCATTTATCCCTAACCTTGGTCGGGTTCTAAAATTGGGTCGACGTGACCCGTGGTTTGACCCCGTCGGTTCTCCGCCGTCCGACCATCAAAATACTTCCCGTTTGTTCCATTCTCACCGTCTAAGCCTAATCTAAAGTTATATGGCCTCAAAAACTAGAAAACCGATCAAGATAATTACCTGTGATGCCAAACCCGAAGCCCAGATTTCCCCGTCATCCTCCCCGTCGACACAGACCATCCCTTGCCTCGAACTCACGTCCGTTGAGCTCGTCCTGGTCCAGAGAATCATACACGATCAACCTAAACGGTCATTACACGTTAAATATTGAAGTTCCAGAAAATGGGTTCAATCGGGTTCTCGGGTTACCTGGGTTCCTGCTTTTCCCCCGCTGTCCACCGCGGTCAAGCCGTCACGATTGCCCCCCTCCGTGAGGTAGTCACTCTCAGCCCCTCACACACTCTCTGGTCTCAGTCATAGATGATGGGGTGGGGGAAAATCAGGTGGTGTTCTTGGTGGTTTTGAGAGACGTCGAGAGAGGGAGAGATAGATATTTGATTTTGATGATGATGATGATGGGTCAGATGAGAGGAAAGGAACGGTGAAGATGAGAGGGGGAGGGTAGAGATGGACGGTTAGGATGAAAGGTGGGTGGAAATATTATAAAATAATAAAAAGCTTAATATTATAATAATAAAGTCACCAATCATAATTAAGATCTACATTTTGGGGTTAATGACTAATAGGATGAGTGACACTTGTCACTCATCCAAGGGCCCCAAATTGAAAAGTCAACCAATCCGATTTCACCACATCATCATTGCCTTGTAATGCGTGCATAGTGTAACCAAACTTTCGTGACCCATAACCTTCACATTCGACGTCCGATTTTAGTGTTCCACCTGCCTATGGATTCGTATCGACCCGATCTACGTACAGGTCCTCGACCCTCAGCCTTCGGACCTCCCAGGTCAAAAGTCAACATTTTGCCTACGACTAGGGGCAAAACGATCATTTTGCGTCGTTCATCCGATTTCGCTTGACTAATCACCGATTAACCTCACTAATCTTTGATTAGTCACTAACCTAATTTTGGAATTCGGGACGGGTCGTTACAAGCTTCCCTCCTTAATTAATTTCGTCCTCGAAATTCCAACTATCCTGATTCCACAACCACCTCGTGGAAAGCAAATTCGATCTCACCTCATGCGTACACTCGTACATCAACTAACCAGAACAAAACTTGTCTGCACCGAGACGTTCCACTAACACTCTTGTCACAAATCGACTAGACTCGACTACGTCGAGTGACAGTAATCCCACGTTCCGAGTTGATACCACTTGTCAAATCTACTATTTCGCTGACACAAACAACTTGACGGTTCCTTGCTCAACACCAAACTATCCTGATGTCTGCTCCCGCTGGGAGTCACCAGACCTCACACAACGATCCATGGTGACACATCCCACAAAATGTCACCACTTGACAGTCGCCAGTCAAAAACTGACACTATACGTACTTGTGGTTACACTAACAACCAACTCACTCAACCTGAGTATACAATCACCAACATCTCACTCGACCTGTGTGTAACTGGGCCAACCGAAAATACCAAGACCTAGTGCACAGTATCCAATGTCCATTTCACGTCCTCAACTAAACTAATGGTATCGAAACTAAGCCGACTTCTAGCCCGTTCACCATTGTACCCATGGTATATCTTATATACCGTCACCAGGCACCACAAGTCTACCCAGCCCACAACCTAGGTCGTAGCCATCCAGCCACCAACCAGCCCACAACCTAGGTCGTAGCCATCCACGTTTCAATTATGGAGTCCATCTGCCCCATCCAATACTAGACAGATCAAACTCCAACTCATCATCCATTTCGAGTCCCATGGTCACCCGACCAGTATCATAACGTTTACCTCTAATCACGTATTCCAATAAGTACCAATCCCTATCACGCCCACCGAGGCGTATCCTCTCATGCCAACTGGCATCCAATCTCACCCACGTCTACCGAGACGCACCAATTCTGAACCTATAGGTTAAGTCCTCGATCGATTATCTCAATACGTTCAATTGACTTCATAGGGAAGCCAATCCCATCATCAACACATCTAAGGCTTACCAAATTCGACCTCGTCGGACAAGCACTCGTTCGATTAACACACCATATGGGATTTACCTAAAAAAGAAGTTCAGTCCCATCATCTACAACTCAACTATCCAAGTAAGGGCAATAAACTCTCCACCTATCTGGATCATCAAGATCACGATCTAGATCCATCACTACGTCACCCGACCATGAACATCACGATCCTCGATCGTCACGACGCCCAAAGTCCTCAACATCACAATCTCGATCCACCTAGGATCCACACATGCTCCCTAGTTAACATTCTACCTGGAATATGGTCATAAGGTTTTGCACCCTCTTGAATCCTCCGTCAGTCACATCACTCCTCAACCAATTCTCACATCTAAATAGATCAGTCAACGACGAGACACGCAGAGGCTGTGGGTCCTCTTCCATTACCTCGTATCGATCCTTGTCATTCCACCTAGCAAAATTAAGGAAGATCCAAGACGATGACATCAGGATTCATCCCACGTGAATGCCCGTAAAACTCGCTGCACTCACCACGCCATGTAACCCAACATCGTCTGCCATTGAGCAGAAAATGAGAAATCTCATTCACCTAACTTCAAAATACTCAACTCTTCTTGATGACCCAAAACAAACCACGGGTCTACCAACCAATACACGATCAACGTGTTGGTGACAACAACTATCATCTGCAATTTCAGAACCTGAGAAGTCACCATAATGACTTCGAAATACCCATTACCAATGCGGAAAACCCGCACTCCTCTCGTTACCTCAATCACAACCTCTCTCGATCCTGAAGTTCCAACCAGGTTGGAACCAACTCACTCGGACATGAACCACGTGTCCGTAACCAATCTAACTCTATCTGAGATCCACTACCGGACCACAGATCCCAAATACATGCCCATCTCGACAGAGTCACATCCCGACTCGTGACTCATCGTCATCACAATCACTGGTACTAGCACCAGAACTAGTACCAGCATCATCACTAACACCAACACACCGCGTGCAATCAAACAACCCTGGATCTCCGCTCATACCGAGCGACGACCCCATACCTCTGCTCAAATTGGAGGAACTCTGCCTCCCTCGTACCCAACAACTCTGGGTACAGTCACCTCGACATCTCATACGAGAAAAGGAAACGTTCCCTGAACGTCCGCGATTCCCAACAACTGCAACCACTCTCGATAGTAGTGCCTGCCACAACTCGTGTAGACCCAGACACCAGACATCGCTATCGAGACTCCGCATCCAACAGAATCAATCGCCCGTACTAACTACTCGGTATCCCCACTCCGAGATTCCGTCGACAACCAATCTCTAACCAAACGTCACTCTACTCAACCAATGTCGTCTACCAAGTCGTCCATGACCTTAGCTGTATCAAATATCCATCACAACTAAAGTAGAACGACAACCAACTAGGTCTAACGGATAACAAAAACCTCGACTGAAGAGTGCAGTCCCATCACTAAAGCTGACATGACTAGACGACCGATGGTCTCGACTCCGAAAAGTAATCATAGTCAAACGACTCGCCAACTCACCATTCTGAACCATACATCCTACCTTAGGGTTCCACGATCACTACCTAGAGTTCCTTTGAACCCAACTGTAGAAGGCAGTATACTCAACAATCTGACCGACCCCGCGGTCCTGACATCGTACGGACGTCAATCCAATCCTACCGTCAGTCCAACTAGGGTTCCTCGAACCCGGCTTCTCCCAGCAACATAGCCACCTAACTCAACAAAATCTGACCATCTAATGGTCACAATTTCGAATTATCGTAAAAATCGATCCTACGACGTCACGAAAGACGATCCCAACTAACCGTCTCACGATAAAAACTCTAAAGTACCGTTACGTTCATCCTTCTATAGGGTCCCACACTGTCATCCACGACAGAATGATGGCAACCCCGACAACAAATTCCGAATCAAAACGAACCATGATTCAATCACACTAACTATCGTACCGGTATCCTAACTATCAAGTTGATAACGAACTGCAGTTCATAGTGACATCATATCCTCGACCTGCGCATCACTCTAAGAGCAAACCTTCTCTGATACCACTTGTCAGGACCCGTCCTAATACCCCCAGCATTAACGAGGGATGTTCCTGATCCCGTCTGACATAGAGTGTCAGACCAGGGAAAATTTGAACCTTTAGCCCGCAGGCTTCCAGAGTATGCCAGGATCCAGATGAGGTATGTTATGTCCCGGTCTCTACTACAGTTCGCACCGTATTCAACCTGAAGGGCATTGAAAACAAAAAGACTGTGAGTGGACGAAAAGTAATAAATTCATAAAACACATTTTATAAAAGACCTTTATGCCTTTCACTAAAAAGTATGCATGCCTAGTAAAACCATTTATCCAACCACATATGTTTAAATAACCAAATCCATATGGGCCCCTGCCCAAATCCATTTACAGAAAACTAGAACATAATAAACATATGTGGGATCCCAGCCCAAATCCATTTATTAACCATAAACACAATTTCACAAAACCAAGAAATCATGTTTATCATAAACATCATATAACCAATCCTGTCATGGTATCTAGAGCTATGCGCGTGCTACTCGGGGTCTCAAAGCCCAAGTCTCCCCAGGGTCCACCCAGGTCAATGTTGGTAGATCAATGACCCTCCCTGGGGGTTATAATCCATAGCCTTTCTAAGAGTAAGGAACCCAACGATGGCGACTCCACTCAGTCAGTGCTCTGTGACTACTCCGGGTCCACCCAGGCCAACGACCCTCCCCGGAGGAGACAATTCATATATAAAGGATGGTATACGAAAAACCTTTTGAAATCATTTGTAAAACCTTTCAAGGGTTCATGTCCGGTCCCCATAAACCGTCATGAACCATAAAAACCTTTCAAGGGTTCATGCCGGTCCCCATAAACCATCATGAACCATAAATCCATTTATGGGACCCCGACCCGAAATCACATTCTTAAAACATAACTGGGCCCTAAGCCCGAATCCACATACAAATTGGGCCTCGTGCTCGATTTCGTAAAGTAAATGAGCCTCGTGACCAATTTCGTAAACCAAATGAGCCTCGTGCCCGATTTCATAAACCAAATGGGCCTCTTGCCCGATACTTAAGTCAACTGGGCCTCGAGCCCGATACGTAACCAATTGGACCTCGAGCCCGGTATGTAAACCAATTAGGCCTCCTGCCCGATGCCTTGTTAAATCAAATGGACTTCAAGTCCGAGAGTTTGTAAATCAAAGAGGTCTCGTGCCTGATTCCATATTTCCAAATCCGAAGTCGATTCAAGAACCAATTGGGCCTCTGGCCCGAGTACGTAATTAAATGGACTTCGAGTCCGAGGGTTTCCAAAACAAATGGGTCTCGAACTCGAGTTTACCTTTTCAAACCCAAAACCATTTCATGAAATCATTTCCAAAACTATAAGTACGGAAAACCAATGTAAAATTGAAACCTCGATTTACGTGCAAGCACGTAAATTGCCTCAAAATACGTGAAATCATATAAATCACAACCATCCAAATCATCAACATAGAATCACATCTATAAAGCATATAAAAAATTTATGCATGCATCACAGTTTAGAAATCAAGGTGCACCTGAAATTCGGATGGTTCCTCCATCCCGGATTGTAAGAGTTCGAAAAAGGATCATTCCGGGGCCTTGAAGCATTGTACCCGCCAATGTAATTGGCTTCACCCATTTGTGTGCACTCATCCGAAGAGTGTCCTTGGACTGAACACACCTCAAAAACCAGGGTATTCTTAACCTTATCCCTGCACAATTGCTTTACCAAAGTCGTGAGTTCAGCAATGGATCTATCTTTGTCCCTAGGCTCAGCCATAGACCTAGATGAGTGGCCTCGGTAACTAAACTGTTTCTTCCTTTGAGCTATCTTCTCAAATGCAATTCAGGCCTCGGTTGCCGTGCCATCGAAGATACCTTGAGATAGGGAATTCACCATAGTATGATCCCCATAACTAAGACCTCCATAAAACCACATCATGAGGTGATGATCCTCAATGTTGTGATGGGGACAAGCACGAAGCATCTCATTAAACCTTTCCCAATACTCATAAAAGGCTTCATCTTGGAGCTGTCTAGGGTTCATAATATTAGCCTTAAACTCATTAGTTTTCTCCATGGGGTAGGATTGGGTGAGGAATAAAGTAGACAATTCTGACCATGTATGAATAGAGGCGGGTGTAAGTGAATAAAACCAAGCTTTAGCCCTATCCTTAAGTTAAAAGTTAAACAACCTCAACCTAATTTCATTCTCAATCATCCCATTGATGCGAAGTGTAGAACAAACCTGGAGAAAGTCCTGGATATGAAGGAGAGGGTTTGCTCCAAAGAGGCCATCAAACGTAGGCAACATGTGAATGGTCCCAGACTTAAGCTCAAAGTTCTCAACGGTGCTTGCAGGAAATACAATGGGGAAGTGATCTTCGGGCACATGAGGAGCTATGTGACATGAACTAGTAACTGAAAAACAAATAAACCAACTAAGTTAAATAATTCCAAACTATATGGACACCGTTGAGGGACAAGTCTCCGGTAATGGCGCCAAAAACTTGATAGAAGATTTATCAACCAAGAAATTATGAATGATAACTCCTAATGTAATACTTTGAAAGTGCACAAAATCGTATGACGAGGATAGTAGGTTTGCAAAGGTCGATCCCTCAAGGACTTGTTCAACATGAATCCACTTAGTTTGGAATGAAATAACTTGAGAAAATGTACAAAAACTTTGGGGGGTTTTGAGTGATGATTAGAAGGAAATTAAATGATGAAAACAAGTGCAAAATGATGAAAAAATTGATTTGAAAGTTGATTGGATGATTAGGACGAGTTACTACATGTTATCCACCTTTACCAATTATAGTTCTCCTTAGATTTTGTTGATTAGATTAATTATGCATGTATGTGAATTAAGTGCCCATGCAAGGGTCCGACTAAGGCTCACCCTACACATTTATCTTCTCTTAGATTGCATGTTTAAGCATGATGTACCTGCCCTTAAACAACTATTACCGATGGTGCGTGATAATGCATGAAACATGGAGAAGATTTAATGACACTACATTATCCATAGTAAAGTGTTGTGCAATCCTAGGGAGTCATGAGTTTAGATTACGAATAAGATTCCTTCTCTTGAACGTGATGCTATGACAGGACCCACCCCGATGATCGCCTCGATAATCGGGAAGCATCCTGCTCCCGTCTGGCAATCGAATCCCAAAAGTCTAGAAAACTAAATAATATTACATCACACCCATTGTCAGACCAGGGAGATTAAACAAATACATCCAACTGGACGTCAAGTCCACAGTTTCACAGAGCATAATATTACAAAACAGGTTAAAGAACAAATCCTACTCTGTGAACTAACTACTCCGCAACGGAAAACTTTATGCCTCTGCCTCGGCGCTTGCCCCCGCGCTTTTACCACGACCTGGAGGGAATTTAAAACAACAAAGTGTGAGTGGACCGAAACATAAGTTTTACAGAAAACAGTTTTTCCGAAATCGGGTTCGCCCTCCAGTTTTGTAACACGCATGCATAACCAAATATTTCAAAATCGCATATTAAACCTTTGAAAACTCTTTTTCCGAAACACATGAAAAACGTTACAGAGAATCGTCATAACTCATGTAAAACAATTTAATATTACCAGAATCCAGAAACCCTCATTTTGAAACATCAATTGCACAAATCAAGTAAAAAGTGAATCAATAATCACAATTATGCCGTTGGATCCATCCGAGTCTTTAAACTCAATATCAGGCCTTCCCGGGATATCAACGAGTCTTTAAACTCAAAACATGATCAATAGGCCTCGGGGGTATCACAATAATCGAGTCTTTAAACTCACGAGTCTTTAAACTCACTAAGGGTCTTTAAACCCAATTTTCGGGCCCGCCCCCATCATCAACATACCGGGTCTTTAAACCCAAAACCAGATCCAACAATCAACCGGGTCTTTAAACCCAAAACCGTTTTTAAACACAATAAACCAGGATCATCATAATCCGTTTTCCAACATCATTCAGAAATCATATTACGTCATAATAGGACTTATGTCCGAATTCACATGCAATTTCCAGAACATACAGTTTCCGAAATCACTTCACAATTATAATCAAAATATCATAAATCCGTAACATGCATAAACATATCCAGATACTTCATCAAAACATCATTCATGCATAAGCAAAATTGCAACCTCGAAATGCGTGAAATACGATGAATATCTCGAAAAGCGTGGAAATACGTAAAATCGGAATATCATATCACCATCATAAAATCATATGTAAAACCATCAGGTAAATAAGTAAAACAGTCATGCATGCCCAGTTTAGAAATCAAAAAGTCCACTCACAGTTTTAGGACGTGTCAATCGCGTCTCGCGCGCTCCTCCGTAGCTTCGGAAGTGTCCGGGCCTGTAAAAACGTACAAGAGGGTCACAAACATCCTCAAATAGCTCGTATGATTTTTCCCTAATTTTCCCGGATTTTTCGGCGAAATTAAACTTAGAGACTTAACCTTCTGGACTCCCGAAATTATCCCGAACGACTCCCGAACAACTCGAATCCTAAAGGTAAAATGTTAATTAGATTGAAATGAACAATTTCCATGTTGACCGTGATCGGAGTTAACATCGCACGCGCCGTCACGCGCCGCCCAAAGTGGCTGCGCGTGAAGGCCACGCGCCAAGCTACAATGTCTTCATCCTTACCCGGATAGACTGATAAACGGGTCTATTACCCCCGACTCAACCCGACCAGTTCAAGTTCAATTCTCAATCAATTCTTCTCATTTTCAATCCTATTACCTTCTCTAATCCATTAATTTTAGGTCTGTGTTGATGACTAACCTCGACTAACACCAGAACGACCCAACTCAAGCTCAAACAGTCGATCAAGTCGACGTCTGGAACTCACCCTACACGATTCCATTTCCAAATTAATTTCACCAGTAGCTTAAGGGGACTTAGACGAACACAATGGTACAATCAATTGGACTCGCCGTTACCTGGAAGTCGTCGTCCTCAAGCTCGACAATACTCAGAACCAGGGAACTCAGTTCTTGGCCAATTCGTGAGTGTCGTCCTTCGAAATCGATGCGGTTAAGACTAGAATGGCCCTTGGTTTCGATCAACAAGCCTCAGAAATTGAATGTGATTTTTCCCTCCAACTGGTTCATCTCTGAACCGAAACTCAGGTTCTTGGGCCAACTGCGAACATTCTCCCTCAATTCTTGCACCGTCGTGATTCTGTCACTCCCAGAAGTCCCTTAGTGTGTCTAGATTGATCCTAGAACCAGTACGAATTGAACTCTGCGATTTCCCCCCAAAAACCCGAAAATGGTTCTTCACGGTTTCTCTCGATCTATCTCAGTCTCAACCCTCACTCTGATGCACAAATGACCCCAAATCAATCCTCACTCCATTCCCATACTCAGATAATCGATCAGTGTGGCCAACAGCCCGTGGGAGACCAACTGAGGTCTCTGAAAATGGTTTCCCGCAAGCACAAAGACCACAGCCATTTTCTAATCTCTCCCGTGCACTGAACTCTGCCCAAACCGTGCACCAAGGCCACTCAGTCCAGCATCCACTACCTCAATCAACTTAAACAATCCCTCAGATCAGTCCACTAAGCCCTAAACAATTGCACGCACAATCAACACGGCCGCACTCTGTTTTCCACGGTGGTGAACAGTACCCCGTGTGAAAAGACCAAAATGCCCTCAGGGCAAAAATTACCAAAATGCCCTCCAACTTCCGTGACCCGTAACTCGGTCATCCGTCGTCCGTTTCGCGCGTGCCGCCTGTCGTTATACTCGGGACCTCGAGACGAACCTAACGGTCTTCGAATCATATGATATCAATTGTCAAACAAAAAGTCAACTTTTTCCCTTAATAACGTCCAATTTACGATAATGCCCCTGAACTTCCGATCCTCATAACTTCCACCCTGTTCGTCCGAATCGGACGTGCCACCTGTCTATGAACTCGTGACGTCTCGAACTACGTCACGGTCATCACTCAACGTCCGTTCGACCTCCAAATCAAAAAGTCAACAAATTGACCACACGAATCACAGGGATTAAAAACGTCATTTTATTCTATATTTTATAATATTACATTTTCAGAACGTCCGGGGCGTTACAATCTCCCCCCTTAAGAAATTTTGTCCCGAAATTTCAAGGAAACAAATAGGGGAACTGTTCTCGCATCTGCGCCTCGGGTTCCCATGTGGCTTCCTCCACATTCTGGTTCATCCAGAGAACCTTTACCAGAGGAATGGTCTTCCGACGTAGTACTTTATCCTTTCGGTCTAATATCTGCACCGGCTGCTCCTCGAAGCTCAAGTCTTCTCGAAGTTCAATGGGTTGTTCCTCCAGAACATGAGATGCGTCAAACACATATTTCCGCAACATCGACACATGAAAAACATCGTGGACCCTTGAAAGTTCTGGCGGTAGTGCCAACCGGTAGGCCACCGGGCCAATCCTCTCGGTAATCTCATACGGTCCAATATAATGAGGGCTCAACTTTCCTCGCCTGCCGAATCTCACCACACCCTTCCAAGGGGAAAATTTCAGGAATACCCGATCTCTGACCACAAACTCAAGATCTCGAATCCGATGGTCCACATAACTCTTTTGTCTGTCTTGGGCTACCTTGAGCCGATCCCTGATGAGTTTGACCTTTTCGGTCGTCAGTTCCACCAATTCGGATTTAGTCAGCTTCCTTTCACCCACATCCGTCCAACACAACGGGGTTCTGCACTGCCGTCCGTACAAGGCTTCGTACGGAGCCATCCAAATGCTTGCCTGATAGCTGTTGTTGTAGGAAAATTCCATCAAGGCTAGATTTGACTCCCAAGTGTCCTGAAATTGCAAAACGCAGGCTCGCATCATATCCTCCAAAGTCTGGATGGTCCGCTCAGACTGGCCGTCAGTCTGAGGATGAAATGCAGTACTGAAATGGAGTTTCGTCCCAAAGGCTTCCTGTAAACTCTGCCAAAACCGAGAAGTAAACCTCGGGTCTCTGTCAGAAACTATGGATTCCGGAGTACGGTGCAAACGGATGATCTCATCGATAAACAACTGAGCCAACTGTGTCATTCTGAAGTTCTCTCGCACCGGCAAGAAGTGAGCTGATTTCGTAAGCCTGTCCGCAATCACCCAAACTCCATCGTGGCCTCCGGGTGTCCTAGGAAGTCCAAACACAAAATCCATCGTCAAGTGATCCCATTTCCATTCCGGGATAGGTAGTGGTTGCAAGGCTCCATAAGGTCGTTGTCTCTCAGCCTTCACTTGCTGGCAAATCAGACACCTGCTGACAAACTCGGCAATCTCCCGTTTCATTCCCGGCCACCAGTAGTGCTCTCGCAAGGTACGATACATCTTGGTCCCACCAGGATGCATCGCGTAGGCCGAACTATGAGCTTCGTCCAAGATCTCCCTCTTCAGTGCCTCAACGTCGGGCACGAACAACCATCCTTCTTTTAGCAAAGCTCCATCCTCCCTGACTGTGAAATCTAGTTGTTCACCGGCTTCCACTTCAATCCGAAGTACACATGAGACAGGATCTTGAGATTGAGCCTCAACGATCCGATCGATCAGAAGTGGTCTCACATGAAAATTAGCCAGCAAGACACCTTGGCCATCCAATTGCAAATCAAGGCTAGTTTTGCGGAGTTCAACCAAAAGTGGTAAATGAACCGTCCGTAGATGTGCTACAGAATGCGTTGACTTCCGGCTTAGAGCATCAGCCACCACGTTGGCTTTTCCCGGGTGGTACTCAATTGTGCAATCATAGTCCTTAATTAGCTCTAGCCACCGTCGTTGCCTCACATTTAACTCCTTCTGAGTGAACAAGTACTTCAGGCTCTTGTGATCCGTGAACATTCTGCAAGTTGCACCATACAGGTGATGTCTCCAAATCTTCAACGCATGCACAACAGCAGCTAACTCCAAATCGTGCGTAGGATAATTGCGCTCATGCGGTTTCAACTGGCGCGAAGCATAGGCAATCACTTTCCCATGCTGCATTAGCACACATCCCAAACCCTGTAAGGATGCATCACTGTACACCTCGAATTCCCCACTGTCGTCTGGAAGGGTCAGTATAGGAGCAGACGTCAACCTTTCCTTTAGCTCCCGAAAACTACGCTCACAATCGTCATCCCAGTCAAACTTGACTCCCTTCCGCGTCAGTCGAGTTAACGGGGCATCAATGGTAGAGAAACCCTCTACAAACCTCCTGTAGTAACCAGCCAAACCCAAGAAACTTTTGACTTCAGTGACGGTCCTCGGTTGTTCCCACTTCGCCACTGCCTCAATTTTCTGAGAATCCACACTGATCCCGTCAGTTGAGATCACATGCCCCAAGAAACTCACGCTCGTCAACCAGAACTGACACTTGCTGAGCTTCGCGTACAACTGGTTTTCCCTCAAGGTACCCAGCACCATCCTTAAGTGCTCCTCGTGCGCTTCCGCACTCCTCGAGTAGACTAGGATATCGTCAATGAACACGATGACAAAGCGATCCAAGTATGGCTGCAACACTCGGTTCATCAATTCCATAAACGCTGCGGGTGCGTTGGTCAAACCAAACGGCATCACAAGGAACTCATAATGACCATATCGGGTCCTAAAGGCTGTCTTGGGTACATCCTCATCCTTAACCCGCAACTGATGATACCCAGAACGTAGATCAATTTTGGAGAAGTACTGCGCTCCTCGCAGCTGATCGAACAAATCATCGATCCGAGGCAACGGGTATTTGTTCTTGACTGTTACTTTATTCAGTTGCCTGTAATCGATGCAGAGTCTCAAACTCCCATCCTTTTTCTTCACAAACAACACCGGGGCTCCCCAGGGGGATACACTCGGTCGAATAAATCCCATCTCAAGTAATTCTTGTAACTGCGCCTTCAGTTCTTTCAACTCAGCTGGCGCCATACGATACGGAGTCTGAGAGATAGGTTGTGTACCTGGAACCAGATCAATAGTGAACTCGACATCTCGATGCGGTGGCAATCCCGGTAGATCCTCCGGAAAGACATCCGGGAACTCCCGTACTATCGGTATATCCTCCACTCTCAATGGTGCAGCTCGTGAGTCCAACACTTGAGCTAAGTATCCTTGGCACCTCTTCCTCAACAATTTACTTGCCTTCAGGGGTGAAATCACTCCGACAGGAGTTGCTCGTTGTTTTCCCTGAAAGGTGGTTTCCGGTAACCCAGGGCTCCGAAAAGTAACCTTCTTATCGACACATTCGATAGAAGCATGATGGAGCGTCAACCAATCCATTCCCAAAATGACGTCAAAGTCGTGCAAGTCCAAGAGTATCAAATCTGCTACCAAACCAACATCACCTACCATTACGGGACACTCCCGCAACACTTGATTCACCACAAATACGTCTCCTGTGGGTGTACTCACACCCAAGTCACAGTCCAAGGCGGACACCTCTCTACCTGCAAACAATTCACAGTTCCGTGAAATAAATGAATGAGTAGCTCCAGGATCAATTAAAGCACAAACATCATGCCCAAAGATCGTGAGTGTACCTGTAACACCAGGTACTGCCCTGGCCTCCTGCTGCGTAACCGCAAAAATTCGGGCATGTGGTCCAGCTGCTCGCCCACGGCCCCGGCCCCTCTGTCCATTAGCCGCTCCAGTACCACCTCCTCGAGTACTCCCAGTCCTAGAAACTGCAGCTGTGCTCCGTCCCTGCTCTGCACCACCCCGACCTGCGCCACCACCCTGTGGCAAAGATGGACACTCCCTCCGATAGTGGCCCCGCTCGCCACAGAAGAAACAGATAACATTGGAAGCATTGCGAGCAAAACCACCACCCTGCCGTCCTGTGGAAGCAACCGAAGTCGCGCTCACCTGCGGAGCAGTCTGCGCCCTAGGCGCTCAGAATCCGGGACTCTGATAGTTACCAGGCCTGCCATAACGATCATTGCCTGCAGATGAGGCTCCACCATAACGTCCCTTCTTCGGGGCTCTCTGACCATACGATCCAGGATATGAACGTTCTCGACGTTGTCCACCACCGGAGTACTGTGGACGTGTCGGGAGACTGGCCTCAACCCGCACTGCGGCATCTGACAACTCCCTGAGAGTAGCAAAAGCTCCGGCCGTCACAATGGCCCGTATCTCACCCCGTAGGCCAAGCTCAAACCTACGACATTTCTCAGCCTCAGTAGACACAAAGGTAGGAGCAAAACGGGCTAGCATCTGAAACTTCTGCTCATACTCAGCTACAGACATGCTCCCCTGTTGGAGCTGCAGAAACTCGGTCTCCCTAGCATCACGGAATGAACGGGGATAATACTGATCCAGAAACCGTTCACGAAAGGTCTCCCAAGTCACAGTACGGGCATCCCAACCCGACAACTCCAGAGTGTACCACCACTCATAAGCAGATCCATCAAGCAAAAAGGTAGCCAATACAACTCGCTCCTCAGGAGGACAGCGCATTACAGCAAAAATCCGCTCGAACCGAGAAATCCAACAGTGAGCATCCTCGGGATCCGCTCCACCGCTAAACACCGTAGCCCCAAGACGCTGGGCTCGCTCGATCGAAGCAATCTCGGCATCACCATCAGGTCGTGGAGAGGGTTCGCGTCGCGGAGGCATGGCCGATCGTCCTTCTATGAAAGAGGCATAATTTAGTATAATAATCAAGGCACACCCGAGTGCCAGACACGAATCGTTAACCTAGGCTCTGATACCAATTGACAGGACGCACCCCGATTATCGCCTCGATAATCGGGAAGCATCCTGCTCCCGTCTGACAATCGAATCCCAAAAGTCTGGAAAACTAAATAATATTACATCACACCCATTGTCAGACTAGGGAGATTAAACAAATACATCCGACTGGACGTCAAGTCCACAGTTTCACAGAGCATAATATTACAAAACAGGTTAAAGAACAAATCCTACTCTGTGAACTAACTACTCCGCAACGGAAAACTTTATGCCTCTGCCTCGGCGCTTTCCCCCGCGCTTTTACCACGACCTGGAGGGAATTTAAAACAACAAAGTGTGAGTGGACCGAAACATAAGTTTTACAGAAAACAGTTTTTCCGAAATCGGGTTCGCCCTCCAGTTTTGTAACACGCATGCATAACCAAATATTTCAAAATCGCATATTAAACCTTTGAAAACTCTTTTTCCGAAACACATGAAAAACGTTACAGAGAATCGTCATAACTCATGTAAAACAATTTAATATTACCAGAATCCAGAAACCCTCATTTTGAAACATCAATTGCACAAATCAAGTAAAAAGTGAATCAATAATCACAATTATGCCGTTGGATCCATTCGAGTCTTTAAACTCAATATCAGGCCTTCCCGGGATATCAACGAGTCTTTAAACTCAAAACATGATCAATAGGCCTCGGGGGTATCACAATAATCGAGTCTTTAAACTCACGAGTCTTTAAACTCACTACGGGTCTTTAAACCCAATTTTCGGGCCCGCCCCCGTCATCAACATACCGGGTCTTTAAACCCAAAACCAGATCCAACAATCAACCGGGTCTTTAAACCCAAAACCGTTTTTAAACACAATAAACCAGGATCATCATAATCCGTTTTCCAACATCATTCAGAAATCATATCACGTCATAATAGGACTTATGTCCGAATTCACATGCAATTTCCAGAACATGCAGTTTCCGAAATCACTTCACAATTATAATCAAAATATCATAAATCCGTAACATGCATAAATATATCCAGATACTTCATCAAAACATCATTCATGCATAAGCAAAACTGCAACCTCGAAATGCGTGAAATACGATGAATATCTCGAAAAGCGTGGAAATACGTAAAATCGGAATATCATATCACCATCATAAAATCATATGTAAAACCATCAGGTAAATAATTAAAACAGTCATGCATGCCCAGTTTAGAAATCAAAAAGTCCACTCACAGTTTTAGGACGCGTCAATCGCGTCCCGCGCGCTCCTCCGTAGCTTCGGAAGTGTCCGGGCCAGTAAAAACGTACAAGAGGGTCACAAACATCCTCAAATAGCTCGTATGATTTTTCCCTAATTTTCCCGGATTTTTCGGCGAAATTAAACTTAGAGACTTAACCTTCCGGACTCCCGAAATTATCCCGAACGACTCCCGAACAACTCGAATCCTAAAGGTAAAATGTTAATTAGATTGAAATGAACAATTTCCATGTTGACCGTGATCGGAGTTAACATCGTACGCGCCGTCACGCGCCGCCCAAAGTGGCTGCGCGTGAAGGCCACGCGCCAAGCTACAATGTCTTCGTCCTTACCCGGATAGACTGATAAACGGGTCTATTACCCCCGACTCAACCCGACCAGTTCAAGTTCAATTCTCAATCAATTCTTCTCATTTTCAATCCTATTACCTTCTCTAATCCATTAATTTTAGGTCTGTGTTGATGACTAACCTCGACTAACACCAGAACGACCCAACTCAAGCTCAAACAGTCGATCAAGTCGACGTCTGGAACTCACCCTACACGATTCCATTTCCAAATTAATTTCACCAGTAGCTTAAGGGGACTTAGACGAACACAATGGTACAATCAATTGGACTCGCCGTTACCTGGAAGTCGTCGTCCTCAAGCTCGACAATACTCAGAACCAGGGAACTCAGTTCTTGGCCAATTCGTGAGTGTCGTCCTTCGAAATCGATGCGGTTGGTTTCCTCTTGCTCCCAGAAGACTAGAATGACCCTTGGTTTCGATCAACAAGCCTCAGAAATTGAATGTGATTTTTCCCTCCAACTGGTTCAGTCTCAACCCTCACTCTGATGCACAAATGACCCCAAATCAATCCTCACTCCATTCCCATACTCAGATAATCGATCAGTGTGGCCAACAGCCCGTGGGAGACCAACTGAGGTCTCTGAAAATGGTTTCCCGCAAGCACAGAGACCACAGCCATTTTCTAATCTCTCCCGTGCACTGAACTCTGCCCAAACCGTGCACCAAGGCCACTCAGTCCAGCATCCACTACCTCAATCAACTTAAACAATCCCTCAGATCAGTCCACTAAGCCCTAAACAATTGCACGCACAAACAACATGGCCGCACTCTGTTTTCCACGGTGGTGAACAGTACCCCCGTGTGAAAAGACCAAAATGCCCTCAGGGCAAAAATTACCAAAATGCCCTCCAACTTCCGTGACCCTTAACTCGGTCATCCGTCGTCCGTTTCGCGCGTGCCGCCTGTCGTTGTACTCGGGACCTCGAGATGAACCTAACGGTCTTCGAATCATATGGATATCAATTGTCAAACAAAAAGTCAACTTTTTCCCTTAATAACGTCCAATTTACGATAATGCCCCTGAACTTCTGATCCTCAAAACTTCCACCCTGTTCGTCCGAATCGGACGTGCCACCTGTCTATGAACTCGTGACGTCTCGAACTACGTCACGGTCATCACTCAACGTCCGTTCGACCTCCAAATCAAAAATTCAACAAATTGACCACACGAATCACAGGGATTAAAAACGTCATTTTATTCTATATTTTATAATATTACATTTTCAGAACGTCCGGGGCGTTACATGCTACAAATTGCAAGGTGAACACAAACATCAAGATGATCGGTCAAGCATTTACATCGACAATTATACGCAGATAAGGTGATCAAACTTACAAGCATAAATTGAGTTCATGAAGCATAGTAATACAACAAATCCAGGCATACATAACAACCATAATCAACATCCAGAAATCTAATTATAAACTAACATGGCTAGGGCTTCAAACAGCCTTAATCTTACAGGAAACTACTCACGCATAACTAAGTTAACAAACATCATAATTGAATGCATAAAAACTTAAAGAGATTAGGGATTAAGAAACACAAATACTAAGATGAATGATCTGTGAGAGAAGTGGCACAAACACTTCTTCTTCTCCCAAGCTTCACGTCACAAAGAAGATGCAAGACTTGAATCCAAAAGCATGAACAAAAGGGTAAGTTGCGGCTACTTGTGTATAAACTTTGAGCAGAAATTTTTGCAGAGTTTTGGGACCTTAGGAGGTAAATTGGACGTCCAAAAACAATGAGAAAACATCTATTTATATCCCCTAACACCTGCCCTAGCATCTCCCTCAAAGAAAAGGGAAAACAGCCCCAAAACTAGGAGGAAAACTCCTTGTTTCCGTGAAAACCCATAGTTAGCCGTTGCTTGTGTCCTTCTTGTACAAGGAGTCCCTTTCCTTCCTTCTTTCCACTTCTTGACTTTATCTTTGACTAGGAATTTATTTAATACTATCCTAAATCAGATTACATTGCCCTAAAATAAAGGAAACATGATAAATTGTGGCTAGGGGAGTTAATTAACCCTAGCCATGTACAAGATGGTTTCTTAATTTCCAAGAAACTTCCTTTTCCTTGTTTCTTGCCTCTTTAACTTCAAGATCTGATTAGGAATATAATTAAGTCTTCTTATCCAAGTCAATCCATGTCATTCCTCATTGAGAAAGGTAGAAAAATTCGTCCAAAGTTGCGTGATGCACAAGTAAACCCCCTAAAACACCCTTAACCACATTTTGTGGACTTCTAGGGGCTAGGTCGTGAATTTTAGGGTCTTGGTGGATCTTGGTCATGTAAATGGGAGATGATGAGGCCCTTTATGAGTCCTTCATGATTCCTTAAAGATTTAGCCTTGGAAAGATCACATTTCATTGCAAAACATGATTTAAACCTCAACTAAGCAATCTGCACAAACTTCACAAAAGAGATCATTTTCTCCTATTGTTTGAATGATTATAATCAAAAGATAAGTAAAAGGGATAAGAAATAACGTTGAAATGATGCTTAATTTGTGACTTATCAAATACCCCCAAACCTATCTTTTGCTAGTCCCTTAGGAAAACAACAAAATAAAAGACTCGATCTAGTTATGATAAACATTTAAACTTCTAGGTTCACCTAGTAGGAGGAGTTTTGTCTCCTGAGGGTTATAGCAGCACGATACCTACAAACGTTTTACTTAATACAACGGATGCTAGGAGTCATGCATCAACAAGTTAATAGGAATCAAGAATAGAAAATAAACTCACACAAACCAAGAACCATGCCATAATGTTAAGTGTTTATACCAACATCTCAACTGATCAAACTAGAAAACAACGTCATCTAAACACCCTAGAAAGATTTCTCCTCGACACTAATCCTCAGTAGGCATCACTGAATACGCTCAAGAATCCTAAGGTTTTCACTTAGCAAGCATATGTGAAGAGTTTATGCAAAGAAAATCAAGTTAATCATATATGGATTTCAATGAAGAACATCACTTTATCTGAAAATATGATCTCAAAAAGGAATTGAAGTTTAAGAACAGAGATACGTACCTTAATCCTTTGCATAACCATTCACAAAATCAATAGGTCTTCATTCAAGGGTTGTAATGGGGCTAGGTTCGTGGTTTTAGAAAGAAAAGTTGGAATTCAAAGAACCTAAACCGCATCAAGGCATGAGAAGTCATGACTCGGACCTTGAGTCTAGATGAAACCGTGCTTAAGCTCACAAGAATGCTCTAATTGAGGTACTTGGCTCACTTGACTCAACTCTAAGTTCATTGCTTTTTTTTAATTACAAATTTTCTTCTTCTTTTTTTTTTCTTTTTTTTTTCTTTTCACTAATGAACTTGATATATATATTTTTTTATAGATGAGCTGAGCCAAGATCATGCAATAACTTCCTTACTTTACAAATAAACGAACGATCTTTTCCCTTCGAACATACTTCCGTCACATGAGTATAAGTAGCACAAAATATCAACATATTTCCTCCTCACCATGAATCTCATTTGATGCAACCTTGACACAAGTTTAGATTATAAGGTGTTGCCATTATGAACGGTTCAAAACTTGGTTAGGTCATATTGTAGGTGAAGAACAAAATGGCTAAGTGTTTGGCTTCAAAGGGGCTTAGCGAGCATGCAATGTGGACGGGGAAAAGAAAGGCCTTTAGGAGCTAAAACACACATAGCCTATATCACATCTCATAAACAATTACACATTAAATCAAGAGCATCCAATAGATATGGTTCTTTAAACATCAATGCAAATAGAAAGAGATCATGCAATTATGAACAAAGTAATGAGTGTTTGAGAGTAGAAACAAATAGATCACTCAGAAAGAAAGGAAATCAAGCTCAAAAATTTCACAATGTAGTCTCCACTAATTTTCTAAGTATGCTCAAATTCAATTGTTTTGGTTGCTTAATCACTTGATTATGGTATTGTGAAGTGGAAGTGTGAATTCAATGGCAATGCCAACGATTTTTAGTAAGTACAAGAAATTCTCATGTTCTATACATTCATATTAACTTTTTTTAGGCATAAAAACTAGCATCACAAAACAAAAACAGCAAAGAAAACAAAACAAAAAACAAAAAACAGCAAGGAATTAAGAGCAGAAAATAAAAAAACATCAAGGAAAACAAAACAGAAACTGAATAGTGTACCCCTAAACTTAAGTCCAATACCCCCAAACCTAAATCAAACATTGTCCTCAATGTTTTGAGCATAAAAGGAAGAAAAATCCATTAGTTAGAAGGTGAAAAACGTCCATAGGAAAAAGGAAACAAACCAGGGCTAGGTTGCCTCCTAGGAGCGCTTGATTTAACTTCTAGGTGAGACGAAGATAGCGGCTCATGACAGAGTAGGTCCAGGGGCCTCGGGGGCCTCAAGGGGGATGGGAGACATCCCACAGTAGTGCTTGAGTCTATGGCCATTCACCTTGAAGGGTTCTCGCTTAACCGGATGTTGAATTTCAATTGCACCATGAGGGAAAACATTAGTGATAATGAATGGACCAGACCAACGAGAACGTAACTTACCGGGAAACAACTTGAGTCGGGAGTTGAAGAGCAAGACTTGTTGGCCAACTTGAAAGACCTTCCTTTGAATGTTCTTGTCATGAAAGGCCTTGGTCTTCTCCTTGTAAATTCGTGAGCTTTCATATGCCTCATTGGGAAGTTCATCAAGATCATTCAGTTGCAACCTTCGGTGAATTCCAGCAGCGTCTAGGTCCATGTACATGCGCTTAACCGCCCAAAAAGCCTTGTGCTCGAGCTCTATAGGTAGATGAAATCCTTTTGCCAAAGACTAATCGAAAAGGGGACATACCTAAAGGTGTCTTGAAAGCCGTCCTATAAGCCCAAAGTGCATCATTCAACCTTAAGGACCAATCCTTGTAGCTACGATGAACTGTCTTTTCAAGTATTGCTTTGATCTCCCTATTGGACACTTCAGCTTGCCCACTTGTTTGAGGATGGTAGGGGGTGGATACTCAGTGATTTACACCATACTTCCTCATCAAAGCCTCAAAATAACGATTGCAAAAGTGGGAGCCTCCATCGCTTATGATGGCCCTTGGTGCACCAAACCTTGCTAGAATATGGTTTTGAATGAAACTCACAACAATCTTAGCATCATTAGTTTTAGTAGCAAGTGCCTCAACCCATTTAGATACATAATCCACAGAAAGCAATATGTAAACATTACCAAATGAATTAGGGAAAGGCCCATGAAATCAATGCCCCAAATATCAATGATCTCAACAAGTAAAATCGGGTTCAAAGGCATTTGATTTCTAGGACCTATGTTACCTTGCCTTTGGCATCTATCACATGTGAGCAGGAATTCATGAGCATCCTTAAAGAGTGTGGGCCAATAGAAACCACTTTGAAGGAATTTATATGCTGTTTTCTTGGCCCCAAAGTGACCTCCACTCGCAAAAGAATGACAAAATTCAAGGATAGAACGTACCTCACAATCGGGAATGCATCGTCAAATGATTTGATCCGGGAAATGTTTCCATAGGTAGGGCTCATCCCAAATGTAATACCTTGCTTACTTAGAAAGCTTATTCCTTTGGTACCTGTTAAAAAAAGAAGGGAATTTTTTTGTTACAATAAAGTTAATCAAATCAGCGTACCATGGATCAATTGCTTAAATGCTGAAAAGTTGTTCGTCGGGGAATGTCTCATACAAGGGCAAGTGATCCCCTTCTTCATTCGAGCCATGGATGAGACGACTCATATGATCAGCAACTAAATTCTCACTCCCCTTCTTGCCCCGAATTTCCGAGTCAAACTCTTGAAGGAGAAGCATCCATCGCAACAATCTAGGCTTTGCATCCTTTTTGCTCAACACATATTTCCTGCGTGATCGGTGTAAACTATGACCTTTGTTTAAATCAAGTAACTCCGAAATTTTTCCAGGGAAAATATGACAGCAAGAAGCTCCTTTTCAGTTGTAGAATAGTTCAATTGGGCATCATTAAGGGTTCGGCTTTCATAGTATATGACATGAGGAAGTTTATCGCGTCGCTGTACCAAAACAGCACCTACCGCAAAATCAGAAGCATCGCACATAAGTTCGAATGGAAGGTCCCAATCGGGGGGCATAATGATAAGGGAGCTCGTGAGCTTCTCCTTTAAAGTGTCAAAAGCCTCCCTACATTCCTTATCAAAGTTAAACACAGCATCCTTAGCAAAAAAAGCACACATAGGCCGAGATACCTTTCAGAAATCCTGAATGAACCTCCTATAAAATCCAGCGTGTCCCAAGAAAGATCTAACCTCTTTGACCGTGGTTGGGTATGGTAATCTCTCAACAACATCCAACTTATCCTTGTCGGCCTCAAGTACCCAGGAAAGATTAATCAAACACAACTCAAATGTAGTGACACTTTGAAGTGAAGTGACACTTTTCCCAATTCAGCACTAGGTTGCTTTCTTCGCAGCGTTCAAGTACCCAGGAAAGATTAATCAAACACAACTCAAATGAATTCCCAAACATAGAGAAATCATCCATAAATACGTCAATGATATCCTCAACCATATCCTAAATGATACTCATCATACACCTTTGAAAAGTGGCCGGTGCGTTGCATAGAACAAAGGGCATGCACCGGTAAGCGAATGTTCCATAGGGGTTGGTGAATGTCTTTTTCTCTTGATCTTCCAGGGAAATTGGAATCTTGTTATACCCAGAATATCCATCTAGGAAACAATAGTGAGAATTCCCTGCCAATCGTTCCAACATTTGATCAAGAAAAAGCAAGGGAAAGTGAACCTTACGAGTGGTAGCGTTGAGCCTTTGGTAATCGATGCATACTCTCCAACCTGTGTGTATCCTTTGGGGTATAAGCTCATCCTTTTCATTCTTAACCACAGTGATTCCACTCTTTTTAGGCACTAATTTTACTAGACTTACCCACTTAGAATTACTTATTGGATAGATAATGCCCACATCCAAAAGTTTTAGCACTTCTTTTTTGACAATTTCTTTCATTGGTGGGGTCAACCTTCTTTGTGCCTCTCGGGAGGGCTTCGAATTTTCTTCAAGGAGAATCCTATGCATGCACTTGGCTGGACTAATGCCCTTAATGTCAGCAATAGTCCACCCAATGGCCTTTTTATGGGTGCGAAGGATATGGCAAAGCAAGTCTTCCTCGGATGGAGTAAGGTTCGCGGCAGTGATGACTGGGAGAGTTTGGTTGCTGCCCAAGTAAGCATACTTGAGATTTTCTGGAAGGGTTTTAAGCTCAACGATAGGAGGAGAGACATGAGAGGGTATATTCTCTGTGGTGGTGAGGGGCAAGGCTTCATAGGGGGCCATGGACAAGTGCATGCATCACGAGGAAATTAAGGAGAGCAATTCAGCCATAGTGTTTGGGACCATTGTGGTTTCGGGTTTAGGGAAGGTGAGGGCTTTTTCTAGGTCATCTCCCACACATGATAGCTTAAGATTATCATTAAGAACCTTATCCATAATATTCAAAGGGAAATCATTAATAGGTTCCACTGGATATTGAGAAACGGAATTTGGTTTTAAAGTTGAAAAGTGGATTTCCGGATTTGGGTTCGGAATGACGATTCTGGATGCCGGAATGGCGTCAGACCAGTAGTTTCGGATTTGCTGGGTCTGGATATTGGGTTTGCTGGGTTTGGATATTGGGTTTAAAGACCCGGATTATATATATGACGGGGGCGGTCCCGGATTGAGTTTAAAGACTCGGGAGTTTAAAGACTCCGATATTACGATATTACCCTTGTAGGCCTGTTGAGTTTAAAGACTCGGATTACATTTAAGGCCTGGATTGAGTTTAAAGACTCGGATAGACCCAGCAGGTTTGATCAGGACATTACTATTGGTACATCTTGTTTTGTGATACGCTTTTAGAATGCTTAATTACTGTTTATATCATCGTTTTCTAGTACTTAGTTAGGCATGCATGTTTTCTTTAAAACGGAGGGAAAATCCTGTATTGTTTCATAAATTGTTTTCATACGTTTGTTTTTCTTTTTAGTCCACTCACGTTTTTCTGGTTTTAATTTACCCTCCAGGTCGTGGTGAAAAACGTCGGGGTGATCATTGAGGCAGGGACAGAGGCATAGAGCTTTGCGGCGTTTTTCCGTTGCGTGGGTAGCCTAGTAGGACTTTTGTGCCTGTTTTGTATAACACTATGCTCTGTGTTACTGATGTATTACATTTTCTCCCTGCTCTGATAGTTATACTTATATTTTCTTGAGGTTATTTTGGTATTTTAAGTGTGATTGTCAGACGGGAGCAGGGTTCGTCCCGGTTATCGAGGTGATAATCCGAGACGTGAACCCCCTCCACGACCTAAAGACGCGGCGAGAGAAGCAGAAAGTGCTTCTATAGAGCGAGCTCAGTGTCTAGGGGCTACGACGTTCAGTAGTGGGGCAGACCCAGAGGAAGCCCACAGGTGGATCACCCGACTTGAGCGGATTTTCGGGGTGATGCGATGTTTTCCAGAGGATCGCGTGTTGTTGGCTACTTTTCTTTTAGACGGCGCAGCGTATGAGTGGTGGTATACGCTGGAGTTGTCAGGTTGGGACGCTCATACCGTGACGTGGGAGACTTTCTGGGAGCGATTTTTGAATCAATACTACCCCCGCTCTTTATGAGACGCCAAGGAGGCGGAGTTTCTTCAACTGAAACAGGGGAGCATGACAGTAGCTGAGTATGAGCAGAGGTTCCAGATGTTGTCCCGTTTCGCTCCTGCATTTGTGGCTACCGAGGCTGAGAAGTGTCGTCGGTTTGAGTTGGGTCTTCGAGGAGAGATTCAAGCCATTGTGATAGCTGGCTCGTTTGCTACATTCAGGGAGTTCTCAGACGCTGTTGTGAGGGTAGAGGCTAGTCTGCCTGCACCGCCACAATATTCGGGCAGTGTGCGACGCCGTGAGCATTCTTTTCCTGGAGCGTCGAGTCAGAGGACCCCGAAGCGGGGAAACTATGGTGGTACTTCATCGGCCGGTGGTGCCAGGTTCGGCAAACCAGGCAGTTTTCAGGGCTCTGGATTTCGGGGAGCTAGAGCTCAACCGACCCCACAGGCAGGTGCGACTTCTGTTGCTTCTACTGGGAGACAGACTGGTTGACCTGGTAGAGATGTCTGTTACTATTTTGGAGAGCGAGGCCACTTTCGGCGTGAGTGCCCGTTATTAGCCCAGGAGGGTAGAGCAGGCCGAGGTGCGGTAGAGCCAAGGCAGAGTACTGCATCAGTATCAGAGGCGGTAGGCCCTAGAGGTGGCGGTGGTGCCACGAGTAGTTCGAGAGGACGCGGTCGGTTATCAGGACCTCAGGCGCGAGTTTTTGCTATGACCCAGCAAGAGGCCAGATCAGCACCTGGAGTGGTGACAGGTACACTTACCATACTTGGCCACACTGTTTTGCTTTGATAGATCCCGGGGCTACTCATTCCTTTATATCTCGGAGTTGTAGTTTGGTTACGGAGAGAGAGGTGTCTACCTTGGCTTGTGCCTTGGGGGTGAGTACGCCGACTGGTGAGGTGTTGGTGGTGACTTAGATTTTGAGAGTGTCCGGTGTTGGTAGGCGAGGTCGAGTTAGTGGCAGACTTGTTTCTGTTGGATCTACAGGACTTCGATGTTATTTTGGGTATGGACTGGTTAACTAGACATCATGCTTCTATCGAGTGCTTCGATAGAAGAGTGACCTTTCGGAGTCCAGGATTACCCGAGACCACATTCCAGGGCGATCAGCGTGCACTTCCTACAGGTGTTATTTCAGCACTGGAAGCTAGCAAGTTGTTGAGGAAGGGGTGCCAGGGTTACATAGCTCACGTAGTGGATACACGTGCTACACCAGTGAGGGCGGAGGATATACCAATGGTGCGGGAGTTTCCAGACGACTTTCCGGAGGAGTTTCCAGGATTGCCCCCTCACCGAGACATCGAGTTCACGATTGATCTACTTCCAGGTACGTAGCCTATCTCTCAGACTCCTTACCGCATGGCACCTGCAGAATTGTGGGAACTAAAGGCACAGTTACAAGAGTTGGTCGATATGGGATTTATTCGACCGAGTGTATCGCCTTGGGGAGCGCCAGCACTGTTTGTCAAGAAAAAGGATGGAGGTTTGAGATTGTGTATTGACTACAGGCAGTTGAATAAGGTAACCATTAGGAACAAGTATCCCCTACCCTGGATTGATGATTTGTTTGACTAGCTCAAGGGAGCACAGTACTTTTCGAAGATTTATCTTCGTTCTGGATATCATCAGCTACGAGTCAGAGAGGAGGACATACCTAAGACAACCTTTCGAACCAGGTACGGTCACTATGAGTTTGTTGTGATGCCTTTTGGATTGACTAACGCCCCAGCATCATTTATGGATCTCATGAACCGAGTGTTCTGGTCATACCTGGATCGTTTCGTGATTGTATTCATTGATGATATCTTGGTATATTCGAAGAGTGCAAAGGCGCACGAGAAACATTTGAGGGTAGTGCTTAACACCTTGAGAGAGCATCAGTTGTATGCTAAGTTGAGTAAGTGCCAGTTTTGGTTGACTAGTGTTGGTTTTCTGGGGTATGTGATTTCAGCCGAGGGCATTAGAGTGGATCCCCATAAGGTGGAGGCGGTAGCGAATTGGGAACAGCCCAAGACGGTGACTGAGATCAGGAGCTTTTTGGGGTTAGCAGGCTATTACCGACGTTTCATTGAGGGCTTTTCCATTCTTGCTGCTCCGTTGACATGGATGACTCGGAAGGGAGTCCGGTTTGACTGGGATGAGAACTGTGAGCAGAGTTTCCAGGACCTTAAAAGACGGTTGACATCTGCTGCTGTGTTAGCCCTTCCAGACGATAGTGGGGAGTTTGAAGTTTACAGTGATGCTTCTTTACAAGGTTTGGGCTGTGTGTTGATGCAGCACGGGAAGGTGATTGCTTACGCTTCCCGACAGTTGAAACCTCATGAGATGAATTACCCTACTCATGACTTCGAGCTTGCAGCAGTAGTTCATGCACTGAAGATTTGGCGACATTATTTGTACGGCGAGAGGTGCAGGATCTTCACGGACCACCAGAGCTTGAAGGATCTGTTTACTCAGAAAGAGCTGAATCTGAGACAGCACCGTTGGTTAGAGCTGCTTAAGGACTATGACTGTACGATCTTGTATCACCTCAGGAAAGGCTAATGTGGTAGCCGATGCTTTGAGTAGGAAGTCAGCTAGTTCTTTGTCGCATTTGAGGACAATCCGGTTGCCTTTGTTGGTTGAACTCCGCAGGATTGGAGTAGATTTGGCTGTGGGTAGCCAGCGAGCGCTACTTGCGAGTTTCCACGTACGACCTATCTTGATTGATCAGGTTATTGATGCTCAGTTTGAGGACCCCATTTTGGGCATCATTCGAATTGAGGTCGAGGCTGGAGAGAGACAGGACTTTGAGATTCGCGAGGATGGAGCCTTGGTTAAGGATGGACGATTGTGTGTACCTGAGGACGAATCACTGAAGAAAACGATACTTGATGAGGCTCTCTGTTCAGCCTATGCGATGCATCCTCGAGGGACCAAGATGTATCGTACACTTCGGGAGCACTACTGGTGGTCAAGTATGAAACGTGAGATTGCGGAGTATGTCAGTAGATGCTTGATTTGTCAATAGGTGAAAGCCGAGCGGCAGCGACCTTACGGAGCAATGCAACCCTTGCCGATCCCAGAGTGGAAATGGGATCACTTGACGATGGACTTTGTGTTCAAGCTTCCCAGGAAACCAAAGGGACATGATGGCGTGTGGGTAATTGTGGATCGACTCACGAAGTCTGCTCATTTCTTGCCGGTAGGAGAGAACTTCCGGATGACACAGTTTGCACAGTTGTTTATCGATGAGATTGTTCGGTTGCATGGGACTCCAGAGTTGATAGTCTTCGACAGAGATCCGAGGTTTACTTCCCGGTTTTGGCAGAGCCTACAGGAAGCTTTTGGGACAAAGCTACATTTCAGTACTGCCTTTCATCCTTAGACCGATGGACAGTCTGAGCGGACCATCCAAATTCTAGAGGATATGATGCGAGCTTGTGTCTTACAGTTCCAGGGTACTTGGGAGTCACATTTAGCTTTGATGGAGTTCGCCTACAATAACAATTATCAGGCGAGTATTCGGATGGCTCCTTACGAGGCTTTGTACGGACGACAGTGTAGGACTCTGTTGTGTTGGACCGAGGTTGGTGAGAGGAGACTGACGACTTCCGAGCTGGTAGACCTTACCCAGGAAAAGGTTGCACTGATCAGAGATCGACTGAAAACAGCTTAGGACCGACAAAAGAGCTACGCCAACCGTAGGATCAGAGATTTGGAGTTTGAGGTAGGAGACTGAGTTTTCTTGAAGCTATCTCCTTGGAAGGGGATCGTACGGTTTGGCAGACGAGGGAAGTTGAGTCCTCGTTACATTGGACCCTATGAGATCTTGGAGCGGATTGGTCCTGTTGCTTATCGATTGGCCTTACCATCATATTTGGCAAAGGTACATAATGTCCTTTATGTATCTATGCTTCGGAAGTATATCCGGGATGACTCTCATGTTTTGGAAGCGCAACCTGTTGAGCTTAGGGAAGATTTGGGCTTTGAAGAGCGGCCTGTAGCGATTTTGGATCGGAAGGTTAAAGTTTTACGGAGGAAGACGGTTCCCCTAGTTAAAGTTTGTGGAGGAATCATCAGGTGGAAGAAGCGACATGGGAACCAAAAGCCTTAATGCGTGAGCAGTACCTTTACTTATTTCACTAAATTTCGGGGACGAAATTATTTTTAGTGGGGTAGATTGTAACAACCAGTACCTTCAGGAACGGTACAACTATAATTTTTCTAAAGTATTTGTATAAAAAGGACGTTTTTGCCCTTGTGAATAGTGTGCCAAAAGTTGACTATTTGATTTGTAGGTTGAACGAGCATTGACCATTGACCGTGACATAGTTCGGGACGTCACGAGTCCGTAGACAGGTGGCACGTCGAATTTGGACAATCGGAGAAAAAGTTATGACGTTCGGAAGGTTGAGGGCGTTATCGTAATTTTGGTTAAATAGAGGAAAATGTTGACTTTTTTCTGGACTATTAGTTTTCACGTAGACCGAGGACCATTAGATAGGTCTCGACGTCCTGAGTGCAACGACAGGCGGCACGCTGTCACCGGACGTCAGACGGATTAGTTATGGGCCTAGGAAGTTGAAGGGTAAAATTTTAATTTTTGGACCTAGGGGCATTTTGGCCTTTTCACCTTAGGGCCAATCAGATAAGGCCAAGTGGTTTTGTGGGATTGGATATTTATCCTGATGTCCATGGAGAATGGGACACGTGTGTTGACACTAGAGGTTTCTAGGAGAAGTTTAGATGTGCACGGTCATAAATTGTCCAAACTTAAACCCGTGCGATCGTCCATTTTGCAGAAAACGGGGAGAGTGATTGTTGATCGATTCCTAGTTGTTACGGACACTGAGTTTGAGTGAGTGGTCACAGGAGGTTCAGTGTGAGAGTGTGTTCGTGTTGAAGTGAATTAGAGTGAGGTTGTGCATGTCTGAGGTGTGCAAAACTTAAAAAAACAGAGAGAAGTCGAGAGTTGTGGTGCAGCCAAAGAAGATCGAGTTGAGCCAAATAAGTTCGAATGGAAGCTAGGACGGCTAAGAGAGACCCAGTGGACACCAAGGTGCACGGCGGTGCGAACAGCGGAGGTAAAATCGACGGTAAGCCCAAAATCCTCAGTTTTTACCATTTTGCTTAATTCAAAAGTCGTGGCTTTTGAGGCTGAGTCGACGGTTTCTGTGAGTTGTGTGAGACTCAGTAGGTTCCTAGGAGTCGATTAAGGTTGATGCCGTGACGGAGGAGTGTCGGGTTGGCCAGGAACCGAAACAGGGGTTTCGAGTAGTTTTGGTTCGAGCTTGTAGACGACGGCTTAGAGGCCGTGATTCTGAGATGTTAGGATTCGTAATGGTTACTAGGAATTAGACGAAACTTCTGGGATTTAAAGGGTTGGATTTGAGCAAGGAATGAAGGAGAACCGGTCACGCCGGTTCAGTACAGTTGAACTAACTGACTCGAGGTTGAAGACGACACTATAGCAGGCGCGTGAAGCCCACGGGCAGCCCCTTTGGGCGGCGCGTGAGGGCGCGTGCGACAGAGTCTGTGGAACCTTCCAACATGGTTTTTACTCTAATCGACGTAACGAATCTATCGGGACAAGTTTCGTGTTAATCGGATATCGGGTCGGGTTTGTTCAACGATTCGAAGGTTTACGGTTATCGTTTAAATTACGTTTAAAATTCCTAAGTTGGGGAGAATAGGACAAGTATATTTAATGTAATTGTGACCCGATTGTGTGACTTTTGACAGGACGGGACACTCCTAAGACGGTTGAGGAACGTACGGAGCGTGATTGACGCGTACGGATTTGTGAGTGGACTCCTTCTCTTTTAACGAGCATGCCTAACTATTTTTATCTACATGTTTTATGTTTTTAAGCATGTTTTTATGATCATTGCCTATATTATATCTGTTTTACTTGTTTGCACGTTTATCGAGGCAATTACGGGTTTTAGCACGTTTTCCAAGAAATGTGATATATGTGATTTCCATGCCATGTTTTTATTACTGATTTTATATGATGATAAATGGGTTTTGAAACATGATTTGACAAACAATGTAACGACCCGTCCCATAAATTAGGGCTAAGACAGTGTTTAAGATGAGATTAGTGAGCTTAATCGGGGGTTAGTTGGTCCCGAGAAGGTCATTAGCCTAGAATGACGATTTTGCCCCTAGTTCGGGCAAAAAGTTGACCTTTAGTTCGGGCCGTCAATTGAGATTTGACCGATGACTGTGACGTATTTTGGGACGTCACGAATCCGTAGACAGGTGGCAAGCCCGATTCCGACATCCGAGGAGGAAGTTATGATGTTCGGAAGGTTGAGGGCATGACCGTAATTTGGGTAAAATATGGGGAAAGTTGACTTTTCGTACGATCGGGTTTTGACACGTTGACCTAGGACCGTTAGATAGATCTTGTTGTCCTGAGTTCAACGACAAGCGGCACGTGTTCATCGGAGTTAGGACCTGTGAGTTACGGGTCTAGAAAGGTAGTGGCACAATTGTAATTTTGGTTTACAAGAAGGGTATTTTGGTCTTTTTGCACCTTGGGATTTGTGCAACAGAGAGGGACAAATGGAGGGCTGAGATTGAGCCACTTTTGTGAGGCTTGAGGGGATGGTGACACGTGTAGGAGGGCTAGAGGTTTCTAGGGTGCAGGGGTCCAATAATTTGGGGTATTGTGATCGTGTACCCGTGTGTGTTCTTCGACCCGGAGAGAAAATAGAGACTGGGGATTTGGGGTATTGTGATCAAGCACGGTGAGGGTGTGAGTTTTGTGAGTGTGTGAGGGTGAACAGAGGTTAAGGGAGAGTGGAGGAGTGAACTAGAGTGGGTTGTGTGATCGTGAGTGAGTAGAAAGGAAGGGTGAGTTCACGGGAAATCAGAAAAACAGAGAGCATAGAGGAGTTTTGGGTGGTGGTGCTACCGTGTTAGATCAATCGAGGCCGGTGGAGGACGGGAGGAGATACTTACTCACGGCTGAGCTCACGACGGCGACCGGAGGGCAGGTAATTCCTTAACTTTTCCTCTATGCTCTGTTTTGTCGTCGATTTTCAAATCGAAAGTCGTGGACTTAGGGAGTGAGTCGACGGTTTTGGTGAGTTGGGTGAGTATCAGTGAGGTCCTAGGAAGCTCTGGGTGTCGAAGCCGTTACGGGGGGTGACCGGGTTGGCTGGATCGTGAAACAGGGGAAGTGTTCGGGTTTCGGTTCGAGCTTGAGTCGACGGGCTATAGGTCGAGTCGAGATGGTTGAGTGAGGGGGATGAGTTCCTTACGACGGGACGAAGCAGATGGTAAAGAAAAGAGTTGATTTGGTGGAGGGACGGCGGTGAACCAGTCACGCCGGTTCGAGTTGCAGAGACTGGTTCGAACCGGTCGACCAGAGGTTGCTGGTGATACTGTAGCTGGCGCGTGAGGCCACGATCCAATATAGTTCCGCGAGGGTGAACGTTTAGGGTTTAGGTTCGTTACGTTTAGGACCAGGGGGATTTTTGGGGAAAATTAGGTGGACCTTCGTAGACGTGTTAGTGACGTTCTTTGGTGATTGTTGACAGGATCGGGACTTCCCGAGGAAGATGAGGAACGTACGAGACGTTCGGGACGCGATTGAGGGCTCGGTACTGTGAGTGGACCCTTTCCTTAAACTCGAGCATGCATAACTATTTTTCTATCCTTGTTTTATGGTTTTAAGCATGATTCTATGTTTATCGAATATGTTTTGTTGGTTTTATATAATTACACGTTTTTCGAGGAAGTTCGATTTCAGCACGTTTTACGAGAAAATGGTGATTTCGAAATATGAGGCTATGGTTTTTGGGCTTTTAAATGATAATTGGGTTTAAATGTTATAAAGGGATTTTGGAACGTGATTTTGATAATCAAGGTTTTCGGTTTTAAAATCGGATTTCGAGCATCAGAATTTGGTTTTAAAGTTGAAAAGTGAAGTTCCGGATTTTGGTTCGGAATGACAGTTTGGGATGCCGGAAGAGCTTCGGACCGGTGATTTCGGATTCGGGTTTGGATATGGATTTCGACATGGTTTTCAAATGGTTTTGAGTGGATTTGCTGGATCTGGTTATTGGGTTTAAAGACCCGGATTATATTTGATGGGGGACGAGCCCAGATTGAGTTTAAAGACTCGGGAGTTTAAAGACTCGGATATATTGATATTTCCCCCGTAGGCCTGTTGAGTTTAAAGACTCGGGAGTTTAAAGACTCGGATATTATTGAGGCCTGGATTGAGTTTAAAGACTCGGATAGCTCCAGCAGGTTTGATCGGATAATGATGGCTTGGTATTATGTTTTGTGATACGGGTTTCTGATGCTTATGACATGATTTTTAGAACTGTTTTAATTGATGATTCTGTAAAATGTTTTATGATGATCTTTATGTGATCTATAACTGCTTTTGGTAACTAGGTTATGCATGTGATTTCAAAACGGAGGGCCAAACCCTGTTTTCGTATAAAATGGTTTTGAAACTTTTAGTCTTTATGGTCCACTCACACTTTTTGGTTTTAATTGCCCTCCAGGTCGTGGAGCTAGAGCGGGGTTTCGGCGTCGAGGAAGCATCGGAGGCATAGAAGTTACGAGAGCGACCCCGGAGTACTTTACATTTTCCGTTGTGTGTGTATTGAGTTTATTGGTTTTCTCTCTTTTGTATTTGGTACTATGCTCTGTACACTTTGACTTCGGGATGTTTTGTATAGTTTCTCCTGCGTCTGACTGAGTACTTTCGTGGCTTCGAGTGAGTTTACTTTGGTTTGGTGTTGGGGTGTCAGACGGGAGCAAGGTTTACCTCAGTTTTCGGGGTGAAACCGAGGTGGGTCCTGACAAACAAGGTTTTCGGTTTTAGAATCGGGTTTCAAGAAACAGAATTTGGTTTTAAAGTTGAAAAGTGGATTTCCGGATTTGGGTTCGGAATGACGGTTCTGGATGCCGGAATGGCGTCAGACCAGTGGTTTCGGATTCGGGTTTGGATGTGGATTTTGAAATGGTTTTCAAATGATTTAGATTGGATTTGCTGGATCTCGATATTGGGTTTAAAGACCCGGATTATATATATGACGGGGGCGGGCCCGAATTGAGTTTAAAGACTCGGGAGTTTAAAGACTCGGATATTACGATATTACCCCCGTAGGCCTCTTGAGTTTAAAGACTCGGGAGTTTAAATACTCGGATTACATTTGAGGCCTGGATTGAGTTTAAAGACTCGGATAGACCCAACAGGTTTGATCAGGACATTACTATTGGTACATCTTGTTTTTGTGATACGCTTTTAGAATGCTTAATTACTGTTTATATCATTGTTTTCTAGTACGTAGTTAGGCATGCATGTTTTCTTTAAAACGGAGGGAAAATCCTGTTTTGTTTCATACATTTTTTTCATACGTTTGTTTTTCTTTTTAGTCCACTCTTGTTTTTCTGGTTTTAAATTACCCTCCAGGTCGTGGTGAAAAGCGTCGGGGTGATCGTTGAGGTAGGGACGGAGGCATAGAGCTTTGCGGCGTTTTTCCGTTGCGTGGATAGCCTAGTAGGACTTTTGTGAATGTTTTGTATAACACTATGCTCTGTGTTACCGATGTATTACATTTTCTCCCTGGTCTGATAGTTATACTTATATTTTCTTGAGGTTATTTTGGTATTTTAAGTGTGATTGTCAGACGGGAGCAGGGTTCGTCCCGGTTATCGAGGTGATAATCGGGGTGGGTTCTGTCATCGGCCCACAGCCATCGGACCTCCCAGGTCAAAAGTCAACATTTTACCCACGACTAGGGCCAAACGATCATTTTGTGTTGTTCGTTCGATTTCGCTCGACTAATCACCGATTAACCTCACTAATCCTTTATTAGTCACTAATCCAATCCTGGAATTCGGGACGGTTCGTTACAACCTTCCCTCCTTAATTAATTTCGTCCTTGAAATTCCAACTATCCTGATTCCATAACCACCTCGTGGAAAGCAAACTCGATATCACCTCATGCGTACACTCGTACTCCAACTAACCAGAACAAAACTTGTCTGCACACAGACGTTCCACTAACACTCACGTTGCATTGACTACACTCGACCACGTCTAGTGAGAGTAATCCCACGTTCCGAGTTGATACCACTTGTCAAATCTACTATTTCGCTGACACAAACAACTCGACGCTTCCTTGCTCAACACCAAACTATCCTGACGTCTGTTCCCACTGGGAGTCACCAGGCCTCACACAACGATCCATGTTGACACATCCGGCAAACTGTCACCACTTGATAGTCGCTAGTCGAAGACTGACACTATACGTACTTGTGGTTACACTAACCACCAACTCACTCAACCTGAGTATAAAATCACCAACATCTCACTCGACCTGTGTGTAACTGGGCCAACCGAAAATACCATGACCCAGTGCACAGTATCCAATGTCCAATTCACGTCCTCAACCAAACCAATGGTATCGGAACTAAGCCAACTACTAGCCCGTTCACCATTGTACCCATGGTATATCCTATATACCGTCACCAGGCACCACAAGTCTACCCAGTATCGTACCTCAAACAACGTACAAGGTACGTACATCCAGCCACCAACCAGCCTACAACCTAGGTCTTAGCCAGCCACGTTTCAATTATGGAGTCCATCTGCCCCATCCAATACTAGACAGATCAAACTCAAACTCATCATCCATTTCGAGTCCCATGGTCACCCGACCAGTATCATAATGTTTACCTCTAATCAAGTATTCCAGTACGTACCAATTCCTATCACGCCCACTGAGGCGTATCCTCTCATGCCAACTGGAATCCAATCTCACCCACGTCTACCGAGACGCACCAATTCTGAACCTATCGGTTACGTCCTCAATCGATTATCTCAATACGTTCGATTGACTTCATAGGGAAGCCAATCCCATCATCAACACGTCTAAGGCTTACCAAATTCAACCTCGTTGGACACGCACTCGTTCGATTAACACACCATATGGGATTTACCTAAAAAAGAAGTTTAGTCCCATCATCTACAACTCAACTATCCAAGTAAGGACAATATACTCTCCACCTATCTGGATCATTAAGATCACGATCTAGATCCATCACTACGTCACCCGACCATAAACGTCACGATCCTCGATCGTCACGACGCCCAAAGTCCTCAACATCACAATCTCGATCCACCTAGGATCCATACATGCTCCCCAGTTAACAATCTTCCTGGAATCTGGTCATAGGGTTTTACACTCTCTTGAATCCTCCATCAGTCACATCACTCCTCAACCAATTCCCACATCTAAACAGATCATTCAACGATGAGACACGCCGAGACTGTGGGTCCTCTCTGATTACCTCGTATCGATCCTTGTCATTCCACCTAGGAAAATCAAGGATGATCCAAGACGATGACATCAGGATTTGTCCCACGTGAATGCCAGCAAAACTCGCTGCACTCACCACGCCATGTAACCCAACATCGTCTGCCACCGAGCAGAAAATGAGAAATCTCATTCACCTAACTTCAAAATACTCAACTCCTTATGATGACCCTAAAAAAACCACGGGTCCACCAACCAATACACGATCAACGTGTTGGTGACAACAACTATCATCTACAATGGCAGAACCTAAGAAGTCGCCCTAATGACTTCGAAATACCCATTACCAATGCGGAAAACCCACACTCCTCTCATCATCTCAATCGCAACCTCTCTCGATCCTGAAGTTCCAACCAGGTTGGAACCTACTCACTTAGACATCAACCACGTGTCTATAACCAATCTAACTTTATTTGAGATCCAGTGTCGGGCCACAGATCCCGAATACATGCCCATCTCGACGGAGTGACATCCTGACTCATGACTCATCGTCATCACAATCACCGGTACTAGCACTATCACTAACACTAGCACACTGTGTGCAATCAGACAACCCCGGATCTCTGCTCATACCGAGCGTCGACCCCGTACCTCTACTGAGAATGGAGGAACTCTGCCTCCCTCGTACCTAACATCTCTGGGTACAGTCACCCTGACATCTCATATGAGAAAAGGAAACGTTTCCCGAACGTCCCCGATTCCCAACAACTGTAACCACTCTCGATAGTAGTGCCTGCCACAACTCGTGTAGACCCAGACACCAGACATCGCTATCGAGACTCTGTATCCAACGGTATCAATCCCCCGTACTAACTACTCGGTATCCCCACTTTGGGATTCCGACGAAAAGTACCAACCCTGCTAACCTGTCCAAACAATCTCTAACCAAACGTCACTCGACTCAACCAATGTCGTCTACCAGGTCGTCCATGACCTTAGCTGTACCAACTATCCATCACAACTAAAGTAGCATGATAACCAACTAGGTATAACCGATAACAACAACCTCGACTGCAGAGTGCAGTCCTATCACTAAAGCTGACATGAATAGACCGACCGACGTTCTCGACTCTGTAAAGTCGTCATAGTCAAACCACTCGCCAACTCACCATTCTGAACCATACATCCTACCTTAGGGTTCAACGATCACTACCTAGGGTTCCTCTGAACCCAGCTGCAGAAGGCAGTATACTCAACAATCTGACCGACCCCACGGTTCCGACATCGTATGGACATCAATCAAATCCTACCGTCAGTCCAACTAGGGTTCCTAGAACCCGGCTGCTCCCAGCAGCATACCCACCTAACTCAACAAAATCCAACCGTCTAATGGTAACAATTCTGAATTATCGTCAAAATCGATCCTACGACATCGTGAAAGACGATCCCAACTAACCGTCTCATAATCAAAACTCTAAAGTACCGTTAGGTTCATCCTTTCGTAGGGTCCCACACTGTCATCCACGACTGAACTATGGAAACACCGGCATCAAATTTCGAATCAATACGAACCATGATTCAATCATACTAACTATCGTACCGGAAACCTAACTATCAGGTTGATAAGGAACTGCAGTTCATAGAGACATCACATCCTCGACTTGTGTGTCACTCCAAGATCAAACATGCTCTGATACCACTTGTCAGGACCCATCCCAATCCCCCCGGGATTAACGAGGGACATTCCTGATCGCGTCTGACATGGAGAAGGTATGTGATGTCCCTGTCTCTACTACAGTCCGCCAGGGTCCACCCAGGTCAATGTTCGTAGATTAATGACCCTCCCTGGGGGTTATAATCCATAGCGTTTCTAAGAGTAAGGAACCCAACGGGGGCGACTCCACTCAGTCAGTGCTCCGTGACTACTCCAGGGTCCACCCAGGCTAACGACCCTCTCCAGAGGAGATAATTTATATATAAAGGATGGTATATGAAAACACTTTTAGAATCATTCTTAAAACCTTTCAAGGGTTTTTTCCTGGTCCCCATAAACAGTCATGAATCATAAAAACCTTTCAAGGGTTCATGCCGGTCCCCATAAATAGTCACGAACCATAAATCCATTTATGGGTCCCCGACCCGAAATCACAATCTTAAAACATAACTTGGCCCTAAGCCCGAATCCACATACAAACTGTGCCTCGTGCTTGATTTCGTAGACCAAATGAGCCTCGTGCCCGATTTTGTAAACCAAATGGGCCTTGTGCCCGATACGTAAGTCAATTGGGCCTCGAGCCCGGTACGTAAACCAATTGGGCCTCCAGCCAGATGCCTTATTAAATCAAATGAACTTCAAGTTCGAGAGTTTGTAAATCAAAGGGGTCTCGTGCCCGATTCCATATTTCCAAATCCAAAGTTGATTCAAGAACCAATTGGGCCTCTAACCTGAGTACGTAACTAAATGGACTTTGAGTCGGAGGGTTTACAAAACAAATGGGTCTCAAACCCGAGTTTACCTTTTCAAATCCAAAACCATTTCATGAAATCATTTCCAAAACTATAAGTACGAAAAACCAATGTAAAATCGAAACCTCGATTTACGTGCAAACACGTAAATTACCTCGAAATACGTGAAATCATATAAATCACAACCATCCAAATCATCATCATAGAATCACATATATAAAGCATATAAAACATTTATGCATGCATCATAATTTAGAAATCAAGGTCCACTAACAAACCGTCCTATGTTGTCGCCTCAATATGCGTACCATAAGCCTCCCCGGGTTAATCCGACCTCTCCAGGTCATCCTGACCTGTTCAAATCATACCCAAAGGTTACTACTAATCTATACAAGTCCATATTAAGAACCCTAAACTTTGCCGGAAAAGTTAACGTGTCCTGTACACGTTTCACGAGATGAAAAATCTCAATTTGACTAACTTAACGATCTCCGATCGACCCGAAACCATCACCATTGGATCTGGATCATCGAAACCTTTAAAATAACATTGGGCCCACCTAGAGTACTATTCATATGCACCCACACGCGCTGGTCAACGCGTTGAAAAGTCAACGCTGACATCAGCATGACGTCAGCACTGACACCCCCTAATAGTGTCGTGTGTCACGTCCGGATTGACCCTCTGTCTAACATGTCAGTCTGACATTGGTCGGGTTCTGAAATTGGGTCGCCATGACCCGTGATTTGCCCCGGTCGGTTCTCCGCCGTCCAACCATTAAAATACTTCCCGTTTGTTCCATTTTCACCGTCTATGCCTAATCTAAAGTTCTATGGACTCAAAAACTAGAAAAAGGATCAAGATAATTACCTGTGATGCCAAACCCGAAGCCCAAAATTCCCAGTCGTCCTCGCCGTCGACACAGACCATCCCTTGTCTCGAACCCACGTCTGTTGAGCTCATCCTGGTCAAGTGAATCATACACGATCGACCAAAATGGTCGTTAAATGTTAAATATTGTAGTTCCGGAAAATGGGTTCAAACGGGTTCTCGGGTTACCTAGGTTCCTGCTTTTCCCCCGTCGTCCACGGTGGTCACACCGTCACGATTGCCCCCCTCCGTCAAGTAGTCCCTCTCAGTCCCTCACACACTCTCTGGTCTTAGTCGTCGATGATGGGGTGAGGGAAAATCGGGTGGTGTTCATGGCGGTTTTGAGAGACCTAGAGAAAATGAGAGAGAGATATTTGATTTTGATGATGATGATGGGTCAGATGAGAGGAAAGGAACGGTGAGGATGAGATGGGTAGGGTAGAGATGGATGGTTAGGATGAAAGTTGGGTCCAAATATTATAAAATAATCAAAAGCTTAATATTATAATAATAAAGTCACGAGTCGTAATTAAGATCTACTTCTTGGGGTTAATGACCAATAGGATGAGTGACACTTGTCACTCATCCAAGGGTCCCACAAAGAAAAGTCAACCAATCAGATTTCGCCACATCATCATTGCCTCGTAATGCATGCATAGTGTAACTGAACTTCCGTGACCCATAACTTTCCTGTTTGACGTCCGATTTCAGTGTGCTGCTTTTCTATCGATTCCTATCGACCCGATCTACGTAACGGTCCTCAGCCCTCGGCCATCGAACCTCCCAGGTCTAAAGTCAACATTTTGCCCACGACTTGGGGCAAAACGGTCATTTTGCGTCATTCGTCCGATTTCGCTCGACTAATCACCGATTAACCTCACTAATCCTTGATTAGTCACTAATCCAATCCTGAAATTCGGGGCGGGTCGTTACACTTACCACCCAGTCATGTCGGTCTTCTCTTGGTTTCCCTAATAGGTGTTGTCCTTTTTCATCAAGAATTGTATATGCTTTTGTTCTAGGTTTAGTGGAAGGGCACATAGAACCGCTTGCTAAACTTCCCTAGAACCGCTTGGTGTGGCTTCCAAGTTAGTGTATAATGCATCATGTGTGAGAGAGGAGTTGCTGTGAATATTTTCCTTTCATCTCTGTCTCCTAAGCATGTGAGTCCGATGGTGAATATGTCTCACCTTCTTCAATGTAGTAGTTGGTCCAACTTGAACTCTTATCTACCTATTCATTGGGGCGAGTGCATGTGTTTTTAGATGATGCTTGATCAATTTGACTTCCTCACATGTACTTCCTCCAACTTGTCATACACCGAGGGTTGTTGTCGAAGTTGCACTCTTGTTCCACGGGTATAACTCTCTTCGTTGGAGTCGCTTGGAGGTATGCCATGGGACATGGTCCAACACTTGAAATTGATGATGTATGGTTGAATCTGGCATCGAAGGCTGTCTTCTAGATCTTCGATGTAACAACCCAAACTTTTAAGAAAATGTATATTCGGAAAATTTAATGTGAAATGACCATTTTGCCCCTAGATAGGGAAAATTTGACTTTCGACTCGGGAGACTATTTGGACTTTAATCGAGACTTATTACGTAGATCAAGAAGTCACGAGTCCATAGACAAGCGGCACATCGAAATCGGACGTCAAACGGGAAAGTTACGGGTCACGGAAGAAATTACGTACTATTAACATTTTACGAGGCGGGTACAGTTGGTAGATTTTAATTGGTAAAAATATCTTGAAGTGGACCGACGAATGAGTGACAAGTGTCACTCATCCCATTGGCCCAAGCCCCCAATTTCCTGCATTCATCTTCATCTTCATTTCCTTCTCCTTCATCCTCGCCCGAAACCAAAAACCAACCCACACACCCTTATACGTACATCCTAGTTGGTTAAGAGAGATTGAGAGTGAAAGAGAGAACCGAGATGACGGTGGGAAGATGGCTGAGCATGGCAGAGTAGTTGAGGAACCCATGGATTAGGGAAACCCGAAACTCGATTTGGGTCAAAATTATGGAATTGGATTAGAACGAGTCGGTAGGTCAATTGGATGATTAGGAATGATTATTTGGGGTTGTAAGAGTCCACAAGAACCATTATCGTGAATGGAGGCTGCTGGGATCACTTGGAAATCAATTTTGATTTTTGGCTGAATTGCATCAAGCTCGAACAGGTAATGATCGCCTTTTTTCAATTTTGAGTCCATAGATCTCTTCCTCAAGTGATTGTGAGCATGTGAGTGAAAGAATGGAGTGAAAAGGTTGAGAAATAAGGGAGATATTGCCAGGTCAAGTTCATGGGTCAATGACCTGTTATAGAGATATGGGTCGACTAGTCTGAAGGTTGAAGGTGATGACGTGGTAGTGTATGTCATCTTTGTCAGTCTACCCGGCAAATAAGGTGATGCCACATGGCAGGCTGTCAGGGGCAGCTAGTAATTGACGTGTCAAGTCCACGTCAGCCATGTCATACCACATGGACTAGTAGGGTGGTGCCACGTGGCAACCTGTTAGGAGGTGTTAGAAAGATGTGGTACGTGACGTGGCAGTCCACATCAACCATTTCAGACCACATGGAACAGTAAGAGGCTGCCACGTTGCAGGGTGACAGAATTTGTAAGGCTACATGGTAGCTGACGTGGCAAGTCCACGTCCGCATTGTCAAACCACATGGATCAGTGGGGTGGTGGCATGTGGCAGGGTGTCAGAGGTTGTCAGATGTCAGGCTGACGTCAACATGACGTTAACTGTTAACCAACGCCGACCACCGTCAACAGGCATTGACCGGTGTTGACGACTGTGGTCCGTTGTTGACCAATGATAACCAGCATTGAGCAAACTTTAACTAGCGCGTGGGGTTACGTGAACACAAGTTTCGAGGTCAAGCTGGTCTTTTTTGAAAGGTTTCGACGATGTGAATCCAATGGTGGTGGTTTAAAGTTGATCAGAGACCGTTTGATAGGCCATTTATGGATTTTTAGCCTCGAGAAACGTGTTCAGTACACGTTTTTGGTATTCTTCTTCGTGAGGGTTTAGTGTATAAACGTGCATAAAAAATTAGTGACCCTCATATGCGATTTGGACAAGCTCGGAGGCTTTGGATTAGCTCGGGTGAGATTACGACGTAAATTGTGAGCGCGCAGCGTAGACCAAGTGTGAGTGGACTTTTGTTTTATAACTGAACTGCATGCATAACTATTTTAAATACCTTAATAATGATTTAGGTTGAAATGATTTGATATCGTTATTTGATGATGTTGTGGTTTAATCATTGGTTATGAAACATTTTATGGATTTACATGAAAACGATGTTTTGGGCTTGAGACCCGATTGAATAACGGTTTCGACTTAGATTTAGAGTCAAACGAAACTTTTAAAGAAAGACTGTATTTTAAATGGATGAGAATAGTGATCTAGTATGGTCAGTTGGATAAATCAGGATTTATAAATGAGTTCTAGACACTGTTTTCGGATGGTTTTTGTTGAAAAGGCTTGTGAGAGTTATGTCTTTGGTAGAGGCACAATTCAATAGTAGTTTTGACTCGATTTGAGTCATAAACGGTTTTAAAATGACTCTAAATGTATTTGGTGATTGTTACGCATATACCATCCTGTGTGAGTTGCATAGTCTCCTCCAAACGTCGATGATCCTAGAGTAGTCACGGTGCACTGCTTGAGATGAGTAGCTCCGAGGAGAGGCTTAGGCTTAGGAGTGCCAGAGTATGATATCACCTTGGACGTGATAGATCTGCGGAAGGCACACCATTATGATATCACCCCGGATGTCGTTGAGTTGATCCGAGAGAGGTACTCCGAGATGAGACCCCGAGTTACACTCGTAGCATTGGAAATCGTGACAGTTACTGTTATAGACATTGCGGATGTTGAGGATTGGTTATATTGGGTTTTATTAATATGTGTGTCTAGATGTATCTATATATGATTTGAACTACTTCCATACGATTTGATTTAAATGCATGCATGTTTATAAAATGGAGGGGAAAATGTTATGGTTTCTTAAATTGTATTTCGTAAATATTTATTTTGGTCCACTCACACTTTGACGGTTTTATTGACCCACCAAGCCATGACATAGAGGCAGGGGCTAACACTAAGGCTGAGGCATATCTAGTACTGTTGCGCACTTGAATACCCTTTGGGGTAAGTTTTGGTACTTTTATTATACTTACATATATGCTCCGTTATGTATATTGATACTTATCCCATGTCTGAAAATGGTGTAGTTGAACTGTTTCTCTTTAAACAAAAAAGTTCATTTTCGGTATTTTAAGTGTAATTGTCAGACGGTAGTAGGGCACGTCCCACTATGATCCAGGGGAATTGGGACGGATCCTATCAGCCTGGTATCAAAGCATTAGGATAGAGGTCTATACATTGTACATTGACATGCTTGATATGTCGTACTAATTTATGCCTCTTAACAGATGAACATGCCTCCGAGACGAGACCCTCGTTCAAGGTTTGATGATTATCTCGCTAGAGATGTAGAGAGTTCTAGTATTGAAAGAGCCCACCATGTAACGACCCGTCCCAAATTTCGGGATTAGATTAGTGACTAATGAAGGATTAGTGAGATTAATCGGTGATTAGTTGGGCAAAATCGGTCGGATGGTGTAAAATGATCGTTTTACCCCTAGTTGTGGGCAAATTGTTGACTTTTGACTCAGGGAGTCAAACGTACGAGGAACAATGACCGTGATGTAGATCGGGACGTCACGAGTCCGTAGACAGGCGGTACGTCGAAATCAGACGTCGAGCGGAGAAGTTATGGTCACGGGAAGTTCAATTGGACTATGCATGCATTACGAGGCAGAAATTATGTGGCAAAATCTGATTAGGCAAATATTTAGGTGGGACCCATGGATGAGTGACAAGTGTCACTCATCACATTGATCATTATCCCTAAAAAGTGGATCTAGGTTTTGATTGGTGGATTAGATGAAATTATTTTATAATTAACCCCACCCACTTCCAATCTCCACCATTCATCTCTATCTCTTTGGCGCATCCTGGCCGTTCATATCATCATCAGCCATCATCCTTCATCTTTTATATTTTCTTCCTAACCCAAACACCATCTTATTTCTCTCGAAGCAAACAAACACACATAACACTTAGCATCTCACCACCATTATTCATCCTTGTGCTCGTGTGAGAGGCTGTGAGTGAGGGAGGGACCTAAGAGACTGAAGGACGAGGGGCACGGCGATCCACGACGGATGTAAGTCTGACCCGAGAGCCCATTTTATTTTTAAAAATTGGACGTTGAGTTTTGGCTGTTATTTCGAGTTTCCTTTAATCCTAACATGACCTAGGGACAAGGACGACTCGATGGGGATCGATTTCGAAGGAAATGGAAGGCTGGATGGACGGGAAAACTGAGCTTGAAGGTCAAGCTCACTGTTTGATCATTGAAGGTAAGTTTTTGGTGGGTTTTCACGTGTTTTAGAGTCATAGATGGATAGAAATTGAGTAGAGGAAGCTTTAGGAATCGAAAGGGACAAAAATGGATCGAAAATGAGTGAGATGGAGACGTAGACCAGATCGGTCCGGTCCGGTTCAAAACCAGTGAACCCAATCGGCTGGAGGTTATGGGTAATGAACAGTGCAGGCGCGTGGGCTTCACGCGTAGCGTCTTTGGGCGGCGCATAGGGGCGCACGAACATTTTGGGACAGGTTTCGTGTCGATCGGATATCGTTTCGATATGTTTTGGGGTGTCCGAAAGTTTAGGATCGAGTTTAAAAATAGTTAAAAATTTGGGAAAATTACGGGGCTTTAATGAGAGGTTAATAAGGTAGTTAGTATTGCAAGAATTCGGTCTCTCTCGCATCCCGAAATGAGCGAGGATAATACTGATCATGAAAAAGGTTTCGAAAAGCCTCCAAAGTCACCATATGGGCATCTCAACCCAAAATCTCTAGGTGTACCACCACTGGTACGCGCCACCATCCAATAAAAAGGTAGCCAACAGAACGTTATCCTCAGGAGGACATCGCATAACCAGGAAGATCTGTTCAATACGAGTGATCCATTAGTGGGCTTCCTCGAGGATTTTCCCACCGCTAAACACTGTAGTTCCCAAACTTTGGGCTCACTCAATGCTCAAACTCTCAAAGTATCTGACAACGTCTTCACTAGGCCGTGCAGAGGGCTCGCATCTCGGAGGCATGCCAACCTTGCTATGATACCAACTTGATAGGACCCGTCCCAAAAAGACTTTGATAATCGTGCCTAGTCCTGCTCCCGCCTGAAAAGTCAACTGAAGTTCTAAAACTACCCCCAGCACTTGCCAGACAAGGGATAACTGAACTGATTCCCACTCATGCCTCCACCTCTCGCTCAACCCTGATTCTCGTGTCACGACCTAGAGGTTCAATAAAACATCAAAGGTGTGGCTGGAAAAAAATAACAACATTTGAAAACACATTTCAAAATATACTCTTTACCCTCTAGTTACAAAACATGCATGCATAGAATAAAAACGTGATTTAGATTTCATATCAAACATAAACAGTGGACCAATAAAATCATATCAGTCTTCAAAATCCCATGGCCCACATTTCCCGAAATCATTTTCCTTAAATCTTGAAACATGTTTAAACACAATCATCCACTAAGTCAATAACCAAGACCATTATTAACAATACCAAACTAGTCACAAAGACCATCAATAACAGTACTCCTCACCAGTACTCAAATATCAATCATCATCGTCAAACAACACTACTCACAACTGCACATATATCAATCACAGTATCATCACAGCATTACTCACAAGCGCACAATCAATCATACCATCACAACGGCGCTACGAATAGGCCAACTCGGGAACTGTAATCACGTAACATTTGAGTCATGTCCAGGAAATGCACACGCACATCTTGATGTAAATTTACTCAGAAACTACACCACCGCAACATCTGAGGCATGTCCAGGAACTACACTCGCATTGTCTGGACACATACTAATGTCCACAATCACAGTACAACACATACCATCACGTCATCCGTGAGCCAAACAGAGCCGCTTATCCCATTTTTGCAGGTGACATGTGTCACTCAACTAACTAGGTGAGTCACCCATTAGTTGATTCATCAAAATCCAACCAATTTACAATTTTACCCTTCTCTAGTAAAATTACCAAAATGCCCTTGGCTGTTTTGACCGTAACAATCACATCAGAACTCCGTTTTCGACGTGCCGCCTGTTTACGAACTCAGTGTCCCGAGATCTACACAACGGTCCTAAAAAAGTGTGCCAACAATATCTGAAAGAAAAAGTCAACATTTGACCACCAAATTTACAAGGGCAAAATGTCATTTTACATTCCAACTTTTAAATTTACAGTTCTTAAATTTTCGGGGCGTCACATCATCGATATTCCCCCCAATATGCATATCACTGCAACTGGCTTTATGAGCGTCGTCATGCTTTCTTAGTATCTTTTCCTCTACCTTAGACATCTTATTCATCCAAAATGATTGATCCTCTAATACTAGTTGTTCTGTTCTTTGCATCATTTTCTTCCTTTCCTCTTCAACAACTGCTCTTACAGTGTCTCTAATACTTTCTTCCATCTTGGCGTGTTAAATATGAACTTGGCTTCACAAAACCTCTAAAGCGCCCACCATGCTCAGAAGTCCCTAATGCAAGTGTTAGAACATCATCACTACTTTAGGTTTCCAACTTGCCTTCTACCTTAGGTTTACTCAATTCCATCTATAACATTTGATAAAAGGAATGTTTAAAGTCTTGTGAAGAAGAAATGTTAAGAAAATATTGATTTAATCATTAGTAATACTTACCATTTTAGTTTCCTTCTCTGTAACTTTGTGATCTGGTATATCCCTATTTTTATCCTGACGTGCAAGTATCCATAATTTGGACGGATCAAGTTTTTCTTCAGGATTTTCCTTTTTCTATCAATAAAAGATATACATGTATTCAGAAGATAATATCATTAAAAGGAAAATAAGATAGCATAACTGATATATATATATATATAGGAAATCATAAATTAAAATAAAAAGAAATCAGCATGTAATTAGCAATTAAAATCATGTCAAATCAGCTCATAAGGCAACAAGAATTCATCAATTAAAATCAAGAGAATCAATATGTAATCAGCATGAAATCAGTAATTAAAATCAAGAGAAATGAACCAGTAATCAACAAGGAATCAAAAATTAAAATCAAGAGAAATCAGTAGGATTTTCATATGTATAATTAATTGATTTCCGATCTCCAGAAGGGAAAAACTTGGCAAAACTGCTGGTTAGGCATCAGACCTAGGTAGCTAAGAAGCTTTATAAGGCTGGGTACTGTCCCAAGTAAAGGAAATAAACCTAAAAAGTTCTACAAGGCTGGGAAAAACGGTTAGAGGAGTGGCAATGAATCCAGTGGACTATTTAGACATCACATCTCCATTTACTTGTCAAGTTCTGAATGTCTTGGGTTTTGCTCAAGCTATGTAAGGTGCTTAGTTTTTTCAACTATGACTATTTTGGGTAAGCATATTCATCTTTTAAACCAGCTACTTAGAAAGAAATATATACTTAAAAGCTTAGTTTTTGATAAGCTATGCAAGGTGCCAGAAGATAATATAATTAAAATCTTTAGGAAAATAGGTACTTACATACTTATCCTTTAAACCAGAATATCCCATGCGAGACATATGATGATTATACTCATTTTGTTTCCTTCTCTTCTAATGAGTCTTATGTATCAACTAAAAATAAAAAGTTGTACATTGTGAAGTTAATCATATAATAGTCAATGATAAACATGTCTTGCGAATAAAATCACAAAACAACAAGTCCATTACCTCCCATGTTTCTGTTAGCTTGCTATTTACAAAGATATCCCATGTTGGCTTGCTAATAAACCCATAAAGACTTAGGGGTTCGTCTAAGAGATGAGGTTTATCCTTAAATGGGAGAACGAAATCAGTAGTGAGGTTACTTTTGAATTCCCTCCATTTCCTTCCAGCTGATTATAGCACCATAAGTTTTCTTTTTGGGCCTAACTCAAAGGCCTCCTACAGAAATCGGCAATTAAAATCAATAGCAATCAGTAGTTAGAAAAAAATAAGCAATTAGAAAGGAAATCGGCAATCATCAATAGTAATTGGATCCTAGTGTTAATGCTAATGCTTATGTACTTGTACAGCTTCCCATATTTTTTTCTTAGTCTCTTCAGAGACACCGTGCCAATCATCAATGGTAATTAGAACCTTCGTACGTGCACAAACACCAATGTAGAATTGCATCAACGTAGCTTCATCCCCATGTGGTTCTCCATCTTAATCGTGCTTGACTTTCTTCTCCACTCCAATTATTTTTTACCTAACAATACGATGCATTGTAACCATCCCACGTCCTTCCTTATGTTACCATTTGTAACATCCAAAGTCTCAATTTGTTTCCCCTTGTCCAATTTTGATGTAATGGATTTAGTTGATTGTTTCGATAACACAAGCTTGCTAGGACAAACCTGTTTCTTCATAGGTGACTTTGATTTTGCCATACCTGTAAAATAAAAGAAGTTATTAATGCAAGAACAATAGATCTGAACAATAAAATAGGATATTGATACGCAAAAACTAAGCATTAAATTAACACTTATTGAAAACGCATGCAATTTAAAAACCCTTTTTTGTAGATTGTAGCATTGGTAAATAGAGATTGTTCTGGACCGGGGATTGAGAGTACTTAAGCATGATTAACGTTTGATTAGTTAATTGGGGGTAAAGATTGACTTTAAAGTCTTAAGTAATTAAAGTAAATCCAAACTAACATAATCTATTATTTACACGTGGTCAACTCATTCTTTATGCCTTACTCATTCATGAATTATATCAACTTCAAACCTACGAAATTCTATAACCTTAGTTCTACGAGATGGTTGCATATTCGTATGTACACGAAGGGAGACACTCACGCCGCACTTTCAATAATAGACTAGGGAACGCCCAACTCATCTATTACGTATTAAGCATCAATATACAAATACAACAAAAACTAAAATACTAGAACACATGGAAGACATAAAACCAAGATAAGATTAATAATAAATTCATAGAAAGGATAGTCATGCCAAAAGATAAATACGATGTGACGACCCGTCCCGAATTAGCAGGATTAATTAAGAATTAATGACGGATTAGAAAGACTAATCAGTGATTAGACGAGGATTAGCGGACGTTCGGGCGAAATGAGGATTTTGCCCCAGAAATGGGCGAATCGTTGACTTTTCGTTCAGACTGTCAAATGGACTTTGACTGATGACCGTGGCGTAGTTCGTGACGTCACGAGTTCATAGACAGTTGGCACGCTCGATTCCGACGTCCGAGGAAAAAGTTATGACGTTTGGAAATCCAAGGGCATTTTGGTAATTTGGGCCAAAAGTTGACTTTTGACCCAGAATGTCTGATGGCCTAGTATCGTTACGTAGATTGAGACAAAATGAATCCGTAGACAGGCGGCACGTCAAATTCGGACGTTCGACGGAGAAGTTACGGTTCACGGAAGTTGCGGGGAACTATTTACGACGACACATTTTACGAGGAAAAAAGTGTAGTTTTGTCTTTTGAGGGCCCAGTTACTTTTAGTGGACCAATGGATGAGTGACAAGTGTCACCCATCAACTGCCCAACCCTTCCCATTCATGCATCTGACCATTCCCTTGCATTTTTCATCGACCATTTTCTTTGTTCCCAAACAAACCCGTTTAACCTTCACCCAAATCCAACCCTTCAAACCCTTGACCAGTGATCATGACTGAGATTCCAGAGAGTGAGTGTGGTTACTGGGACGTGGTGGCCTGCCAGGACGGAGCCACCGTGCACGGCGGAGGCCCAAGACCCGAAAGGTATAGGTTTTGGCCATTTTTCCTCATTTTCAATTTTTGACGTTATCATCGGTTTTGGTTGATTAGAGTTTGTGTATTAGGTTACTAGGAAGCTATTAGGGAGGTTTTGAGGAAGATTGGAGGCTGAACCGTGAGGTTCAAAATTGAACCGTGAATTTTTGAGGGTTTTAGGTGGATTTGATCATCTAAACATGCTCCTAGGATCATATTAGGAAGTTTAGAATCGATTAGGAAGAAAAAGGTCCGAAAATGAGGGAGTAGGAAGGACGGACCGGTCACGCCGGTCCAGTTGGACCAGACTGCACAGTCGAACCGGCCGGACCGGTCTGTTGCAGGGAAGAAGATGAACAGCACCCTGGCGCATGAGGCCCACGCGCAGGGCCTGTTTTGGGTGTGTGAGGGTGCATGTCAAGTCTTTTGGGGAAGTGTTCAACATGTAATTTCATCTATTCGATGTAACGAACATTTTGGGACTGGTTTCGTGTCAATCAGACATCGTTTCTATAGGTTTGGGGTTGTCCGAAGGTTTAGGTTCGCGTTTAAAAATAGTTAGAAATTTCGGAAAATTACAGGACTTTAGTGAGGGGTTATTTAAGTAGTTAATAACCCTCTAAATGAATTTGGACAGGTTCGGGAATCCCGGAGGTGATGATTGACCCGAGAGACGATTATGGCTCGCGTATCGAGGCGCGGCTTCGGACGGTCTGTGAGTGGACCCTTCTTTCGAATTCGATGCATGCATAAATGTTATAATTGTTTTAATGTATGTTTTGTTATGCCATGAGTGCATTTGTTTGTGGTAGCCTAGGATTTACGTATATGCATGTATTTCGAGATTTCCGGTTTTATACGATGCATATACGTTCTAGGTTTTCAACGAGGATTTAATAAATGGATTTTGGATTTAGAAAATATGAATCGGGTTTGAGACCCAGTTGAAATGTATTTTGAGAAAGAAAGAAAGTATTTGAAAATGAATGAACCCTTCATATTGATTATATGGTCTCCTCCAGCGTTGACCTGGAGAGTCACGATCCACAGACCAAAGTGGGTATCCCCATAGGGATCCCGTTCCAGGAGTGGTGGTTACTAGATATGATGTGGTCCCGGACCAGATTCCGGAGAGATGTGTGGACTAGATCCAGAGAGAGAGCTCAGACTAGATCTAGTGTTTGAGCCTCCCAGATGGAGATTCCTGGGAGAAGACTCGGAGTAAGACCCCGAGTAGTGTGCACACTAGTATAGAGATTGATATCGCAACTATATCGGGGATGTGTTCCCTAGGGGCTGTGTGCCCCGAGTTGGCATCTTCTCGGAAGTACCGCGGATGGGTTATACGTATGTTGATACGTATGAGTTTTATGGAAAAGTGATTTGAGGGCGGAGAACCCGTATTCGATGTTTTAGAAATAATTTGGAGGCGGAGACCCCGTACTTGATGTGATTTGGGCTGAGCCCCTATTGATTTGACCTACGGGTTTTGAATTGTGATTTCGGGTCGGGGACCCAAATGGATTTACGGTTCATGATGGTTTATGGGAACCGACATGAACCCTTGAAAGGTTTTTATGGGTCATGACGGTTTATGGGGCCGGGCATGAACCCTTGAATGATTTTGAGATGTTTGACAAATAGTTTTATGAATGTTTTGCTAATTGGTTTTTGGAATGCATGCGTATGTATTTATGAAGGGCATAAATGTCTTTATGCGAAATGATTTTTAAATGATAATTTTAAATTGTCCACTCACAGTTTTCGTGTTTTAATGCCCTTCATGTTGATCGCGGATGCGGGCTGTAGTAGAGACGAGACATCACTCCCCTCCTCCTACGATCCTGACGCACTCTGACAGCCCCGACGAGGGCTAGAGATGGAATTTTCCCTGGTCTGACACTTCATGTCAGACTAGATCAGGCGGGTCCCATGTTAATGCCAGGGGATTCGGGGCCGGTCCTGACAAGTTGGTATCAGAGCAGTGGAGTACGCGCAGGTCGAGGATGTGATGTCTCTGTGGTCGTAACAGCCCGTCATCAACCTGATATTTAGGGTAAGTGTAGGAAGTACCATGTGCTGAACAAGATTCGATACATTGGTTTGAGGTTCGATTGGCATTGGAGGCCACGCGTTTTGATGTTTGATCCCGAGGAGGATCAGTGTTCATGTGGAATATAACGGCTTAGAGCCGTAGTGTTACTGGGAATAGGACCAAGTGGATCCATAGGTACCGTATGACGTCTTGAGAGTCGTGACCGTTCGAAAACAAGGTTGTGTCGGATAGAGGATGTACAATGACCCTGGTTTACAATGACCCTGGACGACTACACTTACGACAGTTGGGGAATAGGAACGTGTGATTCTTTTTGGCATACGTTGCCATGTTTCGTTGTGTTGAATCCCGGAGGGATGTCGACTGGAAGTGGATGCCCGGATTAGTTGTGGTGTGACATGATAGGATGCGATTGCGCACGTAGTGCTTGTGCAGTATTGGACCCGGAGTATGGCCAATTCTTGTGAAGGCTAGCGACTGAGAGCCGTAGAGTTATGAGAGGACGAGATCCTCAGAGTGTAGTTATTGGCTGGTTTGGTACCAGTATGGGAGTATGACGACTCTTCGAAGTCGAGATCGAGGGATCAGTCAGGATGGTTAAGCTACAACGGGCAGCTGGGTTTGTGATAACCCTAGTTAGTGATTGATTGGACAAGTTACCTGGAGTGTGGTACTTGTGATCAGATCTAGAGGGTGGACCAATCGGTGAATGTTGTGCGTTGAACAGTTGGTACCAGCAGTGAGACGACCACATGGTTTTGGGGTCTCGATAGCAGAGTGTTCTGAGGTTGGTCTACATGAGGGTGTGGCAGACGCTGCTATCGATGGACATAATCGAGTCTTATCGAGTTGGATAGATTCAGGTTTCCGTGACGACTGTGACGATAGGATTTGTCAGTCGTGACGATGATACGAGGTGTGTGAGTGACGCACAGTACGAGCAGTGATTTTGGATTCGACTCGGTGACGGCTAAGTCCGATCGCAGAATGAGATGTTGATGTTGCGTGTTGGCATACTTGCCATGCTCTAGTGAAGGTGATGATTATAAGTGGGACAGAGAGAATCCCGAGTGGCTCAGTGCGAGGTACCAGAGTACTTGGTATGGAGACCAGTTTCCCCGGTGATGGAGATCAGTTTCCTCAATGATGGAGATCACTTTCCTCAGTGATGGAGACCAGTTTCCCAGTGATGGAGACCAGTTTCCTCAGTGATGGAGACCAATTTCCCCCTGTGACGGAGATCAGTTTCCCCAGTAATGGAGACTAGTTCCCTTAGTGCTACGAGATTGAGTCGCGAGGGTGTACTGAGAAGTATGGAAGTGAAAAGTGAATTACGGACGCGTGGATGGTGTCCGGTTGAGTTGAGGACTTGAGAGTCCATTACGGATTAGTTTTGGTTGACTACGGTTGACCATACCTCCTGAGTGAGGACATGGCACTGGTTTGCCTATAGAACGTTAGTAAGTTCGGGTGTGAAGTGAGCTCCGTGATTGGATAAGAAACACGATTCCAAAGTGATTGGTACATCGTAATCAAGATAAGTTGCGATTGAGATGATGAGAGGAGTACTTGATTCCGCATCGGAGATGGATACTCCGAGGTCACGTAGGTGGTTCTGAGTGTCAGGGGATGACATGGGATGAACATGGATGTCACCATCTTGGATTTTTCCCTAGGTGGGACGACGAGGAGTGTTGTGATAGCTAGGAGTTCAAGAGGGTGTAAGAACTGAACACCTAGGTTGTGGGTCAATTTGATTGACGTGAGTAGATAGTATATTAGAGTCACAGGATGTGACGAGTGAGTGTTCGAGGTGATGGACTGACCTTCGCCTGGTGATGGACGGTTGGGGTCCGGACCATGGTTGGAGTACGGACGGTAGTACGTGGTTGGACGTTGCTAGAGTGCAGTCCTTGAGTAGGTTGAGTGACACCCCAATGTTGATGTGTTGTGGGTGCACCGGTGCGTTGTACACATTGGAAAATGGGATTGACTATGGTCACTCGGTATGTTGGGTTGAGAGTGCCCGAGAGTACGAGTACGTTGTAGTTTGGATAGAGTCCAGATGGGCGTAAGTAGCGATCGGAATGGATCCGATAAGTGACAATTTGGAGACTCGAGTTGAGTCTGGATGACAAGTGGCATCGCTGAGTGATGCGAGATGTGATGCGAGATGTGATACGAGGACTCGAGAACGAGTCGAGATCAGAGTAGCGCAGTGAAGCGCAGTGGAGATGGGAGTTGTCGGCTGGTCATGAAGGTGTGACATATCATGGTAACTAGTTGATAGGTATCTGATGAGTTCGGATAGGTATAGATTGTTGGGACTCTAAGAAGAGTCGATTTGGACATAGGTCTGAGGTTGCCCTGTGAGTTGGGATTCGTTCCATTGTGATGGTAGGATCTACAGAATGTTGTCAGATTGGATGCTGAGCGGGATGCTAGCTTGGCTGTGATAGCCCTTAGTGGGGATGCGTTTCAGTCTAACGACTGCAGGATGGAACGTGTCAGAACGTTAGACTGAAAAGCCGTTTAGATATCATCCTGGTATTGCTTACCTGTCTAAGTGAGTGACAGGCGAGAACGACGAGTGTCGATGTTCTGTCTCGAGTGAGACATACGAGCAAACGTGTAGATGTCGAAAATGAATTGGAGCTTTGGAGGCTCCGATGACGATACATATCGAGGACAGGACCGATGAGTACGACTTGTGTGTTGGACGTGTACTGCTACACGAGTATTCTCGTGTGGGTGCAATGATCCGTTTCGAGGACTAAGGTTGGATTCCACAGTTTGGTTGTGGAATCGGGTCGATTTGAATTTCGAGGACCCAATACTTTAAGGGGGGAAGATTGTGACGACCCGTCCCGAATTAGCGGGATTAATCAAGAATTAATGACGGATTAGCGAGACTAATCAGAGATTAGACGAGGATTAGCGGACGTTCGGGGGAAATGACGATTTTGCCCCTAAAATGGGTGAATCATTGACTTTTCGTTCAGGCGGTCAAATGGACTTTGACCGATGACCGTGGCATATTTCGTGACGTCACGAGTTCATAGACAGGTGGCACGCTCGATTCCGACGTCCGAGGAAAAAGTTATGATGTTCGGAAGTGCAAGGGCATTTTGGAAATTTAGGCCAAAAGTTGACTTTTGACCCAGAATGTCCGATGGCCGAGGGCCAAGGACCGTTATGTCGATCGAGACGATACGAATCCGTAGACAGGCGGCACGTCGAATTCGGACGTTCGACGGAGAAGTTACGGTTCACGGAAGTTCCGGGGAACTATTTACGATGACACGTTTTACGAGGCAAAAAGTGCAGTTTTGTCTTTTGTGGGCCCAGTTACTTTTAGTGGACCAATGGATGAGTGACAAGTGTCACCCATCCACTGCCCAACCCTTCCCATTCATGCATCTCACCATTCCCTTGCATTTTTCATCGACCATTTTCTTTGTTCCCAAACAAACCCGTTTAACCTTCACCCAAATCCAACCCTTCAAACCCTTGACCAGTGATCATGACTGAGATGCCAGAGAGTGTGTGTGGTTGCTGGGACGTCGTGGCCGGCCAGGATGGAGCCATCGTGCATGGCGGAGGCCCAAAACCCGAAAGGTATCAGTTTTGGCCATTTTTCCTCATTTTCGATTTTTGACGTTATGATCGGTTTTGGTTGATTAGAGTTTGTGTATTAGGTTACTAGAAAGCTATTAGGGAGGTTTTGAGGAAGATTGGAGGCTGAGAGACCTCTGGGGAGATTTTGGAAAATTGAACTGTGAGGTTCAAAATTGAACCGTGGATTTTTGAGGGTTTTAGGTGGATTTGATCATCTAATCATACTCCTAGGATCATATTAGGAAGTTTAGAATAGATTAGGAAGAAAAAGGACCGAATATGAGGGAGTAGGAGGGCCGGACCGGTCATGTCGGTTCAGCTGGACCGGACTGCACAGTCGAACCGACCGGACCAGTCTGTCGTAGGGAAGAAGATAAACAGTACCCTGGCGCGTGAGGACCAGGCACAGGGCCTGTTTTGGGCATGTGAGGGCGCATGTCCAGTCTTTTGGGGAAGTTTCCAACATTTAATTTCATCTAATCGATGTAACAAACATTTTGGGACTAGTTTCGTGTCAATCAGACATCGTTTCGATAGGTTTCGGGCTGTTCGAAGGTTTAGGTTCGCGTTTAAAAATAGTTAGAAATTCCAGAAAATTACGGGACTTTAGTGAGGGGTTATTTAAGTAGTTAATAACCCTCTAAATGAATTTGGACAGGTTCGGGAATCCCGGAGGCGACGATTGACCCGAGAGACGATTATGGCACGAGTATCGAGGCGCGACTTTAAACGGTCTGTGAGTGGACCCTTCTTTCGAATTTGATGCATGCATAAATGTTATAATTGTTTTTATGTATGTTTTGTGATTCCATGAGTGCATTTGTTTGTGGTAGCCTTGGATTTACGTATTTGCACGTATTTCGAGATTTCCAGTTTTATACGATGCATATACGTTCTAGGTTTTCAACGAGGATTTAATAAATGAATTTTGGATTTAGAAATATGAATCGGGTTTGAGACCCAGTTGAAATGTTTTTTGAGAAAGAAAGAAAGTATTTTGTAAATGAATGAACCCTTCATATTGATTATATGGTCTCTTCCAGCGTCGACCTGGGAGTCACGATCCACAGACCAGAGTGGGTATCCCCATAGGGATCCCGTTCCAGGAGTGGTGGTTACTAGATATGATGTTGTCCCGGACCAGATTCCGGAGAGATGTGTGGACTAGATCCCGAGAGAGAGCTCGGACTAGATCTAGTGATTGAGCCTCCCAGATGGAGATTCCTGGGAGAAGACTCGGAGTGAGACCCCGAGTAGTGTGCACACTAGTATAGAGATTGATATCGTGACTATATCGGGGATGTGTTTCCTAAGGGATGTGTGCCCTGAGTTGGCATTTTCTCGGAAGTGCCGCGGATGGGTTATACGTATGTTGATACGTATGAGTTTTATGGAAAAGTGATTTGAGGGCGGAGACCCCGTATTCGATGTTTTAGGAATAATTTGGAGGCGGAGACCCCGTACTTGATGTGATTTGGGCTGAGTCCCTATTGATTTGACCTACGGGTTTTGAATTGTGATTTCGGGTTGGGGACCCAAATGGATTTACGGTTCATGACGGTTTATGGGAACCGACATGAACCCTTGAAAGGTTTTTATGGGTCATGACAGTTTATGGGGCCGGGCATGAACCCTTGAATGATTTTGAGATGTTTGACAAATAGTTTTATGAATGTTTTGCTAAATGGTTTTTGGAATGCATGCGTATGTATTTATGAAGGGCATAAATGTCTTTATGCGAAATGATTTTTAAATGAAATGTTTAAATTGTCCACTCACAGTTTTCGTATTTTAATGCCCTTCAAGTTGATCGCGGATGCGGGCTGTAGCAGAGACGAGACATTACTCCCCTCCTCCTACGATCCTAACGCGCTCTGACAGCCCCGGCGAGGGCTAGAGATGGAATTTTCCCTGGTCTGACACTTCGTGTCAGACGGGATCAGGCGGGTCCCACGTTAATCCCAGGGGATTCGGGGCCGGTCCTGACATACGAAGTATGAGGTCGTGTTGCACTTTTTCTCCCAAGAAGCCTAAAGGATGGTAATTTGGTGAGATAATAGGGAACGCCCAACTATGTCACGAATGAAGGGTAGAAGATAAAGTATGATGTAATTAATCTTGGAAAGTAATATCGATTATATAAATTGGAAAGTTTGGTCAAGTAGAATTGGAGTATGATGTAATTAATTCTCAAATAAATAGGAGTATGATGTAATTAATCTTCAAATAAATAGGAGTTAACAATTTAAATTCTAAAAAGAAAAGATTTCCGAAATATTAAGGAAATTTAACTAAAACCCTTTCCTAGAAGTAAAAGGGGTAAAAATAATAAAACAAAAAGAAATAGGATTGAAATCCTAATACAAAATGGAGAATAAGTGTGAAAGCAAGTTGGAATTATCCCAAAATCTACCAAAATCATGAAATAAAGCAGCATGAATTGTTTCGGTGGCCACCGGCTAAAATTTGGACTGAAACTCGGTGGTCAATGGCAAGGTCAACGCGGAAAGGAGGGTAGGAAGGGAGTTCAGTAGGTCCGCACCGAATGCGTCTTCCGAATTGAGGAGGCGTGTGCCAAAAGGTTGCTGGGCTATCTTTGTGGATTCGGTAGGCCCCTACCGAATTCCTTCAAGGTTTTTGGTGGCCTCTTTTCATTCAATCATAACGTCTTCATTACAACTCCGATTGAGGTGATTCTTTCGCCTAAATTCTCTTAATTTGGAGCTCTATCCAATTCTATAAATTTCTCATAAAATATATTATTTTCTCTTATTGTTTGGTATTTAAACATTAAGAGATAAGTATAAAGGGTATAAAATAATACTTAATTCAAGGTTTGCCAAATACCCCCACACTTAGACTTCGCTAGTCCTTAGCAAATACAAAAACAAACTAAGAATTGACAACAAAATTATTGTTTTGTTTTTTTCTTTTTGAAACAACTAATTTTTTTAAAAAAAACTAAGCCCTGATTGATTTTAAAAACAACAAAAACTAGAGTGAATTAATTCCCCCACACTTAAGCTTTACTAGTCCCTAAGCAAATCAAAAAACAAACAAAGACTCAAAACGACTCTAAAAGCCCTTAACCATGTCTCATAACTCTTTATAAATATAAGGCATTGTGATATTCAACAAATATCCATAGGGAATTCAAGAGATAATAGAAATATAATCGTTTCATGAACAAGTAAGACTTGGAGAAAACAATGGTGAAATTAAGTCTATACATGCGTCGAACAAGTTAAGATTACCTCACAATAGATGCACACATAATCTGTTTCACTCCTGAAATAGGGTTTCACTCTTGAAATAGGGTTTCACTAAAAAATATGTGAAATAATTACTCACATATTTCAACAATAAAAACGTAAACAATACCACATGAATAGAATGAAATACTTGCACAAATGAACCCAAACTATATGCTTATTCACACAAACTTACTCAACATATCGAAAGCCACTTATCTCATGGATCAAAAAGGTCTTTAATTATGGATTTTAATGAGGCTACGGCTAAGACATTCGGAGTTTTGGATATGTGGTGGTAAAGAAAATTCCAAAGACTTAGTCATTGCATCAAAAGATAATCAATTATGAGCATATCTTCTTCCAAAACATCACCAAGATCATGTTGGAGCCAAAAATCATTCGGTAATCAATCCAAATTCTTGCATATAAAACATATTTTCGTAGACCTAAACATATTTTTTCATGTATTTTCAAACTCTTTCTTGCTCTCATATTATTTTATTCTTTTTTTCAATCTTTTGTTTTCTTTATTTTTTTTGTTTTGTTTTTGTTTTGTTTTTTTTCTTCGGAAATCACACAATACATCAAGTAATTTGTACAAGTATATTCCCATATACACATCATCACCTTGAATAGAACATCTTCACGCCATCTTCATGTATGCTAGCTTCGAAATCTTCAACCAAGTCTTTAGAACAAGGATAAGGATACATATACTAGGCTAAGAGTTTAGATATGCATGGTAAAGAAAGAAAAGGTTAAACGTAGGCTCAAAGGGGCTAACTAGGTGTGTTGCAACTCGTGCGCACAAAAGGGGCATATGGCTATTTGGCAAAGTGGTGGAAAACCTAGGTGCCTTCAATCATATCCACAATCAAAGTTTGTATTGACTATAAGCTTTGCAAATTAACATGAATAAGTTCTAGCAATCTCTAGTTCATTAAAGCTATTGCAAGTAATCATATGAGGCATGTATAAGTTAGAAATGATTTACACTCAAGAAAGAAAGAACATATAGCTCAAAAGCTCACAAGGGTTTATGTGATTCAAAACATAATTCTAACATGCGAAATTTGTACCAAGTTTTACAAACAATATCTACTACAAGTCATAACACTCAAAATATCTTAATTAGCCCAATAATTCCAATAGTGTGATGTGCAAATGCCATAATATTCTTGTATGTTCTAATTCATCGTTGACTAGTTACGGGCATCCTAAGACACTTGAAAATAAAAACTTAAGACACAATTTTTTTTTTGAGTATTTTTTTTCAAAGAAGTAACAAAAGAAAAACAATTTTAAAAAAATGAATTTTTTTTATTAAAAAAAAAATTGAACAATTGTTTGTTAAAAACACAAGTTTTGAAAACAAAATTTAAAACAATTTTCTGTTTTTGAAAAATGTTTGAAAACAAGTTTGGAAAACAAAGGAATTTTTTTTTAAACAACTTTTGTTTTGTTTTTGTTTTTGTAATTTAAGACTCACAAAATTGTAAACCCCTCCCCCACACTTAGATTCGACATTATTGACGAAAATAACTAAGAGAATTAAAGAAAACAAAATTAAAAGATAAGGGAAGAGAATACAAATCTATTGTCGACTCCTCCATTGGGTTGCCTCCCAACAAGCACTTGAATTTAACGTCTTCAGCCTAGACGAAGTGCTTCAATAAACTCATTCGATGCAGGGCCTGTGCACTCTTTTGAACTCCACATCGTGCTCACCAAATGTCTCTAGCCAAGGCTTCAATCCATCATGAATCCGAGCGTCAAGTTCATGCCCTATCTCCTTGACATGAGCGTCCCCGAGGTCTAGTTCATAGACCTTAGATTAAACGAATTGCATATAGAGTGTTCCATCAAGAGAGTTAGGCGAGAATATGCACATGAAAAGAAAACAAGATAGAACAAACAATATACATAAGAAATTGAGAATATTTATAAGTATGGTATTTATGCCAAAAGATAAATACGAAGTAAGAGGTCGTGTTACACTTTTTCACCCGAGAAGCCCAAAGGATGCTAAATGAATTAACTATCTTTGGTGACACAATAGGGAACGCCCAACTATGCCACATGACACGACCCATCACAATCCCCCCAAGATTAACGCAGGATGTGCCATGCTCCCGTTTGACACGAACAAGGGATAATTCATACCTCGGCCCATACAGCGCTCCCAGAGCACCCAAGGATTGGTGGAGAAGTGCGATGTCTTGGTCTCCGCTACAGCTCGCATCCGTAATCAACTTAAAGGGCATTAAAACCATTTCAGAACTGTAAGTGGGCGAAAATCAATAAGTTCATAAAACAAATTTCATAAAGAGATTTATGCCCTTCACTAAAAAGTATGCATGCATTCGAAAACCAGTAATCAAAACATTTACTTTAATAAACCATTATGGCCTTAGCTCAAAAACCGTAAATTCAGCACCAAGTGGGCCACTTCACAAATCCATAAATACCGAAATACTATTTCATAAATCCAATAATCCATATTTACCACATAACCATCCTCAGCATCCCAGATGCCTAGCATCCCAGACGCTTGACATCCCAGACGTCATATCTCACGGTAAAAAGCAATGTGTGCTACCCGGGCTCTCTCCAGGTCAATATCTTTGACATCCTAGATGTCTGACGTCCCAGACGTCTAATCATAGCAATCCTACTCCTGAGTTATTATACAGTCCGGTAGCTCCGTATAATGACCCCTCGTAGGCAATGCACCGTGACTTCCCTAGTGTCCCAGACACTTGAAGGAGACCATCACATATTTTCGAATCAAGATGGTATATGGAAAACAGTTTTATACAGACATCACAAAACATCTCAAAGGGCCCTGCCCAGAATTTCCATAAAATATCACAAATCCATTTAGGGTCCCCGACCCGAAATCACGTGCATGAAACATAGGGTCCCAGACCCGAAATCATGTTTAAAAAACCCAACTGGGCCTCATGCCCGATTTTGTAAACAAGCTGGGCCCCGACCTGATCATATAACTCAAAGGGTATCAGCTTGACTTCGTAAACCAATTAGGCCCCCAGCTCGATCACATAATTCAAATGGGTCTCATGCCCGAGTTCATCTTTCCAAAACCAAAACTAGTTCATCAACTATCAATGAAACCACAAGCACGTGGAACTACAGTAAAACCATAACCTCGAAATACGTGCAAATACAGGATTACCTCGAAATACGTGCCATCATGTAAATCACCAATGTCACAATCATCACTATAGAAATCACATATATAAAACATATAAAACAGTTATGCATGCATCAAAGTTTAGAAAACGTTGTCCACTCACAGACCGTCCTACGATGCCGCCTCGATACGCGTGTCATAAGCCTTCCCAAGTCACACCACTATCACCGGGACTTCCATACCTGTCCAAATCATTCTAGAGGGTTACTAACTACCTCATTAACCTCGCATTAAAGCCCCGTAATTTTTCCAAAATTTTAACTATTTTTAAATTCGACCCTAAACTTTCGGACACTCCGAACTATATCGAAACGATATTCAATCGACATGAAACCAATCCCAAAATGTTCGTTACATCGAATAGATGATTTCACATGTTGAAAACTTTCCCAAAATACCCTACACGCGCCCCCACACGTCGTCGAAATGCACTACACGTGGGCTGGTTTGGTCCGGTCCGACTACTCGACCTGTCTAACTGAACTGGCGTGACCGGTTCAAGGCCATATCTTCTATGTTTTTGGTCCATTTTCACCCATTTTCTTTCCTAAACCTTCCTCTAAACAATCCTAATCTATTTATGAATTCAAAACATGGAAACCAAAACCAAAAACATACCTTCCAAACGATTGTTTGAACAAGCCGTACACCCCCCGTCAGTTTTCCAAGATTCCAGCCACCAATGGCATCCATTCCAAGCTAATTAACGTCCTATAAACCTCCATAACACATTTCAATCATCAAAACCACACAACAAACATCAAAACTCAACATACCATTTTTTAATCCAAAACTCACCTTTTCGCTGTTCGCTGGCCACCGTCCACGACAGCGCAAGCCGTGGCCACCATTCTCATCGTCTCACCTCCCTCTCTCACTTTCATTCACATCCCAACCCCAGATAATGAAGATTGAAGGGTTGGGTTTGAATAGGTTGCACGGTCACGAGTTTTGGGAGCCAAAATGAAAATGATAGATGATGGTGGGAGGAAATATCCCACTGTGTGGGGGAGTGGCCAATCAGATGGTTGAGACTTATCACTCATCTGGTGGTTCCTTCCAGAAGCTTCCCCAATAAAAACCTGCCACATGTCCCTATTTCTCAATTTACGTGCTATAATGTCGTTTTTCGTTTTAGACGCATAACTTCCCTATCGAACCTCAGATTTCGACGTGCCACCTGTCTACAAACTCGTGACGTCCCGATCTATGTCATGGTCATTGATCCTCGTTTGTTTGACTCCCCTAGTCAAAAGTCAACATTTGCCTCATTCTAGGGGCAAAAAGGTCATTTCGCACCGTCCAGCTGATTTCTCTCAACTAATCCCCGATTAGTAATTCTAAACCATAATTAATTAATATTTAATCCCAATATTCGGGACAAGTTGTTACAACCTTCCCCCTTTAAATAATTTCGTCCTCGAAATTCCAACTATCCCAATTCCACAGCCACCTCGTGGAAAACATCCACCTACGTCACAGTCATGTGTACACCTGTACACCCACTACCCAGCACATTACTTTTCTACACCCAGACGTTCCATCATGAACCCACGTCGTACTGACTACACCCGACCACGTCGAGTGACAATGACCACATGTTTTGAGTTAATACCACCCTACAATTCTACCATTACGCTGACCCTTTCAACTTGACGGTTCCTCTCAATCACTAACCTACTCTGACATCCGCTCCCACTGGGAGTTACCAAATCTCACTCATCAATCCACACTGACACGCCCAGTTAAACTATCATCACCTGCTAGTCGCGAATCAAGCTGACATCTCTCCCATGAGTTATCAATTCTCACTGCTTCTCCTCATTTCCTGAATATTACCCTATCAAAATCACACGTCCCATAACGTCATACCCAGCCGGCACCCATGGCTCCATGGTCACAATTCGAGTCACCAACACAATCCTGACTCACTCACGAGTCGCACTAAGGTACCTCGTACCACAACTCCCTCAATGTAACGTAAGATTAACAACAAGATTTCACTTCGCAAGGCAAGTTCAAACCTGCGACATTCATCAGTCTCAGTGCTCACATCGGTCAACTCCCTCAGCGATCCATGACGCTGGTGAGAGTCACCGAGCAGTAACTTCATGCAAAACAACCCCTGATTACACTAACCAACAACTCACTCAACTTGAGTATACGCATACCAACATCTCACTCGACTTGTGTGTAACTAGACCCCATTGAATACCTGCCCAACAATAATACATATTACAACTCTAGGGTTCCACTAGCCATCCACGGCTCTGAGCACCTGCTCATACAATCACCGAACCCGTCAAAATCACCCTGTCTAGCGCATAGTATTCAATGTCCAGTTCACGTCCTCAACCAATCCAATAATATCGGAACTAAGCCAACTACTAACATGCTCAACCACACACCACTGGTACATCCTGAATACTGTCACCAGGCACCACTCAGTCATGTCTAGTATCGGTCCTCACTCAACGTACCCGGTACGTACATCCATCCACAAACAAGCCTACTACATAGCTTATAACCAATCATGCTTCAATTCTGAAATCCATCTGTCTAGTCCAGTACTAGACAGATCAAATACTCTAACTCATCATCCATCACGAGTCCCATGGTCACCCGACCAGCACCACAACGTCTACTCCCTATCACGTCATCTAATGCTTAAAAATCTGAATCACGCCTAACAACATGTACCCGTTCAGGCCAAAAGAGCATCCAATCTCACCCACGTCTACCGAGACACACTAACTCCGAACCTATAGGTTACCTATTCATTCTATTACAAAATCATATTTGATTGACTTCGAAAGGAAGTCGATCCCATCATTCTCATATTCCAATACTGACCAATTCAACCATGTTAGATATCCCCTCGTTCTATTCATCTATCATATGGGATTAACCTCGAAATGAAGTCAGTCCCATCATCCCTATTGCCAAATATCTAGTTTTGTCATCCCACCAACTATTCCAAAAGATTCCTTAATTGTCCCACAATACGCTTCTCTTCTGCTCCTAGCTTAACATAATTAGGAAGGCGAAGTCTACCGGAACGGGCACGACATCACAATCCACGCTATCCTGATCCACCACAACATCACCTAATCACTAACATCACGATCCAGATCCACATATGTTCTCACTCAGCTAACTACCATATTTCAGGTCATAGGGTCTTACACCCCCTTTGAATATGCATCCTACCAAGTCGCTTCTCAACCATTTTCACATCTAAACAGATCAGTCAACGACGAGACACGTCGAGACTGTGTGTCAGGACCCGACCCTCCTTAGTCAGGACCCGACTCATCTAGCATGATATTGTCTGCGTTGGGTCTCCTTGTCCTTACCCTCACGGTTTTGTTTATGGGAGCTCAAGGTACAACTTCCCAAAAAGGCCTCGGGCTAGATAGGTGTGTGCCTACACCTTTAAGGCACACCACCATTCCCTTCCTAGACTATTCCCCCTTCCCAGGAATATGGGATAGTTCACCATTCCCTCCAGGACACGAGTCTTACAATCCACCCCCTTAGGGCCCAACGTCCTCGCTGGCACACTTCTCTGTCGAGGTCTAGCTCTGATACCATTTTGTCAGGACCCGACTCCTCTAGCACGATATTGTCCGCTTTGGGCCTCCTTGCCCTTGCCCTCACAGTTTTATTTTTGGAAGCTCACGGTGCAACTTCCCAGGGGGTCACCCATCATGGAATAGCACCAACCTCAACTCGCTTAACTTTGGAGTTCCAACCGAACCCAAATCCAATGAGCTCCCAAAAGGCCTCGTGCTAGATAGGTGTGTGCCTACACCTTTAAGGCACACCACCATTCCCTTCCCAGACTATTCCCCCTTCCAAGAATGTGGGATCGTTCATCGTTCCCTCCAGGACACGGGTCTTACACTGTGGGTCCCCTCTAATTACTTCATATCGATCCTCATCATCCCACCTAGGGAAGATAAAAAATTATCCTAGACGATGACATCAAAATTCATCCTACGTGAGTGCAAACACAAACTCATTGCACTTACCACACCATGTAATCCAACATCATCTACCACCAAGTAGAAAATGAGAAATCACGCTCACCTAACTTCAAAATACCCAACTCCTCCTGATGACCCAAAACAAATCACGGGTCCACCAACCAATACACTCCTACGTACTGGTGATAACAGCCATCATCCGTCATAGGTAGAAAATAAGAAGTTGCCCCAATGACTTCAGAATACCCATCACCAATGCTAAACGAGCACTCCTCTCGTCGCCTCAATCACAACTTCTCTTAATTCCAAAGTTCCAACCATGTTGGAAACTAGATATGCTTCCAACTAAATGTCAAGTCCAACCACTGGACTTACCAAATCCTCAACTCACTTGGACAACCACGTGTCGGCAACCAATCTATTACCCAGACCTGCTGTTTGTTTATAAACGTTTATGCACATCCAAAAGGATGTAATTCATTACTATCTCGTTCTCACATCTCAACCTTTATAGGCTCAACTCTCGGGTCTCCATGTTATTCGCAATCACAAAATCTCACATCAACACCACCATTGATTCTCTTCAGCTTCTTCTAATTTCAATAATTTCTTTGCACTTCCTAGGGATACTAGAAACACACAACCACTCAAGTTTCAGAGTTGACGACAACTCCTCGAATCCACTAATTTCCATGGCATCCCCTGCGTCATCCAAGACTCCTCGTGTCTCAATTGTACCTCTTTATCCATTCATCACTTAGTCATCTCAAACTTATTGGGACTTAACCCAACACATCTCAACCCCTGCTGGATCCCGTCTAGTCCAACTCATCCACTACCGAATCTCATATATCACACGTATGCCCATCACGACGGAGCCACATCCCAACTTGTGGCTCATCGTCATCACAATCACCAATATGCAGTGTGCGAATCAAACGACCCTGGATCTTTGCTTATACTGAGCAACGACCATGTACCACCGCTCAGGTTAAAGGAACTCTGCCTCTCTCGTACCCTACAACTATAGGTACCACCAGCCTGACAAACCACAGCAGGATAATGAACGTTCCCTGAACATCCCCCAATTTTCACCCTCGATAGCCAGCCATATCGAGATCCGTATCCATACATCACACTATTATTTGGTCCAACTTGGGGATTCCATATATTATCTCATAACCGTACTTGTGGGTCGAATCTCATCATTTCACTTCTTGTCGGACCAACCAATCTCTATGGTTTCGACTAGACTCACTAGAGTCGTCCACATGGTCATCCATAACCTCAGCCGTTCTCTGCAGCACAAATTCCAATCCATCAGTCATAATCTGGGGTTTGACCCGAAAAACCACCTCGACTTCAGAAAGTCATCCAATCCAAAACAACTACGGACTCACAGTTGTAATTCATCAATCACAACTAAGGTTCGCCTTTCTAGTCCATCCATCACAAATTAGGGTTCCACAATCACACCTTACGGTTCCTCTGAACCCAACTGTTCTCTACAGTATAATCCACAATCTGTGTAACGCCGCAATCCTGACATCGTATGGACATCACCCAATCCTACCATCAACTCAACTAGGGTTCCTCGAACCCTACTGCTCCCAGCAGCCCAACAATCTAACATCACATGACCAAACCAACGGTCTCGCATTATTGATTTTTCACATATAACCCCACTAGGGTCGAATCACACTAGCGCACAGCGTATTGGGCCAATCACACTCTATCCGCTAACTATCAAACCAGCATTCTAACTATCAGGTTGACAACGGGCTGAACACATAGAGACATCACATCCTCGACCTACGCGTACCACAAGAACTACACTGTTTGCTCAAATAACGAAAACCTCGCTCTAATACCACTTGACATGACCCATCACAATCCCCCCGGGATTAACGAGGGATGTGCCATGCTCCCGTCTGACACGAAGTTTCAGACAAGGGATAATTCTTATCTCAGCCCATACGGGGCAACCAGAGCGCCCCAGGAATAGTAGAAGAGTGCGATGTCTCGATCTCTACTACAGCTCGCATCCGCGATCAACCTGAGAGGCATTAAAACCATTTAAGAACTGTGAGTGGACGAAAATCAATAAGTTCATAAAACACATTTCATAAAGAGATTTATGCCCTTCACTAAAAAGTATGCATGCATTCGAAAACCAGTAATCAAAACATTTAATTAAATAAACCATTAGGGACTTAGCCCAAAAACCGTAAATTCAGAACCAAGTAGGCCACTGCCCAAATCCATAAACGCAAATCCACAAACACAAAAATATAATTTCATAAATCCAAAAATCCATATTTACCACATAACCATCCTTGGCATCCCAGATGCCTAGCATCCCAGACGCTTGACGTCCCAGACGACATATCTCATGGTAAAAAGCAACGCGTGCTACCTGGGGTCTCTCCGGGTCAATATCTCTAACATCCCAGATGTCTGACGTCCAAGACATCTAATCATAGCAATCCTGCTCTTGAGTCACTATACGGTCCGGTAGGTTCGTATAATGACCCATCGCAGGCAATGCACCGTGACTTCCCTAATATACCAGACACCTAGAAGAGACCATCACATATCTTCGAATAAAGATGGTATATGGAAAAAAGTTTAATGAAGACATCTCAAAACATCTCAAAGGGCCCTACTTAGAATTTCCATAAAACACCACAAAACTTCCTCATGCTCGATTTTGTAAACCACCTCGGCCCGATCACATAACTCAAAGGGTCTCAGCCCGACTTCGTAAACCAACTGGGCCCCCAGCTCGATCACATAATTCAAATGGGTCTCATGCTCGAGTTCATCTTTCCAAAACCAAAACTAGTTCATCAACTATCAATGAAACCACAAGCACGTGGAACTACAGTAAAATCATAACTTCGAAGTACGTGCAAATACGGGATTACCATGAAATACGTGCCATCATGTAAATCACCAATGCCACAATCATCACTATAGAAATCACATATATAAAAGATATAAAATAGTTATGCATGCATCACAGTTTAGAAAACGTTATCCACTCACAGACCGTCCTACGATGCCGCCTCGATACGAGTGCCATAAGCTTTCATAAGTCACAGTACTATGACTGGGACTTCCAAACCTGTCCAAATCATTCTAGAGGGTTACTAACTACCTCATTAACCTCGCATTAAAGCCCCCTAATTTTTCCAAATTTTTAACTATTTTTAAACTCGATCCTAAACCTTCGGACACCCCGAACTATATCGAAACAATGTCCGATTGACACGAAACCAATCCCAAAATGTTCGTTACATCGAATAAATGATTTCGCATGTTGAAAAATTTCCCAAAATACCCCCCACGTGCCCCATCATGCCGCCCAAAGGAACTACGTGTGGGCATCACGGGCCAGCACTATTCATCATCCATGTCCTCGCGTGAACCTGTTCGGTCTTGTTCGACCGCTCGGCCGGTCCAACTGAACCGGCGTGACCAGTTCAGGGCCATATCTTCCATTTCTTTGGTCTTTTTTCACCCATGTTCATTCCTAAACTTTCCTCTAAACAATCCTAATATATTTATGAATTCAAAACATGGAAACCAAAACCAAAGCATACCTTCCAAACGATTGTTTGAACTAGCCACACACCCACCGTTGGTTTACCAAGATTCCAGCCACCAATGGCCTCCATTCCAAGCTCATTAACGTCCTAGCAACCTTCATAACACATTCCAATCATCAAAATCACACAACAAACACCAAAACTCAACATACCATTTTTTAATCCAAAACTCACCTTTTGTAGTTCGCTGGCCACCGTCCACGACGGCGCATGCCGTGGCCACCATTCTTGTCATCTCACCTCCTTCTCTCACTTTCATTCCCATTCCAGGCCCAGATAATGAAGATTGAAGGGTTGGGTTTGAATGGGTTGCACTGTCACGGGTTTTGGGAGCCAAAATGAAAATGATCGATGATGGTGAGAGGAAATATCCCACCGTGTGGGGGAGTGGCCAATCAGATGGGTGACACTTGTCACTCATCTGGTGGTTCCTTCCAGAAGCTTCCCTAATCAAAACCTGCCACATGTCCCCATTTCTCGGTTTACGTGCAATAGTGCCCTTTTCCGTTTTAAACCCATAACTTTCCCGTCGAACCTCCAATTTCGACGTGCCGCCTGTCTACGGACTCGTGACGTCCAGATCTACGTCACGATCATTGGTCCTCGTACGTTTGACACCCCCGAGTCAAAAGTCAACATTTGCCCCATTCTAGGGGCAAAACGGTCATTTCGCACCGTCCATCCGATTTCTCTCAACTAATCCCCTATTAGTCATTCTAAACCATAATTAATTAATATTTAATCTCGCTATTCGGGACGGGTCGTTACCCAACATATGAAGGGTAGAAGATGGAGTTTGATGTAATTAATCTTGCAAAGTAATATCGATTATATAAACTCGAAAGTTTGGTAAAGTAGACTTTTGGTACAAAAATGAGCGACTCCCTACAATTAGCCTAAGCCTCTCTGTTTATAGGAGAAAATTAATTTTCAAATAAATAGGAGTTTACAATTTAAATTCTAAAAAGAAAAGGTTTCCTAAATATGAAGGAAATCTAACTAAAACCCTTTCTTACAAGTAAAAGGAGTGAAAATAATAAAACAAAAGGAAATAAAATTGAAATCCTAGTACACAATGGAGAATAAGTGTGAAAGCAAGTTGGAATTATCCCAAATTAAGCCAAAATCACGAATGAAAGCTTCAAGAATTGTTTCGATGGGCATCGGCCGAAAGTTGGACTGAGATTCGGTGGTCAATGACAAGGTCAATGCCGCAATGAGGCTTGAAGGGAGTTTGGTAGGTGTGCGCCGAATAAGGCATCAGGATTCAGGACGTTCGCGCCGAAAGGTTTCTGGGCTATCTTTGTGGATTTGGTAGGCCCCTACCGAATTCCTTCAAGCTTTTTGGTGGCCTTTTTCATTCAATCATAACTTCTTCATTACAACTCCGATTGAGGTGATTCGTTCGCCTAAATTCTCATAATTTTGAGCTTTATCCAATTCTGCACATTTCTCACAAAATAGATTATTGTCTCCTATTGTTTGGTATTTAAACATTAAGAGATAAGCATAAAGGGTATAAAATGATACTTAATTCAAGGCTTATCAGATATTAATACTAGAACAATAGATTTAAATTTCTCAAGACGCCCTTGCACTAAAATTACTGTTGGCAGCAAACTGGTTTGCAAAATTTGATGTGTAAATCACAATAGAGATGAATATAGGCAACAAAAAAATAATTAGATTCCATAAAAAAAACAAAGATTCCATTCAGCTCCACCTACTATCCGTTTCTACAACATAGATGTGTTAATAAAGAATAAAAGAGAAGGAAACTAACATATGTGGTCCCATAATGCAAGAACAAGCCATTATAAGTCGAAACTAAAAGATTGTTAAACTAAATACATCTATGAATCCTCAATCCAAATTGCCTATCCCCCAGGTCGCACATAGCTTCTCTCAATGTCACCCACAATATCATCAAGGGTCTCAATGGCTGGCATTGTTGTACATAGAGGTTGATGGCTAAGTACTGCGTCTCCTAGCTCATCTTCAATTTGCTCTCTATCTGAGTTTTTCAGTACAATAGACCACGTAGAATCTAATGGATCCTCAATATAGAAGACAGATTCCACTTGGGAAGCCAACACAAACGAGTCTATCTTATGGAAAATATTATTAAGTTCTACGAGAATTGTACCAACATTATTATTTACTTTAATTCCATTGCTATTCTTAACACAATCACACATGAAGACAGTCCGAAAAAATTTAGTGTAGTCTAGATCCCATATTTCTTGAATCACCCCGTAAAAACCCATATCTCCAATGATTTGATTTTTATCTTTTGCGTTTACAACTTGCATTGTATTTGCCAAAAGATGAACTCCACTATTCTGAGATGTTCGTACATCATCCCGCTCCTTAGTGTTGAAAGGCATATCATCAATTCGGTACCCCTTATATTTGGGAACTTCCATAGAAGGCCCATCTACAAGCCACCTTATTGTTTATGACACACCATTAGCAGTGTCAGAAGCAAGTTCATTTTCCACCAGTAGAAATGCCGATTGAAGAGATTTTTTAAAACGAAGAAAAGCAATAGCACAAATACAGTCCACTAACACTACAACTTCTATGACTTAGTCGTTCCTGAAACCATCCAATGAAAGTTTTACTGTGCTTAACGAGAAGCCATTTTTCATTCTTTTTGTATCTAGGATAAGCATCCTTCAAATACATCATTTGGTGACTACCCAAATTAATAAGTTTTTATTAGTAGACCCTACAAAATGTTTAACAAGGACACATAACAAAATCTAAATTAGTGTTCTTACATGATATAAGAATCCACCTCACTCGTGTTTCGTAATACGTAGAGATGTGCCACATCTAATTGCCAACGAGAAATAGATTGTATAGAAACACCTGATATAGGCTTCCAAATATTATAAGTTTCAAGTGTTGATGTATTCCTATTGTGATGACATTGGACAAGTGTTCAACACAAATTTCAATTGCTTCTTCTGCAATATAGCATTCAGCCATGCAACCCTCAGGATGCACACGACTCTTTACGTATCCTTTTAGCACTTTCATGAACCTTTCAAATTGATACATCCATCTTGAAAAAACAGGTCCACATAATTGAACTTCTTTAGTGAGGTGCACAGTTGGATGGACCAAGATAACAAAAAATGAAGTTGGAAAGTAATTCTCAAGGGAGCAAAGTGTGACCACTAAATCTTCTTGCATTTTCATAAGTACCGAAACATCAATCACTGTTTTGCATATGGCATTAAAGAAAGAACAAAATCTGATTATTGCATACCTCATTAGCTTATCCAACACAGACCGAATGGCTATCAGAAGCAAGTGTTGCGTCAAGGTGTGATAGTCATGGGACTTAAGACCACTCAATTTTAGCTCCTCCATGTTTACAAAACTACTAATATGAGATGAATAGCCTTCAGGGACCTTCATATTCTTAAGAGACTTACATACATCCCTTTATTCCTATTTCAGTAAATTCCATGGGGCTAAAGGTAATCGTGCTCGTTTTCCTCTATACTCTGGAGCCAAGTCACACTTGACTCCCATTTCCAAAAGATCTAGGCGAGCTGCTACTCCATCTTCAGTCTTTCCTGAAATATCTAATAATGTACCAACAATACTTTCACATACATTCTTTTCAACATGCATTCCATCAATACGATGTTGAACAGGGTGAAATTTCCAATATTCAAGTTTAAAGAATATTGACTTCTTTTTCCAACACGGTCGCTCATCACCATTGTTGATTCTAGGAGGATGAACTTTCTTCCCAAACAAACAATTAATATCTTCAACCCTTAACAATACATCCTCTCCAGTTAGTGGCATAGGAGACAACCTAAAATCTGTCTTGATATTGAATGCAGCTTTTTGCCTCCTATAGGGATAATGACGGGGCAAAAATCTCTGGTGACCTATGTATGACATCTTCTTACCATGCACTAACGTATGAGGCTTCATCTCAGTACCACATAACGGGCATGCATTATAACCATGGACAATAGATCCGGAAAAGTTACCGTAGGCTAGAAAATCATTGATAGTCCATAATAGGATAGCTTTGAGAATACAGTACTCTCATCTATTTGCAGCATACACATTTGGGACACCATTCCAAAGAGTTTTCAAATCATCAATCAAAGGAGCCAAGTACACATCTATATTTTTTTCCAGGTTGTTTAGGACTACATATCAATATGGTTAACATCATATACTTCCTTTTCATGAACATGAATATAGGAAGGTTGTAATTCATAAGGATAACTAGTCAACAACTATATGTACTACTGTTGTGGGGATTGAACCTATCGGTCGAAAGTGCTAGCCGAAGGTTTCTTGGTTCTTGACAAAATCCAGGTCACTTATGGTCGATTGACTTCCAAGTAGGGGAGTCAGCTGGATGATGCATAAGGCCATCTCTCACCGTTTTCTCCGCATGCCAAATAAAATATTTTGATGTCTTAGCGGATTGAAACCAAGTTTTAAAGCTTGATATTGGTTGAAAATACCACAAAACTTTTGTTGTCACACCCTCCTTTATTGATAGATTCTTTGTTAGGTTCCACCTTGAAAAAACACATGTAGGGAAACTAATAAGATCTACAAACTCCTTCCAATACAAGATACAATTATTGGGGCATCCACATATCTTAACGTACTCCATTCCAAGCGCCCGCAAATTACCTTTTGCTTCATTCATAGAAGTGGGTATTTCATTACCCTCAGGAAGAAGATCCCCTACCTCAATCTACAAATCGGTGAAACATGCCTCAATCATAGCATGCTTAGATTTCAAATTGTGCAATCTAACAAGGGCAGATAGCTTGGTGTGTCGTTGACAACCAGAAAACAATGGTTTGTCCCCATCCCCAATGACTTTCATAAACTCATTAGTCTCATTCTCGAATGCCCCATATTAGTTACCTCCCATATCTACACTCTCAGAGACAAAACTATGTGGTCTTTCAACATTATCATTTTCATTTGTTGATGATTTAGAAGGTTACCCATGCCATATCCAATTTTGATAACTTTTATCAACCCCATTAAAATACAAATGCTCCCTTATAACTTCAACATAAAATTGTTTCATGTTTCCACATTTTCTACAAGGACAGCAAATGAAACTTGGGTTTCTTTCTCTAATACTACTTGGAAAAAATCTTCTACCCCATCTTTATATGTTGTTTATCTTCTATAGGCAAACAAACAGGATTTATCCATCTTACAATCTACCCATCAAACAAAAAAACTTAATGGTAAAGAAAAAGCAATATTTATAAGGTTAGAAGATAGGCAATTTGATAAAATGAGTTAATCATACACAATCAACTGCATTCTATGGGATAAAATCAGAACAAAATAGAAAGGACAATATTGCTAGTTTGATAGTTGCACATTTGTGAGTACTATTTTGGAAGTTTTTAATTTTTTAACAATTTTTTATGTTTTTTTTACAACTAATATCATATATTGTTAATGACACTACTCTCTAGGTATTTTTCTTTACTTATAAATTATGAGTACAAATTTTGAACTGGGATTTACTATATGAAGATGAAGCTTGATATCTAGTGGGTACTTCTATAACGGCCCGTCCCAAATTATCAGAATTAATTAAGAATTAATTACGGACTAGTAGGGCTAATCAGGGATTAGCCGAAGATTAACAGACGTTCAGGGAGAAATTACCATTTTGGCCCTGAACGAGGGTAAAAAGTTAACTTGTGACTCGAGAGGTCCGATGCCTGATGGCTGAGGACCGTTACGTAGATCGAGTAGATACGAGTTCGTAGACAGGCGGCACGTCGAAATAGGACATTTGACGGGAGAGTTACGGTTCACGGAAGTTCCGAGGAACTATTGCACGAATCACGAAACGGGTGGACTTTGTCTGGAGTGGGCCCCAGATATTTTGTATAGGCCCAATGGATGAGTGACAAGTGTCACCCATCCATTGCTCCCATTACACAGATGCATGCATCTGTATCTCCTTCCTCATTCGATCGACCAAACACCCCGATGAACCCAAAACCAAAACCTTCCCCCATTTGAATCCATGTGAAACCAAGTGAGGCTGAGGATGAGTGCGAGGACGTGATGACGGTGGCAGAACGGCCAGCCGCCGTGGACGGTGGAGGAACCATAGGAAACAGGTGAAAACCCGAACCCCTTTTCTTTTTAAATTTGAAATTGTGTTTTGGACGTTAGGAGGGTTGTCTAATGATTGGAGGATGGTTGTGGGGGTTGTACGAGTTGTGTCAAATAGGAAACAGGGGCTGAGGATGCCTGAGCAGCCCGGAACGGCGGCCACGAAGATTTTCGGTGGCTGCCCACCAAAATCATTTTCCAGCCAAGTAAACCCAAATCCAACCTCCAAAAACGTTTCTAGGGACCTTAGGAACTAAATGGGATCATTAGAATGATGTTTTGACCCCTAGAAGTGCCAAGAACATGGAATGGAGTTTTGGGTTCAAAATGGTTTTCTAAACCAATGGGTTTTAGGATTGTTTTCTTAGATTTAATCACATAGATAGGTTGGAATTGAGGAGAGGAAGCTATAGGAATTGGAAGGGATGAAATCGGACCAAAAATGAGAGAGGAATGGTACATGATCGGTTCTGCCGGTCTAGTCGGACCGAAAACCAGTAAATCGGTTCGGACCTGTCTAACTGAAGGTTGAAGATGATATTGTGCAGACGCGTGGGTTTCACGCGCAGCCCCTTTTGGCGGCGCATGGTGGCGTGTGGGCAACCTTTTTGGAAAGTTTCGAACATGGAATTTCATCTATTCGATGTAACGAACATTTTGGGACAGATTTTGAGTCGATCGGATATCGTTTCGATATAATTCGGGACGTCCGAAGGTTTAGAATCGAGTTTAAAAATAGTTAAAATGTTGGGAAAATTATGGGGCTTCAATGAGAGGTTAATGAGGTAGTTAGTAACCCTTTAATGTAATTTGGACAGGTTTTGGAGTCTCGGTGATGATGATTAGCCAACAGAGGCTTATGGTGCGCGTATCAAGGTGCAACTTTGGATGGCCTGTGAGTGGTCCTTTTTTTCTAAATTGTGATGCATGCATAAATGTTTTATATGTTTTAAATACATGTTTTGGAATGCCTTGAGTGCATATGTTTGTGGTAATTAGTATTTACGTATTTGCATGCATTTAGAGATTTTAGGTTTTACGTCGTGCCTATACGTGCTATGTTTTCTATGATGGTTTGATGAAATGATTTCAGAATTAGAAATATAGAATCGGGCATGAGACCCATTTGATTGGAAACCATCGGACTTGGAGTCAATTTGATTTGATGAAAAATCGGGCTGGAGGCCCATTTGAGTATACGATCGGGTCGGGGGGCCCTTTTGTTTACGAATTCGGGCTTGAGGCCCAGTTGGTTGTGAAATTGGGCTTGAGGCCCCGTTGAATCCTGATATCAGGCTTGAGTCCCAGTTGTGGTTCATGAAATGAGAATTCGGGTTTAAGACCCTATTGAAATATGGAATTTGGGCTTGAATCCCTAGGAAATTGAATTTGAATCGGATTCGAGGAATCTTGTTGAGACGCTCAGGTATGAGACCCAGTTGAATTGTGATTTGAAAGAATGTATTTGAAAATGTATATACCTCCCGTATGAATGGTCTCCTCCAAACGTCGTAGATCCTGGAGAGTCGCGATCCACTACCTGGAATGAGTGACTCTCAGAGGGAGCACATTCCAAGAGTAAGAGAAATGATGTAGTCTTGGACTGGGTTCGCAGACAGTCCTTCAGACGTTGTAGTTCCTGGATTTTGTACAGATACTCCTATACGTCGTAGATCCTAGAGGTAGACTCGGAGTGAGACCCCGAGTAGTATGCATACTTAGATATATCATGACAGATTCTTGATTAGGCATATGAGATGCCAAGGATGGGTTATATATATATATATGTATGTATGTAAGAGGTTTTACAGAGAAGGGTTTTGGGCTGAGACCCACATGACGTGATTTGGGCGGAGTCCCTACGGATTATGTTTTGGGCTGAGTTCCTATATAATTTGGTTTACGGTTTTGGGCCAAGACCCTAATGAATGATTTGAGAAATGGTTTGCGAATGCATGCATACTTTTTAGTGAAGGGCATAAGATTGAAAGGACGAAAGCAAAACCGAATTCCAGGTAGGATCTGTCAAAACCAAATTTGAAGGACGAAAGCAAAACCAAATTTGAGAAATATGATGAGATCCATAGTTCCACAAAGAATTTCAGGTAGAGTTCATGTTTAAAGAGACACACCTTTGATTCCAATGCTACTGCAACCAAATTCCAAATCTGCTAGGGTTCAAACAAATTCCAGAGTCTTAATCTGATATTCATGTTGGTACACATAACAGTGGATAATCAAAAGTTAATCAAAATTCGAAAAGCTTCTATCTTGCATTTCAACAATTAAACTGTTTTAATCCAAAAGTTTTTTTAACTCACTGTGCAGTTTTAGCATATGGTGACGAAAACTTAATGTTTTTGCCAATAAACAAAGTTACACACTGTTATATAATATTAATCGTTATTAGCTTTACTGAAGAATGACTAACAAAAATAATATGAAATAACCAACAAGAAACTTTTACCAAAATCCAGAAAAACACAGATTTAAGTGAAAATTAAAAAGACCAACACACATGAATCTAATGAGTTCTTATAGTACTAAATCGATCATGCCAACACAAGATAATTTAACAACATCCACGAGTATGACCAAGACACTAATGAGGACCAAATGAAGCAGCATAAAATTATAAGAAACAAAAACACAAATGGAAAGGGCTTGCCCCAATTCCTGAGATCCACAAGATTGAAAGGACGAAAGCAAAATCGAAAACAATATCTATCATCTTTGATGACAAACAAACCTGTAGTGAACCCATTTGAGTAGCTACTACGCTCACTTACAACTTGTAAGCCAGTAACTCTTTCTAATGCATTCAGAGTTTACAAAATTCCATGGTAGCAATATAACCCCAAAATGATGTTATTGTAAAAGCTAAAAATAATTTCAGAGAGTTATATAGAACAAAAAGAAGAGCACATAAATGGAAATCACAAACAATCACGAGCTTTTGATTTCTTTCCCAGCTAACTTGGGTTCATAAGCTTTCAAAAGACAAGTAGACTTTCATAAGTTCATTTGCATAAAGAATAACATAGTTCTTAGTAAACTTCTGCTTATATGCTCACAATGTACATGTTAATAAAACTTATAGGCAAAGAGACAGTTCTACAAAATTAAAACTTCTATTATGAACTTTACATTTTGCTTTAGTATGTAGTTTTAGACAACTTACATTCTATTTTAGTGCATTATGTTATTTCTTTGCTATTTTTAACCCTCCTATTTGATTCTTTATATCACATTTACACTATTTCACTGAAATAGAACCTATTAGCAGGGTTTAAGGGTGGGACGCTATGTGAATCTAACTCAGTATTTCAACGTTCTAGGAGATAAAGGAAGTGTACTTTGACAGAATCTTGAATGATAAAGAGTATTTGCTGGCTGAGACATATTAACAACTATAACATAAAAAATCATAATTTATGAAGAAATATAAGAATTGAATCAAGCACCTAAAGTGCAATATATTTCAGAAATCTCATAATCAATCTTTGAATCATGCATCAATCCATTTCCACACAATCTCATAGAATAGGTAGAGAAGAATGCCTAGACCAACCATTTTCAGCTAGAGTTCAAGTTTGAAGAGACACCTTTGATTTCAATGTTGTTGTAGCCATATTCCAAATCTACTGGGGTTCAAACAAATTTCAGAGCCTTATTCTGATATTAATGTTGGTACACCTAACATAGGATAATAAAATCCAATCAAAATTCAAAAAGCTTCTATCTTGCATATCAACAATTAAATTGTTTTAATCAAAATATTTTTTTTAACTCACTGTGCAGTTTTAGCATATGGTGACGAAAACTCAAAGTTTTTGTCAATAAATAAAGTTACACACTTGTTATATATTAGTAATAATTATTAGCTATGATGAAAAATGACTAACCACAATAATATGAATGACTAACAACAATAATATGAAAGAACCAACAAGAAACGTTTACCAAAATCCAGAAAAATGCAGATTTAAGCAAAAATTAAAAAGGCCAACACACTTGAATCTAATGAGTTCTTATAGTACTAAATCAATCATGCCAACACTAAATAATTCAGCAACATCCACGACTATGACCAAGACACTAATGAGGGCTAACAATGACAATATATTACAAAAGGTCAAGGCTTTTCTTCTGGGCTAACAATGGGCAGGTAATGACTACACTTGAGGACATCTCCTCGACTGTTTTTCACTTGCAGGGTTTTCAAAGATTTTTATATAGAAGGATGACAACCACACATAATTATCAAGTTATAAGCAGACAGATATTGAATATTACTAAGATTAAAAAAAAAGATCAAGTTAAACAATCACCATAGTTTAATTGAAGTGATCAAAGTAGGGTACTAAATCACTTTGTAAATTAAAAAGTTGAAACAAGAACATTTTAAAGGATGCATTCCAAAGTGATAAATCAACAAGAACAAAATAGCAAAAATTACTAAATTACTCATATGAAAGGTCCTGGCTTATCAACTGGATTTCCCAAGTTTTCAAATGATTAACGCTACACAAGATATGCATTCTGATCATTGTCAACTCCTTCTTAGGTTCTGTCCTAGATAGATATATGCACATGCTCTAAGCTTCTAGGGTTCGAAGCAAATAATTCGTACTTCCAACTTTGTGCACACCCAACTAGTTAATTGGAACATGAGTGGTGGTTAGCATGGAACATGCAATGTAGTAAGTCCAGGCCAAATTGTAGTAGTACGAAACAAAAACTTAATATTTTGCATCCAAACCTTGCTTTGGCCATAAGAAGCAAAATTCTAGGCAACACTGCATCTTCCACCCAAACATACCTTGAATAACACTCTCAATTTGCATATGAATACATAGCAAATAATGAACAAAATATTGAACTAAATTATGTTGCATATGAATTGGCTTATGTTAGCATACATTTATTAAAATGATTTGATGACACACTAAAACATTACTACTGCAAAAGTAAAGGATAAAATAAAAAGAAATGGAGCTCCAAAAATAGTTTTCATTAAAACAAGTAAGGATGGATGCAGAGAGAAGTAGAATCTAGTTACCATATCCCCGTGATCAGAAAGAAAATAATTTTCAGCAAGAAATACCTAGGTCATATAACTATAATCTCATTAGAAACAAAGAAAGGCATTCTATTTGGACAAATTTATAAAGACCAAGTATTGACATAAAATCATCCCCAATAAGTTTTACTCCATAATCAACATATGGCTGCAAAACCACCATGAATTAATCAAAGAGGAGATTGATCAATTAGTTATGAAAGCATAAGCATAAATAGATCATCTTCCACTGGAAATTATGAACCAATGCTAAAATTCAACAAAAATGATCCTGATGAAAAACAACTGAGCACATACATAATTAGGATGTGGACTTCCCAAACTTAACTGTCCAAAATTGTGTAAGGTAAAACTCGCAAGATAAAAAGGAGTCTCAAAACTTACACAGAATAACTAGTTGCAGATATAATGATATACCATAATAGAATTCCTCTCCCTAAGACTAAATAATAGAGTATTACATCAAATAACATATATGTACATACTTATAATTATGTATATATAATATACACATTTTTATGTTATTGAGACCCAAATATCTAAGAATCTAAGATGCCATTATTAGATTTGTATGCATACTAAGACAACACATACCTTATCCATGAAATGGACATTTATTTGGGCCAAACAAGGAAAGCTTGGAACCAATGGCTTCAAAATAATACATGGTGCAACAAAAACTTGCATATCCATAGCTTAATATTAACCAGCAAGATCAAAGGGCAAAGGACAACAGTAAAGGACAACAACAAAACTAAACCCTGCCATGTTTCACTATGAGACCCACAAGATCAAAGGACAATAGCAAAACCTAAAACAATATCTATTAACTTTGATGTTGCTTAATTTGGTTGCTAAAAGAAAGAAGGAGAAGAGCAACCATATGATTCATACAATACAACAAGCCTTAGCTACAAAAATATTACCATCTATTAATCATACGATTCATATGCCCAAGGGAATCCCAGAAAACTAACCAGTTTGCCTCACGCAGGTTCTCTAGCTACCGGGGTGGATCATCTCGGTGAATGATTCCTTCAGTGAAATTTGAATCTCTCTGTGAGAGCTTAGAGCCTTAGCTTGTGAAATCTTGTGGTCGATCGATCACCTTGTGATTTTGCAGAGTCCAATTCGCGTGTTGTTTTGTTTTGACTTTGTTTTGTTTTTTTATTAATCTGATTAGTGCACAGTAATTGGCGCTTCTTCAAAATTTTGTGTTGCCACTTTCACAAATTTGGGAAAGTTTTCCCTCCTATCTTCTAATAGACAACAGTTCTTAAAATAACCGTTGTCTTTTATTTCACATAATATTGCCTCCTATCTTCTAATAGACAACAATTTTTAAAACAGCTGTTGTCTTTTATCTCACATAATTTTACAAAACATCATAAACAACACTTTTACATAGTTATAGACGACAATTTTATTCTACATTGTCATCTTTTATAATAAGACATCACATTTAATCTAAACTGTCGTCTGATTAGTGACGTTTATTAATATAAATGGCATAGTGTACCTGTGAGTCTGTAATTATTCAAAAATATGAGATAATATCTGAAAAATTTGGTGGATTAAAATAATTTTCATTCCTAAAACAAATTTGAAAATATGAAATTTAGTTAGAATTATCTTATCAAATCATTTTTAAAAATAAATATAAAATATTATTATCTTAAATTTGAATGTTAGCTATTCAGCCATATCTAATGTTATAAACAGTATAAGACAATTTAGGAAATCAATACAATAAAAAAAGAACAGTAAAAATCTTTAAAATACAGTAAATGAGCTATTTTATATGTTAAGTAAACTATTTTATATGTTATACTTAAAAATTGGATTAATTTATAATTATTTATGATGATAATAATAATAATAATTATTATTATTATTATTAATTTTATTATTATAAAGCAAGGAGTCTCATATGTTTTGTCAATTTTTTTAGACAAAAATAACCCTATTTTTTAGATTAAACTAAAAAACTGAAGGTGATAAAGGTCATATCACAAAATATAAATTATTACAATTCAGAAAGAAAAAAAAAAGGATATCCTACACATCTAATAAAAGGGAGAAAAAAAAAAAAAAAAAAACTATCTCATTCTTACCCTATACGTCTACCTCCCATAACTCCCATGTTGGGAACCCATGCACTATAACCCACGAACGAAAAAACCGCTCCATCTCCATCTTGCAACGTGCGAGCAAGGATGTGGGGATGAATTACAACTATCCGCTAATACCATACAAAAAGGGAGGTAATTTCATCGATCGGGGGAGTACTCTTGCCTTCGTCTATGCTAATTTCCTCATCTTGCCACCACCACATCCGAACGATTAAGAATGAATGACACATTATAATTCACGTGTTGAAGAAGAAATCGTACTCGCTTCGAAAAATCTTCACAATCCCTACAAACAGCAAATAAGAGGCAAACAAGGTTAATGTTGAAGACCTGGGGGTTGTTCAACCAATAACGCTCTGATACTTAAGTTATCTTTGAGAGAGAAATAGGAAATACTTCGAAACGAAGAATCGACTTACCTTTTCGAAGAGAAATGTACGTATCAATTTATAGAGAAATCTTGTGAGTATCAGAACATTCTGATTGGTCGATCGATTTTGTCATCAATAATATATTTTTTAATTAAATATATTATTTAATAATTATAATAATTATTCATTATTAGGAATAATGATGATAATTATATCAATTTAATATTATATTAATTGTTCATTATTAAGAATAATAACAATTAATTATCAAAGAGAATATTAATATTATTAAGGTTTTAACTCGATTAAATAATATATTTAACTAGTAAGTTCATTATTTAATGTGTAGGTGTTTGTGAGCCGTTAATTACTAGGAAAATTAAGACATTATGAGAAATATAGGTTACGTGACAGCTGCATAATTTATCGATGATTTATGATTCTACAAATGCCTTACAACACTTAGAATTCAAGTAATCATAATGGATGTAGGTTTCTAGTAGTCCCAATAAACCATTTTGGAGTAAGACTTCATCTTATCTTGTATTATTCTTGTATTGATAAATTCTATTGTGTTCGGAATGACGGGCCTAGTTGATACAAAGAAGCATTGGGCTTAGAGCTTGTGTGATTGAGCTAAACTTGTAGTCCTTTTGTAATTAAGTCACTCGTTGATGATGCAAAATTTATTTCCTCATTGATTTTGGAAGTTAGTAACTTCTATTACAAAATCAAAACTTTTCATCAGTTTTTGAGGAATCAATGTGGTAGATGGTTTTTGGAACAATTAATTCTTCCTTAATGAGAGAGGGGAAAATAATTATTTTAAAAAGAGGCAAACTTTCATCTCAATAACCTCCATCCAAAAAGTAAACTGAAACCTTCATTGTTCGAACTTTGAATGAGAAGGGAGGAGTCGCCTGATTGCTATTGCAAATGAATGAGGTAAGGTAACTTTCTAATTCTTCCTTTCTTTTTGTTTCTGCAGGTGAAGGTTTGCAACCCCCAAAAACTCCTCCGACATTTTACCGTTGGTAAGGATGAATAAATTTAGTGGAGGCTCCTATAATTAATTCACCATTAATTTTTGGGTAAAAATAATTATTTTAGAGGAAGATGACAAGCTCTATTTCCAAGGAAAACTCACATGTACTTTTCCGGTGCACTTGGCGGAAAAAGAAGAGGTGATTTGGTGAGAATGAATTTTTATTCTTCCCTTTGCTGTTTTTGCAGACGATGGAAGAGGAAGAATTAAAATTGATTCATTATCTGATGCATCGCAGCTGCAAGAGAGAGGATAGCAGTACAGTCGCGCAACAGTGAAATTGTAGAAATCAGATGAAACAAGCTAGATAGAGACTGCGGTGAAGGGTATTGGATATTGTGGAACCATAAATTACCGGAATATTGTAGAGCTGATACGTGGCCAACAATTCCCATAATGTCAATATTACCCTTGGCAAGATTGACAACGACACGTTACGATCTCCGCATTAATTCAATATATTTACCAGCTAAATATATTAATTAATCAGATCAATGCCGATAATAAATAACTTCTCAGCGAATTATTTATTCATTAATAAATAAGTGATTACACTCGGTACAATCACTTATTTAATACTTTCTCCTTCAACCAATCAGACGCTCCGATGACTCTTAAGGCTTCACTATAAATAGAAGACTTCATCTCACTTCTAAAGGTAATCAAAAACTTCTGCAAACACTCTGTCAGATTATTCTCTCACATAAAACTGATTTAAGTATCGGAGCGTTTTCGGTTGAACCACCTCCCTGGATTCAACCATAACCCCGTTTGATTTTCGTTATTGTGTGTAGGGACCGAGAATGAATTTCACAGAACCGGACGATTTCTGCATCAACAATTGGTGTTTTCATTGAGATCCAATTTGAGAAATACTCAAAGCGTGCTCTTTAGTTTTTCCTTGAAAAAACTCCATCATCAAACTTTCGACACTTACCGTCCTCCAAATGGCCAGAACACGCCGATCTGTGCGAACCTCCGAGGCTGCTACATCCGCCGCTGCGATCGCTGCCGTGAGCGAACCACTACCTGAGATTCCGGAGGAACCATTTTCATGTCTCATGCACGACCCGCGCCAAACATCAATTCACCTACCGTTCGGAATGCCGGATTGGACACCAACGTTCAGTTTTGGAACATTCCCCTTAACCGCTGCTACTGTGAACCCCCCACCTGCAACAGGGGCAGGCACAACATTTTTTCAACAAACAGATGGGCTGCTGGCGAGAGAATCATCTCTAGGAGTCCCGAATCAGCCCCTTGCGGGCTTGGACCTAAGGAGGCACTTGGACGCCCTGCGCAACTCGCAGGCCAACACCCAGGTACCAGTGAGACATGGTTCGTCGCATCTGTCTGAAGGTGCGCGACGTGCACCCCGACATGCTACTCATCATGAGCAAGCACCTAGGAGGTCACCTCCGCGACTTGGACTGACACAACATGTCGAGAAACTGAGCAACCAAGTTCGGGCCCAATCGGAGCTTTTGCAACAGCTGTTGGGGGATATCGGGACATCCAGAACCTCCGAGAAATACAATGAACATCGCAAGGCACCAAGAGACGTCCCGAGACGCACCGACAAAAAGCATGTTCGCTGCCAGACAATGTCCTGAGACGCATCGGTGAACGACTTAGGGGAGGAAAGCTGCACCCCCGGAGCAGGAGGCCAAGGCCGACAGAGGCCTTCGGCTCGGGAGCGACTCGGAGGATGCCCAGGGGCACTTTAGCGCATTGAGTACCTGCGCAACAGGCGACAGCAGCAAGCAGTCTCCCGTAAATCTCGCACTCACTCAGATGGACAGACCCATCGTAACTCAAGAAGCACAGATGATCGCAGCAAGGATGTAACGCCCCGGACGTTCTGAAAATGTAATATTGTAAAATATCGAATAAAATGACGTTTTTACCCCTGTGATTTGTGTGGTCAATTTATTGAATTTTTGATTGGGAGGTCGAACGGACGTGGAGTGATGACCGTGACGTAGTTCGGGACGTCACGAGTTCATAGATAGGTGGCACGTTCGATTCGGACGAACAGGGTGAAAGTTATGATGTTCGGAAGTTTAGGGGCATTCCCGTAATTGGGCGTTATTAAGGGGAAAAGTTGACTTTTTGTTTGACAATTGATATGCATTTGACTCGAAGACCGTTATGTTCGTCTCGACGCCCTGAGTACAACGACAGGCGGCACGCTTGAAACGGACGTCGAATGACCGAGTTATGGGTCACGGAAGCTGGAGGGCAATTTGGTAATTATTGCACAGAGGGGCATTTTGGTAATTTTCACGGCGGTTACTGTAGCACCACCGTTAAAAACAGAGTGCGGCCGTGGAGCTTTGTGCATGCAATTGTTTATGGCTAAGTGGACTGGTGAGTGGGGTTTAGTTTATGAATTTTGAGATTGTGGGAAGCATCCATGCGTGTCTGGGCTGAGACAGAATGCACGGGAGAGGTTTTTAATTTGTTCTTGGGGTCTGTTTGCGGGAGGCAACTGCGCAGTGACCAGCTGAGGGATTCTCACGAGTTGTCGTCTCACTGCGATCAATTAACTGAGTTAGAGGTTGTGGGGAGGTCATTTTGGTTCAGTCTGGGAGCTGAGAGTGTGAGGAACTGTGAGAGGAGCCGTGAGGAAACATTTTCGGGTTTTTGGAGGGAAGTTTCAGGGTTCAATTCCTACGGTTTTAGAGCCAAACTAAGGACACTGAGGGACTTCTGGGAGTGAAAGGATCACGTTGGTGCAAGTTTTGGGTGAGGATGACCACTGTTGGCCCTAGAACCCAAGTGCTGTTCAGGGAGGAACCAGTTGGAGGAATCTCATTCAATTTCTGGAGCCTGTTGATCAAAACCAAAGGCTGTGTTAGACTTTTGGGGCCACTTCGAGCACAACCGTGCAAGAATTGAAGGAGGAGGAGGACAGTTTGGCCGGGAACCTGAGTCTCAGTTTCAGGGGAAAACCAGTGCTGAGGACAACGACTTCTAGGTAACGGCGAGCTAAATTGTTAGTGCCATTGTGTCCGTATAGGTCCCTTTATGCTACTGGTGAAATTTATTTGGAAATGGAACCGTGTAGGGTGAGTTCCAGAAGTCGACTTGTTCAACTGTTCGATCTTGATTTGGGTCGATTTGGTGTCAGTCGAGGTTAGTCATCAACACAGACCTGAAATTAATGAGTTAGAGAAGATAATAGGATCAAAAACGAGAGGAATTGATTGAGAATTGAGCTTGAACTGGTCGGGTTGAGTCGCGGGTAACAGACCCGTTTATCAGTCTATCCGGGTAAGAACGATGACACTGTAGCTTGGCGCGTGGCCTTCACGCGCAGCCACTTTGGGCGGCGCGTGACGGCGCGTGCGATGTCATCTCCAATCACGGTCAACATGGGAATTGTTCCTTTCAGTCTAATTAACATTTTCCCTTTAGGATTCGAGTTGTTCGGGAGTCGTTCGGGATAATCTCGGGAGCCCGGAAGTTTAGGTCCTTAAGGTTTATTTCGTCGGAAAATCCGGGAAATTAGGGAAAAATCATACGAGCTATTTGAGGATGTTTGTAACCCTTCTTGTACATTTTTACAGGCCCGGACACTTCCGAAGCTACGGAGGAGCGCGCGGGACGCGATTGACGCGTCCCAAAACCGTGAGTGGGCCTTTTGATTTCTAAATTGGGCATGCATGACTATTTTGCTTATTTATCTCTTGGTTTTACCTATGATTTTATGATGGTGATATGATATATCAGTTTTACATGTTTCCACATTTTTCGAGATATTTATCGTATTTCACGCATTTCGAGATTACGGTTTTTGTTTATGCATGCGTGATGATCTTGATGAAGTACCTGGATATGAATATGCATGTTTCGGATTTATGATGTTTGATCACATTGTGAAGTAATTTTTGGAAATTGCATGTGTTGGAATTTGCATGTGAATTCGGACATAAGTCCTGTTATGATGAGAAATGTTTTCGGAATAATGTTGGAAAACGGTTTGTGATGAATCCTGGTTTGTTGTGTTTAAAAACGGTTTTGGGTTTAAAGACCCGGTTAATGGTTGGATCTGCTTTTGGGTTTAAAGACCCGGTATGTTGATGACGGGGGCGGGCCCGAAAATTGGGTTTAAAGACCCGAATTGAGTTTAAAGACTCGATTATTATGATACCCCGAGGCCTATTAATCATGTTTTGAGTTTAAAGACTCGTTGATATCCCGGGAAGACCTAATGTTGAGTTTAAAGACTCGGATGGATCCAACGGCATAATTGTGATTATTGGTTTACGTTTTACTTGATTTGTGCAAATAATGTTCCAAAATGACGGTTTCTGGAATCTGGTATTATTAAATGGTTTTATATGAGTTATGACGATCCTTATAACATTTTTCATGTGTTTCGGAAATAGAGTTTTCAAAAGTTTAATACGCAAGTTTTGAATATTTGGTTATGCATGCGGATTACAAAACTGGAGGGCGAACCCGATTTCGGAAAACTGTTTTTTTTTCCTACAAAACTTATGTTTCGGTCCACTCACACTTTGTTGTTTTAAATTCCCTCCAGGTCGTGGTACAAGTGCGGGGGCAAGCGCCGAGGCAGAGGTGGAGGCATAAAGTTTTCCGTTGCGGAGTAGTTAGTTCACAGAGTAGGACTTGCTTCTTTAACCTGTTTTGTAATATTGCCCTGTGAAACTGTGGACTTGACGTCCAGTCGGTTGTAATCGTTTAATCTCCCTGGTCTGACAATGGGTGTGTTGTAATATTATTTAGTTTTCTGGTCTTTTGGATTCGATTGTCAGACGGGAGCAGGATGCTCCCCGATTATCGAGGCGATAATCGGGGTGGGTCCTGTCAATTGGTATCAGAGCCTAGGTTTACGATTCGTGTCCGGCACTAGGGTGTGCCTTGATTATTGTACTAACTTATGCCTCTTTCAGAGAAGGACGACCGGCCATGCCTCCGCGACGCGAACCCCCTCCACGACCTGATGGCGATGCCGAGAGCGCTTCGATCGAGCGAGCCCAGCGTCTTGGGGCTACGGTGTTTAGTGGTGGGGCGGATCCCGAGGATGCTCACCGCTGGATTTCTCGGATTGAGCGGATTTTCACTGTGATGCACTGTCCTCATGAGTAGCGTGTGGTGTTGGCCACTTTTTTACTTGATGGATCTGCTTATGAGTGGTGGTATACTCTGGAATTGTCGGGCTGGGATGCCCGTACAGTGACTTGGGAGACCTTTCGTGAACGATTTCTGGATCAGTATTATCCTCGATCATTCCGTGATGCTAGGGAGACCGAGTTTCTACAGCTCCAGCAGGGGAGCATGTCCGTAGCTGAGTATGAACAGAAATTTCAGATGCTAGCTCGTTTTGCTCCTACCTTTGTATCTACTGAGGCTGAGAAATGCCGTAGGTTCGAGCTTGGCCTACGGGGTGAGATACGGGCCATTGTGACGGCCGGAGCTTTTGCTACTCTCAGGGAGTTGTCTGATGCCGCAGTACGGGTCGAGGCCAGCCTCCCGACACGTCCACAGTATTCTGGTGGTGGACAACGTCGCGAGCGTTCATATCCTGGATCGTATGGTCAGAGAGCCCCGAAGAAGGGACGTTATAATGGAGCCTCATCTGCAGGCAATGATCGTTATGGCAGGCCTGGTAACTATCAGGGTTCCGGATTCCGAGCGCCTCGGGCGCAGACTGCTCCGCAGGCGAGCGCGACTTCTGTTGCTTCCACGGGACGGCAAGGTGGTGGTTTTGCTCGTGATGCTTCCAGTGTTATCTGTTTCTTCTGTGGCGAGCGGGGCCACTATCGGAGGGAGTGTCCATCTTTGCCACAGGGTGGTGGCGCAGGTCGGGGTGGAGCAGAGCAGGGACGGAGCACAGCTGCAGTTTCTGGGACTGGGAGTACTCGAGGAGGTGGTACTGGAGCGGCTAATAGACAGAGGGGCCGGGGCCGTGGGCGAGCAGCTGGACCACAGGCCCGAGTTTTTGCTGTTACGCAGCAGGAGGCCAGGGCAGAACCTGGTGTTGTGACAGGTACACTCACGATCTTTGGGCATGATGTTTGTGCTTTAATTGATCCCGGAGCTACTCATTCATTTATATCACGGGACTGTGAGTTGTTGGCGGGTAGAGAGGTGTCCGCCTTGGACTGTGACTTGGGTGTGAGTACACCCACGGGAGATGTATTTGTGGTAAATCAAGTGTTGCGGGAGTGTCCCGTAATGGTAGGTGATGTTGGTCTGATGGCAGATTTGATACTCTTGGATTTGCACGACTTTGATGTCATTTTGGGAATGGACTGGTTGACGCTCCATCATGCTTCTATCGAATGTGTCGATAAGAAGGTTACCTTTCGGAGCCCGGGGTTACCGGAAACCACTTTTCAGGGGATTCAGCGAGCCACTCCTGTCGGAGTGATATCAGCCCTGAAGGCAAGTAAGTTGTTGAGGAAAGGGTGCCAGGGATACTTAGCTCAGGTGATGGACTCACGAGCTGCACCGTTGAGGGTGGAGGATATACCGATAGTACGGGAGTTCCCGGATGTCGTTCCGGAGGATCTACCGGGATTGCCACCGCATCGAGATGTCGAGTTCACTATCGATCTGGTTCCAGGTACGCAACCTATCTCTCAGACTCCGTATCGTATGGCGCCAGCCGAGTTGAAAGAACTGAAGGCGCAGTTACAAGAATTACTTGAGATGGGGTTTATTCGACCGAGTGTATCCCCCTGGGGAGCCCCGGTGTTGTTTGTGAAGAAAAAGGATGGGAGTTTGAGACTCCGCATCGATTACAGGCAACTGAATAAAGTAACAGTCAGGAACAAATACCCGTTGCCTCGGATCGATGATTTGTTTGATCAACTGCGAGGAGCGCAGTACTTCTCCAAAATTGATCTACGTTCTGGGTATCATCAGTTGCGGGTTAAGGATGAGGATGTACCCAAGACAGCCTTTAGGACCCGTTACGGTCATTATGAGTTCCTTGTGATGCCGTTTGGTTTGACCAACGCACCCGCAGCATTTATGGACTTGATGAACCGAGTGTTGCAGCCTTACTTGGATCGCTTTGTCATCGTGTTCATTGACGATATCCTAGTCTACTCGAGGAGTGCGGAAGCGCACAAGGAGCACTTAAGGATGGTGCTAGGTACCTTGAGGGAAAACCAGTTGTATGCGAAACTCAGCAAGTGTCAGTTTTGGTTGACGAGCGTGAGTTTCTTAGGGCATGTGATCTCTACTGACGGGATCAGTGTGGATTCTCAGAAAATTAAGGCAGTGGCGAAGTGGGAACAACCGAGGACCGTCACTGAAATCAAAAGTTTCTTGGGTTTGGCTGGTTACTACAGGAGGTTCGTAGAGGGTTTCTCTACCATTGCTGCCCCGTTGACACGACTGACGCGGAAGGGAGTCAAGTTTGAGTGGGATGATGATTGTGAGCGTAGTTTTCGGGAGCTAAAGGAAAAGTTGACATCTGCTCCCATACTGACCCTTCCAGACGATAGTGGGGAATTTGAGGTGTACAGTGATGCATCCTTACAGGGTTTGGGATGTGTGCTAATGCAGCATGGGAAAGTGATCGCCTATGCTTCGCGCCAGTTGAAACCGCATGAGCGCAACTATCCGACGCACGACTTGGAGTTAGCTGCTGTTGTGCATGCGTTAAAAATCTAGAGACATCACCTGTATGGAGCGACTTGCAGAATGTTCACGGATCACAAAAGCCTGAAGTACTTGTTCACTCAGAAGGAGTTAAATGTGAGGCAACGACGGTGGCTAGAGCTAATTAAGGATTATGATTGCACAATTGAGTACCACCCGGGAAAAGCCAATGTGGTGGCTGATGCTCTAAGCCGGAAGTCAACGCATTCTGTGGCACATCTACGGACGGTTCATTTACCACTTTTGGTTGAACTCTGTAAGAATAGCATTGATTTGGGTTTGGATGGCCAAGGTGTCTTGCTGGCTAATTTTCATGTGAGACCACTTCTGGTCGATCGGATCGTTGAGGTTCAATCTCAAGATCCTGTCTCATGTGTACTTCGGATTGAAGTGGAAGCTGGCGAGCGGCTAGATTTCACAGTCAGGGAGGATGGAGCTTTTCTAAAAGAAGGACGGTTGTGTGTGCCCGACGTTGAGGCACTGAAGAAGGAGATCTTGGACGAAGCTCATAGTTCAGCCTACGCGATGCATCCTGGTGGGACCAAGATGTATCGTACCTTGCGAGAGCACTACTGGTGGCCGAGAATGAAACGGGAGATTGCCGAGTTTGTCAGCAGGTGTCTGATTTGCCAGCAAGTGAAGGCTGAGAGACAACGACCTTATGGAGCCTTGCAACCACTACCTATTCCGGAATGGAAATGGGATCACTTGACGATGGATTTTGTGTTTGGACTTCCTAGGACACCCAGGGGTCACGATGGAGTTTGGGTGATTGTGGACAGGCTTACGAAATCAGCTCATTTCTTGCCAGTGCGAGAGAACTTCAGGATGACACAGTTGGCCCAGTTGTTTATTGACGAGATCATCCGTTTGCACGGTACTCTGGAATCAATAGTTTCTGACCGAGACCCGAGGTTTACTTCTCGATTTTGGCAGAGTCTGCAAGAAGCATTTGGGACGAAACTTCGTTTCAGTACTGCATTTCATCCTCAGACTGACGGCCAGTCTGAGCGGACCATCCAGACTTTGGAGGATATGATGCGAGCTTGCGTTTTGCAATTTCAGGACACTTGGGAGTCACATCTAGCCTTGATGGAATTTGCCTACAACAACAGCTATCAGGCGAGCATTGGGATGGCTCCGTACGAAGCCTTGTACGGACGGCAGTGCAGAACTCCGTTGTGTTGGACGGACGTAGGTGAAAGGAAGCTGACTAAATTCGAATTGGTGGAACTGACGATCGAGAAGGTTAAATTCATCAGGGATCGGCTAAAGGCAGCCCAAGACAGACAAAAGAGCTATGTGGACCATCGGATTCGAGATCTTGAGTTTGCGGTCGGAGATCGGGTATTTCTGAAATTATCCCCTTGGAAGGGTGTAGTGAGATTTGGCAGGCGAGGGAAGTTGAGCCCTCGTTACATCGGACCTTATGAGATTACCGAGAGGATTGGCCCGGTGGCCTACAGGTTGGCACTACCACCAGAGCTGTCGAAGGTCCACGATGTTTTTCATGTGTCAATGTTGCGGAAATATGTGTTTGACGCATCTCATGTACTGGAGGAACAGCCCATTAAACTTCGAGATGACTTGAGCTTCGAGGAACAGCCGGTACAGATTTTGGATCGGAAGGATAAAGTACTACGTCGGAAGACCGTTCCTCTGGTAAAGGTACTCTGGAGGAACCAGAATGTGGAGGAAGCCACATGGGAACCCGAGGCACAGATGCGAGAACAGTTCCCCTACTTGTTTCCTTGAAATATTTCGGGATGAAATTTCTTAAGGGGGGAAGATTGTAACGCCCCAGACGTTCTGAAAATGTAATATTGTAAAATATCGAATAAAATGACGTTTTTACCCCTGTGATTTGTGTGGTCAATTTGTTGACTTTTTGATTGGGAGGTCGAACGGACGTGGAGTGATGACCATGACGTAGTTCGGGACGTCACGAGTTCATAGACAGGTGGCACGTTCGATTCGGACGAACAGGGTGAAAGTTATGATGTTCGGAAGTTTAGGGGCATTACAGTAATTGGGCGTTATTAAGAGGAAAAGTTGACTTTTTGTTTGAAAATTGATATGCATTTGACTCGAAGACCGTTATGTTCGTCTCGACGCCCTGAGTACAACGACAGGCGGCACGCTTGAAAAGGACGTCGAATGACCGAGTTATGGGTCACGGAAGCTGGAGGGCAATTTGGTAATTATTGCACAGAGGGGCATTTTGGTCATTTTCACGGCGGTTACTGTAGCACCACCGAGAAAAACAGAGTGCGGCCGTGGAGCTTTGTGCGTGCAATTGTTTATGGCTAAGTGGACTGGTGAGTGGGGTTTAGTTTATGAATTTTGAGATTGTGGGAAGCATCCATGCGTGTCTGGGCTAGGACAGAATGCACGGGAGAGGTTTTTAATTTGTTCTTGGGGTCTGTTTACGGGAGGCAACTGCGCAGTGACCAGCTGAGGGATTCTCACGGGTTGTCATCTCACTGCGATCGATTAACTGAGTTAGAGGTTGTGGGGAGGTCATTTTGGTTCAGTCTGGGAGCTGAGAGTGTGAGGAACTGTGAGAGGAGCCGTGAGGAAACATTTTAGGGTTTTTGGAGGGAAGTTTCAGGGTTCAATTCCTACGGTTTTGGGGCCAAACTAAGGACACTGAGGGACTTTTGGGAGTGAAAGGATCACGTTGGTGCAAGTTTTGGGTGAGGGCGACCACTGTTGGCCCTAGAACCCAAGTGCTGTTCAGGGAGGAACCAGTTGGAGGGAAAAATCCCATTCAATATCTGGAGCCTGTTGATCGAAACCAAAGGCCGTGTTAGACTTCTGGGGCCACTTCGAGCACAACCGTGCAAGAATTGAAGGAGGAGGAGGACAGTTTGGCCGGGAACCTGAGTCTCAGTTTCAGGGGAAAACCAGTGCTGAGGACGACGGCTTCCAGGTAACGGCGAGCTAAATTGTTAGTGCCATTGTGTTCGTATAGGTCCCTTTATGCTACTGGTGAAATTAATTTGGAAATGGAACCGCGTAGGGTGAGTTCCAGAAGTCGACTTGTTCGACTGTTCGAGCTTGAGTTGGGTCGATTTGGTGTCAGTCGAGGTTAGTCATCAACACAGACCTGAAATTAATGAGTTAGAGAAGATAATAGGATCAAAAACGAGAGGAATTGATTGAGAATTGAGCTTGAACTGGTCGGGTTGAGTCGCGGGTAACAGACCCGTTTATCAGTTTATCCGGGTAAGAACGATAACACTGTAGCTTGGCGCGTGGCCTTCACGCGCAGCCACTTTGGGCGGCGCGTGACGGCGCGTGCGATGTCATCTCCAATCACGGTCAACATGGGAATTGTTCCTTTCAGTCTAATTAACATTTTCCCTTTAGGATTCGAGTTGTTCGGGAGTCGTTCGGGATAATCTCGGGAGCCCGGAAGTTTAGGTCCTTAAGGTTTATTTCGTCGGAAAATCCGGGAAATTAGGGAAAAATCATACGAGCTATTTGAGGATGTTTGTAACCCTTCTTGTACATTTTTACAGGCCCGGACACTTCCGAAGCTACGGAGGAGCGCGCGGGACGCGATTGACGCGTCCTAAAACCGTGAGTGGGCCTTTTGATTTCTAAATTGGGCATGCATGACTATTTTGCTTATTTATCTCTTGGTTTTACCTATGATTTTATGATGGTGATATGATATATCGGTTTTACATGTTTCCACATTTTTCGAGATATTTATCGTATTTCACGCATTTCGAGATTACGGTTTTTGCTTATGCATGCGTGATGATCTTGATGAAGTACCTGGATATGAATATGCATGTTTCGGATTTATGATGTTTGATCACATTGTGAAGTAATTTTTGGAAATTGCATGTGTTGGAATTTGCATGTGAATTCGGACATAAGTCCTGTTATGATGAGAAATGTTTTCGGAATAATGTTGGAAAACGGTTTGTGATGAATCCTGGTTTGTTGTGTTTAAAAACGGTTTTGGGTTTAAAGACCCGGTTAATGGTTGGATCTGGTTTTGGGTTTAAAGACCTGGTATGTTGATGACGGGGGCGGGCCCGAAAATTGGGTTTAAAGACCCGAATTGAGTTTAAAGACTCAATTATTATGATACCCCGAGGCCTATTAATCATGTTTTGAGTTTAAAGACTCGTTGATATCCCGGGAAGGCCTAATGTTGAGTTTAAAGACTCGGATGGATCCAACGGCATAATTGTGATTATTGGTTTACGTTTTACTTGATTTGTGCAAATAATGTTCCAAAATGACGGTTTCTGGAATCTGGTATTATTAAATGGTTTTATATGAGTTATGACGATCCTTATAACATTTTTCATGTGTTTCGGAAATAGAGTTTTCAAAAGTTTAATACGCAAGTTTTGAATATTTGGTTATGCATGCGGATTACAAAACTGGAGGGCGAACCCGATTTCGGAAAACTGTTTTTTTTTCCTGCAAAACTTATGTTTCGGTCCACTCACACTTTGTTGTTTTAAATTCCCTCCAGGTCGTGGTACAAGTGCAGGGGCAAGCGCCGAGGCAGAGGCGGAGGCATAAAGTTTTCCGTTGCGGAGTAGTTAGTTCACAGAGTAGGACTTGCTTCTTTAACCTGTTTTGTAATATTGCTCTGTGAAACTGTGGACTTGACGTCCAGTCGGTTGTAATCGTTTAATCTCCCTAGTCTGACAATGGGTGTGTTGTAATTTTATTTAGTTTTCCGGTCTTTTGGATTCGATTGTCAGACGGGAGCAGGATGCTCCCCGATTATCGAGGCGATAATCGGGGTGGGTCCTGTCAAAGGAGGACGAGACCTACTCGTCAACACACTCGAGTGCCATTCCCGCTGCAACTCGAGGGAGTCGACGCCACTTGACCCGACAAGGAAATTCCTGTCACAAAGGACCATTGCACATTGAAGACGTCCGAAAGATGCTAGATCGACGCCTCCAGGGAGTTCAACGTGACGAAGACTTAGAGGATGACCTTTGGCGCCAGATTCAGGCGTCATCATCTTCGTCGTTCGTGAAGGACATTAAGGAGGAGCCATTCCCGCAGCGATTTTCAACACCAAACTTCAATCAGTACAAAGGAACCTCTGATCCAGTAAAGCACATCAACTACTATCGGGGGGTCATGGTACCTCACATACACAACGACGCGCTCATGTGCAAAGTTTTGCAAGCCTCGCTGCAAGGTCAGGTGACGACATGGTTCAACCATCTCCCCTGGAGATCAATCACTTCCTTCGAAGAGTTGGCCCTTGCTTTCGTGAAGGAGTACTCGCAGCTTCGTACCGTTGATGTCAAGGATGACCACCTCTTCACCATCCGAAAGAGGTCTAAGGAAACCTTGCGGCAATACATCCGGAGGTATTGCGAAGAAAAGTCCCGCATCGTTGGTTGCTGTGATCTCGTAGCAGTCATGGCATTTAAGCAAGGCTTACCGAGGGAGAGAAAGCTCTACGGAGACATCGTCATGAGCAACGCCCAAAGTCTCACCAAGATACTGTCCCTGGCGGAGCGACATGCATGCTGGGAGGACGAGAAAAACACCATACATGCCGCCAACCACGTCGAGGAAGATGGACATCCCACAAAGGCGTTTGCGCAGTCAAAGGATGATGCCCACCGCGGCAACTCAGTCGAGAAAGCTAACAAGCGCAAAGGGAACCCGTCATCCAACATGTTTGAGAGTACAAAGCCAAACACACAATTTTCGGTACCTTTCCACCAAATATACAATCAGATAAAGGAAAGGTTGTGGTGTGAAAGACCAGCTCCCGTCATAGGCGACCAAGAGAGGGCCGACAAGACAAAATGGTGTGTCTATCACAATTGCTATGGGCACGACATAAGCTCTTGCTAGACTTTCGAAAGATACCTCCAGGATCTCTTGAAGGAATATGACAGAAAAAGGGAAACGGATCGTCACAGAAACAAAAATCCCCAGGAACCCGCACAAAAGATGATCTGCGTGGACACCATCATTGCCGAGTCCGAGTTGCAGGGAACAACCAAGAAACTGAATCAGTGACCAAGTCATCATCAAAGACAAAAATTTTGTGGTTAAAATTCGGCTCAGTGCCTACTTTGCTCACATAGCATCTTTCAATAAGATTAAAGATGATTCGTTTCAACGTCTAATGAAATTGTCTTATCTCCTACGCTTTTGTTTAGAAAGCACTAGGCCTTCACCACCCGAAACACTTCAAAGACTTCGTCACGTGAAGCACTCTAAGTCTTCGTCATGCGAAGCACTCTAAGCCTTCGCTCCGTGAAGCACCCCAAGTTTTCGCCACTTGAAGCACTCCAAGCCTTTGTCATGCAAAGCACCCGAGTCTTCGCCATGCGAAGCACTCCAAGTCTTAGTCATTCGAAGCACTCCAAGCCTTCGCCATGCGAAGCACTCCAAGCCTTCGCCATGCGAAGCACTCTAAGCCTTCGCCCCGCGAAGCACTCTAAGCCTTCGCCCCGCGAAGCACTCTAAGCCTTCGCCCCGCGAAGCACTTCAAGCCTTCGCCATGTGAAGTACTCCAAGCCTTCGCCCCACGAAGCACCACAAGTCTTCACCACGTGAATCACTCCAAGACTTTTCCAAGCACCCGAGTCTGCACCATGCAAAGCACTCCAAGCCTTCGTCATGCGAAGCACTCCAAGCCTTCGCCAGGCGATGCACTCCAAGCCTTCGCCACGCAAAGCACTCCAAGCCTTCGCCACGCGAAGCACTCTAATCCTTCGTCCCGCGAAGCACTCTAAGTCTTCGCCCCACGAAGCACTCTAAGTCTTCGCCTCGCGAAGCACTTCAAGCCTTCGCCATGTGAAGTACTCCAAGCCTTCGCCATGCAAAACACTCGAAGCCTTCGCCATACAAAGCACTCGAAGCCTTCACCATGCGAAGAACTCAAATTTTTTGCCACGCAAAGCACAACAAGTCTTCACCATGCGGACCACGCCACGACTTTGCCACGCGAAGCGCTCAAGGCTCCTCTCAGCGAGGCACATGAACGCATCCAAGAACTTAACTTGTTGAAGTCGGAAAGCTACTAAAAAAAACGCTTCCAACCCCACCAAGAGGGGCAACCACCAGGCCATGACAAACATTGGGCAAATGTTTTAACATGCGAAGTCCAATTCTGCATTTCAGTGCACGGGATCGAAATTCATTCGATCATAGCTTGCTCAATTTTGCTCACCCTGACATGAACTTGATGGCCCTAAAACGATACAGAAGTCAGCTTTCCAACGCCATTGACCTCACTCAATTACGAGTTGTGACGAGTTCCCAGCGAACGTTTTTATACACGAAGGTCAATTGCACGTACCAGCGCACGAGTACGAGATTCATTCAGTCATAGACCACTGAATTTTGATCACCCTGACATTAGGTTGATGGATTTAGAAAGCTATGGAGGTCCGCTTTCGAACGCCATTGATCTCACTCAATTCGAAGTTGTGGCGAGTTCCCCGTAAACATTTTTCCACACAAAGATCAACTGCATGAATCAGCGCACGAGCACAAGATTCAACCAATCCTACAAGGCTCAATTCGGATTGTCTTGGAACAAGCTTGGTGGCAGTAGAAATGTATGGAACGCAGCTTTCCAACCCCACAAACGGCACTCAATTCGGAGTAAAAACCAAGTTCGAAGACCAAATTTACTACACATAGGTCAAATCTGCCGAGAATCACAAAACACTCAAAAAAAAAATGGAAAGCTTTAGTTGGCAATTCACAAGTTGAATGCTCAAACATGTATTCAATGCTAAGATCAAGCCATAGGCCAAGAAGGATCATGAATCTCATCACCAGGAACGTCACGACCTCAGAGTCTCTTCGTCAACCCATGAGCAAGCCTTGTAGGCCTTCAATCATATCATCGTGGACTTCCAGTGACACATTGTCCATGACCTTCTTCAAACAATGGGGGAAACCTCCTCAACATCGCCTACTTTGCATAGATGGCATCTACAAGCTCTATTCCTTCAATTACGTGATGATGTGCAACGTCTCGAGCTTTGCAGGGGGCATGATCGATCCTCCATACTCCACCTTGTTACCACTACATTTTGAGCTCAACAAGGCCTTAAAGAATCAAGTCTCTAGAAGGTCATCTGTCATCCAAAGAAACTCCTTGGAAGGCTTCAGTTACTTCGTGACACTACATGCACTTCGCCTCGCGTCATGGGAAGCCTTCCTTTAGAGATGACACACATCTCGCCTTGAAGCTGCAACACACATTGTCTTGCATCTAAAACAACCCTCGTGCTGGGTTGTGACACGTCGCACTCTAAGTGATGGGACTCCTCGCCTCGCACTCGCACATCTCGCCTTGCACTTGCAGCATTCCTCGCCTCACACTTGCAGCATGCCTCGCCTTGTAATTGCACCGTGCATCGCCTCGCACTTGCAGCATTCTTCGCTTCGCACTTGCAACATGCCTCGCCTTGTAGTTACACCATGTATCGCCTCGCACTTGCAGCATTCCTTGCTTTGTACTTGCAACATGCCTCGCCTTGTAGTTGTACCTCATCTTGCACTCGGCTGCACCTCGCGTCTTGAACTCTGCTGCACCTCGTCTAGCACTTTGCTACATCTCGCGCCTTGCACCATGCAACGCACCGCACTCAGCTGCACCTTGAACCGCACACTGATGCACCTCGTCTTGCACTCTGCTGCACCTCGCATTGCATTTTGCTCCACCTCCCCGTTGATGGCCTTGACGTTGGCTCCGCCCACACTTGAAGATGACGGGTCCGTCAATGCCCCAAGCTCTTCTTTTCACAAAGCATCATAAGCATGTCAACTGGAGGAGCGTCTTGGTCCCAAGTCCATCATCTCTTGAAGTCGGAAGCTCCAACAAGTCTCGGACATGCCACCAGATTGTACTCCACAAAATGAGATCTTCAAGACTACACCAGAAGTATGCCTTCATACATCTTGAAATGACCGTCTCGATGAGTAGAGCGCACCACCACTTGAATCGTTGTAATCGGACATTCACAACTCTCAAAATCTACAAAAAAATCGAAGTTGAACAAAGGAAAAATAATATATAAAATATATATTAAAATAATATATAAAATATATATTAAAGTAATATATATATATATTATACAAAACTCTACTCTTTGCCACTAACACCTTGCGGCAACCATTCATATATATATATATATATATAATCTATCAATCGATAGCAACAACAAGAAGCAAAAGGAAGAAAAACGCAGCAGAAGAAAAAAGAAAGAAAAAAAAATGCAGCAAAAAAAGAAAAGAAAAAAAAAATGATGCAAAGGAGCATGCGCGCCAGCCGTCCGCCTGCCCTTCCGTTTCTTCCTCCACCAGCGCAATACAACATGCCTGTGCAACTAAAGCCTGGACCCGCTGCAACAGTTTTCCACCTTTAATCCTCTCCACCTGCTAGTCAACATGCGCAAGGAAAAAAACAAAGGAGGCTCTACTTGACGGACGGCGGAAGCAGAGTGCCTTCACCACAACAACCAATGACGTCAGCCTCCTTCTACAATAAATCAATATTAGGGTTTGTCTTTCTTTATAAAAATAAGAGTCATATGCTCTCATTTAAATAAAGAAAATTAAGAAAACCCTATTAGTTAATTGGGCTTGAAAAGCCAATTCAAAACAGGATTATAAGCCCAGAGAATTCCTTTTGGGACAAGATCAAGATCAATCTCCAACTACATCCAGAAAAGAGGAGTCCTACTCCCACATAAAAATATTAAGACGTAGTTTACTGGAACCACAAGGAAATTACATCTCTTAGGATTCCACGAATTCCTAAGCGATGTGGGGGCATTTGTGGAACCATAAATTACCAGAATATTGTAGAGCTGCCACGTGACCAACAATTCCCATAATGTCAATATTACCCTTGGTAAGATTGACAACGACACGTTACGATCTCCGCATTAATTCAATATATTTACCAGCTAAATATATTTATTAATCAGATCAATGCCGATAATAAATAACTTCCCAGCGAATTATTTATTCATTAATAAATAAGTGATTACACTCGGTACAATCACTTATTTAATACTTTCTTCTTCAACCAATCAGACGCTCCGATGACTCTCAAGGCTTCACTACAAATAGAAGACCTCATCTCACTTCTAAAGGTAATCAAAAACTTCTGCAAACACTCTGTCAGATTATTCTGTCACAGAAAACTGACTTAAGTATCGGAGCATTTTCGGTTGAACCACCCCCCCTCCAGGATTCAACCTTAACCCCGTTTGATTTTCGTTATTGTGTGTACAGATCGAGAAGGAATTTCACAGAACCGAACGATTTCTGCATCAACAGGTATCTATGTGCGCACACTGTTATCCAAAGCATTCCAAAATGCCTTTTGAATTTAAATGCCCTATGCTTTGTTCCTCTTTCTATATCGCGTGCTTGATGTCTGTTGCAACAAAACAACATTTTCGCACCTTTTTTTCTGTTCTTTTTTCCTTTTTTTCCTCTCTCTACCATAAAGTTCCTCCTTTTTTACATCTATAAAATAAATATGCATTGCTTAAGAAATTAATGGTTAATTTCTTTATATTTTTTTTATGATTTCAAAAGCTGTGGAAGTCTAATTGCAATGATTGAAGTGGCGTTGCACTTTGTTTTCAACGACGGCTGTTCTAAGAGGCATGAAAGCATACTTCCACTAGAATTTTTTAGAATTAATTTTGTGAAAAATTGCAGTTTAGCAGATGCGGAGGCTACTAGTAAGATAGCTATTGGTCGATTGAGAAACAGTATGGTGGCACTAGTTGTTGGTGGATTTGTCTGTGCGTGCATACCACGCGCCAAAAAACGTAACGAGAAGTAGGCGAATAGTAGCAATTGTCGGAGGTGCGTTAGGCGCTTGTCGCCTACACGCTCACATGCTAGCTGCTTGTAGACACTTGCGTTAGGCTGATGTCAGCTTGAAGCGATGGGATTAGATGCTATCGACAAGGTGCATTTTCAGTGAAAAACAACATGGTGGCAACATCTGTTGGTGCAGTTTTATGGCATGTGATTGCCATGCGCCGACAATAGGAAGCAAGGAGTAGGTGAATGCAGCAGCTACCGTAGGTGCGTCAGATGTGTGTCGCCTACGCACTCCCGCACTAGCTTATTGTAGACACTAGTGTTAGGTTGACATTAGCTTGGAGCGATGGGATTGGACAACTGGGACAAGATGCATTTTCAGCGAGAAACAACAAGGTGGCAGTAGTTGTTGGTGGATTTGTCTTGTGCGTGCTTGCCACGAGCTGATAATAAGCAACGAGGAACAAGCGAATGGCACCATTTGTAGGTAACGTTAGGTGTGTGTCGCCTGTGTGATCCCGGGCTAGCTGCTTGTAGATGTTGGCGTTAGGCTATCATAAGCTTGGAACAATGGGATTGGACACCTATAATAAGGTGCATTTTCAATGAGAAACAGCATGATGGTAGCAATTGTTGGTAGATTTTTTTGGCGCTTGCTTGCCATGCGCCGATAATAGGCAGCAAGGAGCAGGCAAATGGCAATAGTTGTCAGAGGTACGCCAGGCACGTGTCTCCTATGCACTCACGCGTTGGCTGCTTGCATACGGTGGTGTTAGGCTGTCGTCAACTTGGAGGGATGGGATTGGACGCGTGCAAAAATGTGTATTTTTAGCGAGAAACAACATGGTGGCAGCTGCTGTTGGTGGATTTGTCTGGCGTGTGCTTGCCACACGTCAATAATAGGTAGCGAGGGGAAGGTGAGTGGTATCAGTTGTTAGAGGTGCGTCAGGTGCGTGTCACCTACGTGCTACTGCATTGGCTACTTGAAAACACTGGCATTAGGCTGACGTTAGCTTGGAGCAGCGATAGGATTGGACAGGAGCGATAGGATTGGACAGTAGCGACAAGGTGTATTTTCAAAGTAGTTTAGCAAGCTTGCATCTGAGGAGCATGGTAGTTTGTATAGTCGAGTCCATTCCGTGGGAAGGATATGGAGTTTGAGGAACTCGTAGGCTTAAAGGCATGGAAAATTCATAGTCGGATTGCGTTTCCAGATGGTGTCTATATTGAGCTTTGCGAAAGGTGGCCTTCTTTGTAGGCTCTCAGATAATGCAAGGTCAAAAATCTAGTCTACAGTCATCCACCTGAGAATAAATTAGGTCCTAAAATGCATTTCCTAGTATCTTCGGCGGCATTATTCTTAGTTTCCTAGCGAGGTCGTCTAGTAGTCGCAGAGTTTTCGTCAATCCTTTCGAGCACATCAAGCTCCTGGAGGTGGAAATCCAACAAGGGTGGAAATCATTGAAACTTGAATGGTATTTTTCTCTCATATGCCCCCACAACTTTGCTCTAAAAATAAATAAGGAGCCAAAGTTCGGTATGATGAGTTGCAGTGGAATCCCCTCCAAAACTCTGGAGTTGGAGCAAGAGGTTAAGGTCGGGAATGGTGGAGCTCTTGATGTTGACGTCCCATTTTTGGAAAACTTTCCCTAACTTTCAGATAAAGAATGGACCGAGTTCTGGAAGATGATGGGCATTTATGCCTTGCCCCCAAACAATTTCCATAGATTAGTTGGCTTTTTGTCTATTATTGTATTTTCATTCTAGTATTGAATACTTTGTTTGAGCAATCGATACGTGATTTTTCAATCGTTTTTTAATAAAGCGATGAAAATTTGGTTCATGCAGAATTTTGAGAATGTATTAAGTATCTTCTACAAACGGTTTATTTTTTGAATCTTCCGATCCGAACATTGTCAAATGCCCCAATTGCCACCATGGGCATCCACTGAGAGATTTTTTCCTCCAATTTTGTCTTTCGGAGAAAGGCTTTGCTTTGACTTCTGAAAGAAGGGCTTTATATTGTTTTCAATGAATAGATTTTTGATTTATTTCATAAAAAGGCTTAGAGCGATCCCCAGATAGAGTCCTGGATTTCGTCCAGAAGGATGATTTGGATTGCTTCTAAGAGGAAGGCTTGAAGTGTTTCCAGGAGGAAGGATTGACGTGTTTCTAGGAGGAAGACTTGAAGTGCTTCCCGGAGGAAGACCTTGATTCTTCGCGGGGCCAAGGTTTGGATGCTTCATAGGGATAAGGCTTGGATGCTTCGCATTGCTAAGGCTTGGATGCTTCACAGGGGTGAAGGCTTGGATGCTTTATAGGGGAATATGATTCGTTGGGCAAAGGCTTGGATGCTTCACAAGGTGAAGGCTTGAAGCTTTGCATGGCGAAGGCTTGGATGTTTTGTATGGCGAAGGCTTGGATGCTTCGCATGGCAAAGGCTTGGATGCTTTACATGGTGAAGGCTTGGATACTTCGCATGGCGAAGGTTTGGAGCAAAGGCTTTGATTCTAGAAAGAATGTTTTAGGTGCTTCTCAGAATAAGGCTTTGGATTGCTTTGAGTACTTCTTGGAAGAAGTCTTGAAAATTGTGTATGATATACATATTTATTTGTATAAATTCAAAATTATTTGATATACTTATTTCTAATTCAAATACATGGTTCTTGAATTTAGAAGACAACATGAGAAACAAAACTGAAACTTTTATAGACTTATATGTCTCATGGATTTTGAAATGCAGCTTGTGGCAAGCGATGACAAGATCAACTCCATTAGCATGCACCTAGTTGATGCGAATCACCTTTGATGCAGGCTCCTCTAGTTTTATGTTCTCCAGATGATCTGTCATCTTCTTTTTTATGTAATCATTGCAATGTCCTTCCTTCACGAGATTTTGGAGATATCTGTCAAAAGATATAGATATGTTGATGTTATGCCTATAGCATTCATAATAGGCACACCATTTGGTTTTATCACCCTTCTCTTTATAGCTTTTGACGGGTTCTAGTTTTTTTAACCAACACTTGCCTTTGATCTCACTATGAATCAGGTGAAGTACTACTAAGAATTGTAGATTAGGCTTCCCAATGGCTAAGGCATTGGAAGTTTGGTTTACCTTGAGCTTGTTAGACCACCCTTATGAAAATTTGTTGTCGACATCCTCTTTGCATGGTGATGACAATTTAGAGGCTTTCTCGTAAATCCCAGCATGATCTAGCACATGGGTAGCATTCTTTTCATCATCCTAGCATAAATTTAGCTCTGCTAAGGAGAGCATCTTAGTGAGGCTATGGGCATTGTTCATTAATATGTCTCTATAAAGTTGGTTATCTCGGGGAAGCCCTTACTTGAATTCCATTACCACGACTATGTCATTGCATCCGACTATCCGAGTTTTTTCCTCATAGTACCTCCAGATGTATTATCGCAGAGTCTCTTTTGATCTTTTTTAATAGAATAGAGATGATCTTTCATCACTTCGATAGTGTGAAGTTGTGAGTATTGTTTCACAAATGCAAGAGCTAGCTCTTCAAAAGAAGCGATGGACCCTTGAGGGAGATGGTTAAACCATATCAATTCTTGGCTTTGCAGAAAAGCTTGGAACACTTTGCACATGAGTGCATCACTGTATCTTGAGGAACTATGAATCCTCGATAATAGTCAATATGATTCATCGGGTCTTAAGTTCATTTGAACTGATTAAAGCTCGGAGTTGTAAACCTTTGAGGGAATGATTACTCCTCAATGTCTCTCACATAAGGTGAGGATGATTTGATTTGGCGACGTAGATAGTCTTCTTGATCACCGTCACGTTGGATGCGGATGTGCTGATCCAATATTTTTTGGACATCACCAGCTTGCAACGCACCTTGGTGAGGTTGTGAGCCATAATGTGACAACTATCATTGTCCACCTAGAATCTCAGTTTTTTATTTTTGAGATCGTTTGGGTGAGTATGTCTTGTCCCGTTCCTCGCTTTGATGGCCAGCGCGTTCTAGAGTGTTTCTAGAAGTTGTGTGTTGCCTCCTGCTCCCATGCGAATGTTCAATTGGCAATGATGTCCCTACACATACTCCAAGTCGCTTATGCATTGACTGCCTTGTGACGTTATTAGATTTTTGTTCTGCTAGTATGACTTTCCTTTTCGGAGTCACTTTGCAAAGTGTCATGAGACATCATTCGACATCAGATTGTTTTCTTTCCATGGCATCTTGGAATGTCATCTTACCATCTACATGATGTGGAATGTCTCCCAGGGTCTTGACTTATTAATTTAGCTACACAAGCTCTGACTATATTTGGACTTGATTGCTCAACCTTTGAACTTGCGGATATAAGATATTTTGACGGGTTTGGCTCTGAGGTGTTCACATATTACATCGAGACCTTTGCCTTTGGAATTGGTGGTATGTATCAAGTCCCTCTTGTGCTCGATTTTGTCTTAATATGTCATGGTATCCATCCAGGAATTCCCGTAGATCCTTGTTTGCATAGGGCTGACTCAGTCTTGATGCTTTTGCCAATAACCTCCCATCAGTTTGCTGAAAACGTATAGTTCCTTTTTCTAATGCAGGTGCATGAGTTATTGGGACATGGAAGGTTCTGAATCCAAAAGTTAGAATCAGTCCCTGCATCTCCATGGACGCCTTGATAGTCACGCGTTAGGAATGACTTTGGTGTTCCTCCAGAGTTACATTGTGCACTCTGTTCTCAGCTTGTGATGCGGAAGCTGAAATACCACCCTCAGCATATTAAATGGAATGACAAGTCCTTGCCATGCTGAATGCGAGGACTGAATGAAAAGCTTTGACGAACGATAAATAACGTTCAAGAACTTCGAACAATATCGATGAATGACGAACAAAGTATGATGAATGATGAAAAAAATTTGATGAACATGGAACAATGTTGATGAATGATGAATGAATGTGAGAGCTCCTGTGATGACCCAGAAATTCGAAAAAGGAAATTTTGGAAATTTTAGAAGGAAAATGACGACTTTACCCTTGGTTTAAGTGGTCAAAGGTTGACTATTTTCTTAGAATACAATTTGGATGTTCCGTGCGGACCGTTGTATAGGTCTTGGAATCCTGAGTCTGTAGACAAGAAGCATGCCAAATTCGAAGTTTGAACATGATAGTTACTGGTCTAAGAAGGCCAAGGGTATTTTCGTAATTTTGAACCTTAAGGGCATTTTAGGCTTTTGGAATTTTGTTGAGTCATTGTGGGATGGGGGGACTGACCCATTTGGCCATGTGACATCTGTCACTTTCCTTTACAGATTAGTGGCAATTGTTATTGCTGTATGTGTCTTTTGGTGTTAGTGTGGGTGCATTGTTAGGTTAACACCCGAGAACTCAACAACTCACCATACTCCCACAACCCTGAAAACATAGAATAGAGAAGAGTTGAAAGGTGAAATGAGTAAAAACGAAAGGAAAATAGAAGAAGAAATGGAAATCGAGCTCTGACCTGAAAACCCAAAAATTGGATGGAAGCCTAAATTTGATTTTCACGTTTCGAACGTTGATTGATGAACCAAGCTTATATGAAGCCTTCTAAGATTCATACAACTTGAACAAGCACAAAATCGAAAGAAAGTGACACGGTTTAAGCCTTGAATAGAGCCTGCTAATACCTTGAAATTTCGAACTGAAATTGAACTTGTTTGAGGTATGAATTCATTAACTTGAGATCATATATCCTTAATTGGGATCGACTACATAGATTTGGATTAAACAATTACAGAAATTAATGCAGAATTGGAAGAATTCCATCTGGGTCAAACATGCTGGTCGAAGGACCCGTTTTGCAGGAAATGGGTGAGGAAGACGACAATGGGTGAGGAAGACGACAATATAGTAGATACTGTAGCACGCAGCTGCTTGCGGTGGCGTGTGGGCGCGTATGGGAACGTTTCTCGAGGTATAGTCAACATATGTTTTGATATAATCGATGTAACTAACATTTTGGCATAAGTTTCGAGTCGACCAGATATCATTTTAGAATAGTATTGTGTATCCGAAGCATATGTATACGTTTTTAATACATATATTAATCATGAAAATTTAGGGGATTTTACTATAAGATTATTTGACGTATTAGTGATCCTTAATAATGGGTTTTGACAGGATTGATTATTCCTGAAATTTACGAAAAAGTGTACAATTTGGAATTGAGCAGCTTAGACAATGTGTGAGTGGACTTTTGTTTTATAAATGATTATGCATACATAGTTAAACGTTTTCTATGATTGATTGCATGATTTGAGTTACAATTGATTCGATAGCGATTTGATGTGATTACTTGATGATTTTATGGATTGACTTGTCTGTTTCTAGACGTGATTTTATGAATTTGCGTGAAAATAGTGTTTTGGGCTTGAGACCTTATAGGAAATGATTTTGACTTGTAGTTGGAGTTAATATGTTGTTGAAATGATGATTTGGATGTATTAATTGGTTTTTGACACGATTTACGGTGTTTAGTGAAAATAGTGTTAGGCATAGGCCCTGTTCGAAAATGATGTTTCACTGTGAAACGTGAGTCAAGGATGATTTATAAGAAAGGTTTTGAGTAAATCCCTGGACAGTTTTCATTGTGACTGTGATGAGTTCTCAGACGGTCGAAGCTAGGGTTATTTCCCAAACAACCAGAGCTTGGGGTGATTGATTGTGTTCCTAGACGGTCGAAGCTAGGTGTGTTTCCCAGAAAACTGATGCTCGAGGTATTGGTGTTCCTAAGCAGCCGTGGCTATGGGTTTTCCCAGATGGCTGATACTCGTGGTGATTATTGTTGTTGTTGTTGAGAAGAGTTAGGGGTGTTCCCAGATGGCTATGGGTTCACAAGCAGCCGAACCTAGGGGTGTTCCTAGACGGCTAATGCTCGGCGTGATTATTGTGACTGATATTCATGTACTTGTGACTAGTACTGTTGTGATTTATTGATGTTGATGGTTGTGTCCAGAAATTTTACTCGGTTGGACAATATGGATTTCGAGAAATGTGGGCCAAGGGCTCGAGAAGAGTTATGATTTGCGAATCCCAAGGGTTTTTTCTAGGTGATGTGAAATGAGACCCGGTGGGTTATGTTTTTAGTCTATGCATGCATGTTTTATATGTCAGGACCTTACCCATCTAGCACCATATTGTCTGCTTTGGGCCTCGCCCTCACAGTTTTGTTTTCGGGAGCTCACGTGCAACTTTCTAGTAGGTCACCCATTATGGAATTACACCAGCTTCAACATACTTAACTTTGGAGTTCCAACCGAACTCAAAACCAGTGAGTTCCCAAAAGGCCTAGTGCTAAATAGGTGTGTGCTTACACATAAAAGGTACATCACCATTCCCCTCGCAGGAATATGGGATCGTTCACTGTTCCCTCTAGGACACGGGTCTTACAATTCACCCCCCTTAGGGCCCCAGCGTCCTTGCTAGCACACTTCCCGGTTGGGGTCTGGCTCTGATACCATTCTGTTAGGACCTGACCCATCTAACACCATATTGTCTGCTTTGGGCCTCGCCCTCACAGTTTTGTTTTCGGGAGCTCACGTGCATTTTCCTAGTGGGTCACGCATCATGGAATTGCACTAGCCTCAACTCACTTAACTTTTGAGTTTCAACCAAACTCAAAGCTAGTGAGCTCCCAAAAGGCCTAGTGCTAGATAGGTGTGTGCTTACACATATAATGGATATCACCATTCCCCTCGTAGGAATGTGGGATCGTTCACCGTTCCCTCCATGACATGGGCCTTACATTATAACTAGAGGGTAAAAAGCTGTTTTGAGATGTGTTTAAAGATATTATTTTTGTCCACTCACACTTTTATTGTTTTTGATGACCCTCCAAGCTGTGGCCAAAAAATTAGGGCGAGAGGTGGAGGCATGAGTGGGGTTCAGTACAATTATCCCTGATCTAACAAGGGTTGAGGGCATTTTTGGAACTTCATTTAGCTTGTCATACTAGAGCAGTATCAGGCATAATTATCAAAGTCTTTTTAGGACAGATCCTGTTAACTTGGTATTAGAGCAATGTTGTACTCATTATGTTTTCCATGTCATACCTCCAAGACGCGAGCTTCGTGCACGACCTGATAATGAGATAAGATACGAGGGTATATGAGATCCCGGGATAGCTGTTGGGATGCAATTACCCTAGATTGGGGTCGAACGTTGTGTATTGCGCTTCGATAATGGAGGTCTTGTATGGGTCAAGATAGCAGACGAGCCCATAGGCTAGGAATGCAGTATGTGTTGGCGAGTTGGACTTGGACGAGATAGTTGAGTGAATACCTCGGTTAGAGCGAGTTTTTAACATTTTTAATATGTAATGGTAACTTCTCGATAGGATGTGGTTGACCAGTAGTCTTGTGCTGGGTAACTAGGCATGCCGATCGTGGAATGGATGGGGAATAGGACTCAGATGGAGTCAAGATGTCGGTTTAGAAGTCGATATAAGTCACCGTAGTGCATCAGGGCTTGAGCAGAATCAAAAAATTGAAACAAATGGAGGTTCGATAGGAACCCATGTTACTAATGTGGATTTAGTCTCCTAAGTTTTTGGAGGGATGTGTTTGAATTTTAGGACTAAATTCCTTAAGGGGGATAGATTGTGATGACCCGAAAATTAGAACAAGGAAATTTTGGAAATTTTAGAAGGAAAATGACGATTTTACCCTTGGTCTAAGTGGTCAAAGGTTGAATTTTTGTTTAGAATACAATTTGGACTTTCCGTGAAGACCATTGCGTAGGTCTCAAAATCCTGAGTACGTAGACAAGCGGCATGCCAAAATCTGAGTTCGGACGTGATAGTTACAGGTTTGAGAAGGCTATGAGGTATTTTCGTAATTTTTTACATCAAGGAAATTTTTACTTTTGGCATTTTGTTGAGTCATTGGAGGAGGGGTGACTCACCAAGTTGCCCATGTGACATTTGTCACTTCCCTTTACATATTAATGGCAATTGTTGTTGTTGTATGTGTGTTTTAGTGTGAGTGTTGGTGCATTATCAGGTTAATACCTGAGAACCCAACGACTCACCCTACTCCCATAGTCCATGAAAATATAGAATAGAGAAGAGTTAAAAGGGGAAATGAGTGAAAACGAAAGGAAAATAGAAAAAGAAATGGAGATGGAGCTCAGACCCGAAAACCCAGAAATTAGAAGGAAGCTTAAATTTGAATTTCACGTTTTGGACATGGGTTGATGAAACCAAGCTTATATGAAGCCTTCTGAGATTTATGCAACTTGAACCAGCACAAAATCAAAAGAAAGTGACACGGTTTAAGCCTTGAACAGAGCTTACGAATACCTTGAAATTTCGAACTGAAATTGGACTTGTTTGAGGTACAAATTCATGGACTTGAGATCATATATCCTTAATTGGGATCGACTCCATGGATTTGGATGAAACAATTATAGAAATTGATGCAGAATTGGATGAATTCCATCCGGGTCGAACACTCGGGTCGAAAGACCCGTTTTGTAGGAAACTGGTGAGGAAGACGACAATGTAGTAGGTACTGTAGCAGGCGCGTGAGTCCCACACGTAGCTGCTTACGACTGCGCGTGGGGGCGCATGGGAATGTTTCTCAGCATAGGTTTTGATGTAATCGATGTAACAAATATTTTGGCACAAGTTTGGAGTCGATCGGATATCGTTTAGGTATAGTATTGTGTATCCGAAGCGTATGTATATATTTTTAATACGTATTTTAATCCAGAAAAATTAGGGGATTTTAATATGAGATTATTTGAGGTATTAGTGACTCTCAATAATGGTTTTTGATAGGATTGGTAATTCCTGAAATTTAGGGAGAAACGTATAGTTCAAAATCGAGCAGCTTCGACGGTGGGTGAGTAGACTTTGTTTTATAAATGATTATTCATGCATAGTTAAACGTTTTCTATGATTTATTGCATGATTTGAGTTACAATGGATTGGATAGCAATTTGATGTGATTACTTGATGATTTTATGGAGTAACTTATCGGTTTTTGGACATGATTTTATTGATTTGCTTGAAAATAGTGTTTTGGCCTTGAGACCCTATTGGAAATGGTTTTGACTTGTATTTGGAGTCAATATGTTGTTGAAATGATGATTTGGATGTATTCACTGGTTTTTAACACGGTTTACGGTGTTCAGTAAAAATGGTGTTGGGCATAGGCCAAGTTCAAAAATGGTGTTTCACTGTGAAATGTGAGTCAAGGATGATTTGTAAGAAAGGTTTTGGCTATATCCCTGGACAACTTTCATTGTGATTGTGATGAGTTCCCAGAAGGTCGAAGCTAGGGGCATTTCCATGACGACCGAAGCTTGGTGTAACAACCCGTCCCGAGAGCCGGAATTAGTAGACCAACTAAGGTGTGAGTAGTAAGGTTAATCCGTGGTTAGTTGGTCCCGATAAGGTCTCTGGTGTAGAATGACGATTTTGCCCCTGGTTTGGGCAAAATAGTTGACTTTTAGTTCGGGTGGTCAAATGGGGGTTGACCAGTGACCAGGACGTAGTTTAGGACGTCACGAATCTATAGGCAGGTGGTACGCCTGATTCCGACATCCGAGGAGGAAATTGTGATGTTCGGAAGGTCGAGGGCATAATCGTAATTTAGGTAAAATAGGGGAAAATAGTTGACTTTTTGAATAATCGAGTTTTGGTAGGTTGACTTAGGATGGTTAGGTAGCTTTCGACGTCCTGAGTTCGATGACAGGCGGCACGTATTCATCGGACTTACGAGGCGAGAGTTACGGGTCTAGGAAGTTTTGGTAAAATCGTAAAAATGTGTAAAACTGGAGGGTATTTTGGTCTTTCTGCACATTGGGATTTGTGCAGAAAGAAGGAAATGGACGGCTGGGATGGAGCTATTTGGTGAGAGAGTAAGGAGGATTGGTGACATGTGGCAAGGGGCTAGAGGATTCTGGGAGAATCCTGTGTGGTCTCAGCCCAAATAATTGGGGTGCACTCTTGCAACCCGTGCAGTTCTTCGATACACAGAGAAACAGAGTGAGCTTGTGAGGAGAAATTGAGGAGTGATCGTGGCTGGTGATGAGTTCTGGTGAGTGAGGGAGGAACAAGAGACGGAAGGGAGGCTGGTAGTCGTGAATTGGTGGTGACATCGTGCACGGCGGCACGGCGGAGGTGCGGAGAAGTTTTGGGGAAAACAGGGAGTCTGAGAGTTCGAGGTGGTGGCTACGCCGTGAGGTGAGGCAAACCAAGGCGAGGGGAGGCTGAGGAGACTGCAGGGAGACCAACGAACACCGTGGTACGCGGCGGTGCGCACGGCGGAGCTGCAATCGAAAGGTAAGTTTTCCTGCCCTGTTCTTCCCGTGGATTTCATTTGGAAAGTCGTGGACCTAGGGCTAGAGTCGAGGGATCTGGAGGTTAGGGTGAGACTCCTGAGAGTCCTAGGAATCGTTTGAGTGTGCTACCGTGATGGGTGGTGCACGGTGGTGGAGAGCACGACGGAGGGACCTTCAGTACTCTGTTTTGGCCGTGGGTTCAAACGGCGAGTCGTGAAGGTAGGGGCTGAGTCGAAGGTCTAGGAAGGTTGGCTTAGGTTCAGTGAGGTCCAGGGAATAGTTTGGTGAAGCCACCGTGAAAGGAGGTGAGCTGGGTGGCTGGATCGTGAAGCAGGGGAGTTTGGGGCCGTCTGGTTCGAGCTTGAGTCGACGATGTAGGAGATGAATCGAGGTGAATGGAGTTGGGGACTGATTAGGGCAGGTTTGGACGAAGAAAATGGTAAAGGAAGGAGGTGAGATGGTGACTGGACGGCGGAGAACGGTTCTCGCCGGTCCAGTTGCAGCGGCCGGTTCAGTACAGTGCACTCGAGGTTGGGGGTGACACTGTAGCTGGCGCGTGAGGGCCACGCGCAGCCACTTTGGGCGGCGCGTGGGGGCGCGTGCGGCGGCGATGGGGAAAACGGTCAACATGGTTTTTGGTCCAGGAGTTCTGGTGAATTCAATGGAGTTGGTTTCGGGGCAATCGGACGTCGTTTGAGGTTAGGTCCGCGAGGGTGAAAGTTTAGGGTCCCGGGTTTTAGGTTTTCGGATCGGGGATTTTTGAGGAAATGTAGGTGAGTGTTTGTAGATGTAATAGTAATGTAATTTGATGGTGATTGACAGGATCGAGATTTCCCGAGGAAGCCGAGGAACGTGCTGGACGTTCGCGACGCGACTAGGGCTCAGTACTGTGAGTGGACCCTTTCCTTAAATTCAAACATGCATAACTGTTTTCGATAATTGTTTTATGGTTTTGTTTATGGTTTTATGTTTCTCGAATATGTTTTGTTGGTTTTACCTATTTGCACGTTTTACGAGGAAGTACAGTTTTTAGCACGTTTTATGAGAAAAGGGTGATTTTGGAAAGATAAATGATTTCTGTTTTGGTTTGAAATCGAAAGGGACAATTGGATTTGGGTCAAAGGCTTGAAAAGTGGTATTCTGGATTTGGGTTCGGAATGACGGTTTTAGATGCCGGAGGGGCATCGGACCAGTGATTTCGGATTCGGGTTTGGATATGGACTGGTACATGGTTTTCAAATGATTTTGGGATTGGATTTGCTGGATCTGGATATTGGGTTTAAAGACCCGGATATATGTGACGGGGGACCGGCCGGATTGGGTTTAAAGACCCGGATTGAGTTTAAAGACTCGGATAAATTGATTTCCCCCGTAGGCCTTGAGTTTAAAGACTCGGGAGTTTAAAGACTCGGATATGATTAAGGCCTGGATTGAGTTTAAAGACTCGGGAGTTTAAAGACTCGGATAGGTCCAGCAGGTTTGATCGGGAAATGAGGATTTAAGCGTTCTGGTTTATGATACGGGTTTTGATACTCATGCCATGATTTCCAAACTGTTTATAGTGTTTCTGTTTCTTACGATGTTTTATGAGAATTGAGTTATAACTATGTTAATAACTGTTGGTTATGCATGTGGTTTTCAAAACGGAGGGCCAAACCCTATTTTGTTATCAAATGGTTTTCGAAACTTTTATTCTTTTTAGTCCACTCACACCTTTTGTTTTAAATTGCCCTCCAGGTTGTGGAGCGAACGCGGGGTCTTGACGTCGAGGCAGAGTCTGAGGCATAGGAGGGACGTGAGGGATCCCAGAATGGTTTAGAGTTCCCGTGTGCGTGTACTTTATCAGTTTTTATTTTTCTTTGTGTTTCGTACTACGCTCTGTAAACGATAACTTCGGGATATTGTGTTTAATTACTCCTGCGTCTGACTGGGTTTGAGTGAGTTTTCCTTGGGTGTTGTGTCGGGGAGTCAGACGGAAGCGGGATTTACCTCGGGTTTCGGGGTGAAACCGGGGTGGGTCTTGACACTTGGGGTGATTGATTATGTTCCCAGACGGTTGAAGCTAGGGGTGTTTCCCAGACGACCAAATCTCGGGGTATTGGTGTTCCCAGGCAGCCGCAGCTGGGGATGTTCTCAGATGGCTGATGCTCAGGGTGATTGTTGTTGTTGTTGTTGAGGCCATGGTGGTCGTTCACAGGCAGCCGAAGCTACAGGTGTTTCCAGACGGTTGATGCTCGGGGTGATTATTGTGACTGATATCTATGTACTTGTGACTAGTACTGTTGTGATTAATTGATGCTAATCGTTGTGTTCAGAAATTTTACTTGGTTGGATAAACCCGGGCTCAAGATGTGTTATGATTTGTGAATCCCACGATTTTCTATGTTATGTGAATTGAGACCCGGTGGGTCATGTTTTAGTCTATGCATGTTTGTTTTATAACTGGAGGGTAAAAAACTGTTTTGAGATGTGTTTTCAAATATATTATTTTTGTCCACTCGCATTTTTATTATTTTTTTATGACCCTCCAAGTCGTGAAACGAAAATCGGGGCGAGAGGCGGAGGCAAGAGTGAGATTCGGTAGAGTTATCTCTGGTCTGACAAATGTTGAGGGTATTTTCGGAACTTCAGTTAGCTTGTTAGACGGGAGCAGGGATCAGACACGGTTATAAAAGTCCTTTTAGGACGGGTCCAGTCAGCTCCTCTTGAGCATTTCTCAATTCAGCTCTCAATGAAAGCACCAATTGTTGAAGCAGAAATTATACTTGTTGCAAAAAGTCTTCACAATCCCTGCAAATAGCAAACAAGAAGAAAATTAACGGGATGAAGGTTGAAGCTCTGGGCGTTTTTCAACCAAGAACACTCTAATACTTAAGTTAGGATTGAGAAATAAATAGAAAATGTTTTGAAGCGAAGAATCGGCTTACCTTTCAAAGTGAAATGTACGTATCTATTTATGGAGAAATCTTGTGAGTCTTAGAGCTTTTTGATTGGTCGATCAATTTTGTAATTAATAATATATTTTTAATGAAATATATTATTTAATAATTATAATAATTATAATAATGATTTATTATTAGGAATAATGATGATAATTATAATGTTTAATATTATTATTAATTATTCATTATTATGAATAATGTCAATTAATTCTCGGGAAGAATATTAATATTATTAAAACTATAATCTGATTCAATAATATATTATACAAGTAATATATTATTTAATGTATAGGTATTTTTGAGTCTTTAATGTCATTATCAGGGCCAATTTAGACATTATAAAAATTATTGGACATGTGAAAACTGTTGATGTTTCATTGAAGTCAATCCCAGGCTTCTGTGAATACCCTTTAGCAACCAACCTTGCTTTGTGTTTTTGAACTGAACCATTTAAGTTTAGCTTTGTCTTGTACACCCACTTCACACCTATCACTTTCTTGTCTGAAGGCCTGTCTACAAGCTCCCAGGTAGAGTTCTTTTCAATCATTTCCAACTTTGTCTACATTGCATTCTGCCATACTTTATCTTGAGCAGCCTCTTGATAATTTTCCGGTTCAACAACGCACATGTTGCATCTTGCATAGATCTCATTTAGGAACCTCATCTTGACTGGTGTTGAACCAGACTCAGAAGTACTGGTGCTACCTAAACCAGGTTCATATCCAGGGCTGATTCCCTGGTTTGGTGTAGGAGAGGAACTTAATGTTCCCTGATCTTCAGCTGTGACTGGATCCACCTCACTGTCAAGCAGAACAGTGGCTTCTCCTTCCTTCCCTTCTTCCTAGTTCCAGACTCCTTTATCATTGAACACAACACTCCTAGAAAGTACAATCTTCTTAGTCATAAGATTGTAAACCATGTAACCTTTCTCCATATGTCCATACCCCATGAACACTTCTTTAGCTCCTGCTTCATCAAGCTTCAATCTAAGCTGATTTAGCACATGGACATAGCACAATGCCCAAACACCCTTAACTGTGGTCTTCTTCCACTGTATTTCTCAAAGGGAGTCTTTCCTTGGACTGCCTTGGTTGGACACCTGCTCAGAAGATAAGTGGCAGTACTTACTGCCACACCCCAGAACCTATATGGTATTCCCTTCTCATGCAACATAGACTTTGGCATTTCCACGATTGTTCTATTCTTCCTCTCAACAACACCATTCTGCTGAGGGGAATAGGCAACTGTCAGCTGTCTTTCAATCCCACACACTTCACAGTAGGTTTGAAACTGATTTGAGGTGTATTCCCCACCCCTGTCACTTCTTAGCTTCTTCACCTTGTATCCAGTCTGAAGTTTCACTATTGCTTTGAACTTCTTGAACACATTTAGTGCCCCTGATTTCTGTCTCAGAAAGTACAACCAACACATTCTTGAATAGTCAATAATGAATGTGATAAAGTATCTGTTTCCACTAACAGTCTCTTTTTGCATTGGACCACAAATATCTGAGTGTATCAACTCATGTGGTGAGGATGCCCTCCATGCTTCCTCAGTATCAAAGGCTTCCACATGCTGTTTTCTTGCAACACACCCTCCACAAACCTCCAATTCAGCAGTTAGACTAGGCAAACCAACTACCATTTCCTGTTTCTGCAATCAATAACTCTAGCTCTGATACCATGTTGATGTTTCAACAATCAGGGCAACACCTCATGTAATCATTGCACTGATTTCACGATTGAATTGATGCAGACATGAATCTGATCAACTGTTTTTCTTCTGTTTTGCAGGGGAAGGTCGAAGACCAGATTTTCAGGTAATTTCTTCAACTCTAAATCTCCTAGCTGTTTATAAAGATTAGCTATATTGGTTTTAGGATAGAAGAGTGAATGTGAGACTATGAGAATCGATACGATTGGATTGAATTGGTTGTTTTGATGTATGGAGAATATGATTTCATAATAGTGCACATAAATTGTTGGATGAATTGGTTGTAGATATGACTACTGATTTCTTTGTAGATATGACTACTGATTTCTCATTATAATTGTTGCAGTACATTTCCAATACATTTCACACGATTCTTGTACTCTCACTGCCCTCAACTCACACACAGTACCTCAACCTCTCTAAAACGGTTACACACAAAGTGCATGACAATATGATGTCATCACTAGCCTATCTTAGTTTCTAAAAGATGACACACACAATCTAAGTGAGAGAAATCTATTATTCTATCACACACTCTTCTTTCTTCTGCACCAAGCAACCAAAATAGCTTTAGGGGATAGTGATCAGGTGTGATGGAGAGTATGAGCAGGTCTATACACCAACAACAACTCCACCATTTTTCGGTAATTTATGGTTCCACACTGCACTTCTCTTGTGATCGACAATGCCGTCTGCTCCTCTACGACTTTAGTTAATGTTTGTTTTCATGAAACCCTATTTTTCTAATTTTCATTCGCTTCCAAAACCAAAAAAAAGAAAATTTGAATTTTTCCACGAAATTGACATTTTGTCGTGTCTTTGTATTGCCTGTGGATTTTCAGGTGGATAGTACTAGAAGGCATGAAATTATTCTTGAGGCAGTTCAGGTCCTAACAGATCTCAACCTCACAATAAAAAAAGCTTACATTTCTTCCGATGGGCGGTGGTTTATGGATGGTGATAAATTCAAATTTTCATTTTTTTTTTCATTTTAATTTTCTCACTGTTCTTATTTTATCTCTTGAGGGAGTCGGATTAGTTTTGAGGGTGTCGGACTGTGTTTGAAGTTTGTGTTTCTATGAAAATTTGTATACTGAAAGGTTTAATATCCTGACCCAAGAAAGCTAGAAACTGAAATTTAGTTTTCCCCTAAAACAAAGATGGGTAAATGTTAACTGGAATCACATCTAGGTTGCTAGTTGAATGATGATGTTGCATTTCAATCTTAGGTTCATATGGATGGTTGTGCTTCCAAATTTTGGTTCCCATGGGCCTTACTCGATTGGTTTTTTTTTTTTTAAATCTTAATATTTCAAATAAGATACATTATCATATAATGCACTTTGGTTTTGATAAGACTCTCTCATCAGTTTACTAATATATGAGATCAATTTTTTATTTTTTATGTTTTACAATTACTTAGATTTAAAGCATTGAAGGATTCGAACTTTATTACTTCAGATTTAAAGCATTGAAAGATTGTGTCATTGTGACCACTCCATTCAATGGACCGGTTCATTGAAGTCTAGTCCGTGCTTTTGTGTTCTTTGTGTTTTCATTTTTTGAGAGGCCATAACAAATGGATTTGACTATAATATTAATTAGAAAATTGGAAAATTTGGTTTGGAATGCCAGATACCCTTACTGATCTTGGGATATTGCTAGCCGGAGCCTGGACTGGTTTCTGGTGGCATGAATACGTTGGATTAGAATTTCAATTTTAGGTTGCATTGGCGGTCTGATTTGAATTTTCGTTATGGGTTTGAAACTCTACAAGATTACGGTCTATTTTATTTGCCGACATTGCATCAACCCACAGATCCCAGGACATCTTCCAGTTCTTCTAAAGAAAAGAAGAAAGGAAAAATTGGTCAACTGATGTTCGCTCCTGATCTGAAGGACTACGAGCTAGGAAACAACAATACTTTCATCACTGCCTTAGCAGATAGATTAAAATCAATAAAGCATTTTGAGCCTAACGTTTCCGTGATTATTGAAGTTCAAATGGCTAAATTGGAAGACCAATTTGCTGATTCTAGCGTAGACCCGCAAGTAAATATGATAAATAAGGACAAAGGGTAAATACAAGCTCTAGCCTGAAGAATTATTATCCTAGGCCTACTCCGGTGAATCTTCAATTTGAAGATAATGATATGGGCGAGAAATTATAGTACATTGATGGACAGATAGATTACTAGGTCCAGAATACCATGAGATACATGATGATGTTTTCATCCTCCTGTAAAACACATGGGAATTCAGATCATGCCATTGTATAGACAATTGTAGCAGGATTCATAGGATAGCTTCGAGGATTGTGAGATTTCCATATTAGCGAAGAAGCTAAAAGAGAGATTCTTGCTGCTACAAAAGTTTGTGAAGTAAATGGGCAGATTGTGGCTTAGGATGATGTGAAGAATACCCTAATCTACACCATCACCCTACATTTCATTGGATCTACTGAGCTCCAACAAGATAGATCTAAAGAACTCCCGATGAATCTTAAATGTTTTACTCTATCTGATTTTAGATGTGCAATGACGTGTTCTATGCTACGGTTTTTCTTAGATCTAATTTCTTTGCTAATTCCTAGAAAGAGAAGTTTTCTAGATTGCCCCCGTTATTCACGGAAAGGGTGCGAAGCCGAATACGTGGCAAATTCGGAAGAATTATACCTTATGACAGGTATACCTATGGGGAGCTCATTTCTTATATATGTGCTGAAGGTTTAGCACTCTGCAATGATATGAAATTGAAAATCAGCTTAATAAGCAGAAGGTTCTAGAAACAAAAGAGATGGGAGATTTTTGTGATTTGGATTCGAACCAAAAGACCCATCTACTGACGCAGTAAGGACCACTACAACCTAGAAACAGAAGAAGTTTTCCAAAATAAATATTCAGACAAGCCATTCCGATTATCCAAACCTTACAAGTCATACTGACGCAATAAGGACCACTCACGAATACCAAAGGAGGGTAAAGATAGGAAAGAAAATCCAATCGAAAAACCTATGGTATTCTACATATGTGGAAAGGTTGGGCATACAAAACTGAGTGTCGAACGAAAGACAAGATCAATAACCTTAACTTAGATGAACGACTAAAGCGTCAGTTATATCAAAAAATACTTAACTCATCAAATTTCAAAAGTAGTACCAATAAAATGGCATATCTAGAGGATGAAAAGTTGTTCACTTCATCAACAGAGGCTAGTGACACAGATTCTGAAAGTGATTTTTCTTGCAAACAAGATCATTGTATCATCGCAAAAGAAGAAAGTCTGCTTTTATACCTAATTGCCAAAATTGAGGATCCTCTCGAAAAAGAGAAGTCCTCGAGAAATACTTCACTATGGCCAAGGAGAAAGAAACTCCTAAGCCCATTGCTAAACGGCCTATCGAAGCTCATAACTTCAAGAAAATTGTTGATACAATAGCACAAAAGACGTGTAAAGAACCAAAAATAGCAGAAAGGAAACAATAAATCAATACTACAAAAGAAGAAATCAAAATTCCAAAACAACGAGTTGAAACCCTTGAACTTTATCACTTTTCTCCTGAAGATGAAGGCAAAGAAAATGAAAATGAAAGGAGTTTCAACATCATCTCAGATACTTCAAGAGATAAGAAAAGAAAAAGACACCTGAACCTGAACAAGTTCTGGAATGAATGGAACCCAAAAGTAGTATCTCGGCTCTAAATTAAGTAAGCAGCATTGACAAGGTGATCTCCCTGAAATGGTACTATGTTATTATGATATGTTAAAACTAAGCATCAAAGTAAACACAAAGTAACATTCAACATATAATGAAAGTGTATGCAATCTAGGAATTGAGACTATCTAAGTATGATTAACGTTTACTACAAAGAATAAAGAAGAAAAGGGGTTTTGAAAGTTTGTAGCCGAAGCTACGATTTACAACCTAGGAATTTAAATGCAAATGCTCATGCTAACTTGAACTTATTAACCATAGATTAGTTTCATACACAAAATTGACACTTTTACGTAACCAAAGTCAAATCAACAATCACATTATTTATTCTACTCCTGATTAATACTTACACATATTAAAATAATCACAAAACTTTACCTTCATTATCTCGATACTTTCGTAAACTTTTCATATTATAAGTTCGACAAATCCCGATTAACAATTACAATATGATTCACCTTTAGTTGTTGACTCAATGCGCCGAATCATGATCAACATTGAGTCTCCTCAATCATATTCTAAGTGCACTAAATCCTGAACAAAACAATTAGCATTCAATTGAAGATAAAGTAAAAAAACGTACGAAGCAATCAAAATTCAGAAAGTAATGCACATGGAGATTGAATTTAATGTTACAAGTATTGGAAGATATAAACCATCACAGGTAATGGATTATAAACACAACTAAGATTAAACTCAAGAACTTAGGTGAAAGTAAATAGTTATACTTTGAAATCAAAGTGTCATTTAAGATAGCAAAGTGAATGGAGAATGGATTGTTATTCACAAGGCTCTTTGAATCACAGATGGACCTTGCAAAGATGGGCAAACGTAAGGAATTTGGCTATAAACTCTTTTATTAAATCCATAGAAGGTGGCTAGTTTTAAATCTTAGGAAAACAATAGTTTATGAAATAATGGGACTCTACCTCTCATATAAATCCTAGGACCTCTATTTATAGGAGAAAAGTAATCCTCAATTAAATATGAGTTCACAATTTAAATCCTTACATAAAAATGTTTAAATTAATTAAATTGAAGTCCTAATATAAAAAGGTTTCCTTGAGGAAAAGGAATAGCAAAACCAATCTTGATTTGGACAAAAGTTTTCCACCATGGAGAAGGAAGACAAGTACTGGAAAATACAGGAGAAGAGTTTGGTAGATAGCCACTGACAATGTTGAAGAAATTCGGTGGTCAAAGGTACAAGAGAAGGCTGTAATGAATTTCGGTACATGCGCGCTAAAATAGAGCCTTCAGTTCGGGAGGCACGCGCTAAATTTGTCTGGCGTTGGTCGGCAAGCATTTGCCAAAATTGATTTTGGGTTGACATTATGGATTCGATTGCCTCCTACCGAAATTAATTTCAATTTTTTGTGGCCTCATCTATTTCGATAATAAATTCTTCAATATAACTCGATTGAGATAATGATTTTGCTCAAATTCTCATAATTCCAAGCTCTATCTAATTCCACACATTTCTCTCAAAATAGAATTTTTTTTCCTTCTTATCACTATACCATTCTTAGACATAGATTACACTAATCAGATGACAGTTTAAATTAAAACTGTCTGATAGTTTTGATTAAAACCGTCATCTATGACAGTTTTTTTCAATATTTTGGGAACTGATAGACAACACTTTTTGATAAAAGTCTTGTCTATGATTGTTTTTTCAGTATTTTGGGGAAGACACTTTTTAATTAAGTGTTGTCTATTAGAGTCTATTGGAAGTGAGGGAAATGAAAATTTGGTCAAAAAATGAAAGCGGCAGCTAAAATGCAAAACACGCTCCTTACTGTTCATCATTTAAAACAAAAAGGTTGAAGTTGAAGTTGCTGAACAAAACGCGAAGTGTTTCACTTCGAAACACCAAGGGCGAAACAACGAAACACTAAGGGCGAGAACGAGCTGAGAGGAGGTGGGGCTGCGCGTGGAGTAGCAATGGCTGTGTGACGAGCGACAATTGGCCCAAAACTGCTACTTCCTCCTCCGAGAAATTTCCGAGCTCAAGCTCAAGATCCAGGTCCTGGAACTCCAAGGGGGCGGGGCTTCCGTGTTTATGTCAAAGTCCGAGACCATCGCCAACCAGAAACCAGAAACCCCATTCAATCGTAAGGCGAGCGTTCATTTTTCGGATTCTATCATTCTTTTTTATTCAACCAGAAACCCCATTCAATTGTAAGAGAAATTAAGTCCCTCTAATATTTCTTTGTTTTGATTTATATTAAGTGAATTGGTTTATTGTATAGGAGGAAGATGATGATGAGTAGATGTTTTCTAATTAATCCACTTTTTTCATTCACATGAAATCATTTTGTAACTCAATTTCTTGCATAAAAATTAAGGATCAGACACTTTCACTTTTATTTCGAAATATTTGATTTATTTCTTGCTTAGTAAAATGGGTGCTTTGTTTTGATATTTAATTTGATGGGCATTGCCAAAGCTGAATTTTGTTTTGGTGTTTAATATGCAAGACATTGCCAATGCTGAATTGTGTTAGTGACAATCATTAAGGTTTCAAGTACATAGATTTAATGATTGTGTCACCTTCTTCTTTCCTCTTGTTTAAGTATCATATTTCAAAATTAGAAATTTTCTTAAATAGAAGTTTTTGTGCAGGATTTGTCCGCCCCACCATGTTCCGGTTATAACTTGCAGATACCTACCAAGGGGGGTGGTACATATGACATTCAATGTAATTTTAATATAATTGAAGCTTCCAAATAATTGTGTGAGATTGATTAAGCTATGGATTTAATTTCTTGGAAGATTGATATTTGGATTCTGATTATGCTTTTAATATTCGCAGGAATTGAGAAATATTTCAGCCAAAACAAAATTCAAAGTGTTTGCAAATCAGTCGATAAATGAATGGATAAACCGAAATGGAATCCCAAAGGTGAGTTGACAGGACCCCACCCGACTACACAACAAAAGTATCAGCGGATCCTGCTCCCGTTTGACAGGAATCCTATCAGAAAAGGGATACACGCATAACCTGCTAATTCATGCCTTCACCTCTCGAGCCTCGAATTCCATGCAGAAGTCTTGGAGTGTCATTAAAAAAATTCAAAGGTGTGAGTGGACAAAAATAAATATTTTCAAAACACAGTTGAAAACACAACTTTACCCTCCAAGTTAAAAGCATACATGCATATCAAATTGTATGAAAAATAGATCAAATCAAGAGTCAAATATCCGGACACAAAATCAATAATCAAACTATGTATAACCAATCCTCAGTATCCAATATCTATCATTCAAGAAATAGTCCCGATATCAATGCAACGAGTGCACTTGGGTTCTACGATGTCCGAGTATACACCAACGATCTACGACGTCTGGGTGATGGCATTCCCAAGATCTACGACATCCTAGTAATGTAAATATCTAACACTCCTGAGCCTGAGCCTCCCCTCGGAGACTCATCTCCAGGCAGTGTAATGGTGACCTTTCTAGGATCTACAACGTCTGGAGGATACCACTCAGGGATCTACGACGTCTGAAGGGAACAATCACATCATAGAGGATGCTAGTGTGGAAAACAGTTTTCAAACTCATAATTCCATATCAGAAACATTCATATCCCAATCATCTTAAAATCGTCGTAATAGGGCCTATACCCGAAACATAGTTTCATCAAATTACTTTCCAAAAAACCATCATAAAACAGTGTCCAAAAATATTTTATAAATTCAGGATTCATTGAATCATATCAAATCAATATTGAAATCATCTCAAGTCACAATCTTTCTTTCCAACCACAAGGACTTACATTTGAGTCGGATTCATTTCCAAAGGGGTCTCACTACCTAAAACATCATTTCAAAAATCCAAAACCATTATCAATCATGTATTCATATTTGACTGCAAATCGAAGTCAAAATCATTATCCAATTGGGTCTCAAACCCAAAATGCCATTTTCACACAAAACATGTGCCAAAACTACCCCGAAACAGTGTCCGATCAACTCGAAACCTGTGCCAAAATATTTGTTACATTGAATACATTGAAAACTGTGTTAACCGTGTCTCAAAAAGCTCGAGCACGTGCCTCCAGGCACCATCCAAAGTGGCAGTGTGTGGGAGTCACGCGCCCAGGTATTGCACACTCATCTTCAACCTCGTGACACCTAGTTTTTGCAATTCGGGTCACCCGACCCTGCGATCCGACCTGGTAACACTCTTTTTTAACCTTTGTTCAAATCCAATTCAACCAAGCTTCTCTAAACTATCAAAGGAAAAGTTCTATGCAATCAAACTAAGGAAACTCACCCAAAACTAAGTCCACATACCCAGGACTCCCGACCCAAAATCAATCATGGTGTATGGGAAATTCCCACATCCAAACCTGCATGCAAAGGGCTCGTTAAGGTCTTAGTGACCTAAAGAATAAGTTTACTAGCTTGTAATCAAGCCTACCTATCAAAACACAAACCCACCTACCCAAAACCTAAACACCCTCATGGGTCTTTCTTCTAGATTTCCTTCTCTTGTCTCTCTCACTCTTTTCTCCTCTCCCCTGTTTCTCCTTGTTCCTCCCGGCTTTCTCCTTCTCTTGTCTCTCTCACTCTTTTTCCTTTCTCGGCTGAACCCACCCAATAACAATTATATAATACACAAACAAGGACAAAGACAGTGGAGGGAGAAAATTTCAAAACCTTGTAGAACTTGGACACTTGGAAGCTTCCCAATAGGCCCTCAATGGATAATGACCAAAATACCCTTCAAGCATAAATTACCAAATTGTCCTTAGGGGTTCTGACCCGTAATGTACTCATCCGACTTTCGATTTTAGCGTTCCACCTGTCTATGGACTCGGAAATCCGAGACCTTCATAAAGGTCTTCCAGGAATCCCCAAAAACTTTCCTAGTTAAAAAGTTAACACCGTGACTTTGACCAAGAAAAGTCAACCTTTAACCAGGGGCAAAATGGTCCATTTCAATCAAACTTTTCCAATTTTACCCTCGTTGAATTTCCGGGCCGTTATAATCTACCCCCTTAAGAAAGATTCATCCTTGAAATTTCGGAACTAATCAATTCCATGTCCATATTCAAATTGACATGTCATCGCTCAAGGGTTTGTTTATTTCTTTCCCCCTTAACAATGCCACTAAAACCAGGGGGTCTGTTACAATCTACCCCCCTTAACAATGCCACTAAAACCACGACATTGCTCAATTGTTTGTTTATTTCTTTCCTAACATAACCAGTTTATCATCTCAAGTATTCAGAACTTCATAGTACAGTTCTACAGGTAGGCCAATATCTCACTTCTCATTGACACATCCCTAGAAATTTACTATTTCAAGATTCAACATCATCTATGATAACTCCACTAACTTCGAGAACTACATAAATCGATATCCAAAACATAACCAATAACGTCAATGACAATTTAGTCTTGATTACTCAATTGCTATCACAGTGTTTAACGTTACTGTTCAAACTTACACGTACCAAAGCCGTGATAACTAAATATCAAAGGTCAGCTCAGGGCATGCATTCACATCAACCGGACAATTACCAGTACGCATAAGCACAGGACTAAAATCATCTGTAGTACTTAGATACTGGTCTTAATAACTAAATTGCATTAAGTACTTCAAATGGTTATAAATTCTACCCATTCAAACACACATCAGAATGTTAACGATGTAATCCATACATAATATCATACCAAGATCTAGTTACCAGCTTGAAATACATGAAAAGAATCAAACATTAACCCATCCAAGATCTCAACAAGAAGAGAGATCATTCACACAAGATCACACCCAAAAACACAAGAACCACACATTAATCCCAAATACAAAGCTCATCAACATCACAAGGTCACTTATCAGACCACTACCCTACAGGCAGGCACACCACAACCTCACTCGGGAACTAGGGCCCAGCTCGATGTCCGAATCATCACAACACACAACTATCACATCAATCCACACATCGATCACACAAATCCACACATCGATCACACAAATCCACACATATTAAAGATCACCATACAATTCACAGAAAGCCACTACAACACCAACCATAACAACACAACAATAATCATCAGTCGTCACACCACAAAATATCACATCACAAAGGAACTACCGGTAGGTCTTAACACAATCACTCAGGATTCGGAGACCCTGTCTCGACATCCGCGTTGCCACACAACACCAGTCTTAGGATTTGGAGCCCCGGGCTTGACTTCTGAGACCAATCAACACAATAATAGTCTCGGGATTTGAAGCCTCCAGCTCGATGTCTGAGACTCACATCCGATCCACACAATGAATACATGATATGATACCAAGAAAAAGTAAGATTAAATTAACACCATCCACCCTATGTCCATATACCCCAAGCACCATAATTACATACATCTCAATACTAAGCAGAATTTTGATTTAAATTCAGCTTTTACTTAAATCTTAAAAATCAAACATTATCGAACTTGGGTTCATTCTAAAGTTCTTTCTCACTGGAAGGAAATGGGCTGGCTTCGAACGTCGATTCACATTCACCCAAACTTCATCACTCAAATACCAACATGACCATTGATATGTCGTTAATTAATCATTATTTTACAGTATTTTATACCCTTTATACTTGATTTTTATTATTAAAATATTAAACAATTAGAGAAAATAATATATTTTTTGAGATTTTTTAGAATTAAATAAAGCTTGGAATTTGGACCGTTTTGGCGAAAGAATCGTCCCGATCGGAATTATTACGAAGAAATTATGGACGAAATTCATTGAAATTATATAAATTAATTTTTAAATTGAAAATCCATTTGTAGCCCAAAAAACCAGCCCAAATTCTAAGCCTAGCCATGCAAAATCCAAGCCCATAATCAACCTAGCCTAGAAGACACAACCCAATTCATGTGCGCCAGCCCAATCATGTCGTCGACATACGCCCATCAATCTTCCATGTTATGATTCGGCACCCGTGCGTTGATGTTTACTTCCTTCTGTCAGCGCGTCTTGCGCGATTCTGTACGCCCATGTTAGCGCACGCCTACTGACTCCCGCTTCCCCCTGTCAGTGCGTGCCTGCTGAGACTAACCTTACCTGCCCCGTCTCCACCTGTCGAGTCTTATCACTCCAGCTCAGCCAACGTCTGCTGAAATCTACCTACCCTGTCAGCTGAGCCACGCCGAGCCATCCCTTGCTCCCCTGTACAGTGCTACCGAGTTTCAGACCTGCTCCAACTGCATTTTCGGCAGATTTTCCAGCCACAAAATCATCATTTTTCATCATTTGATTGTATTTATTTTTATATTTTAATTTTTTATTTTATTATTTGAATTTTTGGCACTCCCTCAATAAATAGGGAGGCCATTTCATTTGTTTAGGGTCCCAATTTTAGTCTCATTTTCCCTTTTTATTAGTCATTTTTCTCTCTTTTTTAGTTCTTCTTCTTTTTATTTTGTAGATTTATTTTAGGACCATTTGTAACTTCTTGTAATTTTTTTCTTAGTTAATTATCTTAGTTTCATTTTCTTTATTTTGTTCTTAGTTTCATTTTCTTTATTTTGTTCTTAGATTTTCTTCATGTGGTTTACTTAATGAATTTTAGTTATTTCGTACGTTTTAGTGCTTAAACTTCAACTCGAAGCTAAGTGTCAGCCGTTTTCGGTGCACTTAGAATATGATTGAAGAGATTTAAATGTCGGCCGTTGTCAGTGCATTTAATCAAAAACTTAAGGTGAATCATATTAAGTGTTGGCCGCTGTTGGTGCATTTATAATATTAGAAAACGTATTTTGGTAATTGAAGTAATTGAGGTAAGATTTTGTGATTGATTCAATATGTATTAAATGTTAGAGTGTTGGTAAAAATTTTGTTTGAAGGAAGTTTATTTTTAGGAGTAGTTTAATTAATGTTATTGATAATTTTAATCTAATTATTAGTTAGTGTTAAAATGTAGTTTAGATTACACTTTGTTCAAAACCCCCAATTTCATTGTTTTATTCTTTAAATCTTTAATTCTTTATTCTTTAATTCTTTAATTATTTGATTCTTTGATTCTTTATTCTTTAATTCATTTATTCATTAATTCTTTAATTCTTTATTCTTTAATTATCTTATTCTTTAATTATTTTATTCTTTAATTCATTTATTCTTTAATTCATTTATTGATTCATTTTTTTCTTCATTATTTTTTTACTCATTATTCTTTCTCACTAACATATTATTAACATTCCCTAATTTCCCGATTAAGAACGATCCCTATTTACCAATACTACATCTACACAAAAAAAGTTTAAATTGCATAATACTCAAATTACGTGTTTAATTTAATTTGTAGTTTGAGCGTTATCAACCTTCCCAAGTTCTGGGCAAAGTTAATGGTGATATGACCCCATTTCCATTCGGGGTCGGGAGCGGCTGCAAAGCTCCATCCAGTCCTTGCCTTTCAGCTTTAACTTGTTGACAATCAAGCATCTGTTTACAAATTCTGCTATCACTCGTTTCATTCCAGTCTACCAGTAATATTCTTTGAGTGTATGATACAATGTTTGTTCCACCCGGAAGCAATGTATAGGCCGAACTATGGGCCTTCTCCAAAATCTCTTTTCTCAATGCTGCATCATCGGGCACACATAACCGGCCCGCTTCCAGTAGAGTGTCGTCAACTCTGAGAGAAAAGTCTTACCTTTCCCTAGTTTCAATCTCAATCTGATTAATACACAATATATGATCTTGAAGTTGAGCTTCGATAGTCTGATTTATCAAGACAGGCCATACATGGAAACTAAACAACAAGGCTCCCTAATCATCTACCACAAAAATGACTCCAATCATGCGGAGTTTTCCAATAATGGTAAATAAACTATCCTCAAATGCAGCCTGTGCTACAGAACTTTCCGACTTCCAGCTCAGGGCGTCGGCTACCACATTATCCTTCCATGGGTGGTACTCACTAGTGTAGAACTCTAACAATCGTCTCTGTCTTAGATCAATCCTTTGGAGTGAAAAAATACTTTAAATTCTGATGGTCAGTAAAAATCCTGCAAGTCTCTGAATAGAAATATTATCTCCATAATTTCAACACAAACCACTGCAGTCAAACTCAAATCAGGTCGAGAGTAGTGAGCTAATAAGGTCTCAACTGACAATGATAATCACTCTCCCATGCCGTATGAGAACACATCCCAAATCCTACAGGGACACATCACTCTACATCTCAAATTGTCCAATGTCGTCAGGAAGGGTAGACATTGGAGCAAAAACCAATCGTCATGTCAATTGTTGAAAACTCTGCTCACGGTTCACATTCCAACAAATTTTATCTCTCTTCTTGGTCAACCAAGTCAATGAGATAGCTACAGTAAAGATCCCCCTTATAGACCTTATGTGGTATTCAGCCAATCCCGAGAAACTCTTAATCTCTTATACAGTCCTTGGTTTCTCCTAGTTGTCCACGACTTCTATTTTCTGGGAGTCCACATTCATCCCTTTAACTATTATAACATGTTCCAAAAGTCTACATTGGTCAACCAAAACTGACACTTACTCAACTTAGCATATAGCTGGTTCTCCTTTAGTGTATTCAGTACTACCCTCAAGTGCTTCTTGAATTCCTTCACATTCTTTGAATACAACAGCATGTCGTCAATAAACACTATAACCAAACAATCCAAATATGGCCAGAACAGTCGGTTCATCAAATCCATAAAAGCCACTGGTACATTCGTCAATCCAAACGACATCACCAGAAACTCATAACGGCCATATCGAGTCTGAAATGTATCTTCGAAACATTTTCCTTTTTTATCCACAACTGGTGGTAATCATACTAAAGCCCAATCTTTAAAAGGTGTTTGGTCCCATTCAACTAGAACAACAAATCATCAATATATGTTAGGGGATACTTATCCCGCACTGTCATCTTGGGATAAGTACTAGGGCTCCCAAGTCTGGGGGATACTTATTCCGCTCAATCTTTAAAGCTCAGATGACCATCCTTCTTTAGCACAAAAAATACTGGGGCTCCCCAAGGCGATACACTCGGTCGAATGAACCCTATGAATGAACCCTATATACACCATGTCCTACAATTGCACCTTCAATTCCCGTAACTCTACAGGTACCATACGATAAGGTGTCTAAGGGATAGGTCGTGTACTAGAATAAGCTCGATAATAAACTCAACTTTCCTATGAGGTGCTACTCCTGGTAATGCCTCAAGATATACATTTAGGAACTCCTGTACTACTAGCATGTCCTCTGTCCTCACCGAGTTATCTCTTACCTCAACCACATGAGCCAAATAACCCTAGTAACTTTTCCTCCATAATTTGTCCTCTGTGAGGGCCTATATAATTCTAGAGAGTAACACCCTATGATCTCCCTAGAATAGGACCGCTGGTAATCTTAGACTCTCAAATATAACTTCTTGTCACAACACTCAATAGACACATGATAAGTGGTCCATCAGTCCAATCCAAGTGTCACACCAAAATCACACACAAGTCTAAGAGTGTTAGGTCAGTCACCGAGTTGACATCACCAACCACCAGCGGGTATTCTCGAATCATTGGATTCACTATATACACATCACCTATCGGTGTATCAACATTCGTGGGGACTAAGTGCACATCGGTACCTTGGGTTTCCACTCAAACCCTTATTCGCTATGCTAAACTGTAATCGTATCTCAACGTTCCTGGCTTTTCCTGAGTCCTCATACAATACGATTACTCATCTTGAGTTCAAACCAATATCCTAACTCCTTCCGAGTCCAAATCCAACATTCTGAATCCATGTCACCGTTGACATGCCTGGTCACCTATCACAAAAGCTGCTGGGTGGATTCTCCTAGCACACATGAGGCCCTTAACACACTTGTCCCAGCCGAGAAGTTCACTGAACTATCTCAACCGAGTCCAACGCGCCCATTCATGCTACATTTCTAGCTTCTGGGCTCAGCCACCATCCCAACAACACAAGTTCTCCTTTATTAGACATAGTATTCAACCGCCGAGCCCCAAGTCTGGGGCTCAATTCAATCCGGACAACTAATATGGTACCTTATAGACCCTCATGTTCATCAAATTACCAAGCCGTGCATAGGGCTCTCATTTTGAAGGTAAGACATGGCAACAAAAATCAGTAACCAATGTTATGATACCAATTTCACAGGACCCCAACCGACTACACAACAAAAGTATCAGCGGGTCCTACTCCTGTCTGACAGGAACCCTGTCAGACATGGGATACACGCATAACCTTCTAATTCATGCCTCCATCTCTCGAGTCTCAAATTCTGTGCAGTGGTCCTGAAGGGTCATAAAAAACATCAAAGGTGTGAGAGGACAAAAATAAAAAATTTTAAAACACAGTTGAAAAGACAACTTTACCCTCCAAGTTAAAAGCATGTATTCATATCAAATAGTACGAAAAATTGATCAATTCTAGAGTCAAATATCTAGACACAAAATCAATAATTATACAATGAATAACCAATCCTCAGTAACCAATAACCAACATTCAAGCAATAGTCACGATATCAACGCAAAGCGTGCAACTTAGGATCTACGACGTTCGAGTATACGCCCAAAATCTACGACGTCTGGGTGATGGCATTCCCAGGATCTACGACGCCCGAGTAATGTCCATATCTAACTTTCTTGAGCCTAAGCCTCCCCTCGGAGCTACTCATCTCCAGACAATGTAATAGTGGCCTCTCGAGGATCTACGATATCTAGACGATACCACTTTGGGATCTACGACGTCCGAAGGGAAAAATCACATCATAGAGGAATGTGGAAAACAGTTTTCAAAATCACAATTCCATATCAGAAACATTCATACCTCAATCATCTTAAAATCATCTTAATAGGGCCTAAGCTCGAAACATAGTTTCAACAAATCACTTTCCACAAAACCTCATAAAAACAGTGTCTGGAAACAGTTCATAAATCCAGTATTCATCGAATCATATCAAATCAATATTCAAATCATCTCAAGTCACAATCTTTCTTTCAAACACCAAGGACTCACATCCTGAGTAGGAATCATTTCCGACGTGGTCTCACTACCCAAAACATTGTTTCAAAAATCTGAAACCATCAATACAATCATGTATTCATATTTGACTACAAATCCAAGTCAAAATCATTATCCAATTGGGTCTCAAACCCGAAATACCATTTTCACACAAATTCGTAAAATCGTTCAGAAAACGACAATTAAATTCACAAAATCATCAAGTCATGATATCAACTCATCATTCAAACCATTTTAACCCAATGCATACCATAAAGCATTTAAAACATTTATGCATGCATCACAATTATAAAATAAAAGTCCACTCACACACCTCTATAGCACCGAAATCCTCGTTACAAATTTTTCCGTAAACACCATGAAAGTAATTTCCTGAAAAAATTCACTTCTAAGGGTCATAAATCATTTCAATAACTCATATTACAATCCCATAATTTTTCGGGATTTTTAAACGTATTTAAAACGGACCCTAAACTTTCGAACACCCAAAACTACCGCGAAACGGTGTCCAATCAACTCCAAACCTGTTCCAAAATGTTTGTTACATCGAATACATTGAAAACTATATTGAACTTGTCTTGAAAAGCCCGCGCACATGCACCCACACACCATCCAAAGTGGCGTCGAGTGGGAACCACGTGCCCAGGTATTGTACACTCAGTTTCAACCTCGCGACACCCAGTTTCTACAATTCGGGTCGCCCAACCCAGCGACCCGATCTGGTCCCCCGACCCAGCGACCCGATCCGGCCCCAAATCCAATTCAACCAAGCTTCTCTAAACTATCAAAGGAAAATTTTTATTCAATCAAACTAAGGAAACTCACCTAAAACTAAGTCGACCTGCCGAGGACTCATGGCCGAAAATCAATCATGGTGTCTGGGAGATTCCCATGTCAAAACTTGCATCTAAATGTCTCGTTAAGTTCATAGAGACCTAAAGAGTAAGTTCACTAGCTTGTATTCAAGCTGTCCTGTCAAAACACAAATTCACCAACCCAAAACCCGAAAACCCTCACGGGTTCAACATCTTTGCTTACTCAACTTGAATCCTCTCCTTTTTTTTCCAGATTTCCTTCTCTTATTTCTCTCACTTTCTTCTCCTCTCCCATGTTTCTCCTTGTTCTTCCCTGCTTTCTCCTTCTCAGCCGTGCACTCTCTTTTTCCTTTCTCAGCTGAAACCCACCCAATAACAATTATATAATACGCAAACAATCTCAAAGTCAGTGGAGGGTAGAAATTATCATAACCTTGTAGAACATGGACACTTGGCAGCTTCCCAATAGGTCCTCAAAGCATAATGACCAAAATACCCTTCTAGCATAAAGTACCAAATTACACTTTTGGGTTTTTGACCCGTAATGTACTCATCCAACCTCCGATTTTTGGCGTGCCATCTGTCTACGGACTCGGGAGTCCAAGACCTTCGTAATGGTCTTCCCAGAATCTCCAAAAACGTTTCGGGTCAAAAAGTCAACACGGTGCATCACCAAGGGCAAGAAAAGTCAACCTTTGACCAGGGGCAAGAAAAGTCAACCTTTGCCCAGGGGAGAAATGGTTCATTTCTCTGAAAAAGTATTGTCTGATGGTGCATCTTCATCAGACGACACTTTCATGTGTATAAGGCGTCGTCTATTAAGATCTAAGACGAAGTAAAACTGTCGTTTGAGGGCTTAATAAATGACAGTTTTTCTAGGTTGAGTTTTATTTTAAAAAAAAACGATTTTTTTGAAGAAAACCTGTCGTCTGATGTTCGTTTAGACGATAGTTAAAAAATGTCATCTGATATTATTCAAATAGATGACACTTACATAGACAACACTTTTTTTTTTTTGCAATCAAACACAACTTTTTCGTTGTCATCTAAGGGCAAAAATAACATAGTGTATGGATGGCAAAAATTTCCTTAAAAGACAAGCATAAAGGGTATAAAATGATATAAAATAATCCTCAAGATATTGTCCGCTTTGGGCCTCCTTGCCCTTGCCCTCACAGTTTTGTTTTCAGGAGCTCACGGTGGAAATTTCCAAGGGGTCACCCATCATGGAATTGCACCAGCCTCAACTCACTTAACTTTGGGGTTCCAATCCCCCCCCCCCCCCCCCCCAAGCCACTTGAGCTCCCAAAAGGCCTCGTGCTAGATAGGTGTGTGCCTATACCTTTAAGGCACACCATCATTCCCCACCCAGACCATTCCCCCCTCGTAGGAATGTGGGATTGTTACCTTTAAGACACGGGTCTTACAATCCACCCTCATTAGGGCCTCGCGTCCTCGCTAGCACACTTCCCGATCGGGGTCTGGCTCTAATACCATTCCGTCAAGACCCAACCCTCTACGGTCAGGACCCGACTCATCTAGTACGATATTTTCCTCTTTGGGCCTCCTTGCCTTGGCCTCACGGTTTTGTTTTCGGGAGCTCACAGTGCAACTTCCCAGGGGGTCACCCATCATGGAATTGCACCAGTCTCAACTCACTTAACTTTGGGGTTCCAATCCTCCTCCCCCCCCCCCCCCCCCCCCCAAAAGCCACTTGAGCTCCCAAAAGGCCTCGTGCTAGATAGGTGTGTCCCTACACCTTCAAGGTACACCACCATTCCACTCTCATACCATTCCCCCCTCACAGGAATGTGGGATTGTTCACCGTTTCATCCAGGACACGGGTCTTACATAAACTATGGTGTAATGGATCTCAACATGAATAAAACATATATGAACAAGCTCATAAGCATAAGCACTCATATTTTTCACTTAATATATGAAGGGTTGTGTTTGCACTTAAAGTATGTGATACGCAAAAAACAAGCATTAGAGTAAACACAAAGTCATACTCAACAATTAAGGAATACTTATGCAATTAAAACCCTTTTGTGTAGATATAACATTGGTAAATAGGGATCGCTCTAAACCGGTGATTGAGAGTACCTATGTATGAAAATGTTTAGAGTTATGAAAGGGGATAAGAGAATTGATTTAAAAGTCCTATGTTAGATAGAATTAAACTAAACCTAATCGAACCTAATTTATTATTTACATGGTCAACTCATCTTGAAACCTAACTCATTCATAAATCATACCAATTCCAAAACCTACAAAATTCCATCACCTTATTTCTATGAAATACAAGCATATTATCTCAAGTACATGCTGGGAATTGCCCTAGACACTTTCAATGATCTAGACTCGGGAACTACCCTAGAGATCTAATCAAGCATTAAACACAACATACAAGCATAACAAAAACTGAGGTATTAGAACACATGAAAGATTATTGTAACTCCTATAAGATATAAAACTAGAATTGTATTAAAGATTAATCCAACAAAACAATACTCAATAACAAAAGACAAGTACAGGGTAAGGGAATCGTGCTACACTTTTTATATTGGGAACTGACCTACGGATGCAAAGTGGTTGGACACTCCTTGGTGAGACAACCGAGAGGTGTTTATGATGGATTATGGTGTAATTGGCTATTGCAAAGGAAATCTTGAATTATTGAAGTGGTAAAATTGGTTGAGCTATGTTTGGTACAAAGAATGAGCAGCCCATAAAACTGAGGAGAAAAGCCCTTTAAATAGGGTTACAAAGCGCCTAAAAATCAAAGGAAATTAAAATCCTAATTAAAAAGGTTTCCTTAATAAAAAAGAAAAGAAAATCGTAACTTGAATTGGACAATTTTTCCACTTAGAAGAAGGAAAAATAGGTGTTGGAAACTAAATAGGAGAAGATTTCGGTGGTCAAAGGGGTTGGTCTACACGACAATAAAAGCAGGACTGTTTCGGTAGGTGCGCGCCGAACAAAGAAGTGGAACTCGGCGGTTAACGCGGGTTAATGGAGGAAGGAAAGGGGGAGACTGGTTTGGTACACGTGCATCGAACAAGGCTTCAAAGGCTTCGGGACGTGCGCTCGAATTCTTCTGGCTTCGTTCAGTCAGCGGTTGCTGAAATGGAATTGGGCTGCTTATTATGGATTCGGTAGGAAGCTACTGAATTTCTGTGTTCTTTTTGGGTGCCTTCCTTATTTCAATTATAACTTCTTCAATATAACTCCAATTGAGGTTATTTTTTCATTCAAATTCTCATAATTCCGAGTTTAGTCCAATTATGCACATTCTCACAAAAATATGTTATTTTCCTTTATTGTTTGACATTTAAACATTAAAAGATAAGCATAAAGGGTATAAAATGATGCTTAATTTATGGCATATCAAATACCCTCACACTTAGACTTTGCTAGTTCCTAGCAAATACTAAAACAAAATGCATTAAAGATTTAAATAACTACACCCTGAACCAGTTGTCTCAAATTTTATTATGATCATGGCATCAAAGATTTACTCTTAGAACGCATTTAAGTATATGGAATTCAAAAGCTAATAAAACATAACATAATGCCTTGACAAGTAAGACAATGAGCAAACATGGTGAAATTTATCTCAACATGAATAAAATAAGTACGAATCCACTCACAGGGATATGCACTCATAATTTCACTCAATTTGTAAAACATGGTTATGTTTGAACTCAAAGTATGTGAGCAAGATGCTCACTCAATAGAAAGTAAGTACTTCGAGAAATTTCAAACAAACACCTCAAGAAAGATTAAACATACTTGTACAAATGAACCAAAACTGTAAGCTTACTCAAGTGATAGACTCAACTAATCAAAGTTTACTCAATGATCATAAGGTCTTTGTTAAAGATTGTAATGGGGTTAGGTGTAGAGGTAATGAACATTTATGATAATTGATGTTCAAATTAGTTCCAAGACTCAACCAAATGCTCTATCACATAGGCATAAGTGGTTCTAATACTCCCACACTTAGATTTTGCTAGTCCCTAGCAAACACTGGACACGTCCTTGAGCATTGCAAATAAGGCAAAGGCCGAAATTGTCACTGTTTTCGAATTCACAAGTATAGGAGACTGAACTCAAACTCAAAACTTTATTACTTTTCGAGATATTCAAAACATTGTTCATTTCTATTTTTTTTCAATTTTTTTTTTCTTTTTCATGGTATTACTATGTATTACAATGTAGTTTGAGAAAGTCATTCCCTATACATACATACAAGTCTTCAAACATCAAATCTTCTTTTTCATGCCATCTTGAAGTCTTCAACCAATTCTTTGGAACAAGGGCAAAAGATGTAGATACTAGGCTCACGTGAGTAGATGTTTAGGGGGATGAAAGAAAGGCCTAATGTAGGCTTAAAGTAGTTAAACTAAGGGGATCACACTTGTGCGATCAACTAGAGACATGGAAATTTGGATAAGTGGTGTTAACCCAAATGCCTTAATCATATCCAAGATCAGAGAGTTTATTGAAATAAAAGTGTTGAAAATCACATAGAATAAGTTCTAATACTTTAGAGTTAATTAAAAGATATGACAAGCAGTTATGAGGCATATGCATATCAGTTTAAACAAAGAATTCTTATGAATCACTAAACAAAGAAATAAATAAGGCTTTGAAGCTCGCATAGGGTTCATGTGATTCATACATATCTTAACATGCTCGTTCTGTACCAGTTTTGCATGCATCATTCACTATAAGTCATAAACATTCTATCACAAAGCATTAACAAATGAATTCAAGTTGTAGTGTTCATCTATTAGCCATGTTGTATTCGTTTATCCTTCATTCTTATCATTAACATGATAAGAGCATCTTAAGACTCTTAAAAACACTAAATTATAAATAATATAAATAATTTTTTTTAATGTTTGAAGGAAGTAATTAAATCGATTTTTTTTAGATACACAAATAAGATTGTAAACCCCTCCCGAAGTGCTTCAATCAACTTACACGATGCGAGGCCTATGCACTCTTTCTAACTCCACATCGTGCTCACCAATTTCTTCTAGGTAAAGCTTCAATCCATCTTGCATCTGAGGGTCAAGGTGATTTGCCAACTCTTAGACGAGGGTGTCTCCAAGTCTAGCTTATGGACCTTATAGTAAGTGAATTGCCATATTAAGTGTTCCTCAAAAGAGTTCGGTTAGTGTTTCCAGAGTTTTAAATGAACTAGGAACTAAGACATGTAACAAGAAGTATTATTTACAATTTTGATTTGTTCACATATGCACAACAACTACTCTTTCATGAATCGCACAACTTTGAGCACCGTAACTTGGAAAAATTTTCCAGAATTATTGGCTCGTCCGATTTCAACAACATTTAACAAGAACGTTTTAGACACGCCAAAAAACATCTCTATAAATTTTCAAAAAGTTCTAGGACATCTAGCTATGTGAAATAAATTTCACAAAAAAAGGGCAATGTAGAGTTTCAGAAAACAGAAAAATAGAAACATATTTAATATTTACAATTACATTTAATTTACAAGTATGATATTTATCATATAAACATATTTACACAATCAAAATCACAGAAAAGAATTTTCAATCCCCGGCAACTGTGCCAAAAATTGAGACGGAAAAAACTAACCATTAAAGTAAAAACAAAGTCACAGTCAACACTTAAAGAAAATGCATGCAATTAAAAACCTTTTTTTTTGGGTAAATGGGGATCGTTCTAAACCGGGGATTGAGGGTACCTATGTATGAAAATGTTTGGAGTTATGAAAGGGGATAAGAGAATTGTTTTAAAAGTCCTATGTTAGATAGAATTAAATTAAACCTAATCTGACCTAATTCAACTCTTCTTTAAACCTAACTCATTCATAAATCATACCAATTCCAAAACCTACAAAACTCCATCACCTTAGCTCTACGAAATACAAGAATATTATCTCAAGTCCATGCCGGGAACTGCCCTAGACACTTTTAATGATCTAGACTCGGGAACTACCCTAGAGATCTAATCAAGCATTAAGCACAACATACAAGTATATCAAAAAACTGAGGTATTAAAACATATGGAAGATTATTGAAACTCATATAAGATATAAAACCAGAATTGTATTAAAGATCAATCCAACAAAACGATATTCAATAACAAAAGGCAGGTACAGAGTAAAGGAATCGTGTTACACTTTTTATCTTGGGAACTACTCTAGGGATGCAAAGTGGTTGGACACTCCATGGTGAGACATGTCAGGACTCATCCCAAATCCCCTTGGATTAACGTGGGACGTGCCTATGACAATTCTGATAATCTATATGAGAAAACGAACGTTACCTGAACGTCCCCTGATTCGCAGCAACCATGGCAACTCATCCAGTCTCGATGGTGGTATCTACCATAAGCTCGTACCGACACAACCATCATACGTCACCACCGAGACTCCGGACCCATGCAGTCATCTCACCGTTCGCACCAACCGTTCAATACACAACAGCCACCGAATGGTCCACCTCGGGAATCAGACTGCAAGTATCACACTCCTGGTAACTTGTCCAATTAGTCACCGGCTAGGATTATCGTGAATCTGGTTGCTCGACTTCGAAGAGTCGTCATACTCCGATACTCATGTTTAAACAACCAGGACTCACAATCTGAAGTTCTCGTCTCCTCGTACTTATGCGGCTCCTAGCCGTTGGCCTCCACAAGAACTTGGTCATTCCCTGTGCCTAACATTGTGGTTGTGCAGTGTCACACAACAACTACTCATGGACATCCCCTGCCAGTCGACATCCCTCCGAGATTTGACACATCCAAACGTGGTATCTCATGCCACTTAGGATCAATGTTCCCAATCCAACCATCCTCAACTAGGGTCATCGTGCGCCTGACAGCTCTGTGACGGGTAGGATACGTCGGCTAATGTAGATTCTGGGGACTGATGTCGACACGACAGATAGGACGGAGTTGCACTAGGTGGAACCCAGCGATGACTGAACTGGGCAAGGAATATGTCCCACCAACGATTGAGATGACGAAGACTGGACGACGCGAGTACTGTCTTGGAAATTAGTGACCGTTTGGTCAGATGGTGTGATGCAGAGATGCGACCGAAGAGTTGAGCCATACATCAGATTAGGATGAATTGACATCCTTTCAGATGTGGATAAACGATCGTAAACGGATAGGCGAGTTGGATTTATTACGGACACGTGGATGATGTCCAAGTGAGTTGAGGGCCTAGTTTGTGACTGAGTTGGTAGACGTGCCCTAGAGTAGTAGCCGTGCGAGTTCGGTGGGCACTGAAAGAGACAGAGAGGATCCCAAATGGCTCGGTGTGAGGTATACCCTATACCTGGTTTGGCGGTGTGAAATATGACATATACGTAGATTGGTAAGGTATGGCCTATACCTAGATTGGTGACAGGCTCCCTAGTTCATTGTGGACAGACGGCACGAGTGTTCGGTGCTGACATTTGATCCCATAAAGGTTGGGACGTGCGAACTAGGTTGCCGACGTGAAAAGTGATGGAAGTAGCCGAAGAGAATCTATGGACGTGCTTAGTTCAAAAGGAAAGAATTAAGTATTACAGTAATTATCAGAGAATACTCTCAGTCGAGGATTTGGGAAGTCCAGAGGTTGGACTTAACACCCAGTTGGAAGCGTACCTATTTCTAACATGGTTGCAACTACTCTCGATTCTGAAGTCGATGAAGGAGACTTCTCGTTTTCTACTCTTTAGCAGATAGTGCTGGGTGTCGGAGGATGACATAGGATGAACTTTGATGTCATCATCTTGGATTCTCCTTGATTATTCTCTAGGTGGGATAATGAAGGGTGTTATGACAGCTAAAGGGTTCAAAGAGGGAGAACACTTAAGCTGTGGGTCAAATTGATTGACTTGGAGATCAGATGATTCTTGGTGTCACTGGATGTGACAAGTGAGTGCCCGAGGTGAGTCAAATTGAGTAGTGTGAGAACGATTGGGATGACTGAGATGATTGTTACGACTGTGAGGCGAAGAGACCGAGGTCTGGTCGTCATGGGAGTGAATTGTCTTGCTAATTATGCTAAGCTAGGAGCAGATGAGAACTATATTGAAAGACTATTGAAGGATCCCTTAGCATAGTTGGTGAGATGACAAGATAGAGATTGGATATGGGAATCGGTATGAGAAGAGAACGATACAAGATATTGATACGGAAGAGATGAATAGCTGATGCCTCGAGTTGGATGTTGGTTAATCTATATCTGGAATTGGTCAGGTGACCACGATGACTCCGGAAAGACGTTGAGGATAGTGAGAATTGGCAAGTGTTTGGACGTGGCTAGAGTGCAATCCTGGAAGGCAGAGCCCCTCCGACCCGAGCAGAGATAAGTGGCGACTGCTCGGTTGATCAGAGTTCCAGGATTGGTTTGATTCGTACTTCGTGTGGCGGTGATGCGATGACGATAATGAGAAGAGACGACGAGCCACGACCTGAGGGTAGCTCACTGGTGATGTGCTCATGGTTAGTTTCTACCACTACATGACGAGTAGGATACGTGGGCTAGTGTAGATTCGGGGGACTGATTTCGTGATGGCAGATAGGATGGAGTTGCACTCGGTGGAACCTAGCGGTGACTGAACTAGGCAAGGACTCTGTCCCAGTAATGATTGAGATGACTAAGAATGGACGACGCGAGTACCGCCTTGGAAATTAGTGACTAGTTGGTCAGAAGGTGTGATGCAGAGATGCGACCAAAAAGTCCAGTGGTACATTAGATTAGGATGAATTGACATCCTTTTGGATGTGCATAAAGGATCGTTGATGGATATGCAAGTTAGATTGATTACGGACACGTGGATGATGTCTGAGTGAGTTGAGGGCCTAGTTTGTGACCGAGTTGGTAGACGTGCCCTAGAGTAGTAGCCGTGCGAGTTCGGTGGGCACTGAGCGGGACAGAGAGGATCCCATGTGGCTCTGTGTGAGGTATACCTTATACATGGTTTGGCGATGTTAAATATGACATATACGTGGATTGGTGAGGTATGGCCTATACCTAGATTGGTGACAGGCTCCCTAGTTCATTGTGGACAGACGGCACTAGTGTTCGGTGCTGACATTTGATCCCATAAAGGTGGGGACGTGCGAACTAGGTTGCCGACATGAAAAGTGATGGAAGTATCCGAAGAGAATATATGGATGTGCTTAGTTCAAAAGGAAAGAATTAAGTATTACAGTAATTATCAGGGAAGACTCTCAGTCGAGGATTTCAGAAGTCTAGAGGTTGGACTTGACACCCAGCTGGAAGCATACCTATTTCCAACATGGTTGTAACTACTCTCGATTCCGAAGTCGATGAAGGAGACTTCTCGTTTTCTTCTCTTTAGCAGATAGTGCTAGGTGCCGGGGGATTACACAGGATAAACTTTGATGTCATCATCTTGGATTCTCCTTGATTCTTCTCTAGGTGGGATGGCGAGGGGTGTTATGACAGCTAAAGGGTTCAAAGAGGGTGTTAGAACTGAACACCTAGGATGTGGGTCAAATTGATTGACTTGGAGATCAGATGATTCTTGGTGTCACTGGATGTGACAAGTGAGTACCCAAGGTGAGTCAAATTAAGTAGTGTGAGAACGATCGGGATGACTGAGATGATTGTGACGACCGTAACGTGAAGAGACCGAGGTCTGGTCGTCATTGGAATGAATTGTCATGCTGATTATGCTAAGCTAGAAGTGGAGGAGAACTATATTGAAAGACTATTGAAGGATCCCTTAGCATAGTTAGTGAGATGACAAGACAGATATTGGATATGGGAATTAGTACGAGACAAGGACGATACAAGATATCGATCAGGAAGAGGTGAATAGCCGATGCCTCGAGTTGGACATTGGTTAATCTATATTTGGAATTGGTCAGGTGACCACGATGACTTCGAGAAGACGTTGACGATAATGAGGATTGGCATATGTTTGGACGTGGCTAGAGTGCAGTCCTGGAAGGCAGAGTCCCTCCGACCCGAGTAGAGATAAGTGGCGATTGCTCGATTGAACAGAGTTCCAGGATTGGTTTGATTCGCACTTCGTGTGGCGGTGATGCGATGACGATAACGAGAAGAGATGACGAGCCACGAGCTGAGGGTAGCTCACTGGTGATGTGCTCATGGTTGGTTTCTACCACTACATGACGAGTAGGATACGTCGACTAGTGTAGATTCGGGGGACTGATGTCGTGACGACAGATAGGACAGAGTTGCACTGGGTGGAAACTAGCGGTGACTGAACTGGGCAAGGACAATGTCCCAGTAATGATTGAGATGACGAAGAATGGATGACGCGAGTACCGTCTTGGAAATTAGTGACTAGTTGGTCAGAAGGTGTGATGCAGATGTGCAACCAAAAAGTCGAGTGGTACATCAGATTAGGATGAATTGACATCCTTTTGGATGTGCATAAATGATCGTAAATGGATATGCAAGTTGGTTTGATTACGGACACGTGGATGATGTCTGAGTGAGTTGAGGACCTAGTTTGTGACCGAGTTGGTAGACGTGCCCTAGAGTAGTAGACGTGCGAGTTCGGTGGGCATTGAGCGGGACAGAGAGGATCCCAAGTGGCTATGTGCCAGGTATACCTTATACATGATTTGGCGGTGTGAAATATGACATATACGTGGATTGGTGAGGTATGGCCGATACCTAGATTGGTGACAGGCTCCCTAGTTCATTGTGGACAGACGGCACAAGTGTTCGGTGCAGACATTTGATCCCAGAAAGGTTGGGATGTGCGAACTAGGTTGCCGACGTGAAAAGTGATGGAAGTAGCCGAAGAAAATCTATGGACGTGCTTAGTTCAAAAGGAAAGAATTAAGTTTTACAGTAATTATCAGAGAAAACTCTCAGTCGAGGATTTGAGAAGTCCAGAGGTTGGACTTGACACCTAGTTGGAAGCATACCCATTTCCACCATGGTTGTAACTACTCTCGATTCCGAAGTCGATGAAGGAGACTTCTCATTTTCTGCTCTTTAGCAGATAGTGCTGGGTGCCGGAGGATGACATACGATGAACTTTGATGTCATCATCTTGGATTCTCCTTGATTCTTCTCTAGGTGGGATGACGAGGGGTGTTATGACAGCTAAAGGGTTCAAAAAGGGTGTAAGAACTGAACACCTAGGCTATGGGTCAAATTGATTGACTTGGAGATCAGATGATTCTTGGTGTCACTGGATGTGACAAGTGAGTGCTCAAGGTGAGTCAAATTGAGTAGTGTGAGAACGATCGGGATGAATGAGATGATTGTGACGACCGTGAGGCAGAGAGACCGAGGTCTGGTCGTCATGGGAGTGAATTGTCTTGCTAATTATGCTAAGCTAGAAGCAGAGGAGAACTATATTTAAAGACTATTGAAGGATCCCTTAGCATAGTTGGTGAAATGACAAGACAGAGATTGGATATGGGAATCATTATGAGACGAGGAAGATACAAGATATCGATCAGGAAGAGATGAATAGCCGATGTCTCGAGTTGGACGTTGGTTAATCTATATCTGGAATTGGTGAGGTGACCACAATGACTCCGAGAAGACATTGAGGATAGTGAGGATTGGCACATGTTTAGACGTGGCTTGAGTACAGTCCTGGAAGGCAGAGCCCCTCCGACCCGAGCAGAGATAAGTGGCGATTGCTCGGTTGAACAGAGTTCCAGGATTGGTTTGATTCGCACTTCGTTTGGTGGTGATGCGATGACGATAATGAGAAGAGACGACGAGCCACGAGCTGAGGGTAGCTCACTGGTGATGTGCTCATGGTTGGTTTCTACCACTACATGACGAGTAGGATACGTCGGCTAGTGTAGATTTGGGGGACTGATGTCGTGACGACAGATAGGATGGAGTTGCACTGGGTGGAACCCAGCGGTGACTGAACTGGGCAAGGACTCTGTCCCAATAATGATTGAGATGACAAAGAATGGACGACGCGAGTACCGGTTTGGAAATTAGTGACTAGTTGATCAGATGGTGTGATGCAGAAATGAGACCAAAGAGTCGAGTGGTACATCGGATTAGGATGAATTGACATCCTTTTGGATGTGCATAAATGATTGTAAATGGATATGCAAGTTGGATTGATTACGGACACGTGGATGATGTCTGAGTGAGTTGAGGGCCTAGTTTGTGACCGAGTTGGTAGACGTGCCCTAGAGTAGTAGCCGTACGAGTTCGGTGGGCACTGAGCGGGACAGAGAAGATCCCGAGTGGCTCGGTACGAGGTATAACCTATACCTGACTTGGCAGTGTGAAATATGACCTATACTTGGATTGGCGAGGCATGGCCTATACCTAGATTGGTGACAGGCTCCCTTGTTCATTGTGGACGGACGGCATAGGCATATCTCGTCCCCTTTGTTCGATCATGTGCCCACCAACCCAAGCAACCCTTTGGACTCCAATCCAAGCCCTTCCCCATCCAATCATATATGAGGCTAAGAGAGTGAGGTGAGGGCGTGAGGACGGTGGCTGGTCATGGATAACGCCGCCGTGGACGGCGGAGGAAACCCCTTGCAGAGGTAACCCGAACTCGGTTATGCTCCATTTTTCCTATATTGTGATTTGGACGTTAGGGGCTTTATTGGTCAATTGGATAATGGTTATTAGGTTATTAGAAAGGTTTAGGGATGATTTTGGGTAGTGGATGGTGGCTGAAGAGCCCACGGTGGAAGGTGGAAAATTGAACCGTGATCGGAGGAATTGAACGGGGTGGTTCCTGGAGGTTTTTCATGGTTCTAATCACACTAATAGGTTTCTAATGATTAGATAGGAAGATTGGGATTGGGTTGAAAGAAAACGGACGAAGAATGGACAAGTTAGTAGCCTGAACCGACTTCACAGGTTCTGCTGGACCGGACCGACCTGTCGACTGGAGGTCAGGGATGACCCTGCAGGCGCGTGAAGCCCACGCACAGGGCCTTCAGGCGGCGCGTGGAGGCGAGTGGGAGGGATTTTGGGGATGGTTCCAACATGTGAAATCATCTATTCGATGTAACAAACATTTGGAACTGGTTTTGAGTCGATCAGACATCATCTCGATATAGTTCGGGGTGTCCGAAGGTTTAGGATCGCGTATAAAAATAGTTAAAAATTTTGAAAAATTACGAGGCTTCACTGCGAGGTTAATGAGGTTGTTAGTAACCCTCTAAAATGATTGGCCCGGGAAGGCATATGGCGCGCGTATCGAGGTGGCAGCTCGGACGATTTGTGAGTGGAATTTCTTTTATGAATCGATGCATGCATAAATGTTTTATATGTGTTTATGAACATGTTTTGTGATGCCATGAGTGCATTTGTGTGTGTTTACGTATTGGCACGTATTTCGAGGTTTTTAGTTTTATACGTGTTTGTGGTTTCGATTTAAATGAAATTATTTGGAAAGGTAAAACCGGGCATGAAACCCATTTGGTTTTGGTTTTCACTCGGGCATATGGCCCTATTGATGACCTGCGGGTTTGAGTCGTGGTCGCGACGGGTGCTGGGTCCACGACGACAGACGACAAGACGCTCACCTATGGACTGGGGATGTGTTCCTTCTGGAGAGGTCATGATGCACGTCTCGTTGTCGAGCAGCCACTAGAGGCTCGACTTTGGAGTACTGATAGTATAGGAGATCGATCGGTGATGTGTGCACCATGATCTAGAGGTGGTCACAACGGTTGATATGTTCACGGCGAGATACCGGGATTGATAGCCGTCCTGGACTGATGGTTGTACGCATCACTATGATTGGAATCGTGACTGATCCGACGTCAGGGTGGTCGTCCAGAATCCAGGATCTACGATGTCTGGAGGACGGTCTGCGGACCCAATCCGAGACTATACCATATCTCTCACTCCTGGAATGTTCTCCCTCTTGGAGTCACTCATTCCAGGCAGTGGATCGTGACACGCCAGGATCAATGACATATGGAGGAGACCAATACTCTCATAAAGGAGAGTATATACATACTAGTATGAAAAACCACAAGCGGGACTCATGCCCAATACCACAAGTCAACTGGGCCTCTAGCCCGATTTCACAGTTTAACTGGGCCTCAAGCCCGAGTGTTGGACGGAGAAAGGTGGTGGCAGCAGTAGGGCTGTGGAAAGCGGTAGGAACTCACGGCCAAGGTAAACCCGTGACCCCCTTTATATTCAAATTTTGGATTTTGGGCTTTGGACGTTTAGGATGTTAGTGGATGAGTGGGAGATGTTTTGAGGGGTTGTTGGAGTCGTGTAGGATCATAAGGGATAGTTGAGGATGGCTGAGCCGGCCTTCCTACGGCCGTGAGCAGTTTTCGTTGGGTAGCCACCGAATTCCAATTCCGGCCAAGTAGGCCCAATCTAAACCCATAAACCTTCCTATAATGATCCTAGGAGCTTAATGGAACCCTTAGGAATGAGTTTTGGCCCTTGGTTATGCCCAGAACACGGATAGGAAATTTTGGGTTTAATTGGATTCTTGAACCCATAGGTTTTAGGATTAGTTTCCTAGTTTTGATTGCATAAAAGGATCCCTAGGATAGATTAAGGAAGATTGGTGGAAAGAAGGAAGGAAAAGGACGAAAAAATAGAAAACTAGGGACCTGAACCGGTCACGCCTATCCAGTTGGTCCAGCCGAACCAGTGAACCGGCTGGACCGGTTCGGCTGGAGTAGAAGATAACTCCTGTGCTGGCACATGAAGCCTACGCGCAGGGCCTTCAGGCGGCGTGTGGTGGCACGTGGGGAGTAGTTTGGGGATGGTTCAAACATTTGAAATCATCTATTAGATATAAGGAACATTTTGGGACTGATTTCGAGTCGATAGGACATCGTCTTGATATAGTTTGGGGTGTCCAAAGATTTCGGATCAAGTTTAAAAATTGTTAAAAATTCGGGAAATTACGGGGCTTCACCGAGAGGTTAATAAGGTTGTTAGTAACCCTCTAAAATGATTTGGATAGGTTTGGGAGTCCCGGTGACGGTGATTGGCTCGAGAAGGCGTACGACGAGCGTATCGAGGCAGCAGCACGGACGATCTATGAGTAGAATTTCTTTTATGAATCGATGCATGCATAAATGTTTTATATGTGCTTATACGTGTTTATGGTATCGGTTTAAATGAAATGGTTTTGGAAAAGGTAAAATCGGGCATGAGACCAATTTGGTTTTGGTTTTGACTCGGGAATATAGCCCTCTTGATGACCTACGAGTCTGAGTCGTTGTCGCGACGAGTGCGGTGTGCACGGCGACGGACGATACGATGCTCGCCTCTAGACTGGGATGTGTTCCTTCCGGAGAGGTCACAATGCACGTCCCGTTGTCGAGTAGCCACCAGAGGCTCGACTTCGGAGTGCTGACAGTATAGGAGATCGATCGGTGATGTGTGCACCAATTGTCAAGACCCGTCCCAAATACCCTGAGATTAACGTGGGACGTGCCTAATCCTGTCTAACACGAAGTGTCAGACCAGGGAAATTCTCGCTTCAGCACACTCGGGGTTGCTAGATTACGTCAGGATCTGGTGGAGGAATGTGATGTCTCGGCCTACACTACCACCCGCAGCCGCGATCAACCTGAAGGACATTAAAAATCATTCAAAAGCTGTGAGTGGACAAAATAAATACTATAATAAAAACATTTCACAAAAATACAATTATGCCCTTCACTAAAAAGTATGCATGCATTCAAAAACTATTTATCAAAACATTCACAAAACCATTAGGGACTTGGCCCAAAACCATAAATCAAGTAAATGGGAACTCAGCCCAAAACCTTTTCCATAGGTTTAGGACATCCCGAACTATATCAAAACGATGTCCGATCGACTCGAAACTAGTTCCAAAATGTTCGTTACATCGAATAGATGATTTCATATTTTGAAGTCACCCCCAAACTCCTCTCCACGTACCGCCACGCGCCGCCTGAAGGCCCTGAGCGTGGGCTTCACGCACCGATGAACATGGCGTCTTCTTCCTCGCAACAGGCCAGTTTGAACTAGTACTCCGGTTCGGTCGGTCCAACTAGATCGGCGTGACCGGTTCACTTCCATAACTTCACATTTTTCCATCCTTTTTCTTCCTTTTTTCCACCAATCTTCCTTAATCTATCCTATGAGTCCTTTTATGCAATCAAAACTAGGAAACCAATCCTAAAAACTATGGGTTCAAGAATCAAATTAAACCCAAAATTTCCTATCCATGCTCTGGGCATAACCAAGGGCCAAAACTCATTCCTGAGGGTTCCATTAAGCTCCTAGGATCATTATAGGAAGCTTTATGGGTTTAAAGTGGGCCTACTTGGCCGGAATTGAAATTCAGTGGCTACCCACCGAAAACTGCTCACGGCCGTATGATGGCTAGCTCAGCCGTCCTTAACCACCCCTTATGATCCTACATGACTCCAACAACCCCCCACAACATCCCCCACTCACCAGCTAACATCCTAAACGTCTAAAACCCAAAAATCAATTTTTGAAATAAAAAGGGGTCACTGGTTTATCTTAGTCGTGAGCTCCCTCTGCCGTCCACGGCGGCCCTACTGCTTGCCACCATCCCTCTCAGTCTAATCATCATCCTCAACTCCTCTCTTGGCCTCACAAAAAATCAAAAGGGAGAGGGTAATGGTTTGGGGTTCAACAGGTGGTTGGATGAACACAGACAGGGAAGGGATATGCATGCATCTATGTTAGGTGAGCAATGGATGGGTGACACTTGTCACTCATCCATTGGGCCTGGTTCAAATATCTAGGGCCCACTTGAGGGCAAAATTCCATGTTTACCTCGTAAAATATGTCGTCGTAAATAATTCCTCGGAACTTCGGTGAACCGTAAGATAATGGGTGATTAGTTGGGCAGTTTCGGACGGACGGTGCAAATAACGATTTTGCCCCTAGCATGGGCAAACTGTTGAATTTTAGTTCGGGCAGTCAAATAGACTTTGGCTATGGACTGTGACGTAGTTCGAGACATCACGAATCCTTAGACAGATGACACGTCCGATTCCGACATTCGAGGAGGAAGTTATGACGTCCGGAAGTTGAAGGGTACTTTAGTAATTTGATAAGAAGGGCAATTTGGTCATTTTTTTACCTTGGGATCTGTGCCGAGCGATGATAGGACACTTGGCTATTCTTGGGATTTGTGCCCACTATATTTGGGGCACTTGTCCCCAATCTAGATGGTTGTGGAAGCTTGGACAAGTGGAATTTCCTAAGTCTCGTAGAAGAGTTTACGTTTGGACGGTTAGTCCGGTGGTGGTATACTTGTTGGGGATGAAGTCCCATCGTTGAAAAAGATGGATATACTTCCAATGTGGTTGGAATCTTGGAATCAAGAGATGTTGTGGTTTAGACGATGACATGTTGTGATTTGGACGTTAGGGGTTGTAATGGACGATTGGATAATGGTTAATAGGTTAGTAGGAAGGTTTAGGGATGATTTTGGGTGGTGGATGGTGGCTGAGAAGCCCAGGGTGGAAGTTGGAAAATTGGACCGTGAGGGGAGGAATTGAACGGGGAGGTTCCAAGAGGTTTTTCATAGTTCTAATCACACCAATAGTTTTCTAGGGATTAGATAGGAAAATTGAGATTGGATTGGAAGAAAACGGACAAAGAACGAACGAGTTAGGATCCTGAACCAGCTCCGCCGGTTTGGCTGGATCGGATTGCAGAGACCGGACCAGACTGACCAGTCGGCTAAAGGTCAGTGATGACCCTGCAGGAGCGTGAAGCCCACGCGCAGGGCCTTCAGGCGGCGCTTGGCAGTGCATGGGTAGGATTTTTGGGATGGTTCCAACATGTGAAAGCATCTAGTCGATGTAACGAACATTGTGGGACTGGTTTCGAGTCGATCAGACATCGTCTTGATATAGTTCGAGGTGTCCGAAGGTTTAGGATCGCGTTTAAAAATAGTTAACAATTCAGGAAAACTACGGCGCTTCAATGAGGGGTTAATTAAGTAGTTAGTAACCCTCTAAAGTGATTTGGACAGGTTCGGGAATCCCGGAGATGGAAATTAGCCCAGGGAGAAGTGTGGCACGCGTATCGAGGTGGCAGCTCGGATGGTCTGTGAGTGTACTTTCTTTTATGACTCGATATGCAACCAAAAATTTCCTTATATTGTCCTAGATGAAGGTGCTTATGATGGAGTTTGGTGCAATCTTCTATTGAAAAGGAGGAGAAAAGCCCTTTAAATAGGGTTACGAAACTCTTAAAAATCAAAGGAAATTAAAATCCTAATTAAAAAGGTTTCCTAAATAAAAAGGAAGCAAATCCTAACTTGAATTGGACAATTTTTCCACTTAGAAGAAGAAAAATAAGTGTTGGAAACTAAACAAGAGAATATTTTGATGGTCAAAGGGGCTAGTCTACGTTCCAATGGAAGCAGGGCTGTTTCGGTAGGCGCGAGCTGAACAAAGAGGTGGAACTCACTGGTCAACGCGGGTCAACGGATGAAGGAAAGGGGGAGACTGGTTCGGTACACGCTCACCGAACAAGGCTTCAAAGGCTTCGGGAAGCGCGCTCTAATTCTTCTCGTTTGGTTCAGCAGGCGGCTGTTGAAGTGGAATTGGGCTGCTTATTATGGATTTGGTAGGAAGTTACCGAATGTATGTGTTCTTTTTGGGTGTCTCCCTTGTTTCAATCATAACTTCTTCAATCGAACTCCAATTGAGGAGTATAAAAGGTATAAAATGATGCTTAATTCAAGGCTTATCAGTATGTGAGAAAGATGCTCATATAATAGAAATAAAGTACATCGTGAAATATCAAACATAAGCTTTAAGATCAAACATATTTGTACGAATGAACCAAAACCATAAGCTTACTCTAGTGATTTATTTAACTAATCAAAATTTACTTATCTCGAGGATCATAAGGCCATTCGTGAATGTTGTAATGGTGCTAAGTGTAGAGGCAAGATATATTTAGGATGAGTGGTGTTCAAATTAGTTCCAAGATTCAATCAAAGGCTCCATCGCACAGGCATAGGTTCCTCTTGAAACATAGGCCGAGTATCTTCATGTTGGTTCTAAAACTCTTCAATGTTTCTGAATTTACAAGTATAGAGGACTTAACCCAAACTCAAACTTTATTACCTTTCGAGAGATTCAAAACATTGTTCTTTGATATTTTTTTCCCTTTTTTATTCTTTTATTTTTCAACTTTTTTCTCTTTTTTTTTTTTATTTTTTTTCTTCCTCTTTTTTTTCTTGTTTCTTTTTTATTATTATTAAATAGGTAATTCTACGTAGTACAACCGAGTTTGAGAAAGTTTTTCCCTATACACATATACAAGTCTTCAATCTTCTTATCTTTTTTTTTACGCCATCTTTAAGTCTTCAACCATGTCTTTGGAATAAGGGTAAATGATTGCTATACATGGCTTACGTGTGTAGATGCTTAGGGTGATGAAAGAAAGCTTAATGTAGGCTCAAAGGGGTTAAAACTAGGGGGTGTGCACAATTAGGGACTCATGAAAGTTTGTATAAGTGGTGGTAACCCTAATGCCTTAGTCATGTCCAAAATCACAGGGTTTATCGAATTAAAATCTTTGAAAATCACATACAATAAGTTCTAGTACTCTAGAAGTCATTAAAAGTTATGGTAGGTAGTTATGAGGCATATGCATAAAAAAACTCCATGAATCACTCATCAAAGAAGTATATAAGGCTCTAAAGGTCACATAGGGTTCATATGATTCATAAGTATCATAACATGCTCGTTTCTGTACCAGTTTATCATGCATCATCGACTACAAGTCATAAATGCACAATAAAAATGTATAAAAAATTGAATTCAAGTTGTTGTGACCATATTTTAGCCATGTCTTATCTGTTTTTCCTTCATTATTATCATTTACAGGTTAAGGGCATTCTAAGACTATAAAATATTAAATTATAAACAAAAAGACGCTTTATTTTAGAAGAAATAATTAAAAACAAATTTAATGAAAACAAAATATTAAATTATAAAAAGACGCTATAAAATATTAAATTATAAACAAAAAGACGCTTTATTTAATGAAAACAAATTTTCTAAAAAATTTTAAAAAAAATTGAATACAATTTTTTTTAAACGTTTTAGAAAACAAATTGTGAAAGCAATTTTGAAAAAGATTTTTAAAATAATTTATTTTTGAAAAAGATTTTTAAAATAATTTATTTTTGAAAAAAAAATTTAAAAACGATGTTGAAAACGAAATAGTTTTGTGAAAACGATTTTGAAAAAGATTGTGAAAACGATTTGTGACACAACCCATACCAATCACCCGGAATTTACACGGGATGTGTCGTGTTCCCTTCTAACACGGAGTGTCAGACCAGGGGAAATTTAAACCTTTAGCCTAACCGGCTTCCATAGCACGCCAGGATCCGGTGGAAGAGTGTGATGTCTCGGTCTCTACTACAGTCTGCATCCGTGATCAACCTGAAAGGCATTAATAACAAGAAAATACTGTGAGTGACGAAAAGCAATAAGTTTATAAAAATACATTTCATCAAAGACTTTTATGCCCTTCACTAAAAAGCATGCATTCATAAGAAAACCATTTATCAAACCACGTATGTTTCAATAACCATTTATAGGGTCTCAGCCCCAAATTCCGTAAATTCAAATCATACGGGCCCTTGCCCAAATCCATTTACAGAAATTCATAATCATAGCAAACATATGAGGAAACTCAGCCAAAATCCATTTATTATCAATAAAACACAATTTCGCAAATCCAAGAAATCATGTTTATCATATATCATAAAACTCAGCCCAAATCCGCCCAAAGGGGCTGCGCGTGAAGCCCACGCACCAATACTATTCACTGTCTCCTACCTCCAGTAGACCAAGTTCACTGGTCTGAACTGGACCGGACCGATCTGGACCGGTCCAGGGCTCCATTTCACTCATTTTCGATCCATTTTTGTCCATTTTTAATCCTATAGGTTCCTGACATCAAACCCAATCGATCTAGCCATTAAAAACATGAAAAACGGGTCGAAATCGTACCTCCACGATTTCATTTTCACGGCCCAAAAACCAGTCGCCGTCCAGGGAGTCTGCACCATCCCCAACCTCCATTTCCAATCCAAACCTTCCCTTTAGATCACCAGAAATCCATTTCCATTAATAGAATCGACTAAAAGCCCCCCAACCTCACATTCGAAATTTCAAACCGAAACCATACCTTCTCTATTTTTGGTTCTCCTCCGCCATGCCACCGATGTGGCTCTGCCGTCACCGTCAAGTCTTCCTGGTTCCACTAGCTTCACTCTCTCTCAGTGACACTCAAGGTATCTCACACAAACACATGGATATGGTGGTGAGGTTGTGTGTTGTTTATTTTAGAGGGAATGAAAATGGTGCTCAGGTGGGAAGGAAATATTACAGATGAAGGGTGATGGCTGATGATGATATGAACGGTCAGGAAGAGAGAATGAGATAGAGATGAATGGTTAAGATGAGAGGTGGGTGGGATTAATTGTAAAATAATTTAAGATAATATTATTTAATTAGTTAGATCCACTTTTTAGGGATAATAACCAATGGGATGAGTGACACTTGTCACTAATCCATGGGTCCCACTTAAATATTTGCCCAATCAGATATTACCACCTAATCTCTGCCTCGTAATGCGTGCATAGTTAAATTGAACTTCCGTAAACCATAACTTTTCTGTCCGACGTTCGATTTCGGCATGCCACCTGTCTACGGATTCGTATCGACTCGATCTACGTAACAGTCCTCAACCCTCGGCCATCGGAGCTCCCGGGCTAAAACAGTCATTTTACCCACTACCCGGGGCAAAACAGTCATTTTGCGTCGTTCGTCCGATTCCATCCAACCCGATTAACCTCACAAATCCTTCATTAGTCACTAATCTAATCCCAGAATTAAGAACGAGTCGTTACAACCTTCCTTCCTTAATTAATTTCTTCCTTGAAATTCCAACTATCCTGACATCTGCTCCCACTGGGAGTTACCAAATTTCACTCATCGATTCACGTTAAACATCCGGCCAAACTGTCACCACTTGACAGTCGCCAGTCCAAAACCGACACTATACTCACCCGTGGTTACACTAACCTCCAACTCACTCAACCTGGGTACACATTTACCAACATCTCACTCGACCTATGTCTAACTGGACCCATCAGAATCATCCTGACCCAATGCATAGTAGCCAATGTCTAGTTCACGTCCTCAATTAGTCCAATGGTATCAGAACTAAGTCGACTACCAACACGCTCACCAACGTACCCCTGGTATATCCCATATACCGTCACCAGGCACCACAAGCTTGCCCAGTATCATTCCTCGAACAACGTACAGGGTATGTACATCCATATATCAACCAGCCTACAACCTAGATCGTAGCCAAACACGTTTCAATTCTAGAGTCCATCTGTCCAATCCAGTACAAGACAGATCAAAAACTCCAACCTATCATCCATTTCGCATCCCATGGTCACCCGACCAGCATCACAACGTCTACTCCCAATCACGTAATCCAATATGTACCGATCCAGCTCATACCTATCAAGGCGTACCCATTCATGCCAAAATAGCATCCAATCTCACCCACGTCTATCGAGACGCACCAAATCCAAACCTATCGGTTACCTACACAATCGATTAACACATTACATTCAATTGACTTCATAGGGAAGCCAATCCCACAATTCACACCTCTAAGGCTGACAAAATCCGACCCCGTTGGACACCTACTCGTTTAATTAATACGCCATACGGGATTAACCTCGAAATGAAGTTCAGTCCCAACATTCCCATATCCAAATATCTAGACAGGGCAATAAACTCTCCACCTAACCTGACCATCAAGATCACGATCCTCGATCGTCATAATGCCCAAAGTTCTCGACATCACAATCCTGATCCACTTAGGATCCACACATGCTCACTCAGCTAACCATCCACCTGAGATCCGATCATAGGGTCTTACACCCTCTTGAATCCTTCGTCAGTCACATCACTCCTCAACCAATTCCCACATCCAAACAGATCAGTCAACGATGAGACACGCCGAGACTGTGGGTCCTTTCTAATTTCCTCGTATCGATCCTTGTCATTCCACCTAGGAAAATCAAGGATGATCTAAGATGATGACAAAAAAATTCATCCTATGTGAATGCAAACAAAAACTCACTGCACTCACCACACCATGTAACCCAACATTGTCTGCCACCAAGCAAAAAATGAGAAATCTGATTCACCTAACTTTAAAATACTCAACTCATCATGATGGCCCAAAAAAAATCACGGGTCCACCCAACCAATACATGATCAATGCACTGGTGATAACAGCCATCAACTGACATGGTAGAACATGAGAAGTCACCCTAAATGACTTCGAAATACCCATTAGCAATGCAGAATCAAGCACTCCCCTCGTCACCTCAATCACAACCTCTCTCGATTCCGAAGCTCCAATCATGTCAGAACCAACACACTCGGACATCAACCATGTGTCCGTAACCGTTCTAACTCACTACCAAGTTCGCCTATCGGTTTACACCGTTTATGTACATCCAAAAGGATGTGGACCATTACTACTCGATCCTCACGTCTCAACTACTGTTGGATCCCATCTAGTCCATCACAATCTGAGATCCACTACCAGACCAAAGATACCGTACACAGGCCCATCTCGACAGAGTCACAACCCGACTGGTGACTCATCGTCGTCACAATCACTGGCACCAACACCAGCATCAGTACACCGTGTGCAAAATAGACAACCCTAAATCTTTGCTCATATCGAGCAACGTTCCCATACCTCTACTCAAGTTGGAGAAACTCTGCCTCCCTGATACCTAACGACTCTGGGTACATTCATCCTGACAACTCAACCAAGAAAAGCAAACGTTCCCCGAATGTCCCTCGATTCTCAACGACCACAACTACAACCGCTCTCGATAATAGTACCTGCCACAACTCGTACTAACCTAACCACCAGACATCGCTATCGAGGCTCCGCATCCAAAGGAATTAATCGCCCGTACTAACTACTTCGTATCCCCACTCCAGGATTCCATCGACAAGTACCAAACCCTGGTAACTTGTCCAACCAATCTCTAGACAATCGTGACTCAAGTCAACCAATGTCGTCTACCAGGTCGTCCATGACCGTAGCTTCCTAACTATCCATCACAACTAAAGTAGTACAACAACAAACTAGGTCTAACAGATTAACACGACCTTGACTGCGGAGTGCAGTCACATCACTAAAGCTGAGATGATTAGACCAACCCACGGTCTCGACTCCGAAAAGTCGTCAGAAGTCATACCACTCGCCAACTCACCTTTCCGAACCATACTTCATACCTTAGGTTGCCAATATCACACCCTAGGGTTCCTCTAAACCCAACTGTCCTCAGCCGTAAAATCCATAATCAGACGGACCCCGCAGTCCTAACATCGTATGGAAGTCAATCCAATCCTACCGTCGGCTCAACTAAGGTTCGCATTTCCAAGCCATCACGCAAAAGAGGTTCTGTCACTCAATTGGGGTTCTGGAAAACCCGGCTGCTCTCAGCAACATGGCCATCTAACTCAACAAGATCTGACCATCTAATGGTCACAACTCCTAACTATCGTCAAAATCGATCCTACAACATCGTGGAAGACGATCCCATCCTAACTGTCTCATGGTTAAAACTCTAAAGAACTATTCCGTTCATCCCTCGGTAGGGTCCCACACTGTCAAACCACGATAGAACTATGGCAACTCCGACATCAAATGCCGAACCAAAACGATCCATGATTCAATCCTACTAACTATCGTACCCACATCCTACCTATCAGGTTGATAACGAACTGCAGCCCATAGAGATATCACATCCTAGACCTACGCGCATCACAAGAGCAAACCTGCTCTGATACCACTTGACACGAGCCATCCCAATCCCCCCGGGATTTACACGGGATGTGTCGTGTTCCCGTCTGACACGGAGTGTCAGACCAGGGAAAAGTTAAGCTTTTAGCCAGGCTGGCTTCCAAAGCACGCTAGAATCCGGTGGAGGAGTGTGATGGCTCGGTCTCTACTACAGTCCGCATCCGTGATCAACCTGAAAGGAATTAAAAACAAGACAAGACTGTGAGTGGACAAAAAGCAGTAAGTTTATAAAAACACATTTCATCAAAGACCTTTATGCCGTTCACTAAAAAGTATGCACGCGTAGGAAAACCATTTATCAAACCACATATATTTCAATAACCATTTATAGGGTCTCAACCCCAAATTCCGTAAATTCAAATCATATGGGCCCTTGCCCAAATCCATTTATAGAAATTCATAATCATAGCAAACATATGTGGGAACTCAGCCCAAATCCATTTATTATCCATAAAACGCAATTTCGCAAATCCAAGAAATCATGTTTATCATATATCATATAACCAATCCTGTCACAATATCTAAAGCTATGCACGTGCTACCCAGGGTCTCAAATCCCAAGTCTCCCCAGGGTCCACACAAGTCAATGTCCGCATATCAATGACCCTCCCTTGGGGTTATAATCCATAATAGCCTTCATGAGAGTAAGGTACCCAATGGGGGTGACTCCACTCAGTTAGTGCTCTGTGACTACTCTGAGGACTACCCAGGCCAATGACCCTCCCCAAAGGAGACAATCCATAAATATAAAGGATGGTATATGAAAAACCATTTTAAAATCATTCTCAAAACCATTCAAGGGTTCATGCACGGTCCCCATAAACTATCATGAACCAAAAATCCATTTATGGGTCCCCAACGTAACGACCCGGACATTCAAAAAAGGGAAATTTAGAAAATTTGAAGAAAATGACGATTTTGCCCCTAGATAATGGGTGAACGGTTGACTTTTTCTCGGGCGGTCAAACGGACTTTGACCGAAGACTGTGATGTAGTTCTGGACGTCACACGTTCATAGACAGGTGGCACGTCCGATTCCGACATTCTAGGAGAAAGTTATGATGTTCGGAAATTCGAGGGTATTTCGGTAATTTGATTAAAAATGGATAATTTGTTGACTTTTTCAAACGACATAGAATTTGCAAATAACCCGAGCACCGTTAGGTAGGTCTCGATGCCCTGAGTTCGTAGACAGGCGGTACACTGAAATCGGACCTCAGACGAATGAGTTACGGGTCAAGAAGAGTAAAGGGCATTTTGGTAAATTGCCAAAGTAAGGGCAAAATGGTAATTTTCCAAGGCTGTGGCTTGTAACAGCCGTGAGTGGGATTGATTGTTTAACAATGTTAGTGATGTTGGGGGAATTGTTTAACATTGTGAGTGACAATTGTCACTGAGAATGCTGAGTGGAAGCACAATCAGGTGGGTTGCAACAGAGATCAGAGCACGGGGGTGATGTTTTTGAGTTTGGACTGTTTGTGGGAAACACAGTCACAGAGAGACTGAGAGATTCCCACCGGCTGTTGGGTTGCACGGTTTGAAAACAGAGAGATTAGTAGTCATTGGGAAGTCTTTAAGAGCCATTCTGAGAAGGAGAAACGGAGAAACGAGGGAGAAACCAGTTCTGGGAAAAAATCAAAAATGGAGGGAAATTTATAAATTTGATTTTTGAGGGGGAATGAGCTACACTGAGGTTAGAAATCATCTTCTGGACTCACTTTGATCGCGGTTTGCCCAAGAACCCAAGTTCCAGTTTCTGGAAAATTTCGAGCTTGAGGACGACCACCTACGGGTAAGGATTCTTGAAGTTGGTTACGGTTTAATGTTTGGTTAGGTCATACGAAGCTTCTGTATCGTTGAATTAGAAAACCAAGCTGTTTTGAGTGAGTTTTGAAAGTTAAGACCGTGTGTTTGATCTTGAGAGAAATGTTGGATTAAAGGCTTGATGCATGTAATTAGGTTTACAGAACCCTAATTGGGTCTCTAACGGTTCTATTTGATGATTCAATTGAAGGATTGGAGTTGGATTTGAGCAGGATTGAAACGGGTCATCGCGCGGGTCGAATGACCCATTTAGCAGACGGCCGGGTGAGAACGATGAACAGTGTGGTTATTGTAGCAGCGCGTGAGCTTCACGCGCAGCCACTCACGGCGGCGCGTGAGGGCGCGTGAGCCTGATTCTCAAGGTGAGTTCAACATGACTTTTGTCCTACACAATGTAACGAACATTTTAGCGTTGATTTCGAATTAATCGGACATCGGACATCGTTTCGATGTTATTTCGAGGGTCCGAAAGTTTATGTTAGGTTGTTAACTAACGTTTAATTCCTGAAAAATTATGTGAAATTAGTATGCTGATATTTGAGTCCTTAGTGACACTAAAGAATGATTTCGGAAATGATTCGAGATTTCTAGAAAATGTCGGAAATTACAGGAACGCGTGCAGCGCTAAAACGGGCGTTATGAACGGTGTGTGAGTGGACTTTGCTTTCTAAAGTTTAATGCATGCATAAATGTTTCTATGATTTCTATGATTATGATTATGACTTGTGATGATTACGGTTTTCGTATTTATACGTATTTTGATATGCAATACGAAACTGCACGTATTTCGAGACTATGGTTTCTCTTATGCCTTGGTGATGTTTTGATGAACGATTTTGCATGATTTGTGCGTATGATGTTTTAAGGTTGTTGTGATTGTGATTGTGAGTATGACTCACGATTTTGACACATATTTTGAAACTATTGCGGATTTACACGTTTTACGAGGTTTCGTGTATTTGGTGATTTTATCATGGTTTTTGATGCTTTTTCCTTGGGATTTTAAATATGATTTGAGTTCAAAGATTTAAACGGGTTTTACTAAAAGGTGATTTCGGGCTTCATGCCCAAGGCATAAAAGTAATTTTGATGAACAAGATTTCGGTTTTCGAAAGCTTGAAAATGGATTTCTGGATTGGGTTCGGAATGGTGGTTCCAGATGCCGGCTTACGGAATCATTATTGCGAATTCAGTTTCGGGAATGGATGACGGATATGATTTGAGATTTGAATGTGAAATTCGGACATGAGTCCTATTATGACAAAATGTGGTTTCGAATTGATTTGGAATTTAGATCATGATGGATCCGAACTTATTATGAATTGCATATATTTTGGGTTTAAAGACCCGGTGCTATTGCTGGAGCACGTTTTGAGTTTAAAGACTTGGTTAATTGATGACGGGTGTGGGCCCGGATTGTGTTTAAAGACCCGGATTGAGTTTAATGACTCGTGAGTTTAAAGACTCCTTTATTGTGATACTCCCCCGGGGCCTATTGATTATGTTCTGAGTTTAAAGACTCGTTGATATCCCGGGAAGGCCTGAGAGTTTAAAGACTCGATGATTGAAATCCAGCAAAACTGATTGACTTGAAAATTGTTGTTGAATTCTGATATTTTCAAAACGTGATGGGCGGTGGCCCGGTTTATATGGTTTGAAGGATTTTGAATTACGTCGTGTACTTGGATTTGATTCATGATTTTGGGTGGAGGCCCTGTGTTTATGATTGCGGGCTAAGACCCGAAGTTTAAGAAAAGGAAAATGATTTTGATTTTCATACACGGTTTTCTTGTATTGAAAATGACATGGATTGCGAAATGATTTTGGAATGCACGCATTGGTTTTACGTGGAGGGTAGAAATGTCTTTCTGTAACTGTTTTATAAACTGATTCATTTATGTCCACTCACACCTTTTGTGTTTTTATTGACCCTCCGGGTCGTGCCGCGTTGATCGAGGGTGATCGAGAGGCGGAGGCATGAGTGAGTACGTGTGTGGCTATCCCTGGTTTGGCAAGTACTGAGGGTAATTTGGGAACTTCGGTCGACTTTCCAGACGGGAGCAGGACCAGGCACGATTTTCAATGTCCCTTCGGGGGCGGTCCTGTCAACTTGGTATCAGAGCACTAGGTTGTTGATTCTATTGCCACATCATGCCTCCGAAGCGTAAGCCTCGTGCGCGACCTGGTAGTGAGACAGGTAGACGAGGGTGTATGAGACCTCGTGATAGATCTCGGATTAGATTGACCCTGAGTTGAGGGTTAGATGTAAATCGGTGTATACTGTGTGTTAGACATAGAATTGTGCGAGTCGCAGAGACGAATGAGCCTAGTGGCTAGAAGGGTTGCATAATCGAGCAAGTTGCACTCGTGATGGGATTATTCACGGTGAATTCCTTAAGTGGAATGTGTGTAAAGAGGCTAAAATGTGATGGGACACTTCTTAGGCCTTATCGGTCGTATCAGATATGGTTGAGCATTAGTATTTGCTCGGCGACTGGGTATGTCAGTGATGACATGACTGATTGGTATGAGATTGGACTCAAGAGGAGTCGAGATGGGGATGTGGGACTCAAGATGAGTCAGGACAGTGGATAGAGACTTGAGAGGAGCCATGGTAAGGAATCAAGGCTCGAGAGAAGCCAGAAAGGCTGATTGAGGAACGTTTGGCACTTAGGATACCAAGGATTGGTATATGGTCAGGTATTGAGGAGTTAGGAAATTATGGCTTGGTTTTGTTTTGGACTTGTGGGACATGTCAGCATCCTTAGTGACTGAGGTTCGGGCGGAGACCCGAAGTATACAAGGATTTGGACTTAGGAGATAGTCTAGTTCAGCGGGACACAAGTTGGGTCCACTGGGATGTAAAGTAACAAGGGTAAGTATATGGTAATGGTTATGATTGTGAGTTGCCTCGTCCTGTCATTGAGATATGGCGATGTAGATTGATGGATATAAGTGAGATGGCACTGTTGGGGGTGTGTTAGAGTGAGGATTGGCTCCTGTATTGACTGTGGATATGTCAGGCAAGGGAAGTGTTGGTGTGGCCCGTAATGGACCATAGAGGCGTGGTCAGTTGGGACCACATGCCCGAGGATTTGCAATTCCTTCGTAGGAAGCCTGAGTAACCCTGGAGTGATGACCTGGATACCTATTACTTGTGGTCATGATGTAAGATTAACCAGGACGTATGTACTTGGTGGGTCCTAGGCTATCCACTCTTCCATGTCTTGAGATGGCTATTGGTCGGGTATGGTGTTATTTGTGATTGGTTATGGTATGGAAGTCGTTGAACTGACTAGAGTTATCGATGTGATACTTTGATAATAGGCATATGGTAACCTTGGTAATTATGTATGGTAAGATTGGTGAGTTATAAGGGGGATAGACCTATCGATTTGAGGTTACCCAGGATGACCGGTGTTATTCTCCTTGTAACGGACTTAGATTTGGATGATTTGGATGTCATCCTTGGATTGGATTGGTTGATGACCCATGAGACCTCTATCGAGTATATTGATTAGAGAGTGACATATGGAGTCTAGGATTCCAGAGGTTATGTTTCAGGGAGACTCGAGGGTGTTACCCTCTAGGGTAATTTTGATCCTCACAACCAATAGATGGTTGGTATGAGGTACTCAAGTTTACTGGTCACATGTGTGGTGTCTGTTTTTCGTGTATGAGATGCCTAGTGAGGGCTGAGGATGCCCAGATTTCTCAACAGATTCCTGAGGTTTTGCCAGGATGACGAATTGAGTTACGATGATTTGAGGTTACATGTTGGTTACGGACGACTTAATATGGTAAGGGTATGGAATAAGGATTCCGTATCACGAGTTAAGGAATTTTGGTTTCGTGGGAGGCCAACATGGTGGTGATTATTGATTTTGAGTAAAAGAGAGAGAAGGATAATGGCCGGATTTGGTATGGCCAAGGTTAGTTGACGGTGATACCCTTGGACAGCCATGTGGGCTAGTCATAGATGAGAGATGAAGAGTAGGGTAGTCTGACCACATTTAAGTGATGTAAGGTACCATGATTGATGATTGGTTGGAGTACTTACATGTACCGATGGGCGCGTGAAGTACTGAGTAGGTGAATTGAATATGCCCTCATAAATAGAGATAGTTGAATACGTGTTAGGTCTGATAGACCAGAGTAGGTTAGGGAAACGTGAGTTGGTTTGAGAATTGTTGGAGACCACAAAGGATTGTAGGGATCTCTCCCATGTTTTTCCAGTTATGGCGATTGACCCGGAAAAAGGTCAGAGTTTTTGGAAATGAGAACTGAGGTAGGATGGTTACAAGTGGAGAGACGGTGACTTATGTTCGATCTCTCACTTTGAGTTTGGGGATTCGGTGAGTTGGGTGTTGATGCTAGTTAAACCCTCAGAAGTTGACCTTCCTTTTTTGAGTTGAGATCGACCCACGGGGTTGAGTATGCAGAGGTCATATACCTTTGGGAAAGAATGTACGAGTACTGTATCCACCATCAGGATTAGTATTGATGGATAAAAAGAAAGGCTTAATGCGTGATAAGGTGATGGTCGGAATAAATTGGGATTACGACCACTTTGGCGAATCAGGTACTATTGGGGAAAGATTGTAATGTTCGATAACCTAAGGATAGGTGAAATCCTGTTAGTTACGAAACTCCATAAGATTTGAGTAGTACATGATTTCTGATCACTTGGACGGTTGGCGTCCAACTGCAAGACCATACCTGGTGTATAGTGGAGTCGAGGTTTAGAGAGGGGTGTGATTTGCAATATGGTATGAATGTTTGTGCTGAGTGCTTATTGGAAATAGGAAGGAATCAGGAGAAAAAGGTTAAAAATCATTATGCATATTGACCCTGGGAAAGGGATATGGTGTGATTGACCTAATGAGGGGAATGAGTTCCCGAGTTATTGAACCATATGATTTTATTGGCCTGGTGGCCTGATGACACATGTGCGGTTTTAGCCATGAGATCATGTCACGAGTGGATGACATGCAAACGAGAAGAGATGATGGATTTTGTGTTTCTTAGATTGTGTGGACTCGAACGTGAGCTAGGCTACGTGTTTCGAGTAAGTATATGGTATGACTGCCCATGGGGCAAGGGTTTACAGGAGGATTGGTGCTGGTTGTATGATTCTATAAGTTGGGTATGGCTTATACCCGTTTGAGAGTATTTATGTTCGGGAGTATCGTAGATATGTATCCTCTAAAAAATTTTATGGCTCCCACGAATTGGAATTTTGAGGACGAAATTCTTTAAGGTGGGTAGATTGTAACGACCCGAACGTTCAAAAAAGGAAAATTTGGAAAATTTGAAGAAAATGACAATTTTGCCCCTAGATAATGGGTGAACGGTTGACTTTTGTTCGGGCGGTCAAACGGACTTTGACCGATGACTGTTACGTAGTTCGGGATGACACGAGTTCATAGACAGGTGGCACGTTCGATTCCGACATTCGAGGAGAAAGTTATAATGTTCGGAAGTTCGAGGGTATTTCGGTAATTTGGTTAAAAAGGGACAATTTGTTGACTTTTCAAACGACATAGAATTTTCACATAACTCGAGGACCGTTAGGTAGCTCTCGATACCCTGAGTCCGTAGACAGGAGGCACGCTGAAAACGGACCTCGGACGGATGAGTTACGGGTCTAGAAGCGTGAAGGGCATTTTGGTAAATTGCCAAAGTAAGGGCAAAATGGTAATTTTCCAAGGCTGTGGCTTGAAACAGCCATGAGTGGGATTGATTGTTTAACAATTTTAGTGATGTTGGGGGAATTGTTTAACATTGTGAGTGACAATTATCAATGAGAATGCTGAGTGGAAGCACAATCAGGTGGGTTGCAACAGAGATCAGAGCACGGGGGTGATGTTTTCGAGTTTGGACTGCTTGCGGGAAACATAGTCACAGAGATACTGAGAGATTCCCACGGGCTGTTGGGTTGCACGGTTTGAAACAGAGAGATTAGTAGTTATTGGGAAGTCTTTGAGAGCCATTATGAGAAGGAGAAACGGAGAAACGGAGAAACGAGGGAGAAACCAATTCTGGGAAAAAAATCAAAAAGGGAGGGAAATTTCTAAATTTGATTTGTGAGGGAGAATGAGATACACTGAGGTTAGAAATCATCTTCTGGACTCACTTAGATTGCAACCATACAAACTTTGAAGGAAATTGATCGCGGTTTGGCCAAGAACCCAAGTTCCAGTTTCTGGAAAATTTTGAGCTTGAGGATGACCACCTACGGGTAAGGATTCTTGAAATTGGTTACGGTTTGATTTTTGGTTAGGTGATACGAAGCTTCTGTATAATTTAATTACAAAAACAAGCTGTTTTGAGTGAGTTTCGAAAGTTAAGACCGTGTGTTTGATCTTGAGAAAAATGTTGGATTAAAGGCTTGATGCGTGTAATTAGGTTTACAGAACCTTAATTGGGTCTCTAACGGTTCTATTTGATGATTCAATTGAAGGATTGGAGTTGGATTTGAGCAGGATTGAAACAGGTCATCAGACGGCCGAGTGAGAACGATGAACAGTGTGGTTACTGTAGCAGCGCGTGAGCTTCACGCGCAGCCACTCACGGCGGCGCGTGAGGGCGCGTGAGCCTGATTGTCAAGGTGAGTTCAGCATGACTTTTGTCCTACACAATGTAACGAATATTTTAGCGTTGATTTCGAATTAATCGGACACCATTTCGATGTTGTTTCGAGGATCCGAAAGTTTATGTTACGTTTTTAACTAACGTTTAATTCCCGAAAAATTATGTGAAATTAGTATGCTGATATTTGAGTCCTTAGTGACACTAAAGAATGATTTCGGAAAAGATTCGAGATTTCTAGAAAATGTCGGAAATTACAGGAACGCGTGCAGCGTGAAAACGGGCGTTATGGACGGTGTGTGAGTGGACTTTGCTTTCTAAAGTTTAATGCATGCATAAATGTTTCTATGATTTCTATGATTATGATTATGACTTGTGATGATTACGGTTTTCGTATTTATACGTATTTTGATATGCAATATGAAACTGCACGTATTTCGAGACTATGGTTTCTCTTATGCCTTGGTGATGTTTTGATGAACGATTTTACATGATTTGTGCGTATGATGTTTTAAGGTTGTTGTGATTGTGATTTTGAGTATGACACGTATTTCAAAACTATTACGGATTTGCACGTTTTACGAGGTTTAGTGAATTTGGTAATTTGATCATGGTTTTTGATGCTTTGACCTTGGGATTTGAAATATGATTTGAGTTCAAAGATTTAAAACGGGTTTCAGAAAAAGGTGATTTCGGGCTTGATGCCCAGGGCATAAAAGTAATTTTGATGAACAAGATTTCGGTTTTCGGAAGCTTGAAAATGGATTTCTAGATTGGGTTCGGAATGGTGGTTCCGGATGCCGGCTTACAGAATCATTATTGCGAATTCAGTTTCGGGAATGGATGACGGATATGATTTGAGATTTGAATGTGAAATTCGGACATGAGTCCTATTATGACAAAATGTGGTTTCGAATTGATTTGGAATTTGGATCGTGATGGATCCGGACTTATTATGAATTGCATATGTTTTGGGTTTAAAGACCCGGTGTTATTGCTGGAGCACGTTTTGAGTTTAAAGACTCGGTTAAATGATGACGAGGGCGGGCCCGGATTGGGTTTAAAGACCCGGATTGAGTTTAAAGACTCGTGAGTTTAAAGACTTGGTTATTGTGATACCCCCCGAGGCCTATTGATTATGTTCTGAGTTTAAAGACTCGTTGATATTCCGGGAAGGCCTGTGAGTTTAAAGACTCGGTGATTGAAATCCAGCAAAACTGATTGACTTGAAAATTGTTGTTGAATTCTGATATTTTCAAAATGTGATGGGCGGTGGCTCGGTTTATTTGGTTTGAAGGATTTTGGATTACGTTGTGTACTTGGATTTGATTCATGATTTTGGGCGGAGACCCTGTGTTTATGATTGCGGGCTAAGACCCGAAGGTTAAGAAAAGGAAAATGATTTTGATTTTCATATACGGTTTTCTTGTATTAAAAATGACATGGATTGCGAAATGATTTTTCGAATGCATGCATTGGTTTTACGTGGAGGGTAGAAATGTCTTTCTGTAACTGTTTTATAAACTTATTCATTTTTTGTCCACTCACACCTTTTTTGTTTTTATTGACCCTCCAGGTCGTGGCGTGTTGATCGAGGCTGATCGAGAAGCGGAGGCATGAGTGAGTACGTGTGTGGCTATCCCTGGTTTGGCAAGTACTGAGGATAATTTGGAAACTTCAGTCGACTTGCCAGACGGGAGCAGGACCAGGCACGGTTATCTATGTCCCTTCGGGGGCGGTCTTGTCACCCAACCCGAAATGACAATCATAAACCATAACTGGGCCTTAAACTCGAATTCATATACCAACTGGGCCTCCGACCCGATTCGTAAACCAACTGAGTCTCGTGTCCGATCTTGTAAACCAAATGGGCCTCGTGCCCGATACGTAAGTCAACTGGACCTCGAGCTCGATACGCAAACCAACTGCGCCTCCGACTCGATGCCTTGTTAAATCAAATGGACTTTAAGTCCGAGAGTTCATAAATCAAAAGGGTCTCGTGCCCGATTCCATATTTTCAAATCTGAAATCAATTCACAAACCAATTGGGCCCTTAGCCGATAACGTGACTAAAATGGTCTTGGAGCCCGAGGGTTTCCAAAAAAAATGGGTCTCATGACCGAGCATACCTTTTCAAATCCAAAACCATTTCATTAAACCATTTTTGAAACCATATGCACGTATAATCAGTGCAAAATCGTAAACCTCGACTTACGTGCAAACACGTAAATCACCTCGAAATACGTGAAATCATGTAAATCCCTAATATCCAAATCATCATCATAGAATCACAAATGTAAATAACATAAAACATTTATGCATGCATCACAGTTTAGAAATCAAGGTCCACTCACATACCGTCCTAAGCTACCGCCTCGATTTGTGTGGCGTAAGCCTCCCCCGGCTAATCACCGTCACGTGGACTCCCAAGTTGGTCCAAATCACTTTAGAGGGTTACTAACTACCTCATTTACCTCTCATTTAAGTCCCGTGATTTTCCTGAATATTTTACCATTTTTAAACTCGATCCTAAACTTTCGGACATCTCGAACTATATCAAGACGGTGTCTGATCGACACGAAACCAGTCCCAAAAATGTTTGTAACATCGAATAGATTGAAGTCATCCCTAAAATACCCCTCACGAGCCCTCACGCAGCGCCCTAAGGGGCTGCGCGTGAAGCCCACGCGCCAGTACTATTCACTATCTCAAACCTCCAGCCGACCGGGTTCACTGGTCTGAACTGGACCAGACTGGTCTGGACCAGTCTAGGGCTCCATTTTCATTCATTTTTTATCCATTTCTATTCATTTTCAATCCTATAGGTTCCTAACATCAAACCCAATCGATCTAGCCATTAAAAACTAACAAACTGGTCGAAATCGTACCTCCACGATTTGATTTCACGGCCCAAAAATCAGTCGCCGTCCCGGGCGTCTACACCATCCCCAACCTCCATTTCCAATACAAACCTTCCCCTTAGATCACCAGAAAGCCATTTCAATTAATAGAATTGACTAAAAACCCCCCAAACTCACATTCAAAATTTCGAACCGAAACCATACCTTCTCTGTTTTTCGGTTCACCTCCGCCGTGGCCACCGCCGTGGCTCGGCCGTCACCGTCAAGTCTTCTTGGTTCCACTAGCTTCACTCTCTCTCAGTCACACTCAAGGTATCTCATACGAACACATGGATATGGTGGTGAGGTTGTGTGTTGTTTGTTTTAAAAGGAATGAAAATAGTGCTCGGGTTGGAAGGAAATATCACAAATAAAGGGTGATGGCTGATGATGATATGGACGGTCAGGATGAGAGAATGAGATAGAGATGAATGGTTAGGATAGAGGTGGGTGGGATTAATTAGAAAATAATTTAAGATAATATTATTTAATTACTTAAATCCACTTTTTAGGGATAATGACCAATGGGATGAGTGACACTTGTCACTCATCAATGGGTCCCACTTAAATATCTGCCCAATCAGATATTGCCACTCAATCTCTGCCTCGTAATACGTGCATAGTTAAATCGAATTTCCGTGAACCATAAATTATTCGTCTGATGTCTTATTTCGGCATGCCGCCTGTCTACGGATTCGTATCGACCCGATATATGTAACGGTTCTCGGCCCTCGGCCATCGAACCTCCTGGGTCAAAAGTCAACATTTTTTCCACGACTAGGGGGAAAACGATCATTTTGCATCGTTCGTCCGATTTCGTCCAACTAATCACCGATTAACCTCACAAATCCTTCATTAGTGACTAATCTAATCCCAGAATTCAGGACGGGTCGTTACAATTTGAGAAAACAATTTTAAAATGGGTTTTTGAAAACAATTTATTTTTTTGAAACAAATAAAATTGTAAGTCCTTCCCCCACACTTAAACTCTACTTTGTCCTCAATGAACTCAAGCATAAAGCAAATGAACATAGAACTTTAGGATGTAAGAAGGTTTTACAGAAAATAATGCAATGTAAATATTAAGTAAATAAAATAAAAGAGAGTGAAGGGTTGAAGAAACCAAATATGCGTTGATGACTCCTTCACAACTCGAGAACACATTGGGTTGCCTCCCAACAAGCGCTTTAAGATTAACGTCCAATCAGCCTAGAGGAAGTGTTTCAATCAACTCATACAATGCGAGGCCTATGCACTCTTTCGAACTCCACATTGTGCTCACCAATTGCATCTAGGTAAGACTTCAATTCATCAAGAAACCGAGGGTTTAGTTCCAATTCCTTAACAAGGGCATCCCCAAGTCTAGTTTATGGACCTTAGATTAAGTGGATTTCCATATTGAATGTTCCTTCAAAATATTTAGGGTAGTATTTACAAAGTTTTAAACAAACTAAGAACTAAACTTTACAACAAAGTTAATTCAGAAACACTATGCCATTTTTGCCCTTAGACGACAACAAAAAAGTGTTGTCTGATTGCAAAAAAAAAAGTGTTGTATATGTGAGTGTCATCTATTTAAATAATATCATATGATACTTTTTAACTGTCGTCTGTTGCTGCATCAGACAACAGTTTTAGTAAAAAATCGTCGTCTATTAAAGAAAATAAAAATCAACCCACAAAGCTGTTGTCTATTAAGCCTTTAGACGACGGTTTTTTCAGAAAAACCGTTGTCTAATGCATCAATAGACGACAGTTTTTTTGAAAAACCATCGTTTGAAGGCTTAATAGACAATGCCTTATATGCATGAAAGTGTCATCTGATTACATCATAGACAACAGTTTTTAACTGTCATCTAAAATGAAAAAAGTGTTGTCTATAATGCAATTAGACAACTTTTTTAAAGAAAAAAGTGTTGTTTATGTTACTTGTTACAAGGCTAATTTAAAACCTATTGTTATATTCCATAACTCAATTTGTATAACAAATTACTTGAATCACATATATAAATTCTTTCAAAATAAGAAAAATCTTTGAAGCAAATTTATCCAACGTTATTTTTATATATATGAAAGTACATGAATTCAATTGTAACTAATACAATACATAATGTTACACAAGGCAGAATAAATATAAGGGACCAACAACGTAATTTGTACTACAAGGGCTAACAACTAATCTGTACCACAACCACTAATTTATACAAGGAACAAGTATACAACTAATCACACTCCTTTGTTTCTCAATTCCAAGCACCACAACCACCTGCAACACACTCCAACATGTATAGAGAAGTTAGCAAATAAGAGTTATAATTGTGCTTACTTGTTCTTTCATAGCCTAAGGGCAGCAGAAAAATCACATCAAAAAAATAAGAGAAACTAAAAACTATTTAGGCTTCAACAATAAAACAACTCAACCGAGCACTAGACAATCTTAGGAGACCACCCCCAACGATCCCACATAGGGATCCAACATAGGGAGGACACCTAAAGGAAGATCCGAAAATTCGAAAAAGGAAAATTTGAAAATTTTATAGGGAAACGACGATTTTACCCATGATTAATGAGGTCAAAAGTTGACTGTTTACTTGGGGAACTTTTTTGACTTTTCATGAAGATTTTTGCGTAGATCTCGAGACGCTGAGTCCATGGATAGGCAGCATGCCAAAATCAGAGTTCAGATTGAAGAGTTACGGGCCTGAGAAGTCCAGGGGTATTTTGGTAATCTTGTAAAATGGTAATTTGGATGGATGTTTGCTGAGTAATTATGTGGGAAGGATTTTAACATGTGTCACTGTAATAGTAGGGATGTTGGCATCACGTGGTGTGTGTGTGTGTGTGTGTGTGTGTGTGTGTGTGTGCGGTGTGCTGGTGATGAATCAATTGTGTATGTGTGTTTGAACTTAGAAAGAAAAACAAAGAAATGATGCAATTGATCAGACCAAGGAGGAGTTACTGAGAAACAGAGAGTTGGAGAGATGAAGCAGAAGGAAAACAGAAGAAAATGATGAGGAACTTAACCGCGAAACCAGAAGAACCGCGGACCCAAAACACCCAAACCCGAAACCTAGGGAATTCGAAATCTTAGAATTTCGAATTCAGATTTCTAAGCTTAGATCGTGGAAATTGAGCCTTGTTTAAGCCTTGTGAGATTTCTACGAACCAAACCATTACAAATTGAAAAGAAATTGATGAAGAACAGACTTGGAAAAGGAGCCGCGACGAGTTCGAAATTCAGATTGAAAATCGATCGATTTGAGGTGAGAAATCATGAAATTGATATTGGAAACATGTTCATAATGATCCTATGATGCTTTTCATGTATTAGAATCGAGAAATCGAGTGAAATTGAACAGGTTTGAGAACAGATTGGAACCGGGTCGGGCGACCCGTTTACAGAGAAGCGAGCCGATAAGATGAACAGTAACAGTGACACTGTATCAGGCGCGTGTGGGCGCGTGAAGGACAATCTCGAGGTATGGTCAACATATGTTTTGATGTAATCGATGTAATAAACATTTTGGCACAGATTTTCAGTTGATCGGATATTGTTTCGATATAGTTTCGAGGGTTCGAAGTATTGTGTTACGTTTTTAATATGTATTTTAATTCCAGAAAATGAAGGGATTTTAATATTACATTATTTGAGGTGTTAGTGACCCTTAGTGATGGTTTTTTACAGAATTCGTGATTCCTAAAATTTACGGAAAAGCACGGAGCTTGGAATCGAGCAACTTGGATGGTGTGTGAGTGGACGTTTGTTTTATAAACTGTTATGCATGCATAGTAAATGTTTTCCAAGATTTATTGCACGATTTGAGTTGCAATAATTAGAGTCACGATTTGATATGATTATTAGGTGATTTTATGGATTTAATAATCGTTTTGTGGACACGATTTATGAGAACGGTGAAAACAATGTTTTGGACAAGGCCCAGGTTTAAAAATGACGTTTTGATTAGATTATGAGTCAAGAATGATTTAATGAATTACTAAATGATTTCCGAATGTGATTTTACGGAACGGTGTGAAAACGGTATTTTGAGCATGAGTCCCCGTTGGAAATAGTTTAACTTGGGATTGGAGTCAGACGTGTGTTGTACTTGATGATGTGATGATATGTGTTTTACTTGATGATGTGATGGTATGTGTTGTACTTAATGATGTGATGGTATGTGTCGTGGTCTGATTGTGGACACTGGTACATGTCCGAATAATGTGAGTGCAATTCCTAGACGTGCCTCGAATGTTGTTGTTGTGCAATTCCCAAGTACAAGTACGTCTAGATGTGCGTGTGCAATTCTTGGACATGGTTCGGATGTTGCATGAGTACAATTCTCAAACATGACTCGGATATTGCTTGAGTGCAATTTCCGAATTGGCCTACGCGTAATGCCATTGTGATGGTATGATTGATTGTGTACTTGTGAGTATTGTTTTTATAATACTGTGATTGATATATGCGCACTTGTGAGTAATGCTATTTGACGATGATGATTGATATTTGAACACTGGAGACGAGTACTGTTGTTGATCGTCATTGTGACCGGTGTTGATGGTTATGTCCTGATGGTCCTCATGTGATTTGACTTGAAAGTCGATTGTTCATGTGTTTTACAGTATGCATGCATGATTTATAACTAATAGGAAAAATGAGTTGTTTTGAAATGTATTTTTAAATGATATTATTTTTGTCCACTCACACCTTTTATATATTTATTGACCCTACCGACTGTAACACGAAGATCGAAGCTAATCGAGAGGTGAAGGCATGAGTGAAAATCAACACAGTTATCTCGTCTCGCAAGTGCTGAGGGTAATTTCGTTACTCCAGTTGACTTGTCAAACGGGGACAGAACCGGGCGCGATTATCAAAGTCCAATCGGGACAGGTCCTATCAACTACTAATGAAGCAATATTTATCAAACTCATTAAAACAGTGCATTAAAAATAGATGTGGTTCCCTAGAGAACCATCTTTGCCATAGACGGATGAAACAACCAACCTATGAGACAACTTATGGTTGATTAAAAGTTGAAATTGACAGTTGAAATTGAATATAGGGCAGGAAATTAAAACATGGGAAGTGGGAGTATTTGACAGTTGAAATTGAATATAGGGCATGAAAGAATAGACTAAACACAGAAACTATCAAAATGGAGAGAAATGCGTAGTCAAGGTAGCTTCAAAATAGGTCAAGAAAAACAAATAAATTACTCACCAGTCCAGCAATATTTTTTATCATTGCAACTAGATTTGAATTCAATCCTTTCACCAGAGCCGCATTCAGTTGCTTCAGCATGGAGAGCTTTTTGTCTTTTGCACTATCTACAAGAATGACATTAGCTCTCAAATCCTCTGCCTCAAGATAAGTTTGCACAAATTCCCTAAGAAGCGAAACCCTTACAAATCAAACCATTAAATATATAACTTGTGGAAACTATACCAACATTAAACACGGCTAAGCACATAAGCATAGAATTACAAATCAAACCAAGAGCTGTAAAGTTAATAAGAAACCATTTTGACATGTACAATCAGAATTCAAAAACAACTTGTGGAAACTGGTGTTAGAGTCTATCATAAACCGGTGTAAAAATCCCTAAGCAAGTAGATGTCGCTGATCGAACTTCATATATAATCAAATATGAATGAATGAGTAATTGAGATTAAAGAGAAGGTCAAATGAAGTTTAACTTTCCAAAACTCAAAGGCATATTAAAAATAAAAAAAGATAAAGTAGTTAATTAGCATAGTTGAGAAGTGGGGTTCTCAGGGTTGATCTTGCCACAGGTTCCAATAGGATGCTCGCTAATCGTCAACGAATCTCTTTGGTCTTTCAGTGCATTTCTTGTCGTGGGATCAAGAGTTGTCAAGTAGAAGTATGGGATCCCACTGCCGTTACCTGGTTCTCCATCGCTGAATGAAACCACATTCCTGCATTGTATTTTCATGATTATTTTAAGTTGTAGATAGGGAAATATCATCGGAGTTGAACACAAAGCTCCATTTTGAATGAAGGGATTTGAAAGAGAGCATTTAGAATCGACAAAAAAGCTAAATTTCTACATAAAAAAACACAAGGTTGAATATATACGAAATTACTGGATGTATAGTTCATTTAAAGTAACTATATGCAAAGAAGTATCCGCAACCCATTAGCTTTCTTTTTTTGGGTGAGAAAATCAGATTTCATGATTTCGTGCGTATTCAAATCCTAGCATACAATGATTGTTATGGACGAAACAAACAAGTTGAGCCCTATAGTGTCATCTAAATCCCTAGATTTGGGATCACTCCATGATCCATCTAAACGAGCCCTAAGTTTCATCAACCAGGTTTTCACCAGTTAGTCAAGACACAAGAGTTGAAGGCAACACATACAAAATAATTGTGAGGAATGAATGAAACATTCTCTCGGTCTAAGGAAATTAACATGATTATATACATAAAAATAAGGAAAAAAAACTTACCCAAATGGTGCTCCTCCCAATTCACTTGAGATAGTACTTCGAAAACAAAAAATGATAAGTAAGCTTCAGATTTAAATTCTGAGCTTTCAAACACAAATCTCATATGTTACAAAGGCACAAGTCAGGCATTTTAGAGATAGCAGAAAAATTTAACAACTATTGAGCTTCTATATGAAAATTTATTAAGGACAATGATATGTGTTTGTCTTATTGATACAATGATCTTCTGTCAAATTTCAAGGCAATGAAAGTTCATGTCTTTCTTTCAGAACTAAGTATCAACAAGTCAACCCAGATTTTATTTGGACCTAATCACCTACAAATTTCATTATACAAAAATGAAATTACAAATAAACATCCAACCTCAAATTCATTTGTAAATGAGTTGGTAATCACAAAGTAAATAGCCCAATAAGAAAAGAAAATTAAAATCATAGATTTTTCATTATAGGCCACCGGAAGTTGAAAAGCAGAAAATCAAGCCAGAAGCCAAATACTCGATCAAACTGGACAATAATATGAGAAGGGAAGAGAGAAGAGATATTATACTTCCAACCCCAAGTCGTATCGATCATGGTTTACAAGGACGCATCGGCTGGATAAATGACCTACTCCAGATGATGCGTTGGGTGATGCATCAAAGATTGGAAAAACCTATGAATCACCAGTGGAAAAAAAACAAAAACTTGTAAGGCTCAATCCATGAACCCAATGCTCAATTGAGAAACTTATAGAACAATTGAAACCACGTAAAAGATGTTCATACATAATTCACTTCGATCAAGATTCATAGGCAAATTAAAAGTGCATGAAAAGGTCACTGGTAACACATGACCATGAGGTGTTTCACTGAAATCAAGCTATGGTAAATCTTCAACCTATCACTAAACTGAAAACAAAGTTCAAAATTTTCATTCATGATTTATTATTGCATAAACATAAATACTGAGAATTTAAATACAAAAAAAAAAATAAAAGAAGAAGAAGAAGCTTTGTCAAATGCACGAGGTTTGAATTTTGACAAACACACGAGGTTTGAATTTTGACATAAAATAAAGGGAGCCTCCAATGACAAAGAAGAAGAGTTGATTGGCCACCCCGAAGAAGAGGAGTTGATTGTCCTTTCTTTTATAATTTACTAGACATGTAATAACTTTTAACCAACAATTTAGTCTAGAATCAAAACACATAATCAAAGAACTCAAACAAACCTTGAAAGGATTAAACACAAGCATGAAAGAACAACGTACCTTCAACAGATGAGCACATTTATGTATTTCATCAGAGCTTTTAGAAGTCTTAACAGACTCATATTTAGATATAATTTGCAACCAAACAGTAGTTAGGTTTCATCAAATAAACAAGATTGAAGCCAACAAAGGTTTGTAACTGTGCCACCACAAGTGCTTACCCTAATCCCACTGCAAGGAGCATCCAACATAACTCTATCAACTGCGTTGACACCCAAAACCTTAGGGAGATGTAAATTTTCATACTTTTCATTAGTTGACAAACTCAGGAATATTTCACAAATTGATTTATCAAGGTGTAACTTATCTTAATATATTATATGTAGGGTTTAGTTATACAAAGCAGGTGAAGGTTTTCAAAGTGTTAATTTCAGCAATCAATCTTAGTTATACAAAGTAGGTGAAGGGTTTAGTTAAAATCAAATTTATTCCTAAAAAGGGATCTACAAATTACAACACCACAAGAAACATAACTAGCATAGAATGATAAAAACCATCCAGATTCAGACTTTTTAAACCAATACCCAAAACAAAACGCTCAAGCACAAGCCAACAAAGCAAAATTTCCAGTTTTGAGATTATTACCTTAGTCACGGAACAAAGAACATCTCTGACATGGTAAATTAGGTCAGGATCGGTGAAATCATTGTTCTCCATCTCATGGAAAGACGCCTTGCATTCCTAAACTCAGCAGAGAAAGATGCCGCGCAATTTCTGAGTGAGGATAACCTAAGCCCGAGTTCCAGTTCAACTTAGCAGAGAAAGCTATGAGGTTTACGAAGTCGTCTTCTTCTTATGAGCAACGGTTATGGAGTCGTTACTGTCTTCGTGTCAGAGGGTAAAGCCGACCGCAGAATGTGAGAATTTGGAAACTAAAACCCAACAGAAAACCAGGGTTTCTCGCGAAGGGAAACCTAACCTTGCATCGCGACCCTTCCCGCTGCAAAGAGAGAAGGATATGAGGTTTCCTTGATATTTGGTTTTTCGGGAGAAAGATCTGGGTTTCTTTGAGATTTGGTTCTTCGTGAGAAGATTTGAAATCTCTTTGATTTGGTTATTCGCGAGAAAGATGGTCTGTCGAGTGGGGGGGAGGTTTGGATTGAGACTCCAGCAGAGAGAGCGAGAGAGAGCACTGGGTTAGGAGTTTGAGAATAAAAAAGATGAAAAAATTGGATGCGCAGGGGATCGAACACGGGACCACTAGGCGCAAATTTTATTTCAACAGTAACTCGCGTGTTACTTGATTTGCGATTTGACGTTTTCATTGTGAAGGAGAGATTTTCATTTTACATTTCACACATAGACGACACATACTAAAACAAAGTGTTGTCTATTTATGGAAAAAAAAAGTTAAGAAAAACACATTTTTGCATTTTTATATGATCGTAGATGACAGTTTTATTTAAAATCATCATCTTTCAGAATAAGATGACACTTTTAGTAGAAATTATCATCTAATTAATGTCATCTAAGACTAAAAATAACATGAAAACCTACCCAACAACCAATCAAAAGCGAGTACTAAAAGAAAACAAAGTATTGACCACAACATATACATCAAAATAACAAAACATAATCAAATATACAAGTAATACGTTTTAATAAAAGGTGAGATAACACATGCCTATACAAGGAAGAATTAAAGAGTTATAAACAAGTTACAGATGCAATTTACAAATACAATAAATAGAGTCTTAGACCTACACAAATTCCACTCCCCTTTTCATAGTACCTTTCGAACGTATGACCTATGTGTACTCATAAACCAACCCTCAATCATCCCCACCATTCAATTTTGGACTTGGCCAGTTGGGATAGGTGTAACACAAGAAATAAGGACTAATTTCAAGAACACCCCGAGGCTAGCTTGGTCAAGGCATATACTCCATTGGGGTTCTCTTTGTTAGATCCAAACTTAACCCCAGTCTTAACCCTTCTAGACACCATGAACATCTGATGAAGGTTCTCAAAGTGGTCTACCAATCCCAAGTGTTTACGAACTCTGCCCCCACAACCTTGTGTGCATAGATTCACTGAGTCTACAGTGTGTGGTGATGAAGTCCACACATCATGAAGGGTTAAGGAGAAAGTAACCAAAAAGGGCACAACCTATTCCTAGAAAGCAAGATTTGAAGAAGAGGTTCTTGAGATTCATGCAACTCTAAGACATTTAATAGGAAGTAATATACATATTACACAATTTACAACTACAATTACAATTACAATTTATGTACAAGTATGATAGTTATGCACAAGTACGACAGTTATGCACAACTATGATATTTACAAAATATAAATATTTAAACAAATGAAATCACACAAGAAATTTTTCAATCTCCAGCAGCGGCGCAAAAAATTGATACGCTAAAACTAATAATTAAAGTAAAGACAAAGAACACTCAACACTTAATGAAAACGTATGCAATTTAAAACTCTTTTACGTAGATGTAGCATTGGTAAATAGGGATCGTAGTAAACCGGGTATTGATGATACCTATGTATGATTAATGTTTAGTAGAAAGAATAAAGAAAAAAGAGGGTTTTTGAAAGTTTCTAGTTGAAGCTACGATTAACAACCTAGGAATTAAAATGCGAATGCGAATACTAACTTGAACTTAAAAACCATAGATTAGTTTCATAGACAAAACTAACACCTTTACCTAAGCAAATCCAAATCAACAATCACATAATTTACTCTACTCCTAACTAACATATATACATGTGACACCATCATCCACTTACCATGTCCATATGCCAATACTTGCACATATGAAACCAATCACGAAATCTTACCTTGACTACCTCGATTACTTTCATAAATTTTTCATATTATAAGTGTGCTGAGTCCCGATCAGCAATTATATTATGATTTAGCTTAGTTGTTAACTCAATGTGCCAAATCCCATTCAGCATTGAGTCTCGTCAATCCTATTCTAAATGTACCAAATCCTGAATAAAACAGTTAGCGTTATATTGAAGATAAAACACAAAAACGTATGATGCAATCAACATTCAGAAAGTAAAGCACATGGAAATTGAAGTTAACGTTACAAGTATTGGAAGATATAAACCATCACAAGTAATGAATTATAAACACAAATAAGATTAAATTCAAGAGTTTAGGTAAAAGGAAATAGTTACATTGAAATCAAAGTGTCGTTGAAAAAACCAAAATGAATGGAGAATGGATTGTTATTCACGAGGCACTCAGAATCATAGATGGAACCTTGCAAAGATGGACAAATTTAAGGAATTTAGCTATAAACTCTTTTATTAAATCAATAGATTGAGATGAATTTTTCAATATAACTTCGATTGAGATGGCTCTTTCCCTCAAATTCTCATAATTCCAAGCTCTATCTAATTCCGAACATTTCTTACAAAATAGATTATTTTCTCCTATTGATGCTAGACAAGCATAAAGGGTATAATATGATATAAAATGATGCTCAATCAAAGGCTTATCAAATTTCCATTGTTATTAACAAAATTTCCAGGTTTTTAGTTGAGACTTTGATCGACTTAGGTGCATATATGAACTGCATCAATGAAGGAGTCGTTTCCACTAAGTACTTATCTAAAACCTCTCGAGGTCTACAAAGCGCTACTGACCAACCTATGAAGATTCAGTATAAGGTGTCAGATGACGTAATGGTGCAAAATGAGGTCTATTTCCTAACATATTTTGTTATGGTAAAAAGGCTTGACTCATGTTGTAATTTTTGGGACTTTCCTTAGCATGCTATATACATTTAAAGTTTCATAAAAAGGTATAGAAGCAGAGGTAGAAGGAATCCAGGTAATGTTCACTTTTTTCCAGAGAACCCCAAATAAAATATGTTAATAACATACCAAAGAAAATTCTAAATAAAGAAATGTTACTCTGCTCTTTGAAAGAAGAAGTACGTTTGAAAAGAATTGAAGAATAGTTAGCCAAAAAGATAATTAAAGAAATGGTTAAATCTTTTCAAAAGGAATTTGAGATGTAGGTCTATGATCAAGTACCAAGCGATTTTTAGAATCATAAAAGGCATATCGTTGAATTTCCTTACAAGTTGATTTTGATGTGAAGAAAATTCCAACAAAGGCTTAACAATTCAAATGAATGGCAGACTGATCGAGATATGCAAAAAGAAATCAATGAAATTCTTGAAAATAAGTTAATTAGCAAAAGTTACTCTCTATGGAGCTGTTCCGCCTTCTATGTTGAAAACGCAATTGAACTTGAAAGATGAGCACCATTTCTGTCAATCAATTACAAACTGCTGAACAAAGCCCTCAGATGGATCTGATATCTGATTCCTAATAAAAAGAATTGTTGGAAAGATTTACTCAAGAAAATAATCTTTTCAAAATTTTTCAGGAAGTTGGGATATTGGCATATCCAAATAGCTTAAAAGAACATGTATAAAACTGCGTTTAATGTTCCATTCGGACATCACAAATGGAATGATGTGCCATTTGGTCTAAAGAATGCTCCTTCTGAATTCCAAAATATAATGAATGAAATTTTTAATCCTTACTCCATGGTCTAGTCTAATTCTCTAGAGCATCATTTTAAACATCTAGATATTTTCTTAAAAGTGGTTAAAAGAGTAGGGTTAGTAGTTTCTCCTAGAACTAGAAATGTGGAACTTCGAATTCAGAACCTCAACATCTTGCTGCTTATGGTGTTTCATGATCAGTATTGGAAATCATGCAAAATCTGGATTGGTGGAAGTTGGTGCATGTTGGGCTGAATGCTAGCAAGACACGCGCAAACGCTCTTAAACTTGGGCTGGAGTCGGCAGATGGCTGGGATTCGATAGTTTGGGTCGCGAGCAATTCTGGGCATTTGGCGTAGGTATTTGGGGGGAAAATATGGCATGCAACTTAATCTGTAAATTTGGCCTATATTTTAACCTTTAATTATTAATTATTAAATTTGGTACCAAGTTATCAATTCTTGTAATTAGTATATACAAAGCACAAATGGAGTTAGAATTGATATAATTAAGGTTCTAACATAGCTAACATATAGATAATTGATAAAAAAAAAGATGAACATTTAGGTGCCTACCAAATTTCCCCACACTTAAACTTTGCTATTTCCTAACAAATACTAAAACAAACTAAGAATTTCCAACAACTTTTTTTCCTTTTTTTTTTTAACAACTAAGCCCTTTAATCATTTGTCTCAAAATTTCATCAGTATGATTATGGCATCAAAGATTTACACTTAGAAAGCATTTTAGCTTATGGAATTCAAGAGTTTAGAAGAAGTGTCAAGTGTTTCAAAAAGTAAGACAATATGTAAATGACATGCTAAAATCAAGCATTAAAGTAAACACAAAGTTACACTCAATTCTCAATGAAAATGTAGGCAATTTAAACCTTTTTTTTTTTGGTAGATTGTAGCATTGGTAAATAGGGTTCGTTCTAAACAGGGGATTGTGGGCGCCTAAGCATAATTATTGTCGTTTGGAGTTTTAAGCAGGGATAATAACATTGATTTTAAGATCCGATGTTAATTAGAATTAGACTAAACTTAATCTAACCTAATTTAGTATTTACATTGGTTAACTGATCTTTAACCCTGACTCATTCATGAATTCTATTAACTTCAACCTACGAAATTCTCTAATTTTATCTTTGGGAGTTACTTGCATATTATCTTAAATACGTGTTCGGGAATTTACCCTATACACTTTCAAAGATCTAGACTCGGGAATTTTTCCTATATGTAATCAAGCATTAAGTACGAACATACAATGATAACAAAAGCTAAAATCATATAACACATAGAATATTGGAATCAATACAATCATAAAATCAAGATAATATTAATAATCAATCCATCAATTTAATAATCAAGTACAAAATAAAACCACAGGGTAAAGAAGTCTTGGTACACTTATGATCCTCGGGAATTTTTCCTATAGACACCAATTAGTTGGACACTCTTTGGTGAGACCCTCACGAATTTGCCTTATATGTCAAGAATGAAGGTGAATTATGGTGGAGTATGGTGTGATCGTCTTTTGTAAGTGAGGTCTCAAATTTAGGGAAAGGGAAATTCGATTGAGCAGAGTTTTGGTATAGAGAATGAGAGACAAAACTTAGCTAATGAAAAAACTAAGTATTTATAGGCATAGGAAAAACCCTAGCTCAATTCTTATTGGACAATTAATTCTAACCCTATCACAAAAAGGAATTCTTGATCGTAAGTCAACTTTCCTTGTAGTGCAAAGAAGACAAAGCTTGTTCCTTGCACGTCTTCAATTCCTATCTCAAAGTGGAGAATAGTCATGGCAGTAATCGCAATTTGAATCCAAGGTGAAAAAGGATGTCCAATCCGCATCCTGGCATCCTTATCGGACAAGGAATTTTATTTTAACCTTAATTACAAGAAAAAGAGAGATAATGAGTCCTTATCGCAAAAGGACTTGTACTTGGGCATGGCCGAGAATTCTGGTGACATGTCACCAGTGATTTGTCACCAGCACATGTGCTGACACAACTGAGGCACACGTGCCTGGCCTTAAGTCTAGTACTTGGTTGGGCCTAAAACTGGAAATTTGGAACAACGATGGAAATTTTGGAACAAGATGGAACAAAACCTCAAAACATGTCACCAATGACATGTTTTGGTTCTTGGTTGGCTTAGGACCCGGTCCTTGGTTGGGCATTTGCTGGAACACGAGGTGGCCCTTGATTGGGAACGTGTCACCAGTGACATGTCACGAGGAATATGACTTGGATCATAGGACAAATGCTGGGAATGGGCTCGATAGTTGGAACAGGACTTGGCATTGGGACTCGATGGCAGGAACATGGTATGGGACTTGTCCCAGTGACATGCCAATGACATGTCATTAGTGACACGATGTTAGCACATAATCAGGCACACATCTAGGCATAAGGGCAGGTCCTTGGCACAAGCACATGCCAGTGACATGGGCAGGTCCAATGACATCGATAGGGCTTTAGTGACACGGTTGGGGTCTTGATTACATGCTCCTGGGTCCAATGACATGGTTCCTCATATTTTCCATGTTTTGACACCAAAATTTTATGTTTTTCCACCAAAATTTTATGTTTTGCAATTAGCACTTGAAATTCATAAAGTTAGTTACAAATGGCATGATTAAGGTTAAAAAAAAGTAAAATGCAAAGGAATTTGGCATATAAATATGATCAATTATGTGCTTATTAAATTGCCCCACACTTGGAACTTGCATGTCCCTGGGAAATATCAAAACAGACTAAGGTGTTGAAACTCATTTTTTTCCCTTTTCTTTTGAAAACAATAAGAAAAATTACTAAGTCCTTAGCCATTTGTCTTAAAACTGTATCAATATAAGTATGGCATAAAAATTTACACCAAAAGGCTATGTAGAACATGGAATTCAAAAGCAAATACAAAGTAACAAAATGCCTTGACAAGAAATAGAATGAGTAAACTTCGTCAATACATCTCAACATAAATAAAACAAGTATGAATCAACTCACATGGATATACACTCAATAGTAAGGGGTTTGTGTTTGCACTCAAGGTATGCGAGAAATATACTCACATAATAGAAATTAAGTACTTCATAAAAATTTCAAACATAAACCATAGGAAGGTAACATACTTACACAAATGAACCAAAACCAGAAGCTTACCCTAAGTGATAGACTTAACAAAAAAAAATTACTAATTTCAAGGATCGTAAGGTCTTTATTGAAGGTTTTAATGAGGCTAGGTATAGAGGCATGGAATTTCAGGATAATGGTGTTAAATTTTGTTCCAGGACTCAACCAATGGCTCCACTAAAAATCCATAAGTGTTTGCCCATCATCATAGGCCAAGTATCATCCTGTTGGGCCTTGATCTTCATTATAATAAACATCCTTGAGCTTGGAATTAGGACAAAGGGCCGAGATTCTTCAATGTAGACCTTCATTTCTCCATTATTCCAAATCACATGTATAGGGGACTTAGCTCAACTCAAAACTCATTACCTCATAAAATTTCGTTATTTATTTATTTTTCTTTTTTTCTTTTGAGAGGCAATGTTATGAATAACAACATAGCTTGAGCAAGTCTTTCCCCATACTTACATATAAGTCTTCATTCATCAAAGAAATTTCTTGTATCTTACGCCATCTTTCAAGTTTTCAACTAAGTCCGTGGAACAAGGGTAAATGGTGTCTAGACTAGGCTCACGTGAATATATATTTTGAGGGTGATGAAAGAAAGGCACAATGTAGGCTCAAAGGGGATCACACTGGTGCGATCAAATAGGGATGGGATATTTGGATATTTGGTGCTAACCCTATTGCCTTAATCATGTCCAAAAACCCGAGAGTTTATTGACTTAAAGGCTTTGAAAACAACATTGAATAAGTTCTAGTACTCTAAAGTTCTTTAAAATATATGCTATGCTGTTATGATGCATATGCATATCAATTTAAATGAAGAACTCCTATGAATTATTCATCAAAGAAGTATATAAGACTCTAAAGCTCACATAGGGTTCATATCATTCATACATATCTTAACATGCTTGTTTTGTACTAGTTTATCATGCATCAGGGGCTATAAGTCATAAACATTTAATCACAAAGCATTCACAAATGAATTCAAGTTATAGTGATCATCTTTTAGCCATGGTGTCTTCATTTATCCTTCATTCTTATCACCAATAGGTTAAAAGGCATCCTAATATTCGTAAAAAACAATAAGTTGACAAAAAGAATCAAGACTAAAGGCTAAGACACATGAAATCTTTTTTTTGCTTTTTTGGTTGTTTTCTGAATTTTTTGTTTTTTTATTGGAATAAGACTCAACAAAAGTTGTATACCACTCCTTCACACTTAAATCCGACAATGTCCTCAATGTATGCAAGTAAAGCATAGAATCGAACTAAGGAGGAAAGATTAATGAAAATAAAATAGTAAAGATATAAAGTAACTAAATTAAAGAGAGTGAAGGGTTAAAGAAAGCAAATCTTTGTTGATGGCTGCTCCATTTCCCTGTAACACATTGTGTTGCCTCCCAAAAACTGCTTGATGTTTAATGTCTATTCAGCCTAGACATGATGCTTTATTTATGCGTTATGAACACCCGGATCTTGGAGGCGCATCTCCTCCATGGTGTGTTCCTTGAAGGCCTCGAAAAAGGGCTTCAAACAATGGCCATTGAATTTGAATTCTCTTCCCATTTTGGTTGATTGAATATATACAACCCCATGAGGGAAAACATGAGTAAGAATATAAGGTGCATTCCATTTAGAACAAAGCTTACCTGGGAATAGTTTATGCCGTGAACAAAAGAGGACTTGTTGACCAAATTGAAACTAGTTTCCACTTTCTATGCATTCCTACCTCATCAGGGTTCATGTTGAACTGCTTGACCGCTCACCAAGCATTGTGCTTTAACTCCACTAGAAGATGGCAAGATTTTCCATAGACTAATCGAAAGGGTGACAAGCTTATGGGAGTCTTGTAGGCTATTCGATAGGCCCACACAGCATCATCCAACCTTGTCCTCCAATCCTTGCGTGTAGCCCAATGGTTCTCTCGAGTATCTTTTTTATCTCCCAGTTGCTAACTTCCGCTAAACCATTGGTTTGAGAGTGATATGGAGTTGACACCTTGTGAGTGATTCCATACTTTTTCAATAATACACCAACCGTCTTGTTACAAAAGTGGCTTCCCCCGTCACTGATCATCACTCGGGGTATGAAAAATCTAGAGAATATGTTAGTTCGAAGAAAAGATGCAACAAATTTAGAATCAGTATTACGGGTGGCTTTGGCTTCCACCCATTTTGACACATAATCCACATAAAAAAGAATATACTCGAAACCAATTGAGGAGGGGAATGGTCCCATAAATTCTATATGCCACAAATCAAAAATCTAAACATGAAGAATGTAAGTTTGTGGCATTTGGTCCCTAGGTCCTAGATTACCAGATTTTTGACATCTAACACATGTAGTACAAAATGCATAAACATCGAGAAACAAGGAAGGCGAAAAGAAACCCGAGTCTAACCCCTTATGTGTTGTTTTCAGGGAACCAAAGTGTCCCCAACATGCTTCATTATGAAAAAAATGCAAGAATATGGTTATGTTCTTTACCTAGGACACATCTCCTAATAACCAGAGCATTGATTCCACAGGTAAGGTTCATCTCATAAGTAAGTTCTAGCATTATGTTTAAGCTTATCACATTGATATATAGCCACTGTGCTTGGGAATTCTTTAGTTACCAAATAGTTTACAATTTTTGCATACGAGGGGATTGTAGAAACACTTAAGGCCAAATAGTTGTTTGTCTGGAAAGGTCTCAAGTATGATGCCATCCTCTTGGTTCTTCACAATCCTAGAGAGGTGGTAGGCTACTGCATTCTCCACTCATTTCTTATCCTAAAGAGGTGGTTCTTCAATGTCAAACTCTTGGAATAAAAGGATCCATCAAATAAGTCGTGATTTGGCATCCCTCTTGGTCATGAAATACTTCAAGGTAGCATGATCTGTATAGATAATAACTTTGGATTGATATAAGTATGAACAAAAATTATCAAGAGTAAAGATTACCGCAAGTAGTTCCTTCTCAGTGGTGGTGTAGTTCTGTTGTGCATCATCCAAGGTTTGAGAGGCATAGTACATGGCATAGTGTTTCTTATCTTTTTGTTGTCCCAAGACAACTCCTAGTGCATAGTCGGAAGCATTACACAATAGATCGAATGGCAAAGACCAATCTAAAACACATAAGATAGGGGCACTCGTGAGCAACTCTTTCAATTTGTCAAAGGCCTCTTGGCCTTCAGCATTGAACAAAAAATGTGTGTTCTTTTGAAATAGACGACAAAAGGGTCTAGAAATTGATGAGAAGTCTTTGATGAATCTCTGGTAGAAACCTGCCTGACCAAAAACGAACGAATCTCTCTCACCGAAGTGGGAGAAGGTAAGTACCGCATATGATCTACTTTAGCTCTATCAACCTCTATGTACGTAGCCGACCCAATGTCTCCTAAAACTATCCCTTATGTTGCCATGAAGTGACACTTTTCACAGTTAACCACTAGCCTAGAATCAACACATTTTTGCAATATAAGTTCAAGGTTCCCTAAACATGCATAAAAAATATATTCAAAAATAGTAAAGTCCCATGAATACTTCTATTATCTTTTCAACGTAATCTAAGAATATGGAAAGCATACCACGTTGGAAAGTACCTGGTGCATTGCACAAACCGAATGGCATCCTACTGCAGAAAAATGTACCAAAAGGGCGCATGAAAGTGGTCTTCTCTTGATCTTCCTGAGCTATGCTTATTTGGTTGTACCCTGAATATCCATCAGGGAAGCACTCGTTGGCATGCCCTGTCAATCTCTCAAGTATCTAGTCAATGAAGGGTAAGGGAAAATAGTCCTTCCTTGTGATGGTTAGTTGGGGTACCAATTCATTCTCTGCATTCTTCACCACAGTGATTCTAGATTTCATTGGAACAACTTGCATAGGAGACCCCCAATGACTATTTGAAATATGATATAACACACCACAATCATATAGTTTGATTACCTCATTTCTAACCACTTACATTATTAGCGAATGGAGTCTTTTTTGGGCTCTAGAGTGGGTTTGGGATCATCTTCATGCAAGATACGGTGAACACAAGTATCAAAGTTGATTCCTTTGATTTTCGCAAGTGTCCATCCAATGGTTTTCTTATACTCAATTGTTAGAAGTTTCATCTATTGATCATGCTCCATTGTTTCTGATATTATGTCAGGTAGGGTCTCATCGTCTCCTAAGAATGCATCTTTCAACTGCTCCGGAAGTTCCTTGAGTTCAATTTTTGGGGCTTGGACAATAGAGGGAAGCATTTTGTTCGTACCAAAAGTAATTGGAATGGGAGGATCTCGGTGCCTAATTGAGGGTCATGGCCAATTCCAGGATTTTGGGTTGAAGGACCTCAGCCAGTGCATCTAATAGGACTTCATTCTAAGTTGGGTTAGCCCTACTTCTTCATGAATTACAATTTCGAGTTCATCATCCTTGATATGGTCTAAATGTACCTACGAAATAGGTTCCACAATGTCAATGGAAAAGCATGCATTGACACTAGTAGTAGGATACCTCATAATTTCGAAGATGTTGAACACAATCATCCCCTCATCGAATTCCATGGATAAAGTGTCATTGTAGACATCTATCATTGTTGTTTCGGTCCTAGTGAATGGATATCCCAAAAGCAATGGTGTGGCATTTAAAGGACTTTCATCCATGTCCAGAATGTAGAAGTTAGCCTGAAAGATAAGCTGATTGACCTGCACAAGAACATCTTCTACATATCCTCTTGGGTATGTGTGAGTACGGTCTACTAATTGAATGATAACATTGTCTTTCTTTAACTCACCTAGGTTCATGGATGTATACAGATGATATGTCATAACATTGGTTGATGCACCTAAATCGATCATAACATTATCAAAGGATTTCTATCACACATGGAACTAAAAAGCTCCCTGAATTCTTCAGCTTTCGTGGTAATTTTTATTGGATTACTGTAGATATAGTGTCGTTTACCTTAACCACTTCCTTCCCCCTTATTTTTCCATCTTTGAGTCCATAAATCCTTGTGGAACTTTGCATAATCTGGTACTTTCTTAATTCATTCAAACAGAGGTAGGTTCACTTGCACCTTCTAGAATATGTCTAGGATCTCGTCATACTTCTTATCCTTCTTAGCCTTGGAAAATATGCTTGGAAAGGGTGCTCTAGCAAACAAACTGTTTGTGGGAATATAATTGGATGAAATAGGAGTATTTCCTTGGTTTTTCATTGGTGCTTGTGCCACCTTCTTGCCTAAGTCTGTTTTGGTGATCTCATCCCTTGCATTTTGAACCAATTCGTCACTTTCCTTCATAGCTTCCTTAGAACTTGGTTTTTGGCTTCCCTTGGGCATAGGGTCGTGGATACTTTCCCACTTATACTTGGAGCATAACTAGCATGCTCAAATACATTGTTCTTTGGATTAGGAATTATTTGTGAAGGTAACTTCCCAGTATCCTTGACTTGGCCCATGAAGTCTACGATTTGGCCGATTTGCATCTTCATCTAAGAAATGTCACGGCCATGAGTGTTCAACGTCTACTTTGTTTGCTTTTTTCCATCCAAAAGGACTTGTGTTTAAGTGGATAGTTGTACAAACATATTTTCATAATCCAGATTGGAGAATTGTTGAACCAGATGAGCTTGTTCCATACCTATGGGTTGGTAAGGCATAGGTGGCCCTAGTTGGAATGGTTGCCATTGGTAGCTTTGTTGGTTTTAAGTTGGAGGGTTCAAATATCCTTCTTTACTGCTCTAGTTGATTGATACATGGTCATAATTGCCTTGGTTATGGTTGAAATTATTGTAACGTTGACCCCCTTGATATCCACCTAAATCATTGGCTTGTTCCATTATGTCATTAGGGTTTGTAACTTAAGGGCATTGATCACTAGGATGTCTGTCCAATTGGTACATGCCATATATATGTGCCATAGGTTTCTTGGCCCTTTTAACTTCGAGTTCCAAGACATGCTCAAGCTGTCACGACCCGGTCCATCTAACACAATATTGTCCGCTTTGGGCTCAGCCCTCACAGTTTTATTTTCAGGAGCTCACGTGCAACTTCCCAGTAGGTCACCCATCATGGGATTGCACCAGCCTCAACTTTCTTAACTTTCGGGTTCCAATCCCCCCCTAAAGCCACTGAGCTCCCAAAAGGCCTTGTGTTAGATAGATACGTGCCCACACATATAAGGTACTTCACCTTTCCCTCCCCGAGCAATGTGGGATCGTTCACCGATCTTACCTTTCCAAGCTCACGGGTCTTGTTCACCATTCTTGCTTCTCAAGCTCACGGGTCTTGCTCACCGTTCTTGCTTCCAAGACCGGGTCTTACAATCCACCCCCCTTGGGGCCCAGCGTCCTCGCTGACACACTTCCGGTCAGGGTCCAGCTCTGATACCATTTTGTCACGACCCGGCCCATCTAACACAATATTGTCCGCTTTGGGCCCAACCCTCATGGTTTTGTTTTCGGGAGCTCACGTGCAACTTCCCCGTAGGTCACCCATCATGGGATTGCACCAGCCTCAACTCGATTAACTTTGGGGTTCCAATCCCCCTCAAAGCCACTGAGCTCCCAAAAGGCCTTGTGTTAGATAGATACATGCCCACACATATAAGGTACTTCACCTTTCCCTCCCCGAGTGATGTGGGATCGTTCACCGATCTTACCTTTCCAAGCTCACGGGTCTTGCTCATCGTTCTTTCTTCCAAGACCGGGTCTTACACAAGCATAGATTGGGGCTTGTCAATCTTGTCATCCGAAACTCCTTTAAAATTCATTGCACTTACTCTCTTTCTTTGAGACATCCCGCATTGGGCATCATTAGTGACTCTATTCTCGAGTAGTTTCCTTTCTTCGGGCTCATCAAAATCCATAAATGCCCCATGTGAAGCTGCATCAAGGAGGTCTTTGTCCCTGGGGTTGAGACCATCATAGAAGTAGTTCATTAGGTTTGTCTCTGAAAAACCATGTGAAGGACAAGTAGCACAAATGACCTTGAAACGATCATAATATGAGCCAAAGGTTTCGTCTGGTACTTGAGTAATGGATGTGATTTGTCGTCTCATTTGGGTGATTTTAGAAGCGAGAAAATACCTAGCCAAGAACAAGTCTGCAAGTTGTTTCCAAGTGGTGATGTGATTTGCGGGCAAGCCCATGAGCCAAGACTATCCCCTATCCGCCAAAGTGAAAGGGAAAGCCTTGAGCTTATTAAGTTCATCATCGGCATCACTAGGTTTCATGCTATTGCACACAAATTGGAAGGTCTTAAGGTACTTCTTCAGAAGTTCATTGGGAAGCCCATATAAATTTGGTAGTCGATGGAGGAATCCATTCTTAAGTTCAATATCCCTCTTCTTTTCCCTTCGTTTTGGAAACGCAAGGCAAGATGGTTCAATGCTCCATTCCATAGAGCATGTGCATTGGTGAAGAGATCTTCATTCATTGTTGGCCATTTCAACTTCAAATTCACTCTCGGATTGGTGCTTGGGTGAAGAGGACTCAGAGTTGTACCCTTCCTCAATGATAGGTTGTAGGATAGGTTCCTCGCGATTTGGTTCACTTGATTCACCCCTTTTTTGATTAAGATGTTTGTTGGGACTAGAAAAGCATTGAGATCTACTAAGTGTAGTAATAGGAGTCACGAGCTTTGGCTTGGTTACTCGTAGAAACCTAGAGTTCATCAAACTCATCAAACAAACAAACATGAAAACCAATGGTATCCACAACTATAGATAAGAGAGTGACCACGAAAAATGAATGAACATATGTACATGAAAGAGACGAGATATAGAAAAGAATATACACAAAACAAAAATGTATGTACAAAAAACACGTTACATACAAGTGGGAAGCAAAGAAGCATAAACAGTTTAAGAATATGCAAGGTAGAATTAAGGGTGGCAATTTTTGACACGACTCGAAACCCGCACGAAATTTATCCGGGTCAATCCGCACGATTAAAATTTTGGGTGATTTTCGGGTCAACCCGTTATGACATGTTTATTAAACGGGTGGGTTTGGGTCAACCTGTTAACCCGTTTAATAAATGGGTAGATTTCGGGTTAACAGGTTAACCCGTATATTGGCTTATATATTGACCCATTTAATAAACGTGTCATTACTAGCACATATATCTACCCATTTACCTACCTAAATATCTATTAAATCTTATAATTTAAATAGGTTAGATATGTTAAACGGGTCAAACGGGTTATAGGTTAATTGGGTTTTGAGTATGACCTGTTTATTAAATGGATTAAACGGGTTACACGGGTTACACAGGTCATTAACAAGCCGAGTTCGGGTTGGACATTCTTGACACGATTATTAAACGGGTCGGATTCGGGTTAGGCATAAATGGGTAAAATAGAATTCATGACACAACACGAACCTGACACGACACAACCCATTGCCACCCCTAGGTAGAATCATGACAATGGCGAACAAAGGCACAAATTCCAAAAACGTCCAAATTGGTGAAATACTTAAAGATCTACATGAAGAATGGTGTGAATGCGTAAGAGGGAAATCATTAGAACCTTCACAAGACATAAGTGTTACGTGACAATGTATGAAAAGAATGGCATGCACCTTCGATCCCACTTCTCTAGATTCGCTTAGTCTAGGGGGCTTCGTGATGAAATCCAAACACCATGAAATCTTAGGGAGGGTATGCAATCTACCAATGCAATAGATAGAGTCATAAGCCCAGATAGATACCATCCACTTCCCTTCTCGTAGTTCCTTCCAGGCTTACGGACTGCGCTTACTGATAAACCAAACTTCAATCACCTCCATTATTCAACGTTGATCATGGTCAGTTGGATAGATGTAGCACTAGAAGCAAAGAATAATTTTGAGAACACCCCGAAGCTAACCTGGCTAGGGTATGTACTCCATTGGAGTCCTTTTTCTTAGACCAAACTTGTCACCAGTCATGACCCTTCTAGACACCACAACCAACCGATGGAAGTTCTCAAAGTTTATGTTACCAAATGCGAGTGTTTACAAACTCCGCCCACAACCTTATGTCTATAGATTCACTAAATCTATAGTATGCAGTGATGAAATCCACACATCATGAAGGGCTAAGGAAAAAAGTAACCATGAGGGGCATTACCTATTCCCGAAATGAAAGACTTGAAAGAAAAAAACTTGAAACCCATGTAAACAGCAGACATTTAATAAAAGGTAATATTTACAAGTAAGGGAACTATGGGAAGTCAAAGATATATATGGTTCATATAGATTTCAAAGTTTAGATGGAGACTTCTACGTCCGTGCGGCCCAAATAGATATCCTAGATTTTGAGCCATTATCCATCCCTTTGGGCAAGTTTAAAAGTGACCAGGTTAGAAAGAATAAACTTAAGATGAATGCTAATTTCAAAACATCCCGAGGTTTAAACTCCATTGATGTCTCTTTCTTAGACCCAAAACCCATTATGAGTAACGTCTCTTGTCCTAAACATCACCCTTGAAAATTTCTTACTCAAGATGGACATGTATTAATTCTTTCCAAGATAGCTCAAGTGTTCACAAATATCGCCATCAACCTCATGCATTTTAAGACCCATGAATGGTTTAGGTAATAAGTTAACAAATGAGACTTCACCTATTCCATTAAAGATCAAGACCTAAACTCTGAACCACAAGTGATCCACATATAGCTAAAACTGATGTATGAACGGAAGACGTTATTTACAAATATGATGTTATAAACAAGTATGGTATGTGTAATATAAACATATTTACACAAACAAAATCACACAAGTGATAATTTCAATCCCCAGCAATGGTGCCAAAAATTCAAATGCTAAAATCAAGCATTAAAGTAAACACAAAGTCATCACAATACTCGATGAAAACATATGCAATTTAAACCCTTTTTTGTAGATTGTAGCACTGGTAACTAGGTATCATTCTAAACTGGGGATTGAGGGCACCGAAGCATGATTTTCATTTGGAGTTTTAATTGGGGCTAATAACGTTGATTTAATATCCTATGTTAATTAGAATTAAACTAAACCTAATCTAACCTAATTTAGTATTTACATTGGTTAACTAGTTTTTAACCCTAACTCATTCATGAATTCAATTAACTTAATCCTACAAAATCCTCTAATTTTTTCTTTAGGAATTACTTGCATATTATCTTAAGTACGTGCCCTGGAATTTGCCCTATACACGTTTAATGATTTAGACTCGGGAATTTGCCCTATATCTAAACAAGCATTAAGTAGGAACATAAAATCATAACAAAAGCTAAGATAATCAAGCACATAGAATATTAATAATCAATCCATCAATTTGATAATCAAGAACAAAAGAAAACTACGAGGTAAAGAGGTCGTGTTACACTTTTGATCATGTGTAATTTGGTCTATAGATGCCACGTAGTTGGACACTCTTTGGTGAGACATTCATGAATTTGTCATATATATCACGAAGGAAGGTGAATTATGGTGGAGTATGGTGTTATCGTCTTTTGTAAGTGAGGTCTCAAATTTAGGGAAAGGGAGATTCGGCTAAGCAAGGTTTTGGTGTTGAGAATGAGAGACAAAACTTAGTTAATGAGGAAAACTAAGTATATGTAGGCATAAGACAAACCCTAGCTCAATTCTTATTGTACAATTAATTCTAACCTTATCGCAAAAAAGACTTCTTGGCCGCAAGTCAACTTTCCTTGTAGTGCTAGGAACACAAAGCTTGTTTCTTGCACGTCTTCAATTCCTAGCTCAAAGTGGAGAATATTTTTGGCATTAATCACAATTTGAATCCAAGGTGAAAAAGGAAGTCTGAACTGCATATGAACATCCTTATCGCACAAGGAATGCCATTTTAACCTTAATCGCAAGAAAAAAAATGGGATAATGAGTCCTTATTGTAAAAGGACTTGTACTTAGTCCTAGCCAAGAATTCTGGTTACATGTCACTAGCTCATGTGCTGGCACAACCGAGGTACACAGGCTTGACCTTAGGTATGGCACTCGGCTGGGTCTAATACTGGAAATGTAGAACAATGATAGAACTTGATGGAACAAGATGGAACAAAACCTCAAAATATGGCACCAGTGACATGTTTTGGTTCTTGGTTGGCACAGGACCTGGTTCACAGTTGGGCATTTTCTGGGACACGAGCTGGTCCTTAACTGGGAATATGTCACCAGTGAAATGTCGCTACGAACACGGCTTATAGCACGGGACAAGTGTTGGGACTGGTCTCAATAGCTAGAAAAGGACTTGGCATTGGGATCTAATAGCTGGAAAATGGTTTGGGATTGGTCATGGTGACATGTCACTAGTGACAAGCTATTGGCACACGATCAGGCAAACATCTAAGCACAAGGGCATGATAGAAAGTAAGGCCACACAATAGTTATGCAAGACTAGTTTTCTATGTGCAATACTTTGGAAGTGCACAAGACGTGTAGAGAGTATAGCAGTACAGCAAGGGGTCAATCCCGCATGGACTTGTTCAAAGATGTCCAACAAGTTCAATCAAATGACTTAAGTGAAAGGTAAGACGAAAAGGGGGGTTTGTTCTTGGATTTATTGGATTGAAAGTAATGAAATGACTAAATTACTTGATTTCTTTTAAGGATAAAATTAAGGACCCCAACTAAGGACTTGTGCCAAGACCATGTCACTAGACCAGCACCGTATACCTGTGCCTGTTTCTGCTCATGACCCAATCTTCTTCCAGCATTTGACCATGTTCCAGGTCCGTGTACCAAGTTCCAACACCGTGTGCCAGCACATGTTCTAGTGACATGTCACTGGTGACATGTTCCCCAAAGGACGTACTTTTGTTCCAACAGTTACCCACTTTTAGGATTAGGCCCTACACCAACCAAGGTCTAAGATATGTCCATAATGATATATTTTGAGGCTTTGTTCTAGTTTGTTCCATCAAAGGCTTCAAATGTTCAACATCTTCAATTTGAGTCCCAGCCAAGGACCAGATCCTAGTCCCTGTGCTAGTAACGTGTTCTAGTGACATGTCACCAGAACTTGGCCTAGGCCCATGCGATGCCCCAAAGAAAATGAGCGATAGAAGTCTTCAAGGAATCCTACTAGGATGAGGACTAAATGACACAGATCAACGTCCTCAGCGGTAAAGTAGGAGTCCAAATGAATTCTGTGTGCCTCAAGGAATTGTGCCCTAAGTTTTAACGATAGACTTAGGGCCTGGTTTAAGTCCTTATTTGATTAGGAAGTCGCTAGGGTTTTTTCCCTATTTAAACCCTGAGTTTATTCATCCAAATGATAGTGGTTTTTACCTGTTTTGGTCCCAAGGCTTTGTCAAATTATAGACTTAATTTGTACTTAGTTATTTGCAGTTTTTGGTTCAAGGAACTTGAAGGGTGACTTGATTGTGTGAAGTTCACAATTCCTTGTCCTATATAACTTAGTATCTCAACTCTAATTTCTTTATTATTCAATGCAACATCCAATTATGTCTTTGTTTGTTTCAAGCATGCATGAGTAGTCCCTTTAAGGATTGGGGCTATTTAAAGGCCTAGCCATGAGTTGTTGTACTTAGATTTTTATTTGATTTTCTTTATCGTGTGAATTGAATTGGTTTTGTAAGACCTGTGTCCTGAAGGGAATGATGAATGATCTCACATTCCTATTAGGGGGGAATGGTCTATAATGGGAATGATGGTGTGCCTTAAAGGTGTAGGCACACACCTATCTAGTATGAGGCCTCCCTTGGCCGCGTTGGTGGGAAATGTGTTCTCCCAGCGTGAGGTCTTGGGGTCAAAACCCTATGGGCGCACTAGAGATGTGTTCTCGCGGCCCAGAGGGAACAATATCGTGTTAGATAGAGTGGGCCGCTGCTCAATTCTGATCTAAACGAGGCCTTCCTTGGCTGCGTTAGTTGGAGATGTGTTCTCCCAGCATGAGGTCTTGGGATAAAAACCCTGCGGGCGCGCTGGAGATGTGTTCTCGTGGCCCAGAGGGGACACTATCATGTTAGATAGAGTAGGCCGTTGCGCAACTCTGATCTAAACGAGGCCTTTTGGGAGCTCAGTGGCTTTGGGTTCGGTTGGAACTCCAAAGTTAAGCGAGTTGAGGCTGGTGCATTCCATGATGGGTCACCCCTTAGGAAGTTACACCGTGAACTCCCGCAAAAAATAAAATCCTGAGGGCGAAGGGACCCAAAGTGGACAATATCGTGCTAGAGTCGGGTCCTGACCAAGGAAGGTGGGGCCCTGACAGAATGGTATCAGTGCCAGACCCCGACTAGAAAGTGTGCAATCGATGACGCGAGGCCCTAAAGAGGGTGGATTGTAAGACCCGTGTTCCGGAGGGAACGATGAACGATCCCATATTCCTGCAAGGGGGGAATGGTCTGGGATGGGAATGGTGGTGTGCCTTAAAGGTGCAGGCACACACCTATCTAGGATGAGGCCTCCCTTGGCCACGTTGGTTGGAGTTGTGTTCTCCCAGCGTGAGGTCTTGTGGTCAAAACCCTGCGAACGCGCTGGAGATGTGTTCTCGCGGCCGAGAGGGGACAATATCATGTGAGATAGAATGGGTCGTTGCGCAACTCTGATCTAAACGAGCCCTCCCTTAGTCGTGATGATTAGAGATGTGTTCTCCCAACGTGAGGTCTTGAGATCAAAACCCTACGGGGGAGCTGGAGATGTGCTCTCGTGGCCCAGAGAAGATAGTATCGTGTTAGATAGAGTGGGCTGCTACGCAACTCTGATCTAAACGAGTCCTTTTCGGAGCTGAGTGGCTTTGGGTTCAGTTAGAACTCCAAAGTTAAGCGAGTTGAGGCTGGTGCAATTCCATGATTGCTGATGTAACGACCCGTCCCAGAAACCGGGATTAGATAAGTAGTTAATGATGGATTAGTGACGTTAATCCGTGATTAGTTGGACAAATTCGGACGGACTTTGCAAAATGACGATTTTGCCCTTGGAATGGGTAAAATGTTGACTTTTAGTTCGGGCGGTCAAATGGACGTTGACCGATGACCCTGACGTAATTCGGGATGTCACGATTTCGTAGACAGGTGGCACGTCTGATTCCGACATCCGAGGAAAAAGTTATGACATTCAGAAGTTCGAGGACATTTTCGTAATTAAGGTAAAAGAGGGAATTTGTTGACTTTTTACACGACAACTACTTTTCACGCAATTCGAGGACCATTAGGAAGGTCTCGAGTCCCTGATTCCAATGACAGGCGGCATATAGCATTTGGAGTTCGGGAAATAAAATTACGGGTCTAAGTTTGTGAGGGGTAAAACAGAAATTTGTGCAATAATGGTCATTATGTTTCCTTGGGATCTGTGCCCAGTTTGTGCTTGACAAGTGGCTGTTCTGGGAAGTTCTAACCACAGAGAAGAGGACACCTGTCCTTCTCTGGATGGTGGTAGAACCTCACACAAGTGGGTTTAGACGGTTTAGTGTTTGTGTCGTGCTTAGTTTTGGGGACAAACAGAAAACACGGCTTGACTCCTCCTCTTCCTTCGATCTTCAGCAGTTTTTTGAGGGTTGAGCATGGAAGGGAGAGATAGGAGGATGGGGAAGGTGGTGGTGCCGCCACAAGGAATGGCTGGAGACGGTGGCTGACGGTGGTTTCTTGAAACCGTGAGGCAAAGGGGAGAACATGGGAAACTGTGAACTAAGCCAACTAAACTCCTTCGATTCTCATCCTTGGTCCATGATACGTGAAGAAAAGACATCGAGGGTGATGAAATGAGTGGGGTGGTAACCACGGCGGTGTACGACGACATCGTATGGTGAGTTCCCGTGAGGCTTAAGCTTAAATTCAAAATGGTGATTTTTGAATTGAGGATTTTTAACTGATCTGATGCATTAGGAAATACCTAGGAGTGATCAGGAGTTGATCCAGCCCAGTCTTAAGAGCTATGGCGGACGGTAAGGTTCCTTCCCGCGAAAAAGTCTCTGTTTCAATTTAAAATGGTAACTCATTGGTTTGGACTTAGTGCTCATAATTGTGATTTGGGAACGGGTTAGGAGGACGATAGGAAACTTTGAGACGTGAGCCTGGGAACTTAGATGGCTAGAACCACAGGAACAAAGGAGGAAGGTTGCTGGGCGCAGTGGCGGGCCGAGGAATTTTGCTCGAGGGGGTCAATATGTAAAATGTCGAAAATTTGGAAAGCAAAAATATCCTTTAAAACTAAAGGATACTATTAATATTTGAGTGTTTTTTGGGTGCTTTACATTTGTCTTTCTTCAAGTAATCAATTTCTATTCTCATCCTTCGACAAATGTCATTTTTCATTCATAAATTGTTCATCTTCTTACAGTCTGTTGTTTGTATTCTGATATAATTTATTTCACTCCTCTTGTTTGTTACAGAGTTTTGTCGAAACTACAAGTGGGTTGGTACTTGGTAGATATAATTTTTTTATTTTTTAACATGGTGGTTATAATTTTCAGTCTAAAAGGATGGATATTATTTTAAACATGGATGCATTGTAACACTAAACATGACGCAGAGTTCCACTAAAATGCTACAAACATGACGCAAAAGTCCACTAAAATGCTACACTAAAATGCTACAAATTCATTCTTTCTTACAATCACCAGCAGGGCAATCCGAACAATCTACGAAAATTTACAGAAAGTATAATATAAAGAAAAGAGAGGCAGTACCCTGGTAGATAATGACGCCGATACACTAAAATGCTACAAATTCATTCTTTCTTACAATCACCAGCAGGGCAATCCGAACAATCTACGAAAATTTATAGAAAGTATAATATAAAGAAAAGAGAGGCAGTACCCTGGTAGATAATGACGCTGAGAGACGGACGAAGTGATCTCTGTGTGGAATTGTCGAGTGCGCTCCGCCAAACTGATCTTTGTGCCTCTGCAAGACTGCAAGTCTAGAGAGGGAGACGGACAAGTAAGTAAGCATTGTCCAAAAAAAATGGCAAAAACAAATTGACAATAATAAACAATTGAGAGATGCTATCATGATAGTTTAAAAGGGTAAAGAGAGTCTTGTAATGCCACAAACAGAGAGTCTTGTAATGCCACAAACATAGAGGCAAACTAAACTAAAAAAAAAAAATAAATTATTCTCCTAAAACTTCCAACTTCCATTGTATGTTTATTCAAATTCACAGAAATAGTAAGCATTAGTGCTATCTTGGGTCGAAAAAAAATCCAATAAGTACCAAGTAAAAGCTGCAGAACCCCTGAAATTGAAAACAATAAAGAAGTAGATGAGAGAAATTACCATGGAAAACAATGAAAGGAACTGAGTGGGTCAGTGGGATGAGAGCGACCGTGATGAAGAGGAAGAAGATGACGACTTCAGGACAACACAGAGGGCGTGTGGGCTGCAAACCTCTCTTCAGATTTTTTTTTAATTAAACGGCGTCGTTGATCAAGTGAAAAAAGCTACTTACACACATAAAACAGCGTCGTTTTATGTCGTTTAAAGCAAAAAAAAAAAACACACACAGAAGTCATATTCCCCTGCCTCTCTTCTCAGAGGCATTTTCTCGAACACTTGGGGGGCAATCTGGTGCAGAGGGGAGGGTTAACATCTTCCTTACCTGAAGGTTTCTCCGGCGAGGGGAGGGTTAAGTGACCCTCCTTGCCCCTTGGTCGGTCCGCCCCTGGCTGGGCGTTTCTTCGATTTTGGAAGGTAAGAAACAAACTTCAAATTCTTGTTTTTAGTAGCTAGATCGATTAGGGATATGGGACGAAACTATTGGACTAAAACGGGTTCGAAAACCGGCTGGAAATGGACGGAACCGTGGACACCGGTTCAACTGAACCGGCTGAACTTTGGACCGAACCGAACCCGGTTCGCGCAAGGTAGGAGATGAACAGTGACGGCGCGTGGCTCCCATTCGCAGCCCCTTTGGGCGGCGCGTGTGGGCACGTGTCACGTTTTTCGAGGATTGTTCCAACATGACTTTTAAAGTATTCAATGTAACGAACATTTTGGCGCTGGTTTCGAGTTAATCGGACATTGTCTCGACAGGTTTCGGGATGTCAGAAGGTTTTAAAGCTCAGTTAAAAATAGTTAAAAATTCGAGAAAATTACGGGGCTTTAGTATAAGTTTAATGAAGTAGTTAGTAACCTTATTATGGAATTTGGACAGGTTCGGAAAAGCCAGTGATAGCGGATTAGCCGGGAAAGCATTAGTGCACGCGTATCGAGACGACGACGCTATGGTCTGTGAGTGGACTTTGTTTGCTAACTCTTAATGCATGCGTATATGTTTTTATATGTTTTCTATACGTGATTCTATGATTTTATTTATGATCTTGATGGTTTACGGTTTTGCACGTTTTTCGAGGTAATTACGGAATTTCACGTTTTACGAGATTTTGATGGATGTTGTTATTTAAACCTGGTTTAAATGATTTGATGACGGAATTTGAAATATGATTGAATATCAATGATTTGCAAATGGATTTCGAAAAAGGACTTCGGGCTTAGAGGCCCAGTTCAAAAAGTGGTTTAAAGAAACGTGTTTTCGAGTTTTGGAATCAGATTTCCGAATGACGATTCGGGATTCGATTTGGAACTTGAAAGTGGATTTTCGAGTTAGGTTCGGAATGGTTATTCTGGATGCTAGCTTACGGAATGCTAGTTTCGAACTTGAATTTGGAAATGGATCTGGATATGAGTTCTGGGTTTGGATTCGGGATCCTGATGAGATTGCGAATTCGAATTCAGAAATGGAAAAAGGTTTTTAAATGGTTTGGCTTGGATTTACTGGATCTGGTTATTGGGTTTAAAGACCCGGATATGATTATAGCCGGGGGGGGGGGGGGGGGATTGGGTTTAATGACCCCGATTGAGTTTAAAGACTCGGATTATATTGAGGCCTGGATTGAGTTTAAAGACTCGGATAGATCCAGCAGGTTCGATGAATGGAAATGTGGTATGGTTTTCAATAAAGGTTTTCCGATGTTTTGGGCTATGCCCGGATGAAATGGCTTTCGATGGTTTTGGGCTGACGCTCGGGATTTGAGAAAAGGAAACTGTGTTCGGTTTTTCTTACATGGTTTGCTTAACCGTTGATATGCATGCATTGTTTTTTGAAATGGAGGGTATAAATGTACTTGTTTTACTGAACTGTGTTAAACTTATTCTTTATTTTTGTCCACTCACAGTCTTTTCGTGTTTTGGATACCCTCCAGGTTGTTGCGGTACGAGCTGTTGGATGAGAGAGATGGAGACATCACACCCACGATCTACAGTAGTTTGGTCACTTTTGGGATGGTTGAATTTGAGAATCCCTTGTCCGACTTACGTGTCACATGGAGGTTGGACGTCAGTTTATGCTTCGTGTCATGCGTAAGTTAGACGGGAACAGGATTCAGCCCTTAACCCCGGGGGATTAGGGGTGGGTCCTGTCAACTGACCCCCTGGGAAGTTGCATCGTGGGCTCCCACAAAACAAAACCGTGAGGGCAAAGGGGCCCAAATTGGACAATATCATGCTAGAGTCGGGTCCTGACCAAGGAGGGTCGGGTCTTGACAGGTTTGATCTACTATGCTTAATGAACTCTATTGGTGTATGTAAGAGTTGCTAACTTATATGCATTGAAATTGTAGATGACATGTGCTAGGTGAGACCGTCATTTGTACTTAGTTAATGTAAGCATCATGGCTAGGGGTGGACTCCTAGTTGTAGATTGAACCCATGAAGCTTAGGGCAGTATTTATACCCTTAGGTTAGTGTGGTGTCAACAAACCCTCTTTGTTTGCAAAGCATCACAAAACGTTGTGGTGGACACTTGAAAGAATATGCCCTGCCTTGAGCATACAAAGTAAGAGAAGATGACTGTGTCTATTGAGCATATGCCATGCCTTAAGCACGGGCACCTAGTTCAAGTCACTTAATGAAGTCTAAGGAAGTAACAAATGGTAGGGTAGATAGTTGGCCCTAATTCTTTAAAAGAAATCTAGTGAATTTATCATTTCATTACTTGCAATCCAAGCAATCCGAGAACAAACCACCCTATTGTCTTAATGTTCACCCTAAGTCATTTGGATTGAACTTATTGGACATCTTTGAACAAGTCCGTGCGGGATCGACCTTTGTTGTGCCACTATACTTTCTGCACGTCTTGTGCACTTTCAAAGTATTACACATAGAGAACTAGTCTTGACTTGTCATCTATCATGTTTTTTGTGCCGTTGCCGAGGACTTGTCCCTCAACAGTGTTCATTATGTTTGATCCAATTGACTTAAGCACGGGCACCTAGTTCAAGTCACTTAATGAAGTCTAAGGAAGTAACAAATGGTAGGGTAGATAGTTGGCCCTAACTCTTTAAAAGAAATCTAGTGAATTTATCATTTCATTACTTGCAATCCAAGCAATCCGAGAACAAACCACCCTATTGTCTTAATTTTCACCCTAAGTCATTTGGATTGAACTAATTAGACATCTTTGAACAAGTTCGTGTGGGATCGACCTTTGTTGTGCCACTATACTTTCTGCACGTCTTGTGCACTTTCAAAGTATTACACATAGAGAACTAGTCTTGACTTGTCATCTATCATGTTTTTTGTGCCGTTGCCGAGGACTTGTCCCTCAACAGTGTCCATTATGTTTGATCCAATTGACTTAGTGTGTTCTCTTATTTTAGGTGTCTTGCATGAACTCAACTCTAGGAATTGACCTAGGATCAAGTTCAGGCTCCACCACACCATCAAGGATCACATCCACACCATCTTCAAGGAATTCATCGGTCCACGGGAGTCCTCCACGTGATCCAGGACAAATGGAGGAACCACCACTTGAGCAGCCACTTGCATGGCCAGCCCTAAGGCTCCTAAGGGACTATAATGCACCCCACGTACTTGAGCATCAGTTCCCCATCATGTTCCTTGAAAACACAATGGCCAACTTTGAGCTTAAGTCAGGTACCATTACTATGCTTTTGGTTTTAAAAGGTTTAGAAGCTGAAGTTCCTCACCTACACATTAAGGAGTTCCTTCAAGTGTGTTATGCACTTAGGATCAATGGAATGACTGAGGTTGAGATCAGGATCAGGTTGTTTCATTTTTTCCCTCAAAGATAGACCTTGGTTTAATTCTCTAGCCCCATATTCTATCCACATTTGAAGAGAGTTGACCTCCAAGTTTCTAACTCATTACTATCTAGTGGAAAATACTAATGGGTGGAAAGTAAGATCACGAACCCTAGATAACTTTTTGATGAAGCTTTTAATGAGTATTGGAGATATTCAACGAGATGTTGAGAGCCCGCCCACACCACAACATTGTTGATGAGCACCTAATGATGAAGCTTTCTATGGTCCTATTGCCAATGCCATCATATTGAGAAGTGGGACACAAATTCAAGGACCTTCCCATGTCCCTCATGATGAAGTGCTAGTCCAAGGACCTGTTAATCACTTATAGCCTCCATCAATGCCAAGCTTCATAGACTTGCCATATGAACAAGAGCCAAGCATTCAGGACATTCTAGCCCCTTGAAGGCCCCATGTTAGCCCTCAAGTGCCTAACCCAAGTTTGGTGAAATCTGTTCCACAAGAGCAGATTCAAAGACCTTTTCCTGTCTAGGCTTAAAAGGTCCCAAGTTGACCACCATTGCCAAGAAATGTGTTCCCATAAGTCCCTGGCAGTGCAACCCCTAAGTTCATTCCCAATTTTAGCAAGAAACCCAAGCAAGTGTCCTTTGACTTGCCTGCCAAGGTACCCCTTCCTTTCCCTCGTAGGTTCCAACCTAAGGACAAGCACAAGGAGGAGTTTGAAGGAGAGGTCATCACTATGTTAAAGAAGCTACAAATCACTCTTCCCTTCTCTCAAATCCTCTATCATATGACTATCTTTGCCAAGCTTATCAAGCACCTAGTGGTAGGGAGGTTTGGTTTTGGCTCTACTTAGGTAGTGGACCTCCCTAAGGCATGTGCTTCTGCCCTACTCAAGAGGCCAGCTAAGCTCAAAGATGTTGGCCATCCCTCCTTTCCTTATGTCATTCAAACTAAGAGGTTTGAACATTGCTTATGTGACATGAGATCCACCATAAACACCATGCCCTTCCACATCTATAAGTCCTTGGACATCGGAGAGTTGAAGCCCACACACTTGTGTGTTAGAATGGTCAATGCTTCTGTCACTAATCTTGTTGGGGTACTAAAGGATGTCCTTGTGCAAATAGGGAACACATGTATCCATGCTAGCTTCTACATCTTGAGGATGGATCATGTAGACAAAAATGGGGAACCTCCTCTCATTTTTGGCAGGCCTTTACTTACCACAGCTAAATGCTTGATTGATATCAAGCATGGAAAGGTTTCCATTAGGGTAATGGACCAAGTACATACCTATTCCATTCATGATGCTATCCAATATCCTTCTGAGCCCATTGTTGACTTCCCTCTCAACACATTGGACATGCTGCTACAAGAGACCTTGGTTGAATCATGCATCAAGGACGAGATGGAGAGTGCATTGACCACAACTCCTATCCCTGAAGTCCCCTTAGAACAAAGGATCATGGAAAAACTTAACTATCTCAACACTTCAGTTCCTATGCCTCAATTCAGAGCCCTTTTTGACCCTTGGCCCTTCCTACCACCAAGATCCAGCCTTCCATGGTAGATCCTGAGCACCTCAAGTATGCCTTCCTTAGATCAAGCCAAACATTGCCTATTATCATCTCTTCCCACTTGAGTGACATAGAGGAGGAGAAATTGGTTCATAAACCAACGGGGCCCTCGGCTCGATATTACACCCAAAGGGACCCTCGGTCCAATTCCCCGTCAAATCAAATGGACTCCAAGTCCGATAGTTTGTAAATCAAATGGGTCTCATGCCCGAGTTCATATTTCCAAATCCAAAACCAATTCATTAAACCCTCATTGAAAACTTAGCACGTATAAAACCAGAAATCTCGAAATACGTGCAAATACGTAAATCCTAGGCTACCAAAAAAAAATACACTCATGGCATCACAAAACATGTATTAAAAAAATTATAAAATATTTGTGCATGCATAGATTTCGAAAGAAAGGTCCACTCATAGACCGTCCGAAGCCGCGCCTCGATACACGTGTCATAAGCCTCTCTCGGGCCAATCGTCACCTCTGGGATTCCCGAACCTGTCCAAATCGTAATAAAAGGTTACTAACTACTCAAATAACCCCTCACTAAAGTCCCGTAATTTTTCTAAATTTTTAACTATTTTTAAAGTCAATCCTAAACCTTCGGACGTCCCGAACAATATCGAAACGATGTCTGATCGACTCGAAACTAGTCCCAAAATGTTCGTTACATCGAATAGATGATTTCATATGTTGAACACATCCCCAAAAGGGGTCCCACGCACTGCTACACGCCGTCCAAAGGGCCCTACGCGTGGGCTCACACGCCCACTGTGGATCATCTTTAACCTTCGGCCAGGCTGGTCTGAACCGGTCGGTCTGGTCCATTTTGTGTAGCGGTCTGTCTGGACCGGCGTGACTGGTCCAAGGCTATTCCTCCCTCATTTTTTGTCCAATCTCACCCCTTTCAATCCTATTCTCTATATTTCAGTCCTAGGAACCTATCTAGTTGATCAAAACAAGGAAAAACATGGAAAACCCGACCCGTTCACTTTGAATCTCACGGTTCAACGTTTCCCGATTTCACCCAGGGCCTCCTCAATCGTGAACCACCACCAAAATCATCTTAAAACCTCCCTAGCAACCCGTTAAACCCTTTCTAATCCATTAAAACCGTCCCCAACGTTTGAAATAAAAAATATGGAGATTTGAATGTAACTGGGTTACCTTGCACATGGGTCCTCCGCCGTCCACGGCGGTGTTGCTTCTGGCCGGCCACCAACATCCTCATGTCCTCCCATCACTCTCTGGTCCTCACAAGCATGATCAGGTGGGGAAGGGTTGGGTTGGTTTGGAATGGTCGATCAGTTTTGAATGAAGAAAACAAAGAAGTTGAACTGATATGCATGAACCAATTTGGGTGGGCAATGGATGGGTGACAATTTTCACTCATCCATTGGGCCTGCCCCAAAATATATGGGCCTCACTTGTTGACAAATAACTTCTGTCTCGAACTTCGTGCAATAGTTTCTCGAAACTTCTTGAACCGTAACTTTCTCGTTGAATGTCCGAATTCGACGTGCCGCCTGTCTACAGATTCGTATCGACTCGATCTACATAATGGTCCTCGGCCTACGAATTCGAGTTTGTGGCCCAGTTGGTTGTAATCTCGGGCTGGAGGCCCCTTTGACTGTAGTATCGGGCTTGAGGCCCCGTTGGTTGTGAAACGGGCTTGAGGCCTTGTTGCTTTATGGTTTCGGGCTTGAGGCCCAGTTAGTCGTGATATCAGGCTAGAGGCCTAGTTGATTGTGAAATCGGGCTTAAGTCCCAGTTTGGTTTATGAAATGAGAATTCGGGCATGAGACCCTGTTGAACTGTTGATTTAGGCCGAGGCCTGTGAAATGGATTTGAATCGGATTCGAGGAATCCTGTTGAGATGAATCGGGTATGAGACCCAGTTGAGAAATGTTTTGAGAAAGAAAGTATTTGGAAAATGTATAAACCCTCGATATGATTTGATTGGTCTCCTCCAGACGTCGACCTGGAGAGTCACGATCCACATACCAGAATGGGTATCCCCATAGGGATCCCGTTCCAGGAGTGGAAGTTATGATGTGTTCCCGAACCAGATTCATGAGAGATGATTGGACTAGGTCCGAAGATAGAGCCTCCCAGATGGAGAATTCTTGGAGGAAGACTCGGAGTGAGACCCCGAGTGGTGTGCACACTAGTATAGATATGATGAATCGTGACTTATATCAGTGATGTGTTCCCTAGGGGTTGTGTGCCCCGAGTTGGCATCTTCTCGGAAGTGCCGCAAATGGGTTATACGTATGTTGACACGTATGAGGTTTTATGGAAAGTGATTTGGGGCGGAGATCTCGTATTCGATGTTTTGGAAATGGTTTGGGGCGGAGACCCTGCATTCGATGTTTTGGTATTTCACTGAGAATGGTTTTGGGCTGAGTCCCACTTGTGTTTGATTTGGGCTGAGTTCCCATGTATTGATTTACGGGTTTTGTGATTTCAGGTCGGGGACCCATAAATGGATTTATGGTTCATGGCGGTTTATGGGGACCAGCATGAGCCCTTGAAAGGTTTTGAGAATGTTTTCAAATGGTTTTATGAACGTTTTGGTAAATGATTTTTGAATGCATGCATATGCTTTTAGTGAAGGGCATAAATATCTTATTATGAAAACGTTTTATTAAAATATTATTTTGTCTACTCACAGTTTTCGTGGTTTTAATGCCCTTTAGGTTGATCGCGGATACGGGTTGTAGTAGAGATCGAGACATCACACTCCTCTTCCTATGATCCTGGCGTACTCTGAAAGTCCTGGTGAGGGCTAGAGATGGAATTATCCCTGGTCTGACACTTCGTGTCAGACGGGAGCATGCACATCCCACGTTAATCCCGTGGGATTTGGGACGGGTCCTGACAATTTGACTTGGTTTTGAACCAAGGATTTTATGAAAGCCTAGTGGTTGACTTTGTGAGTTGTTTGTACCCTCCGGATGTGACTAAGCCTGAGGGGACTACTCGAATGCATCTGAGCCTGGGGATGATTTCACCCAGATATGGCTGATCCCAAAATTTCCGCTCAGATGCATCTAATCCCGGAGTTGTCATGGTGTGATCTCTTCTCGGATGCAATTGAGCCTAGATGTACCTCCCAGATACTTCTAATTATGGGGATGTGTTCCCCCATATGTGACTGAACCCGGAGGTTGGGCCCAGATGTGTCTAATCTTGAGAGTGTGGCTTGATTGTTGCCTACAAGTAGTATGGATGTGATTGTGCACTTGTGCGTAGTTCTGATATTGTGTTATTGTGATTGGTTTCTATGCACTTGTGAGGAGTGTTGTTTAATCATTATGATTGATATTTGAGTACTGGTGACTAGGACTATTGTTGACAGTCATTGTGACTGGTTTGCTATTAGTGGTTGTGTTCTGATGGCCTTCATGTTCTTTGGCTCGAGAGCTGATTGCTCATGTGTTTTACTCTGTGCATGCATGTTTTATAACTGGAGGGGAAACGGGTTCATGTTGAAATGTATTTTCAAACGATATTATTTTTGTCCACTCACACCTTTTATGTTTTTGATGACCCTCTAAGTTGTGGCATGAAGATTGGCGCTAATCGAGAGGCGGAGGCATGAGTGGGAATCAGTGTGACTATACTTTGTTTGCAAGTGCTGAGGAGATTTTTGGAACTTCAGTTGACTTTTCAAACAGGAGTAAGACTGGGCACGGTCATCAAAGTCCATTTCGGACGGGTCCTGTCAGCCGGCGCGGCCGCCGCCGTCGATCGGCTAGAAACCTCCATTTTTGCCAACTTCAAACCTCCATATTTCCCTCATTTCTCAACCAAATCTTACAAACTCTATATGGACATTCATCTACTTAAGCCTAGGAATCCAAAAATGAGCCCAGAATTTAGAAAATCTACCTGGATTTGGAGATATAACCCTCGAAAGCTTCAGCCAGATTTCAAACACCCATACTGTGCAATCCTTGCGATCCTACCTTTCAAACCTCAGCTCCACTGGATCCTTGGGTTCCCTAAAACTCATTTCCGGCCCTTGTTTCTCTCAAAAGCCCCTCCAACTCATGGTTCAAAGATTGGGTATTATTGGTTTAAGTGTGTTTTGTGTGTGTGTAGGTTTGGGTATTTTGGATTGGCCCTTGTTTCTCTCAAAAGCTCCAATGTGAATGTAATCACCACCAGCCTTATCTAATCCACCCAAAATATCCAAAATATTTACCTACCTAAAATGCCCTTTTCCCCAAATAGAAAGTCTACACACCTCCTAGGGGTAGAATCGCCCAAATCTCCATAAAATGTTTATAAAAGCACGATTAAATCTCGAAAAATTCTTATAAATCCCAAATTTACGAGTCGGGTTGTTACATATCATGAGTTGTGTGGGATGACCTGAAGAATCTTTATAATCTTGGCTTCAGTGGAAAATAGCGCAACACGTTATTCAGAATCTTATTCTTTTGAATCGAGGCTCATTGCACACAGGAAATTTGTCTAGTTGCTCTAATTCACAGTAAAATAATGCACAGTTGTTCGTACATGCATGTAACGACCCGTCCCGTAATCACAGGATTATCAGGAGATTATCGAGAATAATTAGGGTTAGTCGACATGAAAAGACGAATTTTCCCCTAGATGCGAAAAAAGTTGACTTTTGACCTGGAACATTATTTGCACGTTGACTGAGGTCCATTGGGTAGATCGAGGGATTTCGATTACGTAGATAGGAAACACGTCAAGCTTGAACATCTGACGGTTTTACGGTGCACATTTTATGCAAAGGGTTTACTTTAGTTTGGTTGTTTGTGGGGCCCAAAAAATATATATTATGGACCAATCGATGAGTGACAAGTGTCACTCATCCCATTGGCCCATATCCCTACACCATGATATACATATCTTCCCCCTTTGTTCATTGCACCTGAAACCCTCACACACCATTTCTTCATTGTTCTGTTTAGCTAGAGCTGATTGACGGACATAGAGAGTGAGGGTGTGGTTGAGAGCGATGGGGGGAGACGGTGATGGTGGCTAGCTGGGAAAACCTAGATAATAGGTAATCCGTGAACTTCGAAAATGGAGTTTTGGTTTGAACATTTGGGGCTTTAATTTAAGGCCATTTTATTGTTCCTCGAGTCTATGCGAGGCTACAGGGATGAAAAAGAGTGGAAATGGACGCATGGAGTAGCACTAGTAGATGTTTGAAAATGGGCCAAGAAGGTTTGAGCTAGGCCAAGCAATTTAGGTCAGTTTCCTTGATTTCAAGCTTGTAGATATGTTCCTAGGAGAGAAACGATCAAATTAGTGAAGGAATGGAGTGTTTTAGTTGAGAATTGGGTGAGTTAAGAACTAGGTCATGCTTACGAGTTGAACTATGACGTGGCAACCTATTAGAGGGTGTTAGAGGTGACGTGGCAGAGGTTGACGTCAGTATGGACACGTGACACATTTTAGAGGGTGACACATGGCACTAATTAGGGGATGCCACATGGCAGCTGTCAGATTGTCAAATTTCAGATGTTAGGTAGGCTGACGTTAGCAAATGACGTCAGTAGTGACGTCAGGAGTGACGTTAGCATTTACCAATTGCGTGAGAATTTTGACCAGCGCGTGTGGACATGTGGGCACTAATTTTGAGGTCAAATTAGCCTTGTTCGAAAGATTTCGACGTTCTGAATCCAATAGTGGTGGTTTCAGATCAATCAGAGGTGGTTTAGTTAGTATTTTGGTGGTTTTTCTCCTCCGGAAGCGTGTTTGGGAGATGTTTTCGATTCTGGGGTTTTTAAGGCTTTATTGTTTGAACTTTCATTCATTGTTAGTGACCCTAGGGTATGACTTTGACAGGCCTGGACATTCCACAGGCTTCGTATTAGCTTACGGCTTGTATTTTGAGCAAGTGGCGGTACTGTGAGTGGATAATTTCTTTCATTACTCGGATGCATGCTTAAACATATGTTTTTACTGATTTTATGGGATGATATGTGTAACGACCCAAACTTTCATAAATATTATTTTATTTTAAAATGACCATTTTTCCCTTGAGGAAAAAAAGTTGACTTTTGACTCGGGAATTATTTAGGACTTTAACCCATGACCGTGATGTAGATCGGGACGTCACGAATCTGTAGACAGGTGGCATGTCGAAAACGGACGTTCGATGAAAAAGTTATGGTCACGGAAGCGATTTTGGTGAAATTTACGAACCGAGAACGAAATTAAAATAATATTAAAATATTAAAATCTGATTTGGCCCTAGATTTAATCTAGACCCTTAGATGAGTGACAAGTGTCACTCATCCCATGGTTAATTTTCCCCAAAACATGGATCTTGCCCTAGTGGTCCGTTTAAAATATTTTATTTTCCCTCAATTCATTCCAGTCGTCCATTTTTTGTCTATCACTCAATCCGCACCCTTCATTCCATCTTTTTTTTCCTTTTTAATTCTAAACACTCCTCTCCTTCTCACTCTCACATTTCTCACCCGTGAAGAACACACAGCCCCCCTTCTTGAACAAACACACCACCGACCACCTTCCCCATCTACTTGCTTCGTCCCCAGCCACCAGATCGAACACACCATCCTCGACACACATCATCTTCATCATCAGCCACCACCATCATTTCTTCTTCTCTGTCTGCAACCCCGAAACACCAACCCCAGACCCGCGACGGACAAACGGATCCAGGAACCCAAACCGTTCAACCCACGCCTCTACACCTCGAACCAACTTTGAGCTAGGACCGTTAGGACGTCAGGATGACTGAGAAACGAATGGGGCAACCCATGACGGTGACACGGCTGAGGCAGGCCGGAAAACCGAGAGCCTCGCTATTTTTCCCAGTTTTCGAACGTTTGGTTTTGACGTGTACGAATCATTTCTTTATGTTGGGACGTGTTCTAGGAACGGTGACGACTTAGGAGAGGCCAGTTTTGAGGCTGGAAAAAGGCTGAGGTGACGAGGAAGATGACCGGAGTAGGCTGCAGGTTTTCTTCGAGTTATAGGTATAGATCTTGACTTCCTTTCTAGTTTTTGAGGTCACATTCCTATAAAGCAAACTTAGACGAACCCTTATGAAATAACCCCATGGAAAATGGTGGTTGAAACGGAAATTGTGATCGGGTCAAGCCGCGGGTCATCGGTGACCCGGTTTCAGGAATTCGGTAGGACCCGACCGAATGACTGTGATGTCAGAATAGGGACCAACCAGGGAGTGACACATGTCATCTGACACCTATCAGGGATGATTTCATGCTGACGTCAGTAGTGACGTCATGCTGATGTCAGTAGTGACGTCATGCTGACGTCATCAGTACTGTAGCAGCATTGACCGACGCGTTGACCAGGCGCGTGGGGGCACGTGTGAACAGTATTTTTTTTGGGGGGGGGGGGAGGGGGCTGGTACCATTTTCAAGGTTTCGACGATACAAATCCAATGGCAATCGTTTCGTGTCGATCGGAGATCGTTAAGTCGGTTAAAATGGGGTTTAAAGCCTCGAGAAGCGTGTTCGAGCTACGTTTCCGGGCCGGTTCTGTTCTAGGGTTTTAGAAATGAACTTTTGGGGTCCTTTAGTGACTGTTGGATGTAATTGTACAGGTTTAGGTGGTCAGTTGAGCAGCAAGGAACGTGTATGAATGGGCTATTTTTTTTCTAAAGGATTGCATGCATAACTGTTTTACTATTCCACTTTATGATTAAGATAGGACTATTATGGGTATTATATTGATGCGTATTACATATTAAGGTGTTTTGGGCATGAGGCCCGTCTAGATTATATACGTAATGTTTTCAGGGATTATCAGGGGATGTAGGGTAACTATAATACTATTGTGCTGTAAGTTCCGACCTTTCTGTTATTATCTCCTCTAGGGAGGGTCGTTGGTCTGAATGGACCTTGGAGTAGTCACGGGGCACTGACTGAGGTGAGTCAACCCCCGTGGGGTTACTCACTCTCAAGAATTCATTTGAATTTATCTCGGGCAGCGATCTGGGATACTGGACGCTGGTGGACCTAGAGGATTTCTCGGGATTTGAGACCCTGAGTGGCACACATAGTCGCAGGACCGTGACATCATTATTTAGGCATCAGGGGTGCCGAGGTTTGGTTTTACAGTGCACTATTATGATGGTTTTCCCTATTCAGTTATTATATGATTCTATGTTTTATGTTATAGTATGATTTCTTATGTTTTATACAATGCATGCAAGTTTTGAAAACGGAGGGGTAAAATCTTATGATTATTATATTATTAAATTAGTTTTGGAAACTTATTTATTTTCGGCCCACTCACTCTTTATTGGTTAATTGACCCTTCCAAGTCGTGCTACTGAGGTAGAAGAGGAGGATCCGGAGTACGAGGGTTAGATTACTTCGTTGTGCACCTGTACACCCAGTTGGGTAGGTTGAGCATTGTTTTTGTAACCTAACATTGTGCTCGTATTTTGTATTCGTACTAACCCTGGTCTGATGACATTAAACTCTGAATTTGTATGTTTTAAAACTTTATTTATCTAATTCGAAAGACTTTAGTTTGGTTAAGGGTATTTTTGGTATGTTTAGAGTCGTTGTCAGACGGGAGCGTGACACATCCCCTGGTGGTCCCAGTTGGATTGGGATAGGTCCTGTCAATATGGCCTGATTATGAATATGGTTATTGATAGAGATTTTACCAAGCACAAAAGATGTACTAGGCAAAACTTCTACGTGTAATAAACTTTGCAAGCACACAAGACGTGTAGATAGTATAGATGTAAGCAAAGGTCGATCCCACGAAGACTTGCTCAATGATATCCAATTCCGTTTAACTCAATTGACTTAAGTGGAGTAATTAAAATGCAATGGAGGGTTTGTTACGTTTTATGAATGAAGTAAATTAACTAATAATAACTAACTAAATCGAGCTAGTGTATCTATCCACCTTTACCAATTATAGTTTCGTTAGATTTCCTTAATTAGATTACTATGCATGTATCTGAGTTAAGTGCCCGTACAGGGTCCGACTAAGGTTCACCCCACACATATTATCTTATCTTAGATTGCATGTTTAAGCGTGATGTGCCCGCCCTTAAACAACTATTACCGATGGTGCGTGATAATGCATGAAACATGAAGAAGATTTAATGACACTACACTGTCCCTAGAAAAGTGATATGCATACCTAGGAAGTCATGAGTTTAGATTACGAATAAGATTCCCCCTCTTAAACGTGATGCTACAAATTGCAGGGTGAACACAAACATCGAGGTGATCCGTCAAGCAATTACATCGACAATTATCCACAAATAAGGTAGCTAAGCTTATAAGCATAAATTGAGTTCATGAAGCGCAGTAATCCAACAAATCCAGGAATACATAAAAATCATAATCAAGAGCTAGAATTCAAACACGAACTAACATGGCTAGGGCTTCAAGTAACCCTAGCCCTAATTACACTACTCAAACATTATTAAATAAACGAATAACATAATTAAATGCATAAGAAACATAAAATGGTAAAATAATAAATAAACACAAATACTAAAGAATAGCAAAGAATAAATAAACACAAATACAAAACCCGAGAGGCCCTCAACTCGGATTTTAGCTAGGGACCTTAACTTCATTTTAGTGCTATTCCTTCATTATGGCTCGGATTTCCTCCATTATTTTTGCATTCACTTCAGAATTGACTTAGCTTTCATAATCTACACATGTCTCACAAAATGGATTATTTTCTCCTATTGTTTGTAAAATTATAATCAAAATATAAGTAAAAGGGATAAGAAATATCATTGAAATCATGCTCAATTCATGACTTATCAGTTATGATTATTTGACAACGAATGGTTTGTGTATATTATAGCTATGATTTCTGGTTATTGATTTTATTATGGTTTTAGAAAAACCACGATTTGGGCATGGTGCCCTAGAGTCAAACAATTTGGGCTGAGCCCATGTGTTAACTGTTTTTAGCTGGTGCCCATGTGATAAATGTCTTGGGCTGGGCCAGTGTGATAACTGTTTTGGGGTGGTGCCCGTGTGGTAACTATTTTGGGTTGGTTCCCGTGTGATAACTATTTTGGGGTGGTGCCCGTGTGATAATTATTTTGGGCTGGTGCCCGTGTGATAAAATATATTTCGATTTGGATACAGTTTTCTAGAGTGGTCAATCTTAGGCGATTGGATCACCATATCTGGAGCAGGACTCCGTGGATTCTCAGAGACGTGCTTCGACGTAATCGGGGTTAGACACCACACATATCAACGAGGTTAGACCCTGTAGGACCCGTACTCTCCTACCAGTAGTGCACATGAGATGCAAGTTGAACTAGCAGCTGGTTGGACCAGCATGAGGAGGTTTGACATTTGGCTGGTTGGACCAGCGAGATTAGGTTTGACTTTTATCAATTGTGATTTGTGTTCAAATGTTTTCAAAGAGCTAGTGATTATAGTAAAATGTGGGCTAGAGGGCCTTTATATATTCATGTTTTTTCGGGTTGGACCCATAATTTATATATTGATTTCGGTATTTGAGCACAATGGTTTTATTGAGAATGCATGCATGTTTTATAAAACAGGGGGTGTTAATGTATATTTCGAAAAATGTTTTCTTTTCTAAAACTTTATTTTTGTCCACTCACACTTTTTATTGGTTTTGGCGTCCTCCAGGTTGATCGCGGACGCGAGCTGTGTAAAGGCTGAGGCATCACGGTAAGTGCGTACACTGATTATTCAATATATGGTAGTATCACATGTCTGACACGTGGTTAGGATGTTTATTTAGTCCTGAGGGTATTAATGACAGGACCCGGCGCCGAAGGACATAGATAACTGTGCCCGGTCCTGCTCCCGTCTGACAAGTCAACTGAAGTTCCGAAATTGCCCTCAGTACTTGCTAAACAAGGGATAACCGTACCTGTCCCCACTCATGCCTCCACCTCCCGATCAGCCTCGATCATCGCGTCACGACCTGGAGGGTCAAAAAAAACAGAAAAGGTGTGAGTGGAGAAAAATAAACTTTTAGAAATACATTTATCAAAATACATTCCTACCCTCCAGTTTCACAAACATGCATGCATATCATAAATCATGAGTAAAATAAATCTGGGCACAAATGTTCATAAAGAAAAAATCATGAACAATAAAAACCACAGGACTCATTTCCATATCCAGTCTCATATCCAATCTCATATAGTCACGTTATCCATGCAACGTGTGTAAATCAATAGGCTGAAGGACCGCTCAAAATCCGAGCATCCTCCACTGTGAACACATCACCAGCCGGCAATCCAGATTGTCGTGAACACATCACCGACCGATCTCCATATAATCCAGCACATCTGATCTGAGTCAAGCCTCCCTTGGCTGCACGACAACAGACCGTGCTACGTGACCTCTCTGGGGTACACACATCCATCCCGGAGGCGAGTGTTATGTCCAGGGTTCATTTCGGGGAAACACAATCCCAACCGGAAGCCCTAATATCCACAATCCAGGGTGCACTCCGGGGGGAAACGTATTCCACCCCGAAAGCCCTAATATCCACAACATGTCATCATCATGAAAACCAGTGAAAAACAGTTGCATTTGAAATCAAAACCATTTTTAATACAGGGTCTCAGCCCAAAACCTAATTTCCGTAAAATCCATAAAACCAGAGTCCCGATTATTTCACATATCTGAAAACCATCAATATCATTATGTAATCACATGGAAATACCAATCTAATCAAAATCACAGTTCCATTGGGTCTCACGCCCAAAATATCACTTTCACGCAAATCCGCGTAACCGCAACCTTAATTACCATTTTCACATAAATCCACAAAATATATCCACAAAGTATTTCAAATTCAATAATAAATCATTTCCCGAATCATAATCCGAGTCAAAACCAATCTCAAATCCCGGGCCTTCGCCCAAAACATCAATATCATGGTTTTCTCGAAAATCGTGCCCACAATCATATAAAATAATATAATATTCCCAAAATTCGGAAATCATCACATCGAAACATCAATCATGCTAAATCATTTCAAATCATATAATAAATCATTTAAAACATATATGCATGCATTCAGGGTAGAAAACAAAAGTCCACTCACATACCGTCCATATCGCTCGCTTTCCGAGCTGCACGTTTTTCCGTAAGTTTCGGAAGTCATCATTCCTGTCCAAAATCATTATCGAGGGTTACTAACATCTTAATATACCTCATATAATTTTCCCCAATTTTTTCGGGATTTAAATACGTATTTTAAACTTAACATAAACCTTCGAACCCTCGAAACAATGTCGAAACGGTATTCGATTTTCTCGAAACCAGTGTCAAAATGTTCGTTACATTATATAGAACAAAAATCATGTTGAACTCACCCCGGGATTCGTGCCCATGCGCCGTCATGTGCCGCCGCAAGCGGCTGCGCTTGAAACCCACGCGCCTGCTACAGTAAAGTGCACAGTCGTCGTCTTTGCCCGTTTGTCTGTAAAACGGGTCCTTTTTCCCGCGTGTTGACCCGGTTGGAATCCTATCCATTTCCAGTTAATTCCTTCAATTGATTAAGCTAATTGCATCGCCTTAGACCCAATTTAAGTTCTGTAAACCGAATTACGTCAAATCTTACCTCAATCGAGTCGAATCAATCTCGACTATGTGAAGAACATCGAATATTGTTCATCTTCGAACTTCATCAATTTCAATCGAATTCGTGCAATTGTTCCACTCAGAAACTTCACAGGGTCCATATCGACGTAATTCGAAGCTCAATTTCATCCTCCCAACCCTTCAATTGCGCGATTCAATCCTCGAATCCCTTTTCTAACACTAGGTTCGTTTAGAGTCAAACAACCTCAATTCTCTTCAATTTTGATCCCAATCAACTCGGCTGAATCTCTGGATGCTCATCCTCGTCTCTGTTTCCATCAATTAAGCCTCCAATTCAAAATTCGATCCTAAGTTATCAATTCAAAGTTTCAGGTTTTTTTTTTCTGATTTCAGCTGGGTTCGAAGCCCATCACTTATCCTTCAATATCCTTTCATTTGTCTCTTTGAATTTCACTTAATTCCCCACAAACCCAGCACAAGAGTTTCATGTTTCACCTGAGATCAATTATGGTTCTTGCTCTGTTTTCTTCCTAAAACACACACACTTTTCAATTGTAAAACCACACCGCCCAGATCGATTTTGCATCATCATTAATTTAAGCCACTGATCCACAATATGCTTGTGACAGATGTCACTAAACAACCAAAGTGAGTCACAATTGCACTGACTCATCACAAAGCCCAGTCAAATTACCAATTTACCCTTCTTTGAGAAATTACCTAATTGCCCTTCACTTTCTCAAGCCCATAACTTTTCCATCCGAACCCCGATTGACGCATGTCGTCTGTCTACGAATTCAGTGTCTCGAGACCTACCCAACGGTACTTACGGAAAGTCCAAACACGGTCCCTATCAAAAAGTCAACAAATGGCCCCTTTTAACCACTTTACCAAATTATCCTTAAACTTCCGAACATCATAACTTTCTCCTCGAATGTCGGAATCTGACGTGCCACCTGTCTATGAACTCGTGACGCCCCGAACTACGCCACAGTCATCGGTCAAAGTCCATTTGACTGCTCAAACCAAAAGTCAACCGTTCGCCCTATTTCAGGGGCAAAATCGTCATTTCCTTCAACTTTTTCCAAATTTTCCTTTTTTGAACGTCCGGGTCGTTACAATTAAAGTCATTTTACAAGGTCGTGTCAGACAGGAGCAGGTCCTCCCACGCTAATCGAGACGAATTACGATGAGGGTCTTGTGAATGCATGAATCTTCACATACCCTAAACCAAGATTCTTTAAAACTTTATTCGAGTTATAATGATCTTTTGGGAGACTGCTATCTTCAGGGAGCATTCAAATGACGATATCCATCATGTGATCAAAATGATTGTTCGTTTGATTATACTCAACTTCCATGTGCATCAATTCCACAATTGCCCGTAGAACCGAAAAGGATTTACAACAAGGTTATAATTCGTGCCGAGCTTCTTTCAACAACATCTCGTAATGGAGATCTGACTCTTCAAGTTGAGAACTAGGGGCATCCTCATCCATATCATCAGATGCATGAGGAAAAATATCGATTAATATCACAAAAAATTGATCATTATCACACCGGTTATCTGAATCGCCATCATCTCCACGGGTCCCGTGAACTGAAGATGTCGATGTAGTAAAATTTTGTTCACCGTGATAAATCCAATTAGTGTAGTTAGGTACGATCTCGTTTTGTGTTAGATGCAAATGGACATCACTCAGTGACATCCAACAACAGTTGTTACATTTACAACACAAACATAATATGCTCCTTGGATCACTACAGTGACTATGTGCAAAAGCGATGAAGCTGTCAATCTCATTCAAATACTGATTAGAAGATCTATCCAACATTTGCATCCAACCTCTGTCAATTGTGCCTGCTTCCACAAAATAGAATCAATGTAAGTAGATAATTATATAGTTTATGACTCTATCCCATCCAAAACCCGCACGTCCCTTTATGCCTCCGGTGATTTGGCCATCTCCCATTCAAGAGTGCACATTATGTGCTGTATAGTTTGTGACCTACGAGGTGAAGTTTCGATTAAGGAAAATTTTGGCAGCATCACCCTACAATTCTCCAAATGCACGACTTAGATATTTTAAACGAATATCTAGTATGCATTCAGAGAACAGTGAGGGGATATAATTTGAATTTCCCACTATCCAAACCTAACCACATAGACAGTAAACTACACAATACATAGTTGCACTCCCAAACTGTCCCAATAAAAGGACAATTCAAGAGTCAATCAATTAATTCGATTCACTGACTCTCAAACGGGTCTAAGGTTTTTCATCGAATTTTGTTATGCGAAGTTAATCAACCCAATTAAGTTTGCATTAACGGATAAATCACAATTCCCTAGCATAATTATATCTAGAATTCTAAACAATTTCCACAATAAGTCACAATTTTCTGACATAATTAAATACAATTGTTTTAGCAAAATTAAATTGAGAGGCAAACACTCATACCTTTTATAAATAATGCCACAAATCAACCACGAATAAAAATGAAAAAAACAAAAATAAAATCATTAAATCTTAGATGAAGTGATGATGAATTGATAATGAATTGATGAATAAATGATTATGATATTATGTAAGGAAGGTGAGAGTAAGTGAGAGAGAGTAATGAGAGAGTAAATGAGGGAGAAGATAAAGAAATGAATATGTTGTCTGAATAAATGCATATTACACTTTTGCCTGGTGAATCCTTCGACTGGCCAACGTTAATGACTCGCCGGGCAAAGTTTAGACGCCAAAACACCTTTGAGCCAAAAAAATTTCCGTCGCGGATCAATGGAAACTCTTTGCCTGACACACCTGATTCGCAGTTAAGATGACCTTTCCCGGAGGACGTTGACCATGCGCCGGGAAAACTGGCGCCCTTTCGCGCGCCAAAGACCATGGGCTTCCCGTGCATGGTTTTCCCGGCCCCGACGAGCCTCACTACATCCGCCGGGTAAAGCCTCCTGTATCGGAAAATATGGCTGCGCTAGGCAAACCTTCGACGGGAAGCTAAATTTTCTTGTAGTGTTTGATGGTAGACATATGAAGTTTTGAATAACGTACTCCACCTGAATTAATTATGAAAATAATTGAAAGAGAAGAGAAAAGGCAAATTAATATATATTTTTCCCCGACTAGTTCTTGGCCAGCTATGAAATGAAATTTTGCATAATTCCAACAACAACAAATAAATCATATTTATATATTCTTGATTAGATAAAATATAGAACAATAAGAAGTGTACGTAAAAGAGTTTTGACGATTACATGTGCAATCTCTATACAGGCCATATATATCTGAAAACATTGATTTGTTTGACTTTCTTAGAGGCTTTGCCAATTGCCAACCTCTAATCAGATCTCTATATAAACTCTCACTCTTCTCAATTGTCCGTATCCATCAATAATTCATCATCACTTGTTACTTATTATTATTTGCACCATCACCTAGCTGCCATGACAACAGTACTCAAAGTGGAGGTGATCTCAACAGAGACCATCAAGCCCTCATCTCCGACCCCCGATCACCTCCGCCGTCACAACCTCTCCTTCCTCGACCAAATCCAACCCCCTGTCTTCATGCCCATGGTCCTCTTTTTCCCAAAAGACCCTCACGCCACCGACGACCCCACCCAACGATGCATCCGAATCAAATCCGCCATCTCCGAAACCCTAAGCAAGTTTTACTTCTTGGCCGGACGCGTAGTAGGCAATAAGTATGTTGAATGCAACGACCAGGGTGCCTATTACGTGGAGGCCAAAACCAACTCCACTGTCAACGACATCATACAAAACCCAAACCCCAAGGATTTCAACAAGTTCATCCCATGTGAGCTCTACCAAGCTCACGAACTCCCCGTATGCCTACAAGTCACGCTTTTTGCATGCGGAGGCATGTGCATCGGCACGGGTATGTCCCACAAAGTCGGGGACGCCCTCTCGTATGTCATCTTCCTCAACAGTCTCGCTGCCATCACACGCGGTGAGGGACACGTCTCGCCTACCCCCGAGTTTGTCTCGGACAAGTACTTCCCCCAGCAGGACTTGTCCGAATTTTACCACCACGGGAGCGGGGCCATCAAACACAACATTTCTAGCAAACGTTTTGTGTTTGACGCTCCTGCAATTGCCGCCCTCCGTGCCAGATGCACTGACCCGGGGAACGAGCATGCACGGCGGCCGACGAGAGTGGAGGCCTTGTCGGCCTTCATATGGAGGCGGTATATCGCAGCTTGCACCAGCCCAACACAAAACGGCAGCGCTGACGGCGTCCCAGCGATTCACACGGTGTCTCATGCTGTTAACTTGCGTACGAGAATAGACCCACCGCTTCGTGAGCAAACGTTCGGCAATGTCGCCTTCACAGCAATCTCGGTCCCTCCCTTGCCTGTGGACCCCAAGGAGGGGTCGTCCGACTCGTCACTTTACTCCATTGTGAGCCACGTTAGGGATGCGATCAAGCTAGTTGACACTGAGTACATAAGGAAGCTCCAAGAGGGGGAGGCGCACTTGAGCTTCTTGAAGCAGCGGATCACGCAAGTGGCAAGCGGGGAAGTGGTGTCGTTTACCTTCACAAGCTTGTGTAGGTTCCCGATTTATGATGCCGATTTCGGTTGGGGGAAGCCGGTGTACGTGGGGTCCGCGAGCTTTACTTTCAAGAACGTGGTGAGCTTTTTCGACACCACGAGTGGGGATGGGGTGGAAGCTTGGATTAATTTGAAGGATGAAGACATGGAGAAATTTGAAGCTGATGAGGAGGTTCTCAAGTATATGTTTCACCCAGGCCGAGCTTGAAGAGTTCGGGGATGAAACACTTGATCTACTAGCTTGGTATATAAAATATCTATGCATGCATGCATATGCAAGATTTGATTAATTTCAAGATTCTGTTTGTTAATTAAGCACGTTTTATAATTATATATAAGTTCTCAACGTGTAAAACTTTGGAGTATATTTATTTATTTTCTTCTAATTATAGTATGCCATGCATGTAAGGAGATTTGGTGCTCATAATCAATATGTGGAATAAAATCCAAGAATTAATTATTATGAGATATATATATATATATTATTTGTATTTTCCTTCCAACTTGTATAACAAGGAATTAGTAATTGTTTAATTACATAATCAAATTAAATTGAAATGATTTGCCAGCTAGCTTGAGTTATATATTATTATATATGAAGATATTGGCGGGGGTTAATTATGACTTATGAGGGCAAAGACTATTTGGGCAGATTTTAGATACATATATGTACGTTAACATTTGAATTTTGAACACCAATTAATAAGCTGGAGCTAGAAATGAGGTCTCTCTATATATTAATCAATCTAATATAATTTAATATTAATAATGAAGAAATAATAAAGAATTTTGATGCTATTAATTAAAACTCGAAGGATGCAACTTAATTAAAATAAAAAAAATGATAATTTGTATTTACATTGCATGTTTAATTATGAGTTTTGTTGTAATTTTTTTCCCTTCTTTCCATACATCTCTTATTTATGTACATAGATGCATTTGAGAGGTAAGACTCATTAAATTTAATCTAGTATATAAGTTAGCACATCCAAAAAACGAATTCAGAAGCCGTCACTTGCGCATATTTCCGTCTTTGATTTTTCATAATCGGTGAATAATGTGAATATATATATATATATACGTGTTTTATTGTAAAAGGCAAATAAAGAATAAAAGTCGAATCGACTTAACTTGTTGGTGCTACTATATCCATGAATCATAAAATAAGCTGAGAAATGGAAGATTAAGTAAAGTGACATATCCGTATTTTATTTATATTTTATTAATATTAGGTCATCATAAAGGATGTTTAATCAATTGTGTTGCCGGAATGCATATCAAAGAAAAAGGAATACTTTCGCAAAAGCTTTTTACATATATTATTGAAGTAAATATTATTCGTCTTTAAAAAGGTCTTCTTGTTTCCTATAAACAGCAAAAAAGAAAGAAAGTTAAAGTTGAAGTCTCGGGGGTTTGTTCAAGTAAAAACATTCTGATACTTAAATTAATTTTGAGAGAGAAAATTAAAAAAGAACTTTCGAAGTAAAAATCGAATCACCTTGAAGGTAGAATGAGCTCCGCTATTTATAAGAAAACCTTGGAAGTCACGGAGCATTCTAATTGACCTACTGAATTTGTAATAAATAATTTTTTCTGATAAAGTATATTATTTAATAATAATAATGAATTCTTTATAAAGAATATTTATCATGAATGGGGTTTTAACTCAATTAAATAATACATTTACCAGCTAAATGTATTATTCAATGTGGGTGTTTCTGAGTCCTTAATGATATTACCAGGGATAATATGGTCATTACATAAATTATAGCCCACATGACAGCTCCAAAATTTTCAGATGATTTTGGATTCCACAAGTACCCTCACATCGCTTAGGACTCTGTCTTATCTTGTATTACTCCAATGTTGGAAAAAATTTCGGGCCCATAACATATCATTGAGTTGATGATGTAAGTAAACTTTGAGTTTTGATTTGTGACCCCAAAAAAAAAAACTAGCTTTTTTTTTTGCTTCAACAAACTCTTGGTTTTTCTTTCTTTTTAATTTAATGAAGTTTGTAGCATCCATCCATTAAAAAATAAAAATAAAAACTCTTCATTTGTTTGGCCATTGAAGAGAAAAACAAATGACTGTGCAAGTTCCTTAATAAGTTCACCTTTTAATGTTTTTTAGGTGCAAACAATTATTTAAGGAAGATGTATGGATCTTTTTTTTCTTCGTTGATGTCCTTAGCCTCTTGCCTTTTTCTCCAAAAAATTCATATTCTTGTTCCAAATACTCATCCTCATCTTCTAAGAATTCAAAGTTGAATTCGTTTGTTGTGGTTTGAAGGGAAGAATCATCTTCATTGTGTGGTAAGAAATTTTGCTTTCTTTTCTCTTTCATTTCATTTTTTTAATTTTAATTTGTTGAATGATAGAGAGCAATGGTGATGGATGTAACAACCTGTCTCGAATTCCGGGATTAGATTAGTGACTAATCAAGGATTAGTGAGGTTAATCGGTGATTAGTTGACTTTTGACCTGGGAGGTCCAATGGCCGAGGACCAATGACCTGGGAGGTACAATCGGCGATTAATCGGTGATGGATGTAACGACCGTTTTGCCCCTAGTCGTGGGCAAAATGTTGACTTTTGACCTGGGAGGTCCAATGGCCGAGGACCGATGACCGTTACGTAGATCAGGTCGATACGAATCCATAGACAAGTGGCACGCCGAAATCGGACTTCGAACGAGAAAGTTATGGGTCACAGAAGTTCGATTTCATTATGCACGCATTACGAGACAAGGATGACGTGGCGATATCTGATTGGACAGATATTTTAGTGGGACCCATGGATGAGTGACAAGTGTCACTCATCCCATTGGTCATTAACTCCAAATTGTGGATCTCACATTGATTGGTGAGATTTGGAATAAAATAATATTATTTATATTATTTTATAATTCCCATTCATCTCATCTTTTAATCCCAGCCATCCATCCTTATCCTTCCTCAGTCCTCACCGTCCATCTCTCTCTCTCTTTTCTGATCATCATCATCATCATCTAACTTAATCTTTCTTCTCTCCGGCGACCACCATTTCCATTTCTTCTTCTTTTCTTTCAAAAGCCGAACACACATATCACCACCACCACCGCATCTCATCTTCATATGCTTTTATGAATGGCTAACCATGAGAGAGAGACCTGAGGGACTGAGGAAGACGGGGAGACGACGGCCCACAGCGGAGGAAACTCGAAACCGTGAGGTAAGGATTCGAAATTTTGGACATTAGGTTTTAAGGAGCCTTCATCGATGCTAATGGTTGGGTCGCGTTCCTAGGACCTAGGGGAGTCGAATGCGATTGGTTTTGTGGACTGGGGTGGCCGGAAAAGCGAGAACACGGCGGTTGCAGGTGACCGGTTCAAGCTTCGATCTGGGAGGTGAATTCTTGGCCCATTTTCTGTGTTTTTATTAGCCTAATCGATTGCAAATGAGGGAATAAAGGTTTAGGAATTAAAAGGGAAGGAAATGGTTGAGAAATGAGGGAGGAATGATGATGGACCGATCCAGACCAGTCTGGTTCGGTTCGAACCTGCGAACTCGGTCTGCGAGAGGTAGACGATGACACTATAGCTAGGCGCGTGGCCTTCACGCGCAACCTCTTTGGACGACACTTAAGGGCACATGGTGGATCTTTTGAGGATGCTTCCAACACACAAAATCATCATTTCGATGTAACGAACATTTTGGGACTGGTTTCGTGTCGATTGGACACCGTCTCGATATTGTTCGGGACGTCCGAAGGTTTAGGATAGGGTTTAAAAAATAGTTAAAAATTTGGGAAAAATTATGAGGCTTTAGTGAGAGGTTAATAAGGTAGCTATTAACCCTTTAAAGCGATTTGGATAGGTTTGGAAGTCCTGGTGACGGTGATTGGCCCAGGAGGGCCGTGTGGCACGCGTATTGAGGCGGCAACTCTGACAGTATGTGAGTGGACTTTGTTTTCTAAATTGATGCATGCATAAATGTTTATTTTGTGTTTTAGTACTTGTTTTGTGATGCCATGAGTGCATTTATGTGTGGTTACGTATTGGCACATATTTCGAGGTTTCGACCTTTTACGATGGTTTAAATGAAATGGTTTTGGATTTAAAAGGATAAACTCGGCCATGAGACCTATTTGGTTTTGTCTCGGGCATGTAGCCCTATTGATGACCTACAGGTCTGATTCGTGGTCACGACGGGTGCTATGTGCACGGTGACGGACGATACCACGCTCGCCTCCGGACTAGAATGTGTTCTTTCCGGAGAGGTCACGACGCATGTACTGTCATCGAGCAGTAACTGGAGGCTCGAATTTGGAGTTCTCACACTTCAGGAATTGATCGGTGATGAGTGCACCATGATCTAGAGGTGGTCGCGTTAGTTGATATGTTCACGGCGACATACCGGGATTGAGAGCGGTCCTGAATGGATGGTTGCACACATCACTAGGATCGAAATTGTGACTGACCCTGAGATATCGGGCATCATGCCCAGTTGGGTCATGAGTTCGAGCACGAGGCCCAGTTAATTTACGTTCGTGATTTCGGGTCGGGGACCCTAAATGAATTTTCAGATTCATGACGGTTTATGGGGACCGCGCATGAATCCCGAGAATGGTTTTAAGAATATTTTCGTTATATATATATATTCGTATGCCTTCCTTTATTTGGAATGTCTCCTCTGGGGAGGGTCGTTGGCTTGGGTGGACCTTGTAGTAGTCACGGAGCACTAACTGAGTGGAGTCGCCCCCGTTGGGTACCTTACTCTCAGGAGGGCTTGGATTATAACCTCAGGGAGGGTCATTGATCTATGGACATTGACCTGGGTGGACACTGGGAGACATGGGCTTTGAGACCCCGGGTAGCACACGCGTAGCTTTAGAAACCGTGACAAGATTGGTTATTTGATTTATATGTATATGTTATATGATATATGATCTATATGCAGGTTTTGGGCTGAGTCCCATATGGATTTGGGTTGTGGCCCGTACTATTTGTTTCATTTACGATTTTGGGCCAAGGCCCTATTGGTTTGATAAATTGTTTTCGAATGCATGCATGCTTTTTAGTGAAGGGTACAAATGTCTTCGATAAAATGTTTTTATAAATTATTGGTTTGTCCATTCACAGCTTTAAATGTTTTGACTACCCTTCAGGTTGATCGCAGATGCGGGCTGTAGCAGAGACCGAGACATCACATACCTCATCCGGATCCTGGCGTACTCTGAAGCCCCGAGCAGGCTAAAGTCGAAATTTCCCTTGTCTGACACTCCATGTCAGACGGGATAAGGAATGTCCCGCGTTAATCCCCGGGGGATTGGGACGGGTCCTGACAAGTGTATCAGAGCAGGGTAAGCTCATAGGATACTCAGGACGCTCTGATACTGACAAGTGGTCAGAGAAGGGTCGCTCATGTTACCTTGAGTTCCAGAGCAGGTTTTGCTCTCGGAGTGATGCGCAGGTTGAGGATGTGATGTCTCTATGGGCTGCAGTTCGTCACCAACCTGGTAGTTAGGATGCCGGTACGGTAGTTAGTAGGATTAAATCGTAGATCATCTTGGTTCGGCATTCGATACCGGGGTTGCCATAGTTCTGTCGTGATTGGCAGTAAGGGGCCCTATGGAGTAGTTAGTACAAGCGATTGATTCCGTTGGATGCGGAGGCTCGATAGCGATGTCTGGTGGTTAGGTCTTCACGAGTATGTGGCAGTCACTACTACCGAGAGTGGTTGTAGTTACGGTTGCTGGGAATCGGGGACGTTCAGGTGACGTTTCCTTTTCTCGTATGAGTAGTCAGGGTGACTGTACTTAGAGTTGTTTGGTACGAGGGAAGCAGAGTTACGAGATCGTTGCTCGATATGAGCAAAGATCCAGGGTTGTCTGTTTTACACACTGGGTGCTAATGCTGATGCTAGTGTTGGTACTCGTACTAGTGCTGGCGCTAGTGCTGGTGAGTGTGATGACGATGATTCACGAGTCGGGATGTGACTCCGTCGGGATGGGCCTATGTTCGTTATCTGTGGTCCGGGAAGGGATCACGGATAGTGATGGGCTGGATTGGATCCAGCAGTAGTCGTGACGTGAGGATCGAGTACTGTCGTGGGGATTAGCGACCAACTGGTTAGAGTTGATCAGAGTTGATCAGAATTGGTCAGATATGGTGGTATGCAGAGATTTGACTGCAAATCGCAGCTTGAGTCTGTTGTGACTCTTCAGTCGAGCGGTATATAGGTTAGGATGAATTGACATCCTTCTGGATGTGCATAAATGGTGTAAACCGATAGGGGAACTTGGTAGTGAGTTAGACTGGTCACGAACACATGGATGGTGTCCGGATGAGCTGAGGACTTGAGAGTCCACTTCAGATTGGTTGTGGTTGACTGCAGTTGACCATACTTCCCGAGTTTCGGGTAGGCTTTTTGTGGAGAATTTGATTGTGAGAAATAGAATGGGTCATTACAATAGTTATCGATGGTCGTCATTAGTCGGAGAAAGAGAACTTCTAGCTCAGTAATTGGAAAAGTTGAACATGCATCCAATATGGTTGCAACTTCTCTTGATTCTGAAGGTAAATTTTTTCAAAGCTTTTAGATTTGACATCAAATTTGTAGGGTTGATGTAAGGTCAGATTCATTTTGATTTTGGGTTGATTATTTCTCATGTAACAATGAAGTATGAACTGAGGTGGCTGTGGCGAGCTTGAGGTGAGTGACCGAGGTCTGGTAATCAGTAAGGGTGAATTGCCTTGCCGATTATGCTATGCTAGGAGCAGAGGAAATTAATTATCACGGGGACGAAATTAATTAAGGATGAAAGGTCGGTTGGAATTTCGAGGAGGACATTATTTAAGGAGGGAAGGTTGTAACGACCCGTCCCGAATTCCGGGATTAGATTAGTTACTAATCAAGGATTAGTGAGGTTAATCGGTGATTAGTTGAGCGAAATTACACGGACGATGCAAAACGACCGTTTTGCCCCTGGTCGTGGGCAAAATGTTAACTTTTGACTTGCGAGGTCTGATGGCCGAGGGTCGAGGACCGTTACGTAGATCGAGTCGATACGAATCCATAGACAGGCGGCACGCCAAAATAGGACTTTGAACGAGAAAGTTATGGGTCACGGAAGTTCGATTTTACTATGCACACATTATGAGACAGGGATGACGTGGCGATATCTAATTGGGCAGATATTTTAGTGGGACCCATGGATGAGTGACAAGTGTCTCTCATCCCATTGGTCATTAACCACAAATTGTGGATCTCACATTGATTGGTGATTTGGAATAAAATAATATTATTTATATTATTTTATAATTCCCACTCATGTCATCTTTTAATCCCAGCCATCCATCCTTATCCTTCCTCAATCCTCACCGTCCATCTTTTTTTTTTCTTACCATCATCATCATCATCTAACTTAATATCTCTTCTCTCCTGCGACCACCATTTCCATTTCTTCTTCTTTTCTTTCAAAAACCGAACACACATATCACCACCACCACCCCATCTCATCTTCATCTGCTTTTATGAACGGCTGACTGTGAGAGTGTGACCCGAGGGACTGAGGACGATAGGGAGACGACGACCCACGGCGAAGGAAACTCGAAACCGTGAGGTAAGGATTCAAAATTTTGGACTTCAGGTTTTAAGGAGCCTTGATCGATGCTAATGGTTGGGTCGTGTTCCTAGGATCTAGGGGAGTCGAATGGGACTGGTTTTGTGGACTGGGGTGGCCAGAAAAACGAGAACACGACGGTTGCAGATGGCCGATTCAAGCTTCGGTCTGGGAGGTGAATTTGTGGCCCTTTTTTATGTGTTTTTATTAGCTCAATCGATTGCAAATGATGGGATAAAGGTTTAGGAATTAAAAAGGAAGAAATGGTTGAGAAATGAGGGAGTAATGATGATGGACCGGTCCAGACCGGTCCGATCTGATTCGAACCAGCGAACCCGGTCGTCGAGAGGTAGACAATGACACTGTAGCTACGCGCGTGGTCTTCAATCACAGACCCTTTGGGCGGCGTGTGGTGAACCTTTTGGGGATGCTTCCAACATACGAAATCATCTTTTTGGTGTAACGAACATTTTGGGACTGGTTTCTTGTCGATTAGACACCGTCTCGATATTGTTCGGGACGTCCGAAGATTTAGGATCAGGTTTAAAAATAGTTAAAAATTCGGGGAAATTACGGAGCTTTAGTGAGAGGTTAATAAGGTAGTTAGTAAGACTCTAAAGTGATTTGGATAGGTCTGGAAGTCCCGGTGACGGTGATTGGCCCGGGAGAACCGTATGACACGCGTATCGCGGCGGCAACTCGGACGGTCTATGAGTGGACCTTGTTTTCTAAATTGATGCATGCATAAATGTTTATTTTGTGTTTTAATACTTTTTTTTTGTGATGCCATGAGTGCATTTATGTGTGGTTACATATTGGCACGTATTTCGAGGTTTCGACCTTATACAATGCCTGTATGGTTTTGTATTTCTACGGTGGTTTAAATGAAATGGTTTTGGATTTAAAAAGGATAAAATCGGGCATGATAACCATTTGGTTTTGTCTCGGGCATGTTGCCCTATTTATGACCTACGGGTCTGAGTCGTGGTCGCAGCGGGTGCTATGTGCACGGCGACGGACGATACGATGCTCGCCTTCGGACTGGAATGTGTTGCTTCCAGAGAGGTCACGATGCACGTACTGTCGTCGAGCAGCCACTGGAGGCTCGACTTCGGAGTGCTGACAGTTCAGGATATCGATCGGTGATGAATGCACCATGATCAAGAGGTGGTCGTGTCAGTTGATATGTTCACGGCGACATACCGGGAATGAGAGCGGTCCTGGACGAATGGTTGCACACATCACTAGGATTGGAATCGTGACTGAACCTGAGATATCGGGCACGATGCCCAGTTGAGTCATGAGTTCGGGCACGAGGCGCAGTTACGTTACGTTTGTGATTTCGGGTTGGGGACCCTAAATGGATTTTTGGATTCATGATGGTTTATGGGGACCGGGTATGAATCCCTTGAATGGTTTTAAGAACGTTTTCATTATATATATATATATTCATATACCTTGCTTTATTTGGAATGTCTCCTCCGGGGAGGGTCGTTGGCCTGGGTGGACCCCGGAGTAGTCACAGAGCACTAACTAAGTGGAGTCGCCCCCGTTGGGTACCTTACTCCCAGGAGGGCTTGGATTATAACCTCAGGCAGGGTTATTGATCAACGGACATTGACTTGGGTGGACCCTAGGAGACTTGAGCTTTGAGACGCCGGGTAGCACGCGCCTAGCTTTAGAAACCGTGACAGGATTGGTTATGTGATTTATATGTATATGTTATATGATCTATGATCTATATGCAGGTTTTGGGCCGAGTCCCACATGGATTTGGGATGTTGCCCGTACTATTGGTTTCATTTACGATTTTGAGCGAAGACTCTATTGGTTTGATAAATGGTTTTCGAATACATGCATGCTTTTTAGTGAAGGGTACAAATGTCTTCGATAAAATGTTTTTATAAATTATTGTTTTGTCCACTCACAGCTTTAAATGTTTTGACTGGTCTTTAGGTTGATCGCGGATGCGGGCTGTATCAGAGACCGAGACATCACATACCTCATCCGGATCCTGGCGTACTCTGAAGCCCTGAGCGAGCTAAAGTCGGAATTTCCCTTGTCTGACACTCCGTGTCAGACGGGATCAGGAACGTCTCATGTTAATCCCGGGGGGATTGGGATGGGTCCTGACATTGGATGGTTGAGATGATCTCAAGGTGGTTTTATTAGAAAAAAATCAACGTCTAGAATGATGGTTGCAAGTGTCGATTTTGTGCATAAAATATTTCCGGTGAGTAATTGCTGATGTTAGCATCTGCTGTGCTATGCGACACATGTGCGAAGGAGATTGGTGGACTTGAGGTGCGTGCACGCCACACTCCTACAATCGCAAGTGGGATTTTACTACACCGTTAGGTGGGTCTCGCGAGGTAGGTTTCCTCTGCTTTTTTCTATTTCAAGGTGACATGTGGGCGAAGCCCATTGGAGAGGCATGGCGTGTGCACCTCATGTGTAGATAGAAGCGAGTAACGGTTAGTCGCTCTATTCGATGGGAACCTGCACAGCTGCAGTCGTGTTAGATCTTGTCCCTTGGTACGGCTTGGCTTCAACCATCCTCTCTGATCTAGCTCATAGCTAGGCAGCCTTCTTTTACTTGGCGGCTATAATGACTTTTTATTTTTTGATATTTTTTTTCATCAGATTTTACATAATATAATATATATATATAATATTATATTTCATATTTAAACAACTTACTAAATTGTTCGTTCATTTCAGCTCGCATTTTTATGAATTTCGGGAGCTGGGGATGTCTGTTGGTGATGATTCAAGTGGAAAAAGACTTTTTTTTTCGAGGTAATCGTTTTCGAATGCTTGAAGGCACACTTCCGAAAAAATCTAAAAGGCTTGAACTATGGGAGCGTGGTGGCTCGTGCAGTCTGAAACCATTCAGCAGGAAAAAAAATTAGATTTCGATGGACTTGAAGGCTTCAAATCGTGGAAGATTCTCAACCAAATTGCTTTTTCTGAATGGCATATTTGTAAACCTAGATGATAGAGGTTCTTCCATGAAGGCTCTCAGACATGGGAAAAGAAAGAATTCGAACACTAGACGATGGACCAAATTCCACCCCTTGATCATCAGCTGGGGTTTCAAGTTCCTGTTCCCAAAGTTTTTTTTTCCGAAGATCATTAGTCAGATAAGATGCTCAATGAATTGTTCAGCTTGGAGCTCTTGGAAGATGGATTATGGAAATGCTACATTGTATCAGATGAGGCGATCCCTAGCGGATGGCTTTCTCGAGTTAATCCTATAGTGGAGTTATTTGAGAAAATATAGTTTGGCGACGGGATGTACAAACACAACTGCATTGAAGTGAGAGGTTCTTTGGACCACAATTTATCCACCGACCTAAGAATTGTTGCGTGCTTCCACACTCGAGACGATCTGTATTCTCATTTTGAATGATATGACTCGCTCCTAAAACCGTTTGATAATCGCGGCTAGTCTTGCTCTCGTATGATAGCGATTCCAAAATACTGAAACTACTCTTAACTCTTGTCCGATAAGGGATACTTGTACAACCTTACTGTTCATGCCTCCGCCTTTCGATTCGCCCTAGTTTCTGTGCAATGTCTTTGAAGGTCATCGAAAACATGAAAAGTATGTGTGGACAAAAATAAACCTTTTGAAAACACGTTTACCTAGAAAAACAATATTTACCTTTTAATTTCTAAAATATGCATGTATAGAATAAAATGTAAACAATTGAATTGAAATCAATCAATCACATCAAATCAACCAATCCGCTATAAATAAGTGAAACCAATCAATCAATACTCGTAATTCTGATAATCTAAACCAATGCCAATCAACCAACCAATACCAATACCAAGTAACCAACCAATATCATGTAAATCAATCTACCAACCAATCCTTGATACTCGAATACCAGTCTCGATTAAAAAAAAACCGCATTAGGCAACCTCGGGAATGGCATTGAGCACCGTTCGAGTCACGTCCAGGACATGTCACAACAACAATAAACATTATCCATGGATTAAGTCACACAAGCCACCTAACCAAGCATAATCAATCTTCAAACTCGAGTATTTGTCACAATGAATAATAGCACTATCAGTAGGCTAACTTGGGAACTGCACGAAGTACCATCCGAGTCAAGCCTTGGAATTACACTAATGCATTATCCAAACATGTCTGAGAAATACACGTAGCACCATCCAAATTGTAATAGTATCCCCTGGTAACTACAGGTAGCACCATGTAGGCCATGTTGGGGAATTTCACTCATGCACCATCCAAACATGCCTAAGAACTCATCAAATTTCCAGCCTCACAACCTTAGGATTAATGAGGCCGAGCTCCAGATGCCTAAGTGCTAACTATATCCGAGGATGGTTGACCATCGAAAAAAATTCACAAAATCATGAAAACTCATTGAACACTATTTATTGACTGAAAGCCAAGTCAAAACACTTTCAATATCGGTCCTGAACCCATAATACAATTTCCATAAATGGTGTAAAATAGACATCTCTCGATCCAGTCATTAAATTAAGAAAAATCATTAAATAATCATTTCGAAATCATATTCAAATCATTTCCACACAAAAAATGAAATTAACCAATTAAAACATTTCACTATGCATGCTTAATTTATAAAAGAAAAGGTCCACTCACACACCGTCATCGCAGTTGAAGTTCGAGCTACACGCTGCTCCATAAATTCTGAGAATTGTTGATTGTCATAAATCACCACTAAAGACTACTAATATCCCAAATAGTCTTACATTAAAATCCTCTAATTTTTCGAAATTAAATACGAATTAAAAACATACGCATAACAGTTCAGACACCCAAATTACCCAGAGCCGATGTCTAATCAACCCAAAACCTATGCCAATGGGTTTGTAACAGCGAAGGCATCGAAAAAAGTGTTGGCTGAAAACCCAGGCGGTGAGCCACGTACCCACACATGCCACTGATGACCTCTATGTGTGGGCTTTACGCACCTACGCTGGGTTCATCCCCTACCTCCAGCCAAGTTGACCTATTTTTGCTGTGTAATCCAATATGACCCGCGTGCTTGACTCGACCATATCTTCCTCATTTCTTAACCATTTCTCCCTTTCCAATAATTAATCTTCATCTAATCTACCTTAGGAAGGGATTTATAACGTCAAATGAGGAAAAACTTACCCAAAATCATAGTCCAAGCGTTCCATGTTTTGGCCACAAACCAAGCTTCATGTTTCAGCGTTCCTAAGTCCAAAACATCCACATTTTCATCTCAATCCCATCCCATGACGTCAATTAAGCATTTGGATAACCTGGTTGCAAGCTTAGGAGCCTCGAACGGTTCACACAATCAAGTTACAATTTTTCGACTTTATGGTTTCTTTCGAGTTTCCTTCTTCCTTCCTCTATTGATTTAGTTCCTTTCTTTCTCTCTTCCTGTTTCTTATTTTTCTTCTTCTTCTTCTTCTTCTTCTTCTTCTTCTGCTTCTTCTTCTTCATCTTTTTTCTTCTTCTTCTTCTTCATCATCATCATCATCATCTTCTTCTTCTTCTTCTTCTTCTTCTTCTTCTTCTTCTTCTTCTATTCTTCCTTCCCTGCTTTTTCTTTTCTCTCTTTCTTTCCTCCTCTCCATTTCTCTTCTTGGCCGCACCACCACATTTACATGCATACACACCATAACAGCAAATATACACACACTCACACATCATAAGTCGGTGCTCACACATATATGGGATAAGAACACTTGTCACAATCCCATGCTATTTACAAAATATATTCACTTTTAAAATTACCAAATTACCACATTTTCCAAAATTACCAAAATACCCCTAATCAATTTCGACCTGTAACAAACTCATTAGATCTTCGATTTCGAAGTTTCGCGTGTCTACGAAATCAGAAGAAAAAAATCAGACTTATGGAGACTGAGATCAGATCTTTGTTACTTATGGAAGTTTATCATTGTATTTGCATTCCAATATCGAATAATTGGTATGAGCAATCGATACGTGATTTAAAAACAGCCTTTCAAATGGAGAAATGAAAATAACATTGATTCAAAACATTGAAATTCAAGTATGAAATTATTGTTTCAAACTTTGTTGTTCGTTCACATCAACTTCTAAACTTGTTTATTTGTTAAATGCCCCCGTTGTAGCCATGGGCATTAAACGTTAGGGTTTAACTTGCTTGGCCTTTAACAAAAGGGAAATCTTTTTTTTGTGCTACCTTTAGGGAAGGACTTTTTCTTCCTAAAAGAACACTACATATGCTCTATAAAAAAAATTATTAGCTGCTTCTAGGAGGAAGGCTTGAAACACTTCTAGGAAGAAGACTTGTAGCGCTTCTCGAAGGAAGGCTCGTGGTGCTTCCCAGAGGATGGCTTAGTTGCTTTGCATGACGAAGGCTTAGATGATTTGCATGGCGAAGGCTCAGATGCTTTGTATGGTGAAGGCTTATATGCTTTGCATAGCGAAGGCTTATATGCTTTGCATCGTGAAGGTTTAGATGCTTCGTAGGATAAAGGCATAGATACTTTGCGGAGTAATGGTTTAGATGTTTCGGATGGCGAAGGCTTAAATTCCTCGCTTGGATGACGACTTAAATGCTTTGCATGTAAACGGCTTAGATATTTCGCAGAGCAAAGGTTTAGACGCTTCGCATGTCGAAGGATTTGATTCCTGAAGGAATGCTTAGTTGCTTGCTAAAGGAAGACTTGAATGACTTCAAGTGTGAGATTTGAAGTAGTTCGTATTGAAAGGCTTAGTGCTTCCCAGATGAAGGCTTGTGGTGCTTCCCAAAGGAAGGCTTGGAATGTTTTGAGTATTTCTCGGAAGAAGTCTTGAAAACTATGTATAAAGTACATATGTGTTTGTATAAATTTAGAACAATTTGAAAATTTTATTGATAGTTCAAATACAAGGTACTTGAATTCAAAAGACAACATAAAAAAAAATAGAAACTTTCCTAAGATTCTATGTTTGTTGAAGTTTGGATTGATATGCAGCTTGTGCGAAGCGATGTCAAGATCAATTCCGTTGACATATAGTTAGTTGAAGCGAATCATTTTTTATGCAGGCTCTTTGGGAACCCTATTCTCCTGATGATCTGAGATCTTCTTTTTTATGTATTTAGTACAATGTCCTTCATTCACATGATTTTGGAGATATCTCTCAAAAGTTATACACGTGTTGATGTTGTGTCCATAACATTCATGATAGGCACAACATTTGGCTTTATTTTCCCTCTTCTAATCACCTTTGATAGGTCTTGGTTTCTTGAGCCATGTCTTTTCTATCATCTCATTATAAATCTGGTGGACTTATACTGAGAATTACAATTTAGGCTTACCAATGGCTGAGGCATTGGAAGTTTGGTTCGTCTTGCGCTTGTTGGACCCCGCATATGGGAATTTGTTGTTGACGCCTTCTTTGCGTGGTGATGATGGTTTGGATGGTTTCATGCTCTTCCCGACTTGATTTGGGGCATATGTAGCATTCTTCTCATCCTCCTAGCATACATGTGAGGACCCGTGCCTTGGAGGCATGGTTAGCAATCCCACATCGCCGAGGGGATCTATGGGATGCGCCTTCTATGTGTGGGAGTACATCTATCCAACATGAGGCCTTTTGGGAGCTCATTGGATTTGGATTCCTAGGGAACTACAAATTTAAGCGAGTAGGGGCTGGTGCAATCCCGAGATGGATAACCCACTGGGAAGTTGAACGTGAGCTCCCATAAACAAACCATGAGGGTTTGGTCCAAAGAGGACAATATCCTGTTAGAGTAGGCCGGTGGTGATAATTTGATATCAGAGCCCAACCCCAGACGGAATTGAGTGTGCCAGTCAGGACACTGGACCCCAAGGAGGGTGGATTTTGAGGACCAGTTCCTTGGAGGTATGGTTACTAATCCAACATTGCTAGGGGGATCTGGGGATGCGCTTTATATGTGTGAGGCGCATCTATCCAACATGAGGCCTTTTGGGAACTCACTAGCTTTGTATTCCTGGAGAACTCTAAAGTTAAGCGAGTAGGGGCTGGTGCAATTCCAAGATTAGTGACCCACTGGGAAGTTGTACGTGAGCTCTCGGGAACAAAACCGTGGGGGCTAGGTCCAAAGCGGACAATTTCCTATTGGAGTAGGTCGGGTCGTGACAATGCATGTCACTTTGGCAAGGAGAGCATTTTGGTGAGGCTGTGAGCATTGTGCATAACAATGTCTCAGTAAAGCTGACTATCTCGGGAAGGCTCTTGCTTGAATGCCATTACCGCTACTTGATCACTACATCCAATAATGCGAGACTTTTTTTTCGTAATATCTCCGAATGTATTAATGTAGGGACTCTTTCTAACTTTTTTCGATAGTAAAAAGATGATTATTCTTCACTTAATAGGTCTTCGTTGAACCATGTCATGGTCCACCCTACCCCCTACCTTTCCACGCCCCCCTCCCCCCGCTCAAAGAGGCTTGAAACACCTTGCACATGAGTGAATCATTGTGTTTGCGAGCCATCATGACTCCCCAATAATAGACAATATGTTTCACTGGGCCAGAGGTGCCCTTGGACTGATTAAAGTTTGGAGTTGTGAACCATTGAGAAAATAGTTCTTCTTTGATGTCTCTCACGAAATATGAGGTTGAAGATGATTGAATTCGACAACGTAGATCATCATCTAGATCTCCATCACGCTAAATGCGTCAGAGGTTTTGATCCAACATCTTTTGGACATCATTAGCTTGCAATGTGCCTCGATAATGTGTGGGGTCGTTTTGAGCCAAACGTCATTGACCTCCTCAAACCTTAGAGTCCATGTTCCAAGACTGTGTTGGTGAGTACGTCTCATCCTCCTTACTACGATAACTAGTGCACCATATGTTTCTATAAGCTAACTAGTGCACCATATGTTTGTATAAGCATCTAGGGAAGTTACTTGTCACTTCTGGCTTCCATGCGAATGCTCAATTTAAGACAACACCCCAATGCACATTCCAAACCAAACGTGTACTAACAGTGTAACGACTCATCCCAAAGCTACGAGATTAATTAAGGTTAGTGACTAATTATTGAAAATTAATTAAGGACTAATTGAGATTAATCGAGAATTATCAGGCGATTTGAGAAAAATAACGATTTTACCCCTAGAAAGGATAAATTTGACTTTTGACCTTGAAATTCTAATGCACATAAACCAAGGACCATTATGTAGATTGAGACGATACGAGTCTATAGATAGGTGGCACGTCGAAATTGGACATTGTACAGGAAAGTTACGGATCACTGAAGATTTCAGGAACTATTTACGATTGCACAGTTTTTAAATGGTTTGTCTTTAGTAGGACCCAAAATATCTGATTTTGGACCATAGGATGAGTGACACTTGTCACCAAACCTATGTCCCATTTAATAGATACATGCATCTACCATTTTCATCCATCTTCTTCATTCTTCATACACCCAAACTCGTACCCACACACCATTGCTTCATCTTCTTCATGTTTTCAATTTGGGAGGGAGAGAATGAGAGGATGAGACAGAGAGACGGACCATGATGATGGTAGGGATGTCAGAGAAAACTGTGAAACAAAGGTAACCCGTGAGTTCTAGGATTTGGGTTTTTGTTTTTGAACTTTTGGATCGATTCTAAGCCCAGTGTTATGTTCTTGGGGTTCATACGAGCTTCTAGGTGCAAGAATTGAAGGTTTTGGACGACAGGAGTGGCTGAAACACGAGTTTGATGTTTGGCTGAAACTTTGGGAGGCCATATCTTCAAAACCAGGTATTTTTCTCTCAATTCTAGGTTCATATTTGGATTCCTTGGCTCGAGTAGCATGATTCCATATATAGAACGCAGGATTTGGTTCAGAAATGAGAGAGTTAGGAAGGTTTGAATAATTGAACAAAAATGGACGTTTTCCAACCATCGGCGGCCGAACTAGACGGCAACGTAGTTCGTCGTCTCCAGCGAACCGTTGACCCGACCCGTTGAATGTTGAACGTTGACGTCAACGTTGACTTTAATGGCGTCAGCGTTGACTTTTCTGGCATTAGCGTTAACCGTTAACTTTTTGGTTTACCAAATTTGACCCGCACGTGGGTGCACGTGGGCACGAATTTCGCTGTCAAACTATTCTTATTCAAAAGGTTTCAACCATATGAATCCAATGGTGGTGGTTTCAAGTCGATCAGAGATCGTTTGATAGGTCATTGAGAGGTTTTTTAACCTTGGGAAACGTGTTCGGGACACATTGACCATTTCGGGATGTGCGAGGGTCATTGATATGGATTTGTATAGGTTGATAGTGACCTTTGACTATGAATTGGTCATGTCCGAACGTTCCGGAGAGTATGGATTAGCCCCGGAGAGGCTTACAGCACTAGTTTCGGAGCGCACAGTACAGACGGTCTCTGAGTGGAGTTTGTTTTATGAAATATGATGCATGCATAACTGTTTTATATGTCTTATGAATATGATTTGAGATGCCTTGAGGGTATATGATTTAAATATGTTTTATATCGCATTTTCTACGATATTGCACGTAGTTCAAGATTTATGTTTTATATGATACTTGGGCTGATGTCAAGTTTATAACGCTAAAACTACGCATTAAATTAAACATGTAATTTAAGAATTATGCAAGTTGATAACGCTCAAACTACGCATTAAATTAAACACGTAATTTAAGGATTACGCAATTTAAACTTTTTTTTTGTGTGTAGATATATAGCATTAGTAAATAGTGATCATTCTTAACCGGAGAAATTAGGGAACATTAGTAATATGTTAGTAAGAAAGAATAATGAATAATCAAAGAATAAAATAATAAATGAACTATTGAATTAATGAATTAAAGAATTAAGAATAAAGAATAAAGAATGAAATTGGGGTTGGGGTTTGGGTTTGAACAAAGTGTAATCTAAACTACATTATTTACCAAACTAAGAATTAAAATGCAAATGCTCATGCTAATTAGAACTTACAAACGATAAAGTAGTTTCATAGACAAAACCAACACTTTTACGTAAGTAATTTCAAATTAACAATCACATTATTTAAACTGCTCCTAAAATAGACTTCCTTCAAATACAAATTTTACCAACACACTAACATTTTGCTCATAACAAACTAATCATGAAATCGTACTATCATCATCTCAGATACTTACATATATCTTTCAATAATATAAATACATCAACCATTAATATGCGTCAAACATCAATATGCTTCAAATATTTACAATATGATTCACGTTATGTTTATAATTAAATGCGCCGACAGCGATCAACATTTAATCTCTTCAATCCTAGTCTAAATACATCGAACACCGGATAAAACATATAGCATCAAATTAAAGTTTAAGCACTAAGATATATGAAGTAAAATAAATTCAGAAAGTAAAACACATGGAGATTGCATTCATACTTACAAAAGTTTAGAAAGAAAATACCATCACATGTATTGAATTATATGTAAACCGAAACAATAACAAGAATTCACGTAAAGAGAATAAAGTTACACTTTTGGAACCCAAGAACAATTTGTGATTCCGAAAGTGGATGGAAACAATGGAATGTTATTCATAAAATTCTCTGAACAGCAGAAGGAACCTTATGAAGATGGAGAATAAAACATAAGAATTCCGACTTAAATTCTAGAATTGCCTCGAAAAAATTCGGCCTAGGATTTTCTTAAGGAAAACATAAATTCATATCTAGAAGAGAAGCCAACGAAGTTAAAAAGAAAAGTTTACAAAGAAAATCTAAGAACTAAAATTAGAAGAAAATGAAACTTAAGAAATGAATCTAAAAACAAATCTAGAAACAAGAATTAAAAGAGAGTTAATTAATAAAAAAATCTACAAGAAGATAAAATTGGTCCCAAAATAACTCTACAAAATAGACAGAAAATAACTAAAAGAAGAGCTACAAAAGAGAGAAAAAAAAAGACAAAAGAGGGACCCTAAACAAATGAAATGACACCCCTATTTATAAAGGGAGTGCCAAAATTCAAATAATAAAATACAAAATTAAAATATAAAAATAATTACAATTAAAATGATGAAAAATGACGATTAATCATGAAATTAGGAATGGTTGGAGCTGGAAAATCTGAGAAAGCATGCATGGTATATGCTGTTCAGTAACTCGGACAGGAGCAACTGATAGAGCAAATAGGGAGTTGGTGAGCTACTGTTGACAGGAAGTTCATAACTTCGGTAGGCGCGTGCTGAAAATGACGTGGGGAGTTCGGCGCCTGATGAGCTGACAAAGACAGGACTTCAGCGCACACGTGCTGAGCTGGAGAGAGTACCTTCGGCAGATGCGTTCCGAAACGATGGTGAGCGGTTCAGTGGACGCACGTCGACATCCTCATGGATGATGGATGGGGACGCGCTGGGCTGGGATGCGCGGGTTTTGGGCTAGGCCGAACAGGTGGGCTGGGCCTAGCTTCTAGCGAGTTGTAATGGATTTTGGGCTAGGCAAAATGGATTGGGCTGCAAGTAATGGATTTTCAATTTTAAAAAATGGATTTATATAATTTCACCGAATTTCATCAGTAATTTATTCGTTAAAATTCCGATCGGGACGATTCTTTCGTCAAAACGCTCCAAATTCCAAGCTTTATTTGTTTCTGCAAAAATCCCACAATATATTATTTTCTCCAATTGTTTATTATTTTAATATTAAAAGTCAAGTATAAAATGTATAAAATAATATAAAATAATACTTAATTAACGACCTATCAAATAACCCCACACTTAAACTTTGCTAGTCCCTAGAAAATACTAAAATTAAACTAAGAATTCAAAACAAGTAAGCCCTTAACCATTTGTTTCAGAATTTCATTATTATGATCATGGAATAAAATATTTTCACTAGAAGACATTAAAGCATATGGAATTCAAAAATTAATACATGGTAACAAAATGTTTCAACAAGTAAGACATTGAGTAAACATGCTGAAATTGATCTCAACATGAATAAAACACGTATGAATCAACTCACAAGGATATGCACTTATAAATTCACTCAATTTGTAAGGGTTTGTGTTTGCACTCAAAGTATGTGAGAAAAATGCTCACATAATAGAAATAAAGTACTTTTGTAAAATTTCAAATAAATACCTCATGATAAAAATAAAACATACTTGCACAAATGAGTCAAAACCATAAGCTTACTCAAGTGATTGACTCAACTAATCAAAATTTACCATCTTAAGGATCATAAGGACTTTTTGAAGGCTGTAATGGGGCTAAGTTTAGATTTAAAAATCCGGCCCGAATTTCGGGATTAATTAATAATTAATTGAGGATTATCGTGACTAATCGGGGGTTAGTCAAGGGGATTAAGACGGACGGTGTAAAATGATAGTTTTGTCCCTCGGGATGGGCAAAATGTTAACTTTTGAAACGGATGATCAGATGCCAGGGGACCGAGGACTGTTACGTAGATCGGGATTTTATGAGTCTGTAGGCAGGTAGCATGTCGAAATCGGACGTTTAACGGGAAGGTTACGGATCTATAAAGGAAAATGGTACTATTCAAGTATATCGAGAAATGTCGACACGTGGCATAATTGGATTGGATAAATAACTAGTGGGGATCAGCAGATGAGTGACAAGTGTTACCCATCTGATTGGCCCAAATCCCCAAATTGTGGGGATATTTTCTTCATCTTTCATCTTCTCCATTCTTCCTAACCCGAAACCCCTCAAACCCGTAGCACCCAAACCACCTCACTACCCTATCCCCTTCTGTGTTCATATGTGGGCGAGAGACTGATAGATTGAACGTGAAGAACTGAGATGGATGAGGGGCTGAAGACGGCAACCACGGCGAAGGCCACGACTGAGGTAAGAACTGAAACCCGTAGCTTGTTTTTGGGTTCAAAAATGGAAAATGATGTGTTGGGCGTTACTTGATCGATTTGGTTGTTTGGACGAGGTCCTAGAGGATGAGACGAGCTCAGGGGACTCAAAATTGAAAGCTACAGTGGCCGGAGCTGAGAGAAATCGACGGAGGAATTTTGGGCTACTGTTCATTCAATCAAAGGTATAAATCTACGCTTGATTTCTCAGTTTTGAGTACATAGATCAATCAGTGACGTAGCCCAATCACAGGCTGCCACGTATCGCTGGGATGTTAGTGACATGGACCAGTACACAGGTGACACGTGGCACTGTCAGATCTAACAAGTTGATGTCAGTAGTAATGTTAGCGTTAACTCGCACGTGGGCACAATTTTCGAGGTGGGACCAATGTCATTTTTAAGGTTTCGACGATCTAGATCCAATGGTGGTGGTTTTGGTTCGATTGGAGATCGTTAGGTTGATCAAATCGAGGTTTTTAGCCTCTGTAAGCTCGTTCGGGACACGTTCCAGAGCTAGTAATATTCATAGGTATTTGGTATTACCTTATAGAGTCGTTTAGTGACTATTGGTGTGATTTGGATAGGTCCGAAAGTTTCGGAGGCAGTGGATAGCCCTGAAGAGGGTTATATGACAGAACCCATCCCAATCCCCCCGGGATTAGTGCGGGATGACCCTGCTCCCGTCTGACACGAAGTGTCAGAAAAGGGATATTTCCAACCTTTGCCCTCCCGGGCTATCAGAGTACGCCAGGATCCGGAGGAGGCATGTGATATCTCGGTCTCTGCTACAGTCCATATCCAATGTCAACCTGAAGGGCAGTCAAAACATTGAAAACTGTGAGTGGACAAAACAAGAGTTTATAAAAACATTTTAACGAGAAGACATTTGTACCCTCCACTAAAAAGCATGCATGCATTCGAAAACCGTTTAACCAAAGAAACCATATGTGGGAACTAAGCCCAAAACCAAGATTGAAAGAACCATAATGAAAACGACCATACGGGACTCAGCCCAAACCATAGTAAAACCACGTACATGGGCCACTGCCCAAAACCTGTACATATCACATATCATATATCTCATATACCATACATCATATATACATATAATTCACATAACCAATCCTGTCACGGTTTCCAAAGCTACGCGCGTACTACCCAGGTCTCAACCCGAGTCTTCTCAAGGTCAAGATCAATGTCCGTAGACCACTGACCCTACCCGAGGTAATAGTAATCATAGCCTTCATGAGAGTAAGGAACCCAACTGGGGGGTGACTCCACTCAGTCGGTGCTCCGTGACTTCTCCGGGGTCCACCCAGGCCAACGACCCTCCCCGGAGGAGATAATAGAAGTAAAGGAAGGTATATGAATACATATATATACATAACATAAACATTCATGCCCAGTTCCCTTGAACCGTCATGATCCATAAAATCCATAACAAGGGTTCATGTCGGTTCCCATAAACCGTCATGAACCAAAATGACCTGACAAAGGTTCATGCCAGTTCCCATAAACCGTCATGAACCACAATGACCTTTCCAGAGTTCATGTCGGTTCCCATAAACCGTCATGAACTTGGAAATCCACGTAGGGTCCCTGACCCGAAATCATAAACCATAAAGTAACTGGGTCTCGTGCTCGAACATATGACTCAACTGGGCACCGTGCCCGATATCTAAGGGTCAGTCACGACTCCGATCATAGTGATGCGTGCAACCATCCATCCAGGACCGCTCTCAATCCTGGTATGTCGCCGTGAACGAATCAACCGACGCGACCACCACAAGATCATGGTGCACTCATCACCGATCACTATCCTTAACCGTCAGCACTCCGAAGTCGAGTCTCCCCAGGCTGCTCGACCACAAATCGTGCATCGTGACCTCTCCGGAAGGAACACATCCCAATCAGGAGGCGAGCGTCGTATCGTCGATCGCCGTGCACATAGCACCCGTCGCGACCACGATTTAGACCCGAAGGTCGTAAATAGCGTCATATGCCCGAGACAAAACCAAATGGGTCTCATACCCGAGTTTATCCTTTTAGAAATCCAAAACAAAATCATTTAAGTCAATAAAGAAATACAGACCCGTATAAGCACCGTATAAGGCCGAAACCTCGAAATACGTGCTTATACGTAACCACATACAAATGCACCCATGGCATCATCAAACATGTAATAAAACATATAATAAACATTTATGCATGCACCAATTTAGAAAACAAAGTCCACTCACAGACCGTCCGAGGTGCCGCCTCGATTTGCGTGCCATTCGGCTCCCCGAGCCGATCACCATCACCGGGACTCCCGAACCTGTCCAAATTTTAATAGAAGGTTACTAACTACTTAATTAACCACCTACCAAAGCCCCGTAATTTTCCCGAACTTTTAACTATTTTTAAACCTACTCTAAACCTTCCGATGCCCCGAAACATATCGAGAGGGTATCTGATCGACACGAAACCAGTCCCAAAATGTTCGTTACATCGAATAGAAGATTTCTCGTGTTGAACACTTTTCCAAATTATGGACCACGTGCCCTCACGGGCCCCTAGAAGACCCTGGTTACTGTTCATCACCATCATTCTCAAGAAAACCGGTTTTTCCTGGTTTTCCGGTCCGGTCACTGTGCTGAACCGGCGGAACCGGTTCAGCGTTCCTACTTCCTCAAATCTCGTCCGTTTTCTTCCCAATCGATTCTAAACTTCCTAATATGATCCTAGGAACATGTTTGGATGATCAAAACAAGGAAAAACCCATAGAACCCGAGGTTTGATTTTTGAACCTCACGGGTTCAGTTTTCCCATTTTCCTCCCACGGCTTCTCAGCCATCAACCACCACCAAAACCGCCTTAAAACTGTCCTAGAAACCTAACTAACTCATCCTAATCGTCAAAAATCAACCATAACGTCAAAATCAATTAAAAATGAAATTTGGGCCTTACCGTGCACCCGCACGGGTTCGTGGCTCCGCCGCCCACGACGGCGCCTTCCTGGGCCGGCCACCGCGTCCTACATCCTCCCTCACTCTCTGGTCTCAGTCCTGGTCGAGATGGGGTTGGGTTGGTTGGGTTTGGGTTGCACAAAGAGGGAGAGAAATGGTGAGATCGGGTATGGGTTTTGGGTGTTTGAAATGGGAAAAAGGAAATGGCTTGCACGGTGCATGAAGGAATATGGTGTCCATTGGATGGGTGACACTTGTCACTCATCCATAGGGCAGGGATTAAATATCTGGGCCCCCAATAAGTCCAAAAGTTAACTCGTTTCGTAATTCGTGCAATAATGCACTTGAACTTCCGTGAACCGTAACTTTGCCGTCGAACGTCCGAATTCGACGTGCCGCCTGTCTATGGATTCGTATCGCCCTTATCTACCTAATAGTCCTCGGCCCTCAGCCATCGGACATCCCGGTCAAAAAGTCAACTTTTGACCCCCATTTAACCAAAATTACCAAAATGCCCCTAAACTTCCGAACGTCATAACTTCCTCCTCGAACGTCGGAATTGAACGTGCCACCTGTCTATGAACTCGTGACGTCACGAACTACGTCACGGTCATCGGTCAAAGTTCATTTGACTGCCCGATTGAAAAGTCAACGTTTTGCCACCACTAGGGGCAAAACGGTCATTTCGCATCGTTCGTCCGATTTCGCTCTACTAATCACGGATTAGCCTCACTAATCGTGATTAGTCACTAATATAATCATGAAATTCGGGACGGGTCGTTACATTATGGCATGCATATTGAGGGGCTGCTAGGAGAGTCTGTGAGTGGATATTTGTTTTCTAAAGTGATGCATGCATAACTGTTTTATATGTTTTATATATGTGATTTCTATGATTATGATTGTGGTATTTATGATTACGTATTTGTACGTATTTCGAGGATATGGGTTTCCACTGTGTTTATATATGTTGGTATTTCAATGATGGTTTGATGAACTGATTTTGGATTTAGAAATATGGAATCGGGAATGAGAGCCATTTGATTTATGAACTTTCGAACGGGATGTCCATTTGGTTTGTACTATCGGGTTGGAGGCCCAGTTGATTATGATATCAGGCATGAGTCCCATTTATGGTTTATGGAAAGGAAATACATTTAACGGTATTTCAGGCAAGGGTCTCTTTCTAAACGGTTTTGAAATGATTTTATAAAATGTTTTCCATATACCATCCTTATATGTGGATATGTGGATGGTCTCCTCCAGTTGTCTTGGAAATTGGTATAGTCACGGCACATTTCCTGCAAGGGGTCATTACACGGAGCGATCAGACTGTATAATGACTCAGAAGCAGGATTGCTATTATTAGACGTCTGGGACATCAGTCATCTGAGATGTCATAGATAGGCTCGGAAAGACCCTGAGCGACACACGTAGCCTAGACCGTGACATGACGTCTGGGATGTCAGGTATCTGAGATGCCAAGGATTGGTATAAACATGTTTTATTGGATTTTTGTATTTACGAATTTACTGGATTTAAGGATTTGGATTTACGGTTTTGGGCTTAGTTCCCACATGATTGGTTTTATGGTTTTGGGTTAAGACCCTAATGATTTGAGGGAGGAAATGGCTTTGGTTTTATAAACGATTTTATTATATTTGAATTGACTGGTTTTCGTATGCATGCATTGTTTTAACTGAAGGGCATAAATGTCTTTTGTGAAATGAGTTATACTAAATTATAAATTTTTGTCCACTCACAGCGTTTATGGGTTTTAATGCCCTTCAGGTTGATCGCGGATGTGGTCTGTAGCAGAGACTGAGAACATCACAGTCCTCCACTGATCCTGGGGCACTCTGGATGCCCCGAGTGGGCTAAGGTTTGGGTTATCCCTTGTCCGACCCTTTGTGTCACACGTGGGTTAGACGGGAGCATGGCACATCCCGCATTAATCTCGGAGGGAATGGGATGGGTCGTGTCATTAGAGGCAAGGAATATATAGGATAAGTGGTGCTCAAATTCGTTCCAAGACTCAATAGACTCCCAAAACGTATCATAACTTCCTAACCTTAGTGCAATGATGTTAGTAATTTATCCCTTCGAACATAGGCCAAGTTTCATCATGTTGGGCCTCTTATTCATTCTTTATGTCGGATTTACAAATGTAAAGGACTTAACTCAAACATTACATTATCAAACCTTATTACCTTCATAGAGACTCAGAACATTTTTTATTTTCTTTATTTTTTTTTATTTTTTTTCTTTTCATATTCAAAGTAATAACATGTGTTAATAATACAACAAAATTTGAGTACGTAAATCCAAATAATACACATAAAAGTCTTTACAACATCATCATTTTCTCTTTACACGATCTTCATGTCTTCAACCGAGTCTTTGGAACAAGGGCGAAAGATGTCTATTCTAGGCTCAAGTATTTAGATAATCATGGTGATGAAAGAAAGACTTAATGTGGGCCAAACGGGTTAAAACTAAAGGGGTCGTAACTTGTATGCACAAATAGGGAACATAGATGTTTGAATTTATGTTGTTAACCCTAATGTCTTAATCATATCCAAAATCCAAGATTTATTGACTTAAAAACTTTGAAAATCACATAGAATAAGTTCTAGTTCTCTAGAGTCCATTAAAAGCTATTGCAAGAAGTTATGATGTATATGTATATCAATTTAAGCAAAGAACTTATGAATCACTCATCAAAGATATATATAAAGTTCTAAATCTCACATAAGGTTCAAATGATTCATACTTATCTTAACATGCTCATTTATATACCAATTTACATGCATTATCTACAAGTTATAACACTTAATCACAAAGTATTAGCAAACAAATTCAAGTTGCAGTGATAATCTTTATAGCCATAACATATTCAATTCCGTTCATTTATATCATTGACAAGTTAAAGGGCAACTTAAGACTCGTAAAAATACTAAGTTAAAACAAAAAGACTCAAGAAAGCAATAAAAACAAATTAATTTTTTTTAATATTTTTTGATTTTTTTTTGAAATTTTATAAAACAATTTTATTGCACAATTAAAATTGTAAACCACTCCCCCACACTTAAACTCTACATTTTCCTGAATGTAAGCAAATAGGAAGTAAATAAACATAGAATCAAAGTAAAGAAGAAGATTTACGAAAAAAAAAAACAAGAAAACAATAAATAAACAAAAGAAAAGAGAGTGAAGGGTTAAAAGATAGCAAATCCGCGATGATGACTCTTTCACATCTCGGAAACACATTGGGTTGCCTCCCAACAAGCGCTTGAAGTCTAACGTCCATCCATCTTAGATAGAGATGCACGTTTGTCAAGAATGCAAGTTAGATATGCAAATTTAAGTTAGGGATACAATTTGAGTTAAAAATGCAAGTTAGATTAAAGATGCAAAGCAAGTTAAACTAAATATGCATGTTAAGTTAAAAATGCAAGTTAAGTTGTCATGGCAAGTAATGTAAGAAAATGTAAAAACAAGTGTAATATGATATATACATGTATGAAATAACAAAATATGAACAAATTTAGGATGCACAAAATAAAGTCACGGTAAAATTAAGCCAATGCACAAGTTCTAAAAACGTTTAAACTAATGCAACACATGGGTATCTACATGAAAAATGTTGTGAATAAATAAGAGAGAAATTGTTATTAGAACCTACATAAGACATAAAAGTTACGTGACAATGCATGACAGAATGACTTGCACCTTCGATCTCACTTCCCTAGATTCACTTAGTCTAGGGGGCCCAGGGATGAAATCCGAGCATCATGAAACCTTAGGGAGGTTATTCAATTTACAAATGCAATGGAACAATATTTACATGTTGGGAAGTCATAGATATATATGGTATGAAGACTTCTACGTCTGTGCGGCCCAAGTAAATATCTTAGATTTATTCAACTGTTTGGGCAAGTTCAAAGGTGACCAGGTTAGAAGGAATAAACATAAGAGGCAGGGCTAATTTCAAGACATCCTGAGGCTTAAAACTCTATTGATGTCCCTTTTTTAGACACAAAACCCGTTACGAGTATCGTCTCTTATCCTAGACATCATCCTTGAAAATTTCTTACTCTAGATGAATTAAGATAACTCAAGTATTAACAATCACTGCATGTGAGAGTAAACAAACGAGAGTTCACTTATTCCATTAAAGATCAAAATCTAAACTTTGAAACACAAGTGATCCACATATAACCGAAACTAGTTTAATGAAAAACAAAAACTTATGAACAAGTATAAACAAGTATAATATGACAATTTACATATGAACAACTTATGCAAGTATGATTAATTTACATATGAACAATTTATTCACAAGTAATGATATTCTTAAAACATATTCACATTAACGAACTAATATATGCACAAGATTTATTTACAAATATATATTTACACTAATAAAAAGCTAAGACAAGAATTGAAAATAAATTAAAAAAAATTAAAATAGGTAATGAAAACATTTTCTTTATTTTAAAACGGTAAATTTTTTTTCCTTTTTTTTATAAATAAAGAAAAAGGAAAACTTATTTTTTAATTTTTTTTTGAAGAACTTTTTTTTTGATGAATTTTTTTTTTACAAAAACAATTCAAAAGAAATAAAAAATGAAAATAAGAAAAAGTGAACAAGTATAATATACAATTTACAAATAAGTATAATATGAACATTATGAACAAATATCTACAATCATAAACAATTAAAATATGAACAAGTATAAAATGAACAAGTATGTACAATCATAAACAAGTATAATAAGAATTTAAATTTACATAAACAATTATAATATGAACAAGTACAGAAACAAAATTATGAACATTTATGAACAAGTAAAAAAAATAGAAATTATGATCAAGTAAAATATGAACATTATGAACAATTTACAATTTATGAACACGTATATACAAATATGTACAAATATGAACAAGCATAAAAATAAAAATTATGAACAAGTATAATTTGAATATTAAGAACAAGTAAGTACAAGTATAATATGAACAAGTGTAATTATGAACAAGTATGAACAAATATACTAAAAACAAGTATAAAAAAAAATTATGAGCAAGTATAAAAAAAATTATAAACAAGTATAATATGGACATGTATAAAGATAAACATTATGAACAAGTATAATATGTACATGTATAAGAATAAAAATAAACAAATACAATATAAACAAGTATAGAGATTATAAACAAGTATATTATGAAAATTAAGAACAAATATAATATGAAAAAAAAATAAAAATTATAAACAAGTATAATATGCACAATTTATATACGTACGCTAACACATTAAAAATAATTTTCAATTTCCCTGGCAACGGTGCCTGATGCTCTGACAGAGGCAGGGCTTCAGCGCACACATGCTGAGCTAGAGAGAGTACCTTCGGCAGGCACGCTCCGAAACGATGGTGAGCAGTTCAGTGGACGCACGTCGAAATCCTCAAGGCTGATGGATAGGGACGCGCTGGGTTGGGCTGCAGGTTTGGGCTGGGCCAAGCAGGTGGGCTGGGCTTGGCTTCTAGCGAGTTGTAATGGACTTTGGGCTGGGAAAAATGGATTTTCAATTTTTTAAAATGGATTTATATAATTTCAACGAATTTCGTCTGTAATTTATTCAGTATAATTCCGATCGGGACGATTCTTTCACCAAAACGCTCCAAATTTCAAGTTTTATTTATTTCTACAAAAATCTCACAAAATATATTATTTTATCCAATGGTTGTTTATTTCAATATTAAAATTCAAGTATAAAGGGTATAAAATAATATTTAATTAATAACCTATCGCAAGTGTACTACGTGCATGTGATTATATGATTTGACGGTTTCACGGAGAGACGTGAAATTGGGGATTTGATTTACGGTTTTGAAGGATTTCATGGAGATGAGTGAAATCTAGATTCGGGTATTAGTCCCAGTTGGAAATTCCGTTTGATTATTGGGATTTGGAAAATGATTTGAACAATTAAATGGTTTTCAAATTTAGAAATATCTTTCGGGCGTATGACCCAGTTGATTTATGGTTTGACTTAGAGTATAGTTAAACGTGAAATATATCAGGCTGTGACTAGTTATGAGATTTATGAAAGATATTTCGGGCATGAGACCCCTTTGTGGATTTGGCAGGATTCGAGGAATCCCGGGTTTATGAAGTGTTGATAGACACTATTTTCAATGATAGTTTGTGGAAACGGATTTGTTGAAACTATATTCTGAGCTTGGACCCTGTTGAGATAATTTACGAGAAATAACTATTTTGATTTGAGTTATAACAATTGTGAAAATGTTTCCACTGTTTTCAAAATGTTGATTATGATTTTGAATTTAAAGACTCGAGAGTTTAAAGACTCGGATTATAAGTAGGTCCGGTTGTGAATATGTTTCCTCTGAAAACGCCCTAGAGATAATGCTCGCCTCCGAGGTATGGAGAGGTCACGATGCACCTGCTGTCGAGCACATCAGGGAGGCTCGACTCAGGAGTGTTGTATATAAGATCGATCGATGCTATGTTCATGACGATCTAGAGATTTTTGGGCGGTGATATGTTCACGGCGACATGCTTAGGATCAGAGCAATCCTTGAGCTTATGGGCAAACGTTGCTAGGATTGGAATCATGACTGATGATGTTAGGCTGAGATCCCACATGGTATTATATTTGGGGTGACGTCCCACATGGATTTGATTTGGGATGAGACCCTGTATGATTTGGTTTTGGGCTGAGACCCTACTGAGGAAATGGTTTTGATTGAGAAATATTTTTCACTGTGTTTTGTTTTGAAAACAATATGATTTTCTTTTGAGAAAATTATTTGAATACATATTTTCTTATGCGTACATGCTTTTACGTGAAGGGTATAAATGTCATTTTTGTTAAATTATTTTCCAACTGATTTTTTTTGTCCACGCACAGCTTTTATTATTTTTGATTCCTTTTAGGTTGATTACGGATGCAGGCTGTAGCAGAGATCGAGACATAACATGCCGATATGTAACCTCACAGATCCTTGCGTACTCTAGATAACCCCTAGCGGGTTAAGGTTTTATCCCTTATTTGGAACGTGGTGTCAGACTGGAGCAGGCACATCCCACGATAATCAGGGGGATTGGGATGGGTCCTGTCAGTTTGGTATTAGAGTAATAGGTTGCTCTTGTGATGATTGCATATATGCCAGATGTGATGTCTCTACAATAAGAATAACCTATCATCAACCTGATAGTGAGGGTAAGGATAAGAAAGTTAAGTGGGATCGAACCCTTGATGGATTCTATTTGGCATTAGATGCCATGTTTTAATGTGTTAGACCCCGAGGAGGGCTGAGTGTGGCGAATTTACAGAGTTGAGACCGATGGAAGGTGGGCTGCTGTGAGAAGTCGAGGTCGTGGTCGACCCGAGTTGAGATTAGTTGGACAAGTTACCAGGAGAGTGGTACTTGTGGATCGGATCACGAGGTGGCCGATAAATGGATTATACGCTTTTGAGCTGTTTGGAACAAGTGGTGAGTTGTCTGCACTCATGCTGGGTTCCAATTGTGGAGTCCCGATAACAGAGTGTTTCTTGGATTTGCACGAGGTTGGTGACATACATTGTTATCGATGGACGTAGATGAGTCTTATCGATCGTGATATGCTCATGTCTAGTGACGACTGACGATGAGGATTCGTCAGTTTTGTTGGGTGTCGAGAAGTGAGGTTCTTGGATTTGATGTAGAGGTATGTGAGATCGTCGTCACACACAGGAGACGAAGATAGGGGCGATGATGGACACGACGTTAGGAGACGATGAGCACGGTGGCAAACGTGTTGAGAAGTCACAGTATCTTAGTGGGGATTCGTGTACTTAGGGAGCTTAGTTGAGGGTTGCCTCCAGCCCCGAGCCCTTGAGTGGCAGACGTGTGAGAACGAATAATTAATAAAACAATAATGAATTAAAGAATAATTTAATAAATGAATTAAAGAATTAATGAATTAATGAATAAAGAATAAAAGAATAAAGAATAAAAGAATGAAATAGGGGGTTTTGAAAGATTGTAATCTAAACTACATTTTAACCAAACTAAGAATTAAATTCAACTTAACAATTACATTATTTAAAACTACTCCTAAAATAAACTTCCTTTAAACACAATTTTTACCAACACTCTAACATCATGCTTATATTAAACCAAACACGAAATCTTACCTTCATCATCTCCATTACATGCATATATTTTCATATTATAAATCCACTGAACTACGGATTATTACGTACAATATGATCTACTTTAAGTTTGTGATCTAATGCGCCGAACATTGGTCAAACATTAAATCTCTTCAACCCTATACTAAATGCCCCGAATAACGGATCAACATTTAGCTTCGAATTGAAGTTTAAGCACTAAAACTTACGAAGTAAAAGAAATGCAGAAAGTAAAACACAGGGAGATTATATCCATACTTAAAAATGTTAGAAAGAAAATACCCACACATATATGGAATCATAAGTAAAACTAAAATAATAGCAAGAATTTAAGTAGAAAAAAATGGTTTTTCAACAGAATCACCGAACATCGGCAGGAAACTTGTGAAGATGGAAGAAGAAATACGAGGAATGCATTCTTAAAAACTCTTGAATTGCCTTAGAATTAACTAGCCTTAGGTTTTTCTTAAGAAAAGCATAAAATGTAACTAAAGAGAAGTTTAAGAAATTCTAAGAACAAAATAAAGAAAATAAAACTAAAATAACTAATTAAAGTTACAAAATGGTCCCAAAATAAATCTACAAAATAAAAAGAAGAAAAACTAATAAAAACTAGGACTAAAATTGGGACAAAATGAGGACAATTGGGGGCCCTCAACAAATAAAATGGCCTCCCTATTTATAGAGGGAGTGCCACAAATATTCAAATAAAAAAACAAAAATAAAATATAAAAATGAAATGATGAACAATGATGATTAACGATGATTAATGATGAAATTAGGGATGATTGGAGCTGGAAATGTGCTGGAAATCTGCCAAAAATTGATGCAAAAGGGAGCAAGTTGGAGTGGGTTGATGCAGTTGGGTTGCAGCTGATTAGACTAAACCTTGTGCAGCTGATCAGGCACTGAGCTTCAGGCTTTGCAGTGGGCTGGGCGCTACAAGGGTATGAAGGCGTGGGCTCAGCACAAAATGGGCTGAAGACTGATGCGCGGGTCGCTGGTTGGAGCAGAGCATGAACACGCGGGTTGGGTGGAGGGTCAAGGCGCGGGTTTGGGTGCTGGATCGAGCGCTGGGCTTGGACTTGGTGTTCACGGGCCGTGGTCAATTTTGGGCCGGATTTGCTGGAATTGGACTTTTTGTTCTGGGCTTGGATTTTTTTTTCTTGGGCTGCAATTTAAATAGCAATCCACCGAATTTCGTCCATAATTTCTTCGTTATAATTTCGATTGGGACGATTCTTTCGCCAAAATGCTCCAAATTTCAAGCTTTATCTATTTCTAAAAAAATCCCACAAAATAAATTATTTTCTCCAATTTTTTATTATTTTAATATTAAAATTAAATTAAAAAGGGTATAAAATAATATAAAATAATACTTAATTAACGACCTATCAATTGGATGACTGGAGGCACATGGTATGCCTGGATTGGAAACAAGTGTCTTATCTTGCCTTAGCAAGTGTGCAGAAGTGTGGTGTGCAACAGGAGTTAATCCCATAGAGTGGGATGTGCGAGATAGTACTATGATTGGTACGGTGGTGGGACCATCGATTGGATTTGCATAGAAGGCTTTGACCTAAAGATAGAGTGGTTTCCAGGACACGTGGATTAAGGTCCGAGTGAGTTACGGCTTGGAGGCGGGGACAATCCAGTCGTACGGTTGCTAGGGGCATGGGACACATGTTGTGATGTCCCTAGTTAGCTCAGTGAGCTTGGAGTGAGATGGTTGTGCTGAGTTTCCCGATGAGCCATTCTGACTAAGGCTTGTAACAAAACTTAGTGGAATTGGGATTCAGTTTACTTGGTCTGTCGCTGATGAGAAACCAATGTTCCTTGTCGAATATCGATGGAACTTCGAGAGTTAGATATGATATGATAGCTGTTAAATACACTTCCTTCTCCTGAAAGTTCCTAGTGAACTTCTCATCACTTATGGAGGTATAAAAAGGTAAAGGTTGAGGTGATTTAAGGAGTGATGCGATCGTGGGAGTATCGCTACAGTAGTCATCAACATATATTATTGGTTGGTGAAGGAGACTTCTCATTTTCTGCTTCTATGCTTGTAACATGGTTGCACTTTTTCTTGGGTTCAAAGAGGGTGTAAGAACTTGACACCTAGGCCGCAAGCCAAATGTGAATGACTTGAAGAGCAGGTGGTGCTTGGTGTCACTGGACGTGGCAAGTAAGCACCAGGGTTGGATGGAACCCTGTTGGTTGTATGGGTCATATTATGTTAGCTGAGAAAGCTAGTATGGACCCACTGAGGATCGGGGGTTGTGAATCGAGGTACGTATGGATGGTAGTGGACTGAGACGATCAAGGTTCGCGGTGAGTGTGAATCGAGATGCTCATGCATCAAGACGTATTGGACCGATTTGGGCTATGGAATGAATTGGTTGAGGATAGAGATTGCATCGGATTGTTGCTAGCCAATGATGACAGCTGAGATTGGATTCACTCATATTAGATGTCTGTCATTGACTCCCTTCCGAAGTCAATCTGGTAGGAGATAATAATTGGATACTCTTTCGGAGTGGAACTCTAGGCAGAGGAGACGGCTATAGCTGATTGACAGACGTTGAGGATACATTGAGTATTACTCAGGAAAAGATGAATAGTCGATGCCCCAAGTAGGATGTTTGTAGGCTCGTTATGGCTTGAGATGGAGAGATTGTACAGGTGGTAGATGATAATGGGGTGTTGTTGCACAGTGTTCTAGTGAGACATATAGGTTGGGTTAGTGGTTTACAACACCATTTTAGGATCCAACCCTTCGCATCATCAGGATGGTGGTCGAGGTAGGCCACCTACAAGTTCAGGATTGGTACATCTTTGTGGAGTGAGTCGGTTGACCTTTGGAGGGAACAAAGGAATTTGATTGGTTAGTGAACGGTTTGGCTATCTCTGGAGTTGGTCGGGTGACCACGAGGGCTCAGAGATGGCATTGAGTATGGTGTGGTCTGTCTAGAGCAAAGATCAGACAGACAGGTTTCCTTGTTAGATTATGATAGGTATGTCAGCCATATGATGGATGAAGTAGATCCTACATCGTTGTGGAGTGTGGATATTGGTATGTAGCTTGGACGTTGCATGAGTGCAATCCTTGAGCAGGCTTGAGAGTGCCTTTGGGATTGTTGTGATGTGGATGCACCTGTGAGTAGTGCATGTTTGATAGTGCGATTGTTAAGTATTGATCATCTGATGGACGTGGTATGATCGTCAGATTGAGTCCGAGATGGACATGATATGGTAAGTGAATGAGGTCCGATGTGATTATACATTGAAAATAAGGACTGGACATCGAATACTGTGCGCTAGTGCAAAGTGGATTGACAGGGTTCAGTGATTGTGTGAGCATGGAGCTCAGGCCATGTGAGCGAGAGGAACCCTAGTGATTATGTGTGCGATTATCTATACTAGAGAAAGTATTCGATGGGGTCCAAATACACTCAAGATGAGTGAGATGTCAGTTTTGTATCGAAATGATGCGTGAGATGACAGTTGAGACTTCTCTCGAGTTGGGATCACAACATTAGTCGCTGAGTGACATGAGGTATTGTACAAGGTACCCTGATAAGACTCTAGAAATAGTTGAATCTTTTGATAGTGATTCGAGTAGTGACAGTGGCGCCGATGGGTTACCAGATGGACACGATGGTGCGTCGTGGGTGTGATTTACGGTTAAAGACCGTCGAGTAAGATAGAGGACTTTTGATGCTCAGCAGAAGCATGATTGACAGATTGGATGTGGAGTAAGATGAGGAGCAGGATTGAACCAGACTTAGCAGAATGTCAGCTTGGATTGTCAGCTGGGGAAAAAATCGTCACGCTGAATGCCAAACATGATGTCAGCTTGGTATAGTTTGATTGTAAGCCTAGATTGTCAACCGAGCAGGACGGTGAGATTGACTTGTCAAACGAGCGTCAATGTCTCGTTGAGGCTTGAGATTGAGCATTGAAGGTTTCCAGTGACAATTGACCATTCTTGGATACGGTCACGGAGGATGAGCTGAGTTTCAGTATTGACTGTTGGATTGTTGTTACGTCGAGTGATGTTGATGTTAGTGCATACTGTGGATAGAGGTTCTCATGTGTGCCTCGAGTTGGTGGCAAGATTGGATTTCTATAATGGATTAAGTCAATGTGAATTTCGATGACGAAATTCTTTAAGGGGGGAAGATTGTAACGACCCATGCCGAATCTACGGGATTAATTAAGGTTAATGACGGATTATCGAGAATTAATTAAGAACTAATTGAGATTAATCAAGGATTATCGGATGATATGGGAAAAGTGACGATTTTGCTGCTAGAAATGGTAAAATGTTAACTTTTGACCCGGGAAGTCTAATACATGTGGACCAAGGACCATTACGTAGATCAAGACGATATGAGTTCGTAGACAAGCATCAAGTCAAAATCGAATTTCGTAAGGGAAAATTACGGATCGTGGAAGATTTTGTGAACCATTTACGATTGCACGGTTTTTAAATGGTTTGTCTTTAGTGGGAACCAAAATATCTGATTTTGGACCATAGGATGAATGACACTTAACACCTAACCTATGGCCCATTTAATTGATACCTTCATCCACCATTTTCATCCATCTTTTCATTCTTCACACACCCAAACCCGTACCCACACCTCATTGCTTCATCTTTTGTATGTTTTCGATTTGAGAGGGAGATATGGACTAGGATGATGGTAGGGACGTCGAAGTCGCCGCGGTGGGGGAAACTGTGAAACAAAATGTAACCATTTACGATTGCGCGGTTTTTAAATGGTTTGTCTTTAGTGGGAACCAAAATATCTGATTTTGGACCATAGGATGAATGACACTTGACACCTAACCTATGGCCCATTTAATTGATACCTTCATCCACCATTTTCATCCATCTTTTCATTCGTCACACACCCAAACCCGTACCCACACCTCATTGCTTCATCTTTTGTATGTTTTCGATTTGAGAGGGAGAGATGGACTAGGATGATGGTAGGGACGTCGAAGTCGCCGCGGTGGAGGAAACTGTGAAACAAAATGTAACCCGTGAAGTCTAGGATTTGGGTTTTTGTTTTTGGACTTTTGGATAAATTCTAAGCCCAGGGTTATGTTCTTGGGGCTCATACGGGCTTGTAGGTGCAAAAATGGAAGGTTTTTTAGGACGGGCATGGCCGGAACACGAGTTCGAAGTTTGGCGAAACTTTAGGAGGTCATATCTTCAAAACTAGGTATTTTCTCTCAATTCTGGGTTCAGATTTAGATTTTTGGGCTTGTGTAACATGATTTCCATTTATAGAACGTAGGATTTGATTGAGAAATGAGAGAGTTAGGAAGGTTTGAAAAATTGGACAAAAATGGAGGTTTTTCGACCCCCGGCGGCCGAACCAGATAGCGGTGCACGGCAGCGCCAATCGTCGTCTCCCACGAATCGTTGACTCGTTGATTTGACCCGTTGACCCGTTGATGGTTGATCGATGACGTGAGCGTTGACTTTGTTGAGTTTTTAGTTGACCAAAATTTTACCATCACGTGGGGTCGCATGGGCATGAATTTTGAGGTCAAATCAATCTTGTTTGAAAGGTTGCGACGATCTGAATCCAATGATGATAGTTTCAGGTCGATTAGAGATCGTTTGATAGGTCATTTAGAGGTTTTTATCTTCGGGAAGCGTGTTTGGGACACGTTGACTATTCCAAGTTGTGTGAGGGTATTTGATATTGACATTTATAGGTTGATAGCGACCTTCGAGTATGATTTGGATAGGTCCGGACGTTTCGGAGAGTATGGATTAGCCCCGGAGTCGCTTACAACGCGGGTTTCAGAGCGCGCAACACGGACGGGCTGTGAGTGGACTTTGTTTTATGAAATATGATGCATGCATAATTGTTTTATATATCTTATGAACATGATTTGAGATGCCTTTAGTGCATATGATTTAAATATATTTTATATCTCATTTTCTATGATATTGCACATAGTTCGAGATTTATGTTTTATATGATACTTGGGCTTAGGCCAAGTATACTATCTACATGTGATTATATGATTTTATGGTTTCACAAAGAGGTGTGAAACCGAGGATTTGATTTACGATTATATGATTATATGATTTTACGGTTTCACAGAGACGTGTGTAATCAAGATTCGGGCATGAGTCCCAGTTGGAAATCCCTTTTGATTATTGCGATTTAGAAAATGATTTGCACAATGAAATGGTTTTCGAATTTAGAAATATCTTTCGGGCGTATGACCCAGTTGATTTATGGTTTGACTTAAAGTATAGTCAAACGTGAAATATATCGGGCTGTGACCTAGTTATGAGATTTATGAAAGATATTTCGGGCATGAGACCCAGTTGTGGATTTGGTAGGATTCGAGGAATCCTGGGTTTATGAAGTGTTGATAGACAGTGTTTTCAATGATGGTCCGTGGAAACAGATTTGTTGAAACTATATTCCGAGCTTGGACCCTGTTGAGATGATTTACGAGAAATAACTGTTTTGATTTGAGTTACAACAGTTATGAAAATGTTTCCACTATTTTCAAAATGATGATTATGATTTTGAGTTTAAAGACTCAGATTATGAGAGGGTCCGGTTGTGAATATGTATCCTAGGAAAACAACCTGGAGATAATGCTCGCCTCCGAGGTATGGAGAGGTCACAATGCACCTACTATCGAGCAGCCGAGGGAGGCTCGACTCAGGAGTGTTGTATTTGAGATCGATTGACGATATGTTCCCAGCGATTTAGAGATTGCTTGCCGGTGATGTGTTCACGACGACATGGTAAGGATCCGAGCAATCCTTGAGCTTATGGGCACGCGTTGCTGGGATTGGAATCGTGAATGATGATGATGGACTGAGATCCCACGTGGTATTATATTTGGGCCGACATCCCACATGGATTTGATTTGGGCTGAGACCCTGTGTGATTTGGTTTTGGGATGAGACTGTATTGAGTAAATGGCTTTGATTGAGAAGAATTTTTCATTGTGTTTTGTTTTGAAAAGAAATATGATTTGCTTTTGAGAAAAGTATTTGAATATCTATTTTCTGATGCGTGCATGTTTTTACGTGAAGGGTATAAATGTCATTTTGTTAAATTTTTTTTAACTGATTGTTTTTGCCCACTCATAAATTTTATTGTTTTTTATACCCTTTAGGTTGATCGCGGATGCAGGCTGTAGCAGAGATAGCGACGTCACAGGCCAATGTTTAACCCCACAAATCGTTGCGTACTCTAGATAACCCCGAGCGGGTTACCGTTGTATCCCTTGTCTGGCACGTGGTGTGAAACGGTAGCAAGCACATCCCACGATAATCCACGGGGATTGGGATGGGTCCTGTCAGATAGTCTTAATGTTGTTAACTCTTTGCCTCATGAGTATGACTTTCCTCACTAGAGTCAGTTAGAGATGTGTCATGAGACATTGTTTGGGCACAGACGGTTTATTTGCCACGATACCTTGGAATGTCATATTGAGTACTTTGAGGTGTTGTCCGCCTCCCACCAGTTTGGATTGATCCTTATTCTGCCAGAATTTGTTGTTGAAGTTCTGTCTGCATCTATACTTGGTTGCTTAGCCTTTCGACTTTCTTGGACATATTGTTCTGAGAAAATAAGCACCGAATTGTGCGCGTATGATGCATATCATGTTGAGACCTATACCATATGCTCCGGCGTTGTTGGCTTATGCCATGCTTTTCTCTTATTTGATTTTGTACTAGTTCTTCATGAAGAACATTCAGAAAAATCTGGAGATCATCACTTGCATGGGGTTGATTCGGGGTTTGTTCGGTTGCTTTCCCCACATATTGCCTATCTATTTGTTGTAATATTCCTGATGTTAGTGACGGCGGTTCTGGAGGTGAGAAGATCAGGAAGGATCTGAAGCTAATAGTAGGAGTTGATCCTTGTGTCCCAATAGGCGCTTGTATCGTCAAACGGTGGGGGATAACATTGTGATTTATTCTAATTTCTAGTGTGCGCTCCGCTCTGAGTCTGTGATATAGAGACGGAAGCAATAGCTTAGGATGGACGAGCATATCGTCGTGTTATTTCCATGATCGAAGAACAGACTGAAGGAAGAAAAAAATTTAAGAACGATGAATAAAGTTGATTAACGATAAACGAAGTTTGAAGAACAATGAGTGAAGTTCAAGAACGACGAATAATGTCGATGAGCAACGAACGAAGTTTATGAAGAACACCAAACGAAGTTCAAGAACGACGAATAAAGTCGATGAATTACAAACAAAGTTTACGAACGATGAATGAACTAGAGAGCATTTCATGAGTATTTCTCAATTCCGCTCTCAATGAAAGCACCCATTGTTGAAGCAGAAATTATTCGTCCTTGAAAAAATCTTCTATCACCCTACAAGCAGTAAATAAGAAGCAAGCAAGATTAAGGTTGAAGCCCCAGAGATAATTCAACTAAGAACGCTATGATGTTTAAGTTAGTTTCGAGAGAGAGAATTCAAATTAATTTTAGAAATAAAGATCGATTCACCTTAAAAATTGAATGAGTTTCGCTATTTATAGGAAAACCTTGAGAGTTACAGAACGTTCTGATTGATCAATTAAATTTTTAATAAGTAATTTTTTTATATTATATTATTTAATAATTGATTAATACTAATAATAATTAATTCTTATAAAAAATATTTATGAGATTTTAAACCAATTAAATAATACATTTAATTGGTAAATGTACTCTTCAATGTGTGGGTGTTTGTGAGCTATTAATGCTATTAATAGGGATAATATGGAGATTACATAAATTATGGGCTACATAACAACTTCATAATTTCCGAGTTATTTTGGGCTTCACATATATATATATATATATATATATATATATGCATATGGATACGTGTATATATTGTATTTGTATGCACTTAATCATATACATATATGTATATATATATATATGCATTCTTAATTTCTACAAAAGAAAAAAGAAATGAATTATGCTCACTTGTGTTTCTTTCTATTCACATTCCGTAATTTTGAAGTTTATACGGATGAGGAAGGTAAGGGGAATATATAGTAGTTTATTATTTACGTTATATTTTAATAATTTCATAAGCAGATAATTAAATTTGAGCAGTTGGTGGATCAGTGTGTCCCACGGAGTACAGACGACTTTTCAATTGCCTTCAATATTAGTCCAATGGCAAGAAAACGATGGTACGAAAAATAGAAAAAATAAATAAATAATGAAATGAAAGTGTCTTAAGGGGGTAAAAGTTTAATCACGAAAGCCACCATCTTATACATATTATCTTTATTTAATGATCAGGCTATTAAGTATACCTATGAGCAGCTAGGCATTGCCGTCCATATATGTAATTAGATTTTTTACTCATAATGCACTCTAAATCATTAAGTTTGTCTCAAAATATACTATGAAAGCGTTTTTGTGCCAGCATGCACCTCTAACTCTCATTTTCATCCAACTTACTACTATTTCATTTTTAAATGTTAAATTGATAGGTAAATTCATCAATTTGAACAATTAAGCATTTGAGTTTGGAATGAGCATACTTACCACCCTCGCCCACCCCCCCCTCCCCCCCCCCCCCCCCCACAAAAAAAATCTCTTCGATTAGCGTGGGAGGATCTGCTACCGTCTGACACGTCATACAAAATTACTAAAGTACCCTCGAGATTCAAATAAGCATACTTACCACGTGTCAGACAAGGGATACAACCATACCCTACTTGGGAGATCCAGAGTACGTATATTCACGGCATGCCTCAGCCTTCATACAGCGCACGTCCGCGATCAACCTGCAGGGTGACAAAACCAATAAAAAGTGTGAGTAGACAAAAACAAAGTTTTGGAAAACCATTTTCCGAAAACATCCTTTAACCCTCCGTTTTTTAAAACATGCATGCATAGTCAAATAAACCATTATTTGAAAATAAACGTAATATATATAAACCATGGGTCCAACCCAAAATCACATAAATATATAAAGGCCCAATGGCCCACATTTTACTGAAATCATTGGCTCTTAGCTGTTTTGAAAACATTTGCACATATCACGAATATTTAAAGCCAAACTAGCCTGCTAGTCCAACTAGCCACACGTCAAACCTTGTATTGCTTGTCTAACCAGCCACTAGTCCAGTAAGCATTTCATTTGTACTACCAATAGTTGAGTACGGGTCATATAGGGTCGAACCCTGTCGGCACGTGTCAAGCCCAACTCTGACCACGTCCGAGCCCGACTTCGGGAATCCACAGAATCCAACTCCGAATATAGTGATGCAATCGCCTGAGGTTGACCAATCTAGAAAACAGTATCCAAAACAAATACATTTTTACTCGGGCACCAGCCCAAAACTTGGTTTTCCAACATTTATCCAGCAAACATAGCCATACCCATAATCATGGAAAACCAAATCATAAAGCTAGTAAAAACATATAATGATGCACGAATCAGAGTTATGAAAGAAACTGTCCACTCACAGTACTGCCCGCTCAACATACGAGTCGTGAGCCAATCTGAGGCCTTCGGGACGTCCAGGCCTATCAAAGTCACACTCGGGGTCACTACTAATCTATAAAGCCCATATAAGAAATCCCAAAAAATCCCAAAACTAGGACGACTTGATACCAAACGACGAACCAGACGCTAACCAAACGACCTATGATCGAATTGAAACCACCACCATTGGATTCAGGACTTCGAAACCTTTCGAACAAGACCAATTTCACCTCGAAACTTGATCCCACCCTCCGGTCAAAGTTTACACGCGCTTGGTCAATGCTAACGTCACTACTGACGTCACCTGATGAAGTCAGCCCTAACTGACGTACGTGCTTGGTCAACGCTAACGTCACTGCTGACGTCACCTGATGAAGTCAGCCCTAACTGACGTCAGTCCTAACCGACATCACCTGACATCTAATAGCTTTTAACAGCCTGCCATATGGCACCAACTGATAGATGCCGCGTATCACCACCTGACACGTTCCACATGTCACATGCTAACTTCATCCTACCACGTCACCTCTGAAAACATCTAACAAGATTCCTAGTGGCTCCAACCAGCAACGGCCACGTGGCTTGTCATGATGACATCACTTGCTGACGTCATTGTTGTCTTCTTCCCGCAGTGTCGACTCGCAGCTCTGTAACGAGTATGTCAACCCGAATTGTGACCCGACTCTAACATTGCCAAATCAAGCCCCTTCTTCGCCATTCTTTCACCAATCTAATCATCCCTCACCCAAAAACCTTATTATAAACTCAAAACTGAGAAAACAAACCTAAAACCTCCTGGGCAAGCTCAATTCATCATGGGTCACCTTCGAATTCGTTCCTAGGGCGATTCCAATGTCTATTCTCTTCTTTTTTTTACCCTGTAAGCACGTATGAACTCGAAGAACACCACGAAGGCTTCAGTTTAAAGTTTTCATCGCCTAAAATCCAAAACTCAATTCCGGAGTTCTCGGGTTTACCTAGGTTCCATTTCCTGTGTTCAAAACTTGTGCCTCCAACGCTCCATTACCTTTCCTATACATCAAGGCAATAAGTAATGCCAAGGTAATCAATAATCCAATCCATAGCTTCCTACCGAATGCTTGATTTTTTTCCAATTCCCTTTCCAACTTATCAATCTTCCTGAATAATTCAAGTATTATCGTCTGAGCTCTAGGACACATCTTGGAATCCAGCCATTGCCAAAATCCACAACCACAATGCATAACATAGCAACCATGCCCGAAGTATAAATTAAGCTCATGATACCAAGACACTAAAAACAATAAAAACCATGTAACATAACTAAAATATATGTAAAAAAAAAAACCATGCCCAAAATTGAATGGTACTAAGTTAATTACGATTGTAGTAAGCTAGACAAGCGTCATTGTGACAATGCCAAAGATTGATATGCAGTACATAAAGCAACAAAAATTTTTGTCAGACATGTCTTGTAACCTAATCATGTCTTGTAACATTTTGTGAGACATGTCTTCCCTCTCAATCGGTCGTCCTACCCCAGTCCCAGTCTGTCTCTACGTCTCTGCCTCTCACTCTCTGTCTCTCTCTTGCAAAACATGAAGTAGATGAAGGTTGTGGGGGTGGGTACGGGTTTTGGGATGAAGAAGATGAAAAATGAAGATCATGATGGTTGCATGTATGTGTGTATGTGTGGATCAATGGATGAATGACACTTGTCACTCATTTATTGGTCCACAAAAGATATTTTGGGTCCCACTAAAGACAAACCCATTTGAAAACTATACAACTGTGAATAGTTCCCAAAACCATTCATGATTCATAAATTTCCTGTATGACGTCCGATTTCGACATGTCGTTTGTCTACGGACTTGTATCGTCTCGATCTACGTAATGATCCTCGGTGCACGTGCATTGGATTTCCCAGGTTAAAAGTAAAAAATTTCACCGTTCCAGGTGCAAAATCTTAATTTTACTTCGATCGTACGATAATCCTCGATTAATCTCTATTAGTCCTTAATTAATTCTTGATAATCTGTCATTAACCTTAATTTTGGGACGGGTCCTTACATAATTAACTGATCACAGTGTTTGAGCTATGTATTTGCCAGTAACATCTTTCTACGAATGGTTGACATATATATAACGCACGTACACGTTGGAACTTAACATGCAACACTCGTACATTGATTGAATACTCAAACTTGAACTGAAATCGATTATGTATGCATTATGATTATGTAGCCACTAAGTATTTAGTGATCTGTTAATAAAACACATCCAAGTATATATGTATAGCTGCCTCCCTCAAAAATAATATTCTCCCAAACTAATTTCTCTCTTACGGCTCTTTTTTGGGTTCATGCTGTTTCTTATGGGTATTCATAAGGATGTAGTAAACAAAAATCGAGTTCACTGGAATTTTTCCGTACGTCTCAAGTTTCCTTTTATCATTTTATCATCATGCTATCTTTCATGGTCATGAGTTTCAGCTTCCTAAAGGATTAAATTGTTAGTGAAGTTTTTGCCGATCAAAAGCTTAATCTGCCTTCACAGGGATTTTGCTCGTGATGTGGCTCTGTGGATTTTTATTGAGCAATTGTGATTCTCCATTAGTGGTAATAGTGTCAATCACAGTGGCATTTCGCGGAGGGGGCGATAATAAGAGTGACAGACATCGACAATGGTAGTGATGGCTCATTTGTGCCTTTTGTAGGTTATTTATTGTTTTTTTTTCTTTTTAGGTTTTCTTTATGCAAATAAATTTACCATCTCTTATATCAGATTGACTATGTTAAGTTTTCCCATTTGAAGGATTGGAAAGATTAATTAGTTGTTACGTAGTAATGAGCTTGACTATGCTTATGAGATTCAAGTCATATTATTTTGTGCACTATATATTCCTTCTAGATCGTTTTGATATATGTGGAGCATGATTACTGGAGAATTATTTACCCATATTTATTGTTAGATTATTGCAATCTAATCTATTTTTACTTGGCACCTTAATTTGTTTTATCAAAGAAATTTCTTATTTTCCAAAAAAAGAGAGGATATTATTATATTAATATTAGATGAAATTTAAATTTGATACATAAATAGTATACATTCATTAACTTCAGCTACTATAATTACACCAATATCTATAGTGTAACGCCCCGGAAATTCGAGGAATGTAAAATTGTAAAATAATGAATGAAATGACGTTTTTACCCCTGTGAATAGTATGGTCAAATTGTTGACTTTTTGATGGGTAGGTCAAACGAACGTTGACCCATGACCGGGATGTAGTTTGGGACGTCACGAATTCATAGACAGGTGGCACGTCCATTTTCGACGATCGGGGAAAAAGTTATGACGTTCGGAAGTCCAAGGGCATTTTCTTAATTTGGATGAAAGAGGGGAAAATGTTGACTTTTTGATTGACAACTGATTTTCACACGACTCGAGAACCGTTGGGTAGGTATCGATGCCCTGAGTCCGTAGACGGGCGGCACGCTGAAAATGGACATCGGGCGGTTGAGTTACGGGTCTAAGAAGTGAAGGGCATTTTGGTAATTTTTGAATAGAAGGGCAAAATGGTAATTTTGCACGGGTTACTGTTTGAAGCCGTGGGAAACAGAGTTCGCACGTCGTGCTTGGTGGATTTGAGTTTAATTGGACTGAGTGGATTGTTTAATTGTTTTGAGGCAGTGGGATGGGCTGAACCAAGCACCAGGCACGGGCACCCTTTGTCAGGACCCACCCCTAATCCCCCGGGATTAAGGGCTAAATCCCGCTCCCGTCTAACTTACGCATGACACGAAGGCCAAACTGACGTCCAACCTCCATGTGACACGTAAGTTGGACAAGGGATTCACGAATCAACCGTACCGAAGCATCCGGCCTTCCCAGAGTGTGCCGAGCTACTATGGATCGCGCGTGTGATTTCTCCGTCTCTCTCGACCGACAGCCCGCAGCGTAACAACCTGGAGGGTATCGAAAACACGAAAAGACTGTGAGTGGACAAAAATAAAGTATTAATTTAAAAACAGTTCATAAAACAATGACATTTGTACCCTCCATGTAAAAACCAATGCATGCATATCCAATTCATGTCATAAAACCATGTAAGAAAACCCAACACAGTTCTTTTTCTCAAAACCCGGGCCTCAGCCCAAAACTATCAAAACCATCATCATCAAGTCTCAGTGAAAACTAAAAACATGTGAAACCATATTTCCACCCATCGAACCTGCTGGATCTATCCGAGTCTTTAAACTCCCGAGTCTTTAAACTCAATCCAGGCCTCAATATAATCCGAGTCTTTAAACTCAATAGGCCTACGGGGGAAATCATAATATCCGAGTCTTTAAACTCAATCCGGGTCTTTAAACCCAATCAGGGCCCGTCCCCGTCATATCATAATCTGGGTCTTTAAACCCAATAACCAGATCCAGCAAATCCAATCCAAACCGTTTGAAAATCTTTTTCCATTTCCGAATCTGAATCCGCAATCTTATCAGGATCCCGAATCCAGACCCAGAACTCATATCCATCTCCTTTCCAGATCCGAGTCCGCAACCATCATTCCGTAAGCCGGCATTCAGAATAATCATTCCGAACCCAAACCCGGAATCCACTTCCAAGTCCCAAATCGAATCCCGAATCGTCATCCGGAATTCCGATTCAAAACCCAAAATCACGTTCTCAAAACCACTTTTTGAACTGGGCCTCGAAGCCCGAAGTCACTTTCCAAAATCCTTTTACTTTAATTGGAATCAAATCGTATTTCAAATCCCGAAATCAAATCATTAAAACCAAGTTCAAACCACAATATTCATTGAAATCTAGTAAAACGTGAAATTCCGTAATTTTCTCGAAAAACGTGCAAAACTGTAAATCATCAGAATCATAAATCAAATCATTAAAACCACGTATGAAAATCATATAAAAACATATATGCATGCATTCATAGTTAGAAAGCAAAGTCCACTCACAGACCATTCCGACGTCGCCTCGATACGTGCGTATTTCCACCGTTTCTGACCATTCCACTATCCTCGGCTTTCCCGAACCTGTCTAGAGTCACCAAAACGGGTCACTAACACTTCAATTAAGCTTCTCCTATTTTCCCCAATTTTTTGGGATTTGTAAATGTAATTAAACGAAACCCTAAACCTTCGAGCACGTAAAACTAACCCGGGACATTGTCCAATTGTCTCGAAACTTGTCCCAACAGATTCGTTACAACGATTAGACCAAAAGCTATGTTGGACACTTCCCCAGAAATCGCCCCACGCACCCTCACGCGCCGCCAAAAGGGGCTGCGCGTGAGCTTCACGCTCCTGCAACAGAGGCACTGTTGACCTTCTTCTTTGACAGTCACCCGGTCTGAACCGGCGTGACTGGTTCTCTACCGTCCTCTGTCCGTTTTTGTTCCTTCCAATGCCCTTAGCTTCGTCGTCATCCTAGCAATCTATTTCCCTAATCAAAACACGACATCACGGCATCTAACCTATCTCCCAAACTCGAACCAGAAACCACCCAAAAACTCTGTTTCCGTTCCCGGCCAACCGTCCTCCCCCCCGTCACGGCTTCGAGTTCTAACGGTTCCTAAGGACTTCCTAAACCTATTAGAACTCATAGGATTGCTCGAATCAGCCCCAAAACTCACTTTAGCTTTAAAACTAAATGGAAAAACAGAGTATACAGAAGAAATACGAGAAATTACCCGCTTCCTGCTCTCCGCCGTGAGCTCCGCTGGGTCTACTCGACTCCCCTCAGGTTTCTCGACACCACCACGAGTTCAATTCCGACGGTTGATCGATGGAGTTGCAAAGCAGTGCACAGTGGTTCTCGGTTCTGTTTCCTTTGGTTTTTCCTCCTTTCACACACACCCTACACACTTCTAATCAGCCCAATCACTCACCAACTCTCAACCTCTCTCTGCTCTCACTTACTGAATCACCAAACTCAAACACTCACCCAGAAACGGTTAACCCAAATAGATTATATTGCACCGCGCAAAGGACCAGAACCCACTAGACACAGCCCACGTGTCCAAATCCTGTGGTCTAAACTCAAAAATATCCAATAAACCCTGTAAACTTGTCCCAATCCGATTTGCACAATTCCCAATGTGCAAAAAGACCAAAATGCCCTTGTAAGTCCAATTTACGATTTTACCCTTCGCCGTTCTAGACCCATATCCCACTCGCCCTACGTCCGATGAAGGCATGCCGCCTGTCGATGTACTCAGGACGACGAGATCTACCTAACTGTCCTCGATCTACGTGTAAAAACCTTGTTGTACGAAAAGTCAACTTTTTTCCTTCTTTTAACCAAATTACAAAAGTGCCCTCAACCTTCAGAACATCATAACTTCCTCCTCGGATGCTGGAATCGGGCGTGCCACCTGTCTACGGACTCGCGACGTCCCGAACTACGTCACGGTCATCCGTCAATTCCCAATTAACCGTCCGAACCAAAAGTCAACCATTTTCCCATTTAGGGGCAAAATCGTCATTCTGCGCTAAAAGTCCAAACGTAACCAACTAACTACCGATTAAGCTAACTAATCTGTCACTAATTACTTTGCTAATCCGGACTCCCGAGACGGGTCGTTACAATCTACCCTCCTTGAAAGAATTTCGTCCCGAAATTCCACATCTCGTACCCACACTTGGGTCTCCTACCCGGTGTCCATCCTCTCCTGACGGTTCCTAACCATACCATCACAACTTAGCCAGATGAACCTCATCACCTAAAATCAAGCCTCCCCGATTACCAGTTTCGACACTTCTGACACCTTTCCATCAACAACATTCAACTTGTGGGAACGACACCACTCGTCCGTCTACCCTGGCACTAAGCCAAACACCAAGACTTCTACCCATCCTGCACGTCCAAAACAAAAATCTGGTGCCATCCACGTACCCCGTGCCCAGTACCACCACTAAAATACACAATCAACGTTTACGAACCTCGGACTCCTCAGTAACGACCCTCAAAGCCGTCACACACCAAATCTCGAACAATTCCAAGCACGAGCCTCGGCATCACCCAAATGCCAACCTCGGCATTTACCACATCTCCACGAAATCCCACTGATGGTCAACCTATCCATACCACCTTATCCTGAACCAACACGAAGCCTAGGTCCACCGCGCTTCCGTTGCGCTACTATGATCAACCAACGACATCCTGACCGTTCATCCTGATACATGACCTACCCATGGTCATCCCTACCTCGCTCTGAGTACAAACTCTCATCCAGAGCCATCCACCAGGCACCCATAACCTCAGCTGCACCTAGCAGCACCATCTTCGATCCGGCCGGAAGTCGGCTCAAACCACAAGGATTACGATACCACCAATGACACGACCCATCCCAATCCCCCCGGGATTACCATGGAATGTGACGTGCTCCCGTCTGACAAGAGGCGCCAGACAAGGGATAACCGATTGCCATTGCCCAAACGGGCTTCCAGAGTGCGTAAGGATCGATGAAGGAGGTGTGCGATGCTCAAGTCTCTGCTGCAGTCGTATCCGGAATCAACCTGAAGGGCATTGAAAACAAAGCTGTGAGTGGACGAAAATAAACAAGTCTGTTTAAAACATTTATAAGACATTTATGCCCCTCAGTAAAATCATATGCATGCACCAAAACCAATAATCCCATATTTACTTAGAAATAACCAATAGGGCCTTAGCCCGGAAACCAAAGCATAGTTTCAATTTCCAAAAGTAAATCCAAGAGTTATTTCATAAATCCAGTAATATAAACCATAAGGCATATAATAATAACCATAACCATAATTTTAGTTGCTGCACTATACACTCCAATCCGACATCCCTGATGTCTGACGTCCCTGACGTCAATAAGGTCACAATCACAAGGCTACGCGTGCCACTCGGGTCTCAATTTCCGAGTTCAATCCCCGAACCCCGTTCGGGTACAGCATCCCCGATGCTTAGCGTCATAGACGCTGGACGTACTAGACGTCCGTGACCTCTCCGGGGTACCTCGCCGGAGGAGACAATATAATATGGAAGGATCTATACAGTGCAGTACCAAATACATTTTATAGATATCCACATGCAAAACATATAGGTATACATAGATAAAATCCGAACCATTCGTTACGTTTCATCAAACGGGTCTCATGCCCAAATACCGTGAAACGTGCCATAACCGAAATATCATCAAAACCATTTATAGATTCCAGCATGTGAACATATATAAAATGTAAACCAGAAACATTTATTCAATTCCATTTTAGGGTCCCCGACCCGCAATCACATGTAGAAATCAACTGGGCCCCTGGCCCGATTCCACAAGTTAACTGGGCCCCTGGCCCGATTTCATAATTCAACTGGGCCCCTGGCCCGATTTTACTTTATTCAAGTTCGTAACCGTTTCATGAAATCATATTCAACCATATTTATGGAAATCGGTGAAAATCCAGAAAATCTCGGTTTACGTGCAAATACGTAATTCACCTCGAAATGCGTGAAATCATTTTAAATTCACCGATATCCAAAGTAAATCATTTAATCATAATTATAACAATCATAAAACAGCTATGCATGCATCGAATTTATGAAACCAATGTCCACTCACAGACCGTTTAACCGAGCGCCTCGATACGCGTGCCATAGGCCTTCCCGGGCCACCTCACTATCACCGGGACTCCCAATCCTGTTCAAATCAATTTAGAGGATCACTAACCTCATCATTAACATCCTATTCAAGTCCCGTAATTTTCCCGAATTTTTAAGTATTTTTAAATTGGATTTAAAACCTTCGGACATCCCGAACAATATCGAGACGGTGTCCGATCGACACGAAACCAATCCCAAAATGTTCGTTACAATGTATAGGATAAAAGTCATGTTGACCTCACCTCGAGATTCGTGCCCACGCGCCGTCACGCGCCGCCGTGAGTGGCTGCGCGTGAAAGCCACGCGCCTGCTACAGTGCTCCTTCTTCACCCGAATGACTGGTAAACGGGTCAGATTACCCGCGATAAGATCCGTTTCAAACACCCTCAATTCGATATCAATTCCATCCGTTCTTGATCCTACAACAATCACCAATCCACCAATTTCAGTTCTGTGTCCATGATTAGCATCAACCGTCGATCAATCTTGTCGACAACCCGTGATCACCCAAAACGGGTCGATCACCAGAGCTCCTCCAATCCTTAACCAAAATCAAATTAACTTCACAGGAAGTTAATTAGGACTACAACGAACTAATTAGAATCATTAATTTAACTCGACAATACCTCAAACGTCACAACTCAAGCTCGAGTTTTCCGGCCGTCCACCATGTCCGTTCACGGCCCTAGGAGCTCCCAAGCTTGCCCCATTTGATCTGGTTCGACTCGAAATGATCCCAGAGAACAAAATGAATCATCAATTTGCCCTGGGCTGGCCTGAAAACCGAAATTCGATAATGAACTCTGCAAAAACCAGTTTCGGGTTTTTGAACAATTCCACACCAAAATTGCTCCTTTCCTCTCATTCTCAATCCCAGAACACTTCACTCAGTCCCATAACTACATTGCCCACTGCAATCCGCTCAATTGGGCCCTGGAAAGGCTGAACACATGTGGGAAGCACTCTGCTTTTCATCGTGCACCAGTCATAGTTAATGGCCAAATCCACCGTCCCACACAGCCTGGCATCGCACAATGCCACTAAACAATCCATACAACCTATAAACAATAGTTTTAGGCCATCAATTTGCTCCATAAACGCACCACCCGTGCGCTGGCCATGTTCCCTCCACGGTGCTACAGTAACCGTTCAAACACCGGTGAAATTACCATTCTGCCCTTGTGCAGTAAATTACCAAAATGCCCCTCACGCATCCTGACCCGTAACTCGGTCATACGGACTCCGATTGATGCGTGCCGCCTGTCTACGAACTCAGGGCATCGAGACCTTCCTAACGGTCCTCGGTCCTCGGCCATCGGGCATCCCGATCAAAAAGTCAACATTTGCCCCTACATCGTCCAAATTACGAAAATGCCCCTGGACTTCCGTACATCATAACTTTCACCACGAACGTCGAAATCGAACGTGCCACCTGTCTATGAACTCGTGACGTCCCGAACTACGTCACGGTCATCGGTCAAAGTCCATTTGACCATCCGATTTAAAAGTCAACGTTTTGCCCACACCTAGGGGCAAAACGGTCATTTTGCACAATTCGTCCGAAATCGCCCAACTAATCCCAGATTAGTAAATCACAATTAAATATTATTAAATCCCGATATTCGGGACGGGTCGTTACAACCTTACCTCCTTAAAGAATTTCGTCCTCGAAATTACCAATAACCTTATTCCACAACCACCTTGTGGAAACAATTCGACCACACATCTGTGTACACTTGTACACCCACATACTGGGACAACACCAGTCTCGTTTGTACCCAGACATCCCAACACAGTCATACGTCATAATAGCAACAACACTCGACCACCTCGAGTGGAAATGATCACCTGATCCGCGATAAAATCGCCTAACCATTTAGCTGACTCCTTCAGCTAGATGGTTCCTTTCCATTGCCAATAAATCCTTACATTTGCTCCCGTCGGGAGTCACCAAATCTCATTTGTCAGTCCATGCTGACACCACTAGTCAAACTGTCATCACAAAACTTTACCACCCTGATAAAGCCCCAACCATCTGTCTATCCGTGACAACATCACGTACTACATCACTCTCGATGTAGCGCAAGATCAACCACATGATCTCAATTCGCAGGGCAAGCCCATCCTGCGACATAAATAAATCTCAATGTCCATGATCGCCGACTCCCTCAGCGACCCAAAACGCTGGAAAATATGACGGCGTAGTAGCATCACGCAAGGCTACTCGTGGTTACTCAAACCACCAATTCACTCATCCTGAGTGTACGTATACCGTCAACTTACTCCATCAAGTGGTGTAACTGGAACACATTGAATACCAGCCCAGCAGTGACACACATCTCAGTACTAGGGTTCCATAAGCCAACCATGGCTAAGAGCACCTGCTCATACAATCACTGAACCCTGACAAAATCACCCTGCCCAGCGCACAGTATCCAATGTCCAGTCCACAATACAGCCAAACAAATGATATCAGAACCAAGCCGATTACCAACACATTAGTTACACACCACTAGTACATCCCATGTACCGTCATTAGGCACCACTCAGCCTAACCAGTATCAATCCTCGTACAACGTACCCTGTGCGTACCTCAATCCATCAATCTAACTATAGCCACCCAGGTTATAGCCAAACGCGTTCTAGTAATGGAGTACATTTGCCCAAACCAACATGAGACAAAACGAACTCCACCCGTCATTTAGTCCCAACTCCGAATCCGAATTCGCAATTTCCTAAGAAATCCCGAATCCGAACCCAAACATCACATTTTTAATCCATTTCCAAATCCGAATCCGAAATCATTATTCCGTAAGCTAGCATTGGAATAACCATTCCGTACCCAAATCCAGTAATCCATTTTCGAGCTTCGCAATCGAATCCTGAATCGTCACCCAGAAATTCGATTTCAAAACCCAAAATCTCGTTTACGTCCATCAAGACGTAACATAACCGACCCTATCGGTTACCCGCTCAACACTCGATTGACTTCATAGGGAAGCCAATCCCAATATCCACACGTCAAAGGTTGACAAAATCCGACCACATCGGAAACCTACTCAACCAAGTCACAAACCATATGGACTTCACTCCGAAAAGAAGTTCAGTCCCGTCATTTACGACTCACATACCAAGGTAAGAGTGATAAACTCTCCACCCATCTGGATCATCAAGATCACAAACCATATCCATCGCTACGTCACCCGACAAGTAGCATCACGATCCTAGATCGTCACATCGACCAAAGTCGACAACATCACAAATCAGATCCACCTGGGATCCACACATGCTCACATAGCTAACAATCCATCTGGAAGCTGATCGTAGGGTCTTACACCCTCAATTGAATCCTTTGCCAAATTCCCCTTGGTGGAAAGATGACCTCGCATTTCCCACCAAATCCACAATCATACACAACTTCTGGTGTCCAATGACCCCAAAGCCAAACATGGGTCCACCCACCAATACACGCTCAACGTACTGGTAGCAACAATCATCATCTGCCACGGCAGGAATTAAGAAGTCAACCCCAAAGACTTCGGAATACCAATCACCGATGTGGAAACGAGCACTCCTCTCGTCTCCCAATCACATCTCTCCCCGAAACGGGAGTTCCAACCATGTTGGAAACAGACATGCTCCCAATGAGATGTCAAGTCCAACCACTGGACTGCCCATGTCCACACCTTACTTGGACCACCACGTGTCCAAAATCAATTCATTACTCGGACCTCACGTCCGCCAATAATCATGTATGCACACACCCCGATTCCGAACGGAATATCCACAACTCTGCCTGGATGTGCATACCATACTGCCTTCGTCTCACATCTCGACCTTAACAGGTTCAATCCTCAGGTTCCAAGTGATTCACAATCACAAAATCCCACATCAATACCACGAATGGTTTCCCCGACTTTTCCAATTCCAATAATTTCCTTGTATTTCCTGGGGATATAAGAAGTATACCATCATACCAATCTCGGAGTTGACCACAACTCCCCAAGTCCACCAATACACATGACCTAGGGGACAGCATCCCAAGATTCCCCCAAATTTTCAATCATACCATTTTATCCATTCATCACTTGTCATCATAAATCTGTTAGGACTTATCCCAACACGACACAACCTCCACTGGATCCCATCCAGTCCAAGACTCAACCACCACTGAGTCGCAGATACCAATCATCTGTTCATCATGACAGAGTCACACCCCAACTGGTGGCTCATCGTCATCACAATTACTGTCACCAGCACCAACGCACCATCATCAATACCAGTATCAGCACACAGGCATCCATACTAGTATTGGCATATAGGTATCACCATACCAACATCCATACATAGCACACGAACACCCATGCTAGCACACGAACATCCATGCTAGCACACAGTGTGCAAAGTTGTTACCCTGGATCTCCGTTCATTCCGAACGACGATCCCGTAACACCACTCGTACCCCAGGACTATGGGTACCTCCAAATTGCCATCGGCACATCAGGATAATGAACGTTCCCTGAACGTCCCCAAGTATCAAAGCCACACAAAATACCCTCGATAGCCAGTCATCTCGACACAACTGTCGACCAACAGTCATCGTTGTCAAGATCCGTAACCACACCTCACACTCATATTCGATCCAACACAGGATTCCATATTTTATCTCGTAACCGCATCCGTGGATCGAATCCCATAATCCAGACTAGACTCACTAGAGTCATCCACATGGTCATCCATGACCTCAGCCGCGCGTCGCAGCACAAGTTCTCACTTAAGGTTCACCTTTCGGTCCATCAATTATAAATTAGGGTTCCAAGGTCACACCCTAGGGTTCCACCGAACCCAACTGCCTTTTGCAGTAAAATCCACAACCTGACCGACTCTGCGGTCCTGACATCGTATAGACATCCAATCCAATCCAATCATCAACTCAACGTGGGTTCCACCACGAAGGTCATCGGCTAACTCCGATGCACCAACAACCCGAACACTAGCCAACACTACCAGGGTCCAAAACATAGACCAATACTCAACCGAGTTTCACATTTCCAATCAAATGAGGTTCCCTGAACCTAGCTGTGCCCAGTGGCACAACAATTCATCATCTCATGACCGAACCGACGGTCCCACATTACCAGTTAATCATATACAACCCCACCTGGGTTGAATCGCATCAATGCACGGCGTATCGGGCCAAACACACCCAATTCACCATACAAACCCCAAACTATCTATCAGGTTGACAACGGAACAGCAGCCCAAAGAGACATCACACCCTCGACCTTCGCGCACAAAAGAGCAAAACCTGCTCTGATACCACTTGACACGACCCATCCCAATCCCCCCGGGATTACCATGGAATGTGACGTGCTCCCGTCTGACAAGAGGCGCCAGACAAGGGATAACCGATTGCCATTGCCCAAACGGGCTTCCAGAGTGCGTAAGGATCGATGGAGGAGGTGTGCGATGCTCAAGTCTCTACTGCAGTCGTATCCGGAATCAACCTGAAGGGCATTGAAAACAAAGCTGTGAGTGGACGAAAATAAACAAGTCTGTTTAAAACATTTATAAGACATTTATGCCCCTCAGTAAAATCATATGCATGCACCAAAACCAATAATCCCATATTTACTTAGAAATAACCAATAGGGCCTTAGCCCGGAAACCAAAGCATAGTTTCAATTTCCAAAAGTAAATCCAAGAGTTATTTCATAAATCCAGTAATATAAACCATAAGGCATATAATAATAACCATAACCATAATTTTAGTTGCTGCACTATACACTCCAATCCGACATCCCTGATGTCTGACGTCCCTGACGTCAATAAGGTCACAATCACAAGGCTACGCGTGCCACTCGGGTCTCAATTTCCGAGTTCAATCCCCGAACCCCGTTCGGGTACAGCATCCCCGATGCTTAGCGTCATAGACGCTGGACGTACTAGACGTCCGTGACCTCTCCGGGGTACCTCGCCGGAGGAGACAATATAATATGGAAGGATCTATACAGTGCAGTACCAAATACATTTTATAGATATCCACATGCAAAACATATAGGTATACATAGATAAAATCCGAACCATTCGTTACGTTTCATCAAACGGGTCTCATGCCCAAATACCGTGAAACGTGCCATAACCGAAATATCATCAAAACCATTTATAGATTCCAGCATGTGAACATATATAAAATGTAAACCAGAAACATTTATTCAATTCCATTTTAGGGTCCCCGACCCGCAATCACATGTAGAAATCAACTGGGCCCCTGGCCCGATTCCACAAGTTAACTGGGCCCCTGGCCCGATTTCATAATTCAACTGGGCCCCTGGCCCGATTTTACTTTATTCAAGTTCGTAACCGTTTCATGAAATCATATTCAACCATATTTATGGAAATCGGTGAAAATCCAGAAAATCTCGGTTTACGTGCAAATACGTAATTCACCTCGAAATGCGTGAAATCATTTTAAATTCACCGATATCCAAAGTAAATCATTTAATCATAATTATAACAATCATAAAACAGTTATGCATGCATCGAATTTATGAAACCAATGTCCACTCACAGACCGTTTAACCGAGCGCCTCGATACGCGTGCCATAGGCCTTCCCGGGCCACCTCACTATCACCGGGACTCCCAATCCTGTTCAAATCAATTTAGAGGATCACTAACCTCATCATTAACATCCTATTCAAGTCCCGTAATTTTCCCGAATTTTTAAGTATTTTTAAATTGGATTTAAAACCTTCGGACATCCCGAACAATATCGAGACGGTGTCCGATCGACACGAAACCAATCCCAAAATGTTCGTTACAATGTATAGGATAAAAGTCATGTTGACCTCACCTCGAGATTCGTGCCCACGCGCCGTCACGCGCCGCCGTGAGTGGCTGCGCGTGAAAGCCACGCGCCTGCTACAGTGCTCCTTCTTCACCCGAATGACTGGTAAACGGGTCAGATTACCCGCGATAGGATCCGTTTCAAACACCCTCAATTCGATATCAATTCCATCCGTTCTTGATCCTACAACAATCACCAATCCACCAATTTCAGTTCTGTGTCCATGATTAGCATCAACCGTCGATCAATCTTGTCGACAACCCGTGATCACCCAAAACGGGTCGATCACCAGAGCTCCTCCAATCCTTAACCAAAATCAAATTAACTTCACAGGAAGTTAATTAGGACTACAACGAACTAATTAGAATCATTAATTTAACTCGACAATACCTCAAACGTCACAACTCAAGCTCGAGTTTTCCTGCCGTCCACCATGTCCGTTCACGGCCCTAGGAGCTCCCAAGCTTGCCCCATTTGATCTGGTTCGACTCGAAATGATCCCAGAGAACAAAATGAATCATCAATTTGCCCTGGGCTGGCCTGAAAACCGAAATTCGATAATGAACTCTGCAAAAACCAGTTTCGGGTTTTTGAACAATTCCACACCAAAATTGCTCCTTTCCTCTCATTCTCAATCCCAGAACACTTCACTCAGTCCCATAACTACATTGCCCACTGCAATCCGCTCAATTGGGCCCTGGAAAGGCTGAACACATGTGGGAAGCACTCTGCTTTTCATCGTGCACCAGTCATAGTTAATGGCCAAATCCACCGTCCCACACAGCCTGGCATCGCACAATGCCACTAAACAATCCATACAACCTATAAACAATAGTTTTAGGCCATCAATTTGCTCCATAAACGCACCACCCGTGCGCTGGCCATGTTCCCTCCACGGTGCTACAGTAACCGTTCAAACACCCGTGAAATTACCATTCTGCCCTTGTGCAGTAAATTACCAAAATGCCCCTCACGCATCCTGACCCGTAACTCGGTCATACGGACTCCGATTGATGCGTGCCGCCTGTCTACGAACTCAGGGCATCGAGACCTTCCTAACGGTCCTCGGTCCTCGGCCATCGGGCATCCCGATCAAAAAGTCAACATTTGCCCCTACATCGTCCAAATTACGAAAATGCCCCTGGACTTCCGTACATCATAACTTTCACCACGAACGTCGAAATCGAACGTGCCACCTGTCTATGAACTCGTGACGTCCCGAACTACGTCACGGTCATCGGTCAAAGTCCATTTGACCATCCGATTTAAAAGTCAACGTTTTGCCCACACCTAGGGGCAAAACGGTCATTTTGCACAATTCGTCCGAAATCGCCCAACCAGCCACCGTCAACCGGCCTCCTTGGCCTACGTATCTCACTAATTCAACAAACTACTCTCAGGCCCCTCAGGCCGACCAACCTACTCATCTGTAGCTCACCAGCTTCCATCCAGGTTAATCCTGCTAGTGTACCTCCGACCTTTATGGTCCATCCAAGAATCAAAAACCAGTGCCAACACATTAATCGTTCCAGCCCTAAGCCAATGTATGTCACACCTCGTACTGCTTATCGAGCGACTAACCTCCTAACACTAACCACCACTGCTAAATAACCATAACGAACGTACTATCACTATCTTATCCAGGTTGCTGTCGGGCTGTTCTGCGTCGAGACATCACATCCACAGTAGCATCACACCACCTAAGTCGACGAACCAACGACTCTGGGAGCCACACCTCGAGCAGAACACACGAAACCTCGCTCTGATACCAAATTGTCAGGACCCACCCATAATCCCCCGGGATTAAGGGCTAAATCTCTCTACCGTCTAACTTACGCATGACACGAAGGCCAAACTGACGTCCAACCTCCATGTGACACGTAAGTCGGACAAGGGATTCTCGAACCAACCGTACCGAAGCTTCCGGCCTTCCTAAAATGTGTCGAGCTACTGTGGATCACGCGTGTGATGTTTCTGTCTCTCTCAACCGACAGCCCGCGCTGTAACAACCTGGAGGGTATCGAAAACACGAAAAGATTGTGAGTGAACAAAAATAAAGTAAAAATTAAAAAAAAAAAGTTCATAAAACAATGACATTTGTACCCTCCGCGTAAAAACCAATGCATGCATATCCAATTCATGTCATAAAACTATGTAAGAAAACCCGACATAGTTCTTTTTCTCAAAACCCGGGCCTCAGCCCAAAACCATCAAAACCATCATCATCAAGTCTCAGTGAAAACCAAAAACATGTGAAACCATATTTCCACCCATCGAACCTGTTGGATCTATCCGAGTCTTTAAACTCCCGAGTCTTTAAACTGAATCCAGGCCTCAATATAATCTGAGTCTTTAAACTCTCGAGTCTTTAAACTCAATAGGCCTACGGGGGAAATCATAATATCCGATTCTTTAAACTCCAGAGTCTTTAAACTCAATAGGCCTACGGGGGAAATCATAATATCCGAGTCTTTAAACTCAATCCGGGTCTTTAAACCCAATTCGAGCCTGTCCCCCATCATATCATAATCCGGGTCTTTAAACCCAATAACCAGATCCAGCAAATCCAATCCAAACCGGTTGAAAACCTTTTTCCATTTCCGAATCTGAATCCGCAATCTTATCAAGATCCCAAATGCAAACCCAGACCTCATATCCATCTCCTTTCTAGATCCAAGTCCGCAACCATCATTCCATAAACCGGCATCCGGAATAATCATTCCGAACCCAAACCCGAAATCCACTTCCAAGTCCCAAATCGAATCCTGAATCGTCATCCGGAATTCCGATTCAAAACCCGAAATCACGTTCTCAAAACCACTTTTTGAACTGGGCATCGAAGCCCGAAGTCACTTTCCAAAATCCTTTTACTTTCATTGGAATCAAATCGTATTTCAAATCCCGTAATCAAATCATTAAAACCAGGTTCAAACCACAAAATTCATCGAAATCTCGTAAAACGTAAAATTTCGGATATTTCTCGAAAAACGTGCAAAATAGTAAATCATCAGAATCATAAATCAAATCATTAAAACCACCTATGAAAATCAAATAAAAACATATATGCATGCATTCAGAGTTAGAAAACAAAGTCCACTCACAGACCATTCCGACGTCGCATTGATACGCGCGCATTTCCACTGTTTCTGACCGTTCCACTATTCTCGGCTTTCCCGAACCTGTCGAGAGTCACCAAAACGGGTAAATAACACTTCAACTAAGCTTCTCCTATTTTCCCCAATTTTTCGGGATTTGTAAACGTAATTAAACGGAATCCTAAACCTTCGAACACGTAAACTAACCCGAGACGTTGTCCGATTGTCTCGAAACTTGTCCCAACATATTTGTTACAACGATTAGGCCAAAAGCTATGTTGTACACTTCCCAGGAAATCGCCCCACGCGCCCTCATGCGCCGCCCAAAGGGGCTGCGCATGGGCTTTACGCTCCTGCAACAGAGGCACTGTTCACCTTCTTTTTCGACAGTCACCCGGTCTGAAGCGGCATGACCGGCTCTCTACCGTCCTCCATCCATTTTTGTTCCTTCCAATGCCCTTAGCTTCGTCCATATCCTAGCAATCTATTTCCCTAATCGAAACACGACATCACGGCCTCTAACCTATCTCCCCAACTCGAACCAGAAACCACCCAAAAACTCTGTTTCCGTTCCCGGCTAACCGTCCTTCCCCCCGTCACGGCTTCGAGTTCTAAAGGTTCCTAAGAACTTCCTAAACCTATTAGAACTCATAGGATTGCTCGACTCAGCCACAAAGCTTACGACTTTAGCTTTAAAACTAAATGGCAAAACAGAGTATACAGAAGAAATATGAGAAATTGCATGATTCCTGCTCTCCGCCGTAAGCTCCGCTGGGTCTACTCGACTCCCCTCAGGTTTCTCGACACCACCACGAGTTCAATTCCAAAGGTTGATCGATGGAGGTGCACAGCCGTAAACGGTGGTTCTCGGTTCTGTTTCCTCTGGTTTTTCCTCCTTTCACACACACCCTACACACTTGCAATCAGCCCAATCACTCACCAGCCTCTCAACCTCTCTCTGCTCTCACTTACTGAATCACCAAACTCAAACACTCACCCAGAAAACCGATCAATTCCTCCTCTCAAACTCAGTCTCTGTTTCTCTCAAGCACGGTTAACCCAAACAGATTATATTGCACCGTGCAAAGGACCAGAACCCACTAGACACAGCTCACGTGTCCAAATCATGTGGTCCCAAACTCAAAAATATCCAATAAACCCTGTACACTTGTCCCAATTTGATTTGCACAATTCTCAATGTGCAAAAAGACCAAAATTCCCTTGTAAGTCCAATTTACGATTTTACCCTTTGCCATTCTAGACCTATATCTCAGTCCTCCTACGTCCGATGAAGGCATACCACCTGTCGATGTAATCAGGACGACGAGATCTATCTAACAGTCCTCGGTCTAAGTGTAAAAACCTCGTCGTGCGAAAAGTCAACTTTTTCCCTTCTTTTAACCAAATTACGAAAGTGCCCTCAACCTTCTGAACATCATAACTTCCTTCTCGGATGTCAGAATCGGGCATGCCACCTGTCTACAGACTCGTGACGTCCCGAACTACATCACGGTCATCGGCCAATTCCCAATTAACCGTTCGAACCAAAAGTCAACCTTTTGCCGATTTCAGGGGAAAAATCATCATTCTGTGATAAAAGTCCAAACGTAACCAACTAACCACCGATTAAGCTTAATACTCCGTCACTAATTACTTTGCTAATCCGGACTCCCGGGATGGGTCGTTACACCCTTGTTTAATCGATTTGGGTTTGTTTTGCGGGAAGCAATTCCAGAGTGGAATTGAGAGGATTCCCATGGGTGTTGGGTCACAATTCAGTTAACAGAGAGATGGGAATTGAGGGGAGTTCATTTCCATGTTTGAGAGTCTGAAAACAGGGAGAAAATAGAGAGTTGGAAAATCTGAAAAATTGGAGGGAAAAATTGAGTTTAATCTGGGAGGCTAGTTAGACAAAACCAAGGATTGGTTTAGCCTTCTGGACCATTTGGAACTCAACCACATCGAATTCGAAGGGGATCGATCACTGTTTGGCCAGGAACTGAAGCCTTTGGTTCTGAGAAATTTTAGAGTTGAGGACGACAACTTCCAGGTGAGTGATTGTTCAATTGTTTGTGTATTTTGGTTCGTATTGGTCTTAGTAAACTTCATGTTAAGTTAATTTCAAAATGGGATGGAAACCAGTGAGTTATGGTGGTCAACCCGTTTGGTTGATCACGGGTCGAAGGGTTGTTTTAAGACCCATTGAGATGAATTAATGACTCAGAACTCCAATTAATTGGTTAAGGAAGATGTTAGGTACGAAAACAAAGAAAATCGAGTGAGAATTGGAGGTTAATTGGCCGGGTCGAGTCGCGGGTTGAGGACCCGTTTATCAGATGTACGGGTGAAGGAGACGACACTGTAGCTACAGTGTCAGGAGCGTGGCTTTCACACGTAGCCACTTTGGGCGGCACGTGAGGGCGCGTGAAGCCTCATCTCCGATCACGGTCAACTAGAGTTTTCATCCTTTCAGTATTTTGAACATTTTGAGTTTAATAATCGAGTCGATCGGGGATCGTTAAGTTGGTCAGAATATGGCCGGTTGCCTCAGGAAGCGTGTTTGGGCGGTTTTCCCGAGCCGATTTCAGTTTAGGACTTCTTGGATAAATGTTAAGGACTGGTAGTTACCCTTGTGTGTGATTGGACTGACAAGAATCGTACGGTAATACCCGGACGAGGTTATATGCGCGGTTTTGCAACAGGATTGGGCTGTGAGTGGGCCCGATTTCCTTAAACCCTTGCATGCATAACTGTTTTCACCTATATATATGTATATACATGCTGGAATCAATTAATGGTTTTGATTATCTTGAAATTATGGTTATGGCACGATTTACGATGTTTGGGCTTGAGACCCGTCTGGTGAAATTTAAGTATGGTTTTGGATTTCATATATACATATATATATGCATGTGGATATCGATACCTATCTTTGGTACTGCACTGTATAGATCCACCCTTGTTATACTGTCTCCTCCGGATGTGGTACCCCGGAGTGGTCACGACGCATTTCCTGCGAGGGGTCTTTCTACGGAGGGACCGGACCGTAGGATGACTCAAGACCAGGATTTCTATGATTGGACGTCTGGGACGTCGTATGTCTAGGACGCTAGGCATCTGGGATGCCGTACCCGGACTGGGTTCGGGGATTGAACTCGGGATTGAGACCCCGAGTGGCACGCGTAGCCTTGGGACTGTGACCTTATTGAACGTCAAGGACGTCGGACATCTGGGATGTCAGGATTGGAGTGTATAGTGCAGTGACTGTGGTTATATTTATGGTTTTATTATATGACTTGTGATATCTTATATGATTTTATGGTTTTAAATACTAATGCATGCATGGTGCGAAATATATAAGCATACAAATTAAACCCTCTTGTGACAATTGTAGTAAAGCATGTAAGTGGGGATCGTTCTAGACCGGGGATTAGGAGGGATTGCTAAACACTTGACAACTGACTTAAAATTGTAAAAACAAAGTTTAAAACACTAATCTTGACTCAAAGAATGCAGAACTAAAGTTTAAAACACTAAAGCAAACCAAAAACTCAAAACAGCAACCAAAAGACTCAAAACTGCCTTAAAAACACTTTTTGGGCAGTTTTGAACACCTAGCACTAATTTGGATGAAATTGGGTTATAACTTGAATCAAAACACTTAAAAACGCAAACTAAAACACTTTCTAACTAATATGACACTTCAAAATAAAGGGGGACTTGGTTTTGACGAATTTGTAAACAAAGAAAACATATTGTAATTAAAACAGATTGTAAAACGAATTTGGATGAAACTATGGATGGAAGGTTAGCTAGAGGGTTCTTCTCCACACATGGCATATTTGCAAATAAACCAATTTTCAGTTGTTCTTTCGATAAATCATGGAACTCAACACCCCAGGTTAATTAGGTCCGCTTAAATTAACCTTCAAGTTCTCCTTAAGTTATTGAATTGGATGGGAAAGCGCATACAACAATTCAACACATTCTTCAAAAGTCCTTTACGTGAAAAGCACAATAAAGATACAATCAAAGATCATTAAGCAATATGAGAACTATAAGTATTGACGAGGCATTCGTACTATGATGAGCATGAAACTTGTACCAAGAATTAATTTAACGCGATCGTTTATAAGCAACCTCCACTACTTGTGAATATAAGATTGTAACTATTAGGTGAAACTCCCTTATACTCTAGCATCATATTCATGCATGAAAACTAAGCGTGCACTCTTAATAAACATACACGAATAAGTTATCAATTAAGCAGTTAAACGAATTGAATTCACAACTTATGAAATCACAACTAAAGGTAATCAATTCATATTGCAAGTATGTACATGGTTTCGAGTCACCCCCTAACTAAGAGGGGTTTAGTTCCTCATACTCACAATGAATTGAAACATTGAGAATAAAAGAAAGAAAACACCTAAACGTTCCAGCAATCCTCAATTGAATAGCAAGCACATTCAAGGCACTCCTCCTTCCTCTTTGCTGCGGCACAAGGGATGGTGGTGAATTGTGGTGGTGGTTATGGATGATGTAGAATGGTGGAAAAGTGTCTAGGATGGGTGTATGGCACAGAAAGGAAGGTTTAGGGTCAGAAAATATGGAGATTGGTGAAGGATGGTGGCTGCAGAGAATGGGTGAAGGTTTTTCACGTGAATAGTGAGAGAATGGTTGAGTCTGAATGAGTCCCCCTAAAGTGCGGCCAAACAGATTTTATTTAAAGGGGAAGTAATCTCAGCCCTCTTAATTTCTAGAACAATTTAGGAAAACAAATCAGGAGAGAAAAAGGCAATTACAATCAGAAATTAAGTCAAAGATTCTAGAAAAAGGAAAACAAAACAAGAAATTAAAGGAAATAGGTTAGGTGGCTTAGATTAGGAATTAGGAAAGATGGGCCTCCCTTGCACGGCTAGGATTTAAAGTAGAATAGGAATGAATTTTTGTGGCTGAAAATAGACAACAACCATCCCCCTTGTGCGGCAAGAACTTTAGGACAGGTTTAGGCTTCTAGAACAACCAATTAAGTGTCCTAAAATGTTTTGGAATCCTTTTGTGGTTGGAACTTAGGTGAATGAGGATTAGGAAAGTTTAGAGCCAAAAATAGAAACTCCCAAGAATGGAACCCTCCAAGAATAGAAACCTTCAAGAATAGAAACTTGGTTTCTATATCTGAACTCTTTGTTCTTCATTTCATTTCTTCACTCACTCCTAGCCTCCTTTGGTCTTCATTTTCGTCCATTCCTTTTGCTCCAAGCATGTGATATCCATTCCAAGCCCAATTATGCTCCAAAAGACTCCAAAATGCACCTTCTTGCACACTTTGCCCATAGAACTTGAAAACACATGAAATTGGCTTAAAAGACTAAAATAACTAAGAACTAACAACGTAAATGCACAAGAACAAGCTAACTAAGTCACATAAATATGCTCCAATCAATGCATGTTTGGAAAACGGAGGGATAAAAGTATATGTTTTAATTATTAAACTGTTTATAAACTTTAAGTTTCGGCGCACTCACCCTTAATGTTTTGGTGACCCCTCCAGGCCGTGCTACTGAGGTAGAAGAGGATCCTGAGGCTGAGGCATAGATCTACACTGCGCACCTGAACCCCTGCTGGGTAGGTTACCCGCAGGATAACTTAGAGTCGTGCTCGGAATTTGTATTTTTAGACATTATCCCTTGTCTAACATCCTTTGAATTCGGATTGTATGTATAACTTTATTTCGGATATTTATGCATTTGAACTTTTAAGGTTAAATTCGGAATGTTGGTTCGGGTGTCAGACAGGAGCAGGGCACGTCCCCTTGTGGTCCACGGGGGATCGAGGCGGGTCCTGTCATATAGTGTGTAGCTTGAAACATAAGATAAGGCCAAATTTATCCTATTTCTGTACAACTTCTCACCTTTTTTCTGGCTAGCTAAAACAGCTTAAAACCCTCCATCAACTTTAATTCCCACTCGCTAAAAAAAAACTTTATTTGCCTTCTTTCTAAGTTCCCATTATTTCTGCAACCTTATCTGTCGTCGCCCTCTCCTAGGATTGGTGGCAACGTCCCCCTCCATCCCTTCCTCACCTCTTCGTTTTCGTTTCCCTCTTTGCCATCTTTTCTCCAATCCCTCCCCTCCTCCTTTACATCCTCCTTCTGTGCGATTTCTGTTGGGGGTCTGCTGCTGTTTGCTGCTATGCGGTGGTGGGTTCTTGGGCGACTTCCGTTTCATCTTGTTGTGCTAAAGGGTAACGTATGCCACTCTTTGTTGCGGTGCAGTAGTGGGTTCTTGGAGGTTCTGCTTCCGATCAGATCGAACGGTGGACCTTGCAGGTGGTTGACCGGCTCTCCAGTCATTTCGCTGCTCCTATCCGGCACCGTCTGTGGTGGCTTCTCTCCTCTCTCTGCTCTCTTTGCTTTGGTTCAGATCGTCTGGTGTTTTGGCAGTTTTCCCCATTGGGGAGGGGCTACTGTTAATTTCTTTACTTTTTCTGCTTTCTTGAATCCATTTACTGTTGTTTTTGGTTTATGTTTTCTACTAATAACTTCGGTTTTTATTTAGTTTCTGGTTTGCTAGTTTTAATTGCTTTCATTTTTCTGATGTTGCTAAATCCATTTACTATGCATTTGGTTTCAGTCTTGGTGGTCTTTAGTTGGAATTCTGTTGTTTTTTTTTTGGCAGCCCCTCTTTGTTTTCAGCTATGCCTCTGCCCTTTGTGGTGTTTTTCCAGCTCCTCCCGCTGTGGAGGTTTTTCCCACTCCCCCGGTGGAGATTTCTAGAGTCCCCTTAGATCTACATTTCCATCACCACTTCAGCATCCTTCCACCATACCTCAATCCCTACCTCTTCCCTCATCCAATGACTTTGACGGGGTTGGACCTTGAACACACTACCATCGAAGTTCATCTCACAACCCAATGACTTTTTGGCATTGGGCTGTCTCAAAAGTGCATTTTGCACTTGTCCAATGGATTATGAGAGCGCTTATTGCGCGGGTGACATGCTCACCCCCATTTTCCGCTAACTTCTTTGGTTTCATCTTCACTATCTTTGCTTCTGATGGGTTTGTGTTTACTGCTTCGTGGCGTTTTGAGCGGTAGTCGATGGTGGCAGATCGAGTGATATCGGTTTTCATTTTTGAATTTAGGGTTACTTTAGGGTTGTGACAATTTTATATTTTTGGACTTATATGCACATGAATCTGACATTGTTTGTGTGGATAATTATGTCCTGATTAAGTTCTTTTGAATGGGGTCTTCCATTGCTTTGTAAGGTACACTTATTAATGAAGTTCTTAGTTGTTTGATAAAAAAAAAACACATTCCCACGTGTTCTTGGATTTTATGCTGAAATCGGTCAAAACCCTATATATTGAAAAAAAAGGGATAATTATATATAGGTCATTTTTAGAGTCCAAAATATAAGTTAGTTCACTATATTAAATAGGAACTATAAATAAGAAATAACTTGATACTTTACTATTTGTCAAAATGCAGCAATAGTTTTAGTACATTGATTTTCAAGAATTACAAGCGCGCCATTACTTATCATATTGTTTGATTTTATTTTACGTTATTGATCATTTGTCTTGATTCCATTTGCAGTAAAAGTGTTATTTGATTCGATTTTCGAAAAATCAAAAATCATTTTGTTGAATTGCTGGTATCATTCGACCATTTGAAGTTTTTGGTTATACATTATAATTGTTATTCATCGTTTGCAATATTTTTTTTTAGGATAAGGTAATACAACCTGAGTGAAATATGTGATTCTAAGCGAACTATTGTACGTAATTTATCTCTAGAAGTTTTAATTGTATGTAAAATGTAATTTACCTTTGGCAATTTTAATTGTATAATAAAGGTATATTATACGCAATATACCTCTCTCAAATAGAATAGAAAAATAGAGAATATATAGGTAATTATTAATTTACCTACCAAAGAATAAAACATGCATATAATTAATAATTTACCTACGAAAGAATAAAACAAAAAAACTTTATAACATATATAAAGTATCTTTAAGTCTGTAATTATTTAAAAGTAGCCGATAATATTTGAGAAGTTTGGTGAATTAAAATGATTTTTATTTCTAAAACAAAGCTGAAAAATGTGAAAATTAGTTAGAATTATCTTATAATATAATTTTAAAAAATAAATATAAAATAATAATATTTAAATTTTGAAATTTATTCATATATAAAAAAAAAGATATAAACGGTATTAGAAAACATAAAAAAAAATACAATAAAAAAACATAGTAAATTTTTTAATAATGCAGTAAATAGACGTATTATTCTATTTTTTTTATTAAAAGAGATATCATTGTATATCATATGAAATTGTACAATTATACTATCAAAATTAAGCTATGACAGTAAAACACACAAGTTAAAAAGGCAATACTAGTGCAGACAAAGTCTCACTAAGAACTAACAAACCCATATCACAAAAATAATACAAAAATTATAAATCAAACCCAAAACAACCAAAACCTTAATAGTTTCTATAACCCTAAACAAATTATCTCCACAAAAAAGAAACAGTCACCGTCGTTAAACCCATCACATCAGGTCTTGAAGAACTGGTAAAAACATAGTGGATCTGAAGAAAGCTTGATCTCCAGCAATCCAATTGCGTTGAAAGCAAATAAAAGAAAAAATGTCTCAATCTAACTACTGTGACCAAAACCAACAGGAGATATTACGGGAAAACGCCTCCAACGGTAAGGTAGAATATTTGAGGAAAGAAAAAATTTTGAAGGAAGATTTTGGGTAAAGGGATAAATTGAAAAAATAGTAAAATAATATGATGGGAAACTCAAATATGAACATGACTCAGACTAAACAGTCACCACAAAGGAATTCTTATTACGAATCCAAAAGAAAAAGAGGAAAAACGATTGAAGGGAGGAGGGAAGAAGACGACCTTCCCCCTCCTCCCCTTAGTTTATTTTTATTTTTTGGGACTAGAAGGAGAGAAAACAGAGGCTAAAGTTTTTCGAAAAAGGACAATGACGTATTATTCAATATATTAGGTGGATTATTTTATATATTATATTTAAAAACTTGTCTAACATATAATCATTTCATTAAAAACCCCATTCTAATTAATCTATTGATTATTCCTGCAAATACCTAAATCCACGTCCAGTAGACTTTGAAATCTTAACACAAACAAAAGTCACCGATTAAAAATGAAATCCTTCCATCAACATATGTATCATCGTGCATGGTTATATGGCACCATTATATACATATATATATACACATGTTTCATTATGAAGAAATATTTAATGCGTCTTTTGCCTCCAAGATTAAAATTTCTGCTTGTTTCCATTCTTCATCAAGTTACAAACAATTTAATATGTTTTTATAGTTACACTCATTCTTCGTAGGTGACCGATTACGGACATTTTTTGAGGAAAAATAGCTTAGACTTTTGTGAGAGATTAATGGTGAGGAAGAAGATGAACAAGATTTCTATTTAAAGAGGGAAGTGGATGAACCAAAATTTTGGACAATTTTACCATTTTATCTTAACATAAATATGTTAAATTAGACGTTTATGGGGCATTTTGAGACGAAAATGGTGTTTATGAGACATTTTGGGTCAAAATAGTGTTTAGGGGGCATTTTGAGACTTAGCTTCATGTTTAGGGGGCATATTAAGTAAAAAGTCTTCATATAATATCGATTGTGTCCCTCTTAATGACATAAATTAAGGCTCATAGAGATCCACACATTAACTAATATATTTATCAGCCTAATGTATTATTTAATCGGGTTAAAGCCTCAATAATAATAATATTCTCCTTGAGAATTAATTGTTATTAATAATCAATTATCAAATAATATCATTTATTAATTAAAAATAATTATTTATTAATCACAAAATTCCATCAACCAATTAGAGCGGTCCGGCGCTTACAAGATTTTTCTATAAATAGTGAATCTCATTTCCCTTTCAAGTTATTCGATTTTTGCTTCTAAAGTTCTTTGTGATTTCTTTCTCAAAGTTAACTCAATTTTCAGAACACCCCCTGGGGCATTAACCTAATCTTAATTGCTTCTTATTTGTTGCTTGTGGGGATTAAGAAGACTTTCTCTAGCACTTTCGATTCCTACTTCAACAATTGGTACTTTCATTAAGAGCCAAATTGAAAAAATACTCAAGGTGTGCTCTCTAGTTCATTCATTGTTTATCAACTTCGTTCGTCGTTTATCGACTTTATTCTTCGTTCTTGAACTTCGTTCACTTCTCAACAACTTTGTTTATTGACTTTATTCGTTGTTCTTGAACTTTGGTCATCGTTTATCAAATATGTTCTTTGATCATGGGAAGAACATGGCAATTTGTTCGTTCATCTGAAGCCGCTGCTTCAAACGCTGCAACTCATACTAGGAGCGGAGTCATTCCCTCTGCGTGATCATGCAAGCATATGTCGGTACACAGGGACCGATTCCCGCTATTAACTTTAGAGACTTTCCTATCTTTTCAACTCTTGCACCTCCACACCAGCATTGGGAGTGGTAACTACCTTCAAGCAAACATACAGGTGATTTTTGGGAGAAACGTCCAAGTACATCTGAAATTGACCTCATGTTAGTGAAGTTCTACGAATATTTCTGGATGATCTTCATGAACTTGAGATAAGCATGACATGCATGGATTAGCAACAACGAAGCAGGAAGTGTAGGTTATGAGATGATACGCGTCTTATGCAAACACCTAAGCGCCAACTTCCTCAAGAAAAATGTGTCTCAACAAGTTAAAAACCTAAGTAACCAAGTCCAGAAGCAGTCAGAGCTTCTACAACAAATTCTGGCACAGCATGAAGCAACCCAAACTACTGGGAGGCGCAGCACACCTTGTAGTAGGCAAGAAGATATTACAAGACAAGATGGAAAAGATAGCGTTTGATGTCGGACAATGTCTCGAGTTACATCACTAGGTGGCTTTGATGGGGAAATTCACACTCGCAGGGCAAGGAGTCAACAACATTCAAAGCTGCCAGCACAAAATCGACTAGAAGAGTGCATTGGTGCGTTGTCACAAATTGAACACAAGCATGGCGACATTAGGTGACTTGCAGCTTCTCGAGACATGGACAATAGCTTTGGGTGTGCTGGCTATAACAGCGAGGAGGACGAGACACACTCACTAACACGCTTTCGGGGCTCAGAAACTGAGGTTCGAGGTGTTTGATGATGTTTGGCTCGAAATGACTCCCCACCTCACTAAGGCGCGTTGCAAGTTGATGATATCTAGAAAATGTTGGATTGAAATCTTTGTCGTTAGGTTCAGTCATCTTCATCTTCACCTTTCCTAAGGGACATCGAGGAAGAGCCATTCCCTCAACGGTTTACAACCCTGATCTTTAATCAGTTCAAAGGGACTTCTAACTAGTAAAACATGTCGATTATTACTGTGGAGTCAGGATACCTTATAAGCACAATGATGCACTCATTTGCAAAGTATTTCAGGAAACCCTCTAAGGCCATACCATGTCTTGGTTCAACCATCTCCCTTGAAGGTCCATTACTTCTTTTGAATAGCTAGCCTTAGCTTTCGTAAAGGAATGCTCACAACTTGGCACTGAATTGAAGGAAAATCATCATCTCTTCACCATCAAGAAGAGATCCAAAGAAACATTTTGACAATATGTTTGGAGATACTGCGAGTAAATGTCTCGCATTGTTGGTTACATTGACCTCAGCGCTGCAATGACATTTAAACAAGGACTTCCACGAGATAGCCAACTTTATGGCGGCATTTTCATAAACAACGGTCGCGGCCTCACCAAGATGCTCTATCTTGTGGTGTTACATGCATGCTGAGAGGATGAGAAAAACACCAGACAAGCCAATGAGCGCATTAGATAAGGTGAAGAAACATCTAAGATCTAATTTTTATCCGGTGATGACACCAATTTTGAAACTACACCAAGCAAGTCTAGTAAATGCAAAGCCATCCCGACTTCCAGTATAGAGTTCTTAGCGCCCTCCCATCAATTCACGATGAAATCAAGGACGAGTCTTGGTTCAAAAAGCTAACATCTCTTAAAGGTGATGAAGAAAAGGTTGGCAAGACTGAGTGGTGTAGCTATCACAACTGTTATGGACGCACAATTAGTACATGCAATAGTTTTGATAGATATCTGCACAACCTTGTCAAGGAAGAGCATTGCATCAAAGGCAAAAATGGAAAAGTTACAAAACGTCTGAGAGATGAACACCCCAAGAAGTCTAATTCCTAGGTGATCCACATCAATTTGGCAACAAATGATTAAGGAACACCCCATTTATTGTATCCATTGTATTATTATCATGATTAAAATTATGGATTAATTTTGAAATTTTACTTCGAAATTTTTGCATATCAATGGAAACCTCAAAATCTTCCTCTTGGAAGCCACCACACATTCCTTCCAGAAGCAGCCAAGCCTCCTTCCAGAAAGCAACCAAGCCTCCTTCCGAAAAGCAACTAAGCCTTTCTCTAGGAAGCACTTCAAAACTTTATCTCGAAAGCATTCAAGGCTTCCCCTAAGAAGCAACCAAGTCATCCTTCAGGAAGCAACTACGCATTCCTTTGGGAAGCGTCACATTTTTTGTGCAAGACGATAAGGCATTTGTCATGCGAGCTTCTATGTCTTAGCCCTCAGAAACATCTATGCCTTCGGCCTCTAAAGATCTAGGCCTTAACCTCGTGAAGCACCTAAAACTTCATTCTGCGAAGCACCTAAAACTTCGTTCTGTGAAGCATCTAGGCCTGTGCCCTGCAAATCAACTAAGCCTTCAATCCGTGAAGCATCAAATTCTTTGCCCTAAGAAGCATTCCAAGCCTTCTTTTGAAGCAAAACTCTTTCCTTGAAGAAAAAGTTAAGCCCTTCTCTGAGAGGAAAACTGAATCAAAGCCCCAACACTAAGTGAACATAGCTACATTGGAGGCATTTGAAAAAAAAGAAACAAAAGCCCTTCTTTGAAGGCAATGCAAAGCCCTTCTCTAGAAAAGCAAATAAAGCCCCCCTCTAAGGGAAACTATCGTCAAAATGCTACCGGTAAATACTCATGGCACTACAGTGGGGAATTTTTAATAACAAAAAAGTCCCTTTGTTATAATAAAAAATGGGAAAAATCAAAATTCCAACACTTAGAAAAAAATATCAAGGATTACTAAGTTGGAAGGCCAACATATTTCAATGCAAGAGATGTCACACTCTTGATTCAAGCAATTGAACACAAGAAACTTCTGCCTCCAATCGCCCACGAAGTCTTCAAGTTGCGGCTCTTGTTAAAGAGGCCTAGTCTTCAATTTGATGCGAATTTTGGAGGGCACGCTATGGGAAATATGGCCCCGATTTCAACTTTCCAAGAACAAATTTAAACACCGCTTATTTCTAGCTTCATGAAATTAATCCACTTCGGCATCAGTGTGATTCATGAAGAGAGCTTCGACATCACCCTTAATAGGCTATTGCAGTTTTAGCAATCCATGTATTCATGTTATTCACCGTGAGATCAAGGATCATTTATGTTGTTTCTTGCAATGAAGATGACGCCAACATCTTCATTAGGTGTGCCAACTTTGTCACCATAGATGGAGCTTCCAATTTAATTTACTTCAAAACTAGTCCAAAAATTTCATAATAAACTTCATAATGGTCCATTTGACAACTTCCACTAAAGAATTTAGAGACTTGCACTTGTTGTCCTCCCTAATTGGATTAGGAAAATGCAATCTTGGCACCACCCCATCTCAAGCTCAATAGTGTAACGGCCCGTCGCGAATTTCGAGATTAAATTAGTGACTAATGAAGGATTAGTGAGATTAATTGGTGATTAGTTGAGCGAAATCGGACGGACGGCGCAAAATGACTGTTTTGCCCCTAGTCGTGGGTAAAATGTTGACTTTTGACTTAGGGTGTCAAATGTACGAAGACCGATGACCGTGACGTAGATCGGGACGTCACGAGTCCATAGACAGTCTGCACGTCCAAATCGGATATCGAACGGAGACGTTATGGTCACGGGAGTGAAATCGGGGATTTACGTCTCAGGATCCGATTAAAATATTAATTAATTTTGATTAGGAGATTAGTTAATTGTGGGGCCCTTGGATGAGTGTCACTCATCCCACTGGTGGCTTTTCCCAAAAAGTGGATCCAATTAAATAAATTAGTATTTTATTTAAGTTTTATTATTTTATATTTTCTTTTCCCTCTCATTCCTCTCTCTTCTTCCCCGTGCACGACTTCTTCCTCTTCCTTCTTATTTTTCTTCAACTGTCAACACCCAAACACACAAGTCCATACCACCCCACTTCCCGATCATTTTCTGTGTTCTAATGAGAGACTGAGGACGGTGAGGCGTTTGGACGGCCTGAGACACGGCGGGGGATCACGGCGGCACGACGAGGGAACTGGAAACCTTAAACCGTTAGAAACCAAACTCAATCCTACATGAACACCCTCCAAACTTCATCTTTTGCTTACAAACCTTGAATGGAAGTTGGAGAGGGAGATGAGATGACCTCAACGGTGGCCACGGCAGCGCTCGCGACGGCGAGGTAAGCCCCAGACCCGAGAGCCCTGTTTTCGGGTCAAAAATGGTAGTTCGTGTTTTATTTTGTGTTGATCAATCTAGTCAATCCTATTGTGTCCTAGGGTGCGAGACGAGTTCGCAGGGTTTGGATTCGAGGGAAATGGTGGCCGAAAACAAGAGATAACGACGAAGGGATGTTCCTGCGACCACAGGTAATTTCCAACCTCTTTTTTCAATTTCTGGGTTAAGGGATCCCTTAGGAAGGATTAGACGATTGAAATGGAAGAAACGTGAAGCAATTTGGTGGTCGGACGACAAAGAACCGACCGGGTCATGCTACGGGTCACGACGACCCGATTGCAAAACCCGATAGAGGCCAGGGATGACAGCTGACGTCATCCTGTCAGATCTAACAGGTCAGATCGGGACCAATAGGGACTAGACACATGGCACTGTCAAACTGTCCTGATGACGTCATGCTGACGTCATCCTGTCAGATCTGAAAATGTCAGATCTTGACCAATAGGGACTGGACACATGGCACTGTCAAACTATCCGTGATGACGTTATGCTGACGTCAGCATGACGTCAACATTGACTTTTGGGGTTGAATTTTCATTGTTGACTTTGGGTTGACTAGGCGCGTGTGAATAGTACTCAAGGTAGGCCCAATGTCATTTTAAAGGTTTCGACAATCTGAATCCAATGGTGGTGGTTTCGGGTTGATCGGAGATCTTTAGGTTGGTTAAATTGAGGTTTTTTACCTCGGGAAACTTGTCCGGGATACGTTGACTTTTCCATAAAAGTTTAGGTTTCTTTTTATGAACTTGTTTAGGTTAGTAGTAACCGTTGGGTATGATTTGGATAGGTTTGAGAGTCCCGGTGACAGTGATTAGCTCGGGGAGGCTTACAACACGCAAATCGAGGCGACATCGTAGGACTATGTAACGACCCGTCCCAGAATTCGGGATTAGATTAGTAACTAATCATGATTAATGGGGGTTAATTGGTGATTAGTTGGGTGGAATTGGACGAACGATGCAAAATGACTGTTTTGCCTCTAATTGTGGGTAAAACGTTGACTTTTAATTTGGGCAGTGAAATGGACTTTGACCGATGACCGTGACGTAGTTTGGGACGTCATGAGTTCATAGACAGGTGGCACGTTCGATTCCGACGTTCATGGTGAAAGTTATGACGTTCGGAAGCCCAAGGACATTATCGTAATTTGGACGTTATAGGGGGAAAAAGTTGACTTTTTGTTTAACAATTGATTTTCACACGACCCGAAGACCGTTAGGTTCGCATCGATGCCCCGAGTACAACGACAGGCGGCTCGCATGAAACGGACATCAGATGACCGAGTTAGGGGTCACGGAAGTTGGAGGGCATTTTGGTAATTTGTCAACTGAGGGCAAAATGGTAATTTTGTGCAGGGGTTACTGTTCAAACAACCGTGAAAACAGAGCCTGGACGCCGTGCTGGGTGGTGCTCTGATCAAGCTATTGTTTAAACGGCTTAGTGGACTGAACAAGGAATTGTTTAAGAGTTTTGAGGTATTGGACAGCATGGTGGCATGGGCTGATGCAAAACCAGAGCACGGGAAACCAGTTTCTTCTTCGTTTTAGGGTCAGTTCCGGGCACAATTCACAGAGGAGCCAGAATGAATTCCCACGGGGGTTGGGGTCTTGTTCGATTATCAGAATGCTGGGAGTGTTGCTGTGATTCATTTTGGAACCAGAGAGTGAGATGAGAATAGAGAGAACCAGCTCTGGGAAAAATCGAAAAATGGAGGGAAAATTCCAAATTTAATCTGTGAGCTGAGTTGAGCCAAACAGAGGTAAAGATTAGTCTTTTGAGTTCATTTTGAACTCGACCATACGAAAATTAAAGGGAATTGATCACCGTATGGCCATGAACGGAGGCCCCTGGTTTCAGAGATTTTCGAGCTTGAAGTCGACAACTTCCAGGTAATATTCCCTGAAATTGACAGTGCTAAAGTGTTCGTTTAGGTCTCTGGAAACTCCTGTCTAAGTTAATTTGGGAATGGGGTCGATTTGGGTGAGTTTCGTACTTCGACCCGTTTGGATGTTCGAGTTCGAGTTGATCGATTTAGGGCTAATGGAAGATAATTAATGAATGGGATCCTAAATTAACTTGATGAGAAATGATTTAGGTGGATTGAGGGGAGGAATCGAGTGAGTTTTGATAAGGATTTAACCGGGTTGTGTCGCGGGTTGAACAACCCGTATTGCAGGCTTGGCGGGTGAGAACGATGAACTGTGCAGGGGTACTGTAGCAGGCGCGTGGACTCACGCGCAGCCACTCACGGCTGCGCGTGGGTCCGATTTTCCAGGTAAGTCCAACACAACTTTTATCCTATACAATGTAACAAACATTCTAGCGTTGGTTTCGAATTTATCGGACACTGTTTCGATGTTATTCCGAGGGTCCGAAGGTTTAGCTTACGTTTTTAATTAACGAATACATCCCAAAAAATCATGAGGAATTGGTATGTTGTTATTTGAGACCTTAATGACCCTGGAATGTGATTTCGGACAGGATTCGGGTTTTCTGGAAAATGCCGGAAATTACGGGAATACGTGCGGCGCCAAACCGAGCCTTAAGAATGGTGTGAGAGTGGACGTTGCTTTCAAAATTTAATGCATGCATAAATATTGCTATACTTTCTATGATTATGATTATGAACTGTGGTTGATTTCGATTTCCGAATTTTTACGTAGTTTGAATATGCTATGCGAGATTTCACGTATTTCAAGATTGGTTTCTCGTATGTTTTGGATGATGGGTTAACGACTGAATTTACAAGAAATGTGCATATGATGTTTTAAGAATGTTGTTTATGGTTGTGAGTGTGATTCATGGTGTTGACAAGGTTTTCGAGATTTCTACAGTTTTGCACGTTTTACGAGATTTCTACGGTTTTGCACGTTTTACGAGATTTTGGTTTTATAGTGATTTGATCATTGTTTGATGTTTGAATTTGGAATTTGAAATGAGATTTGTGACTTTGAGGATTTTAAAATGGATTTTGAAAAAAGTGATTTCGGGCTTGATGCTCGGGGTATAAAAGTAATTTTAACGAACGAGATTTCGATTTTCGGAAGTTTGAAAATGGATTCTTGGTTTGGGTTCGGGATGATACTTCCAGATACCGGCTTACGGAATCATTATTGTGAATTCGAATTCGGGAATGAAAAGAGGGTTAATAAAGTGATTTGATATGATTATACATGCCCCGCGTTTAATGATGATTTGACTATGTTTGTGAAGTGTGATTTGGGGAATTGAATGTGGAAATTCGGACCATGGGTCCCGTTGCGAAAAATGTGATTTCGGGATGGACCCGCATTGTTGTGATTGAAAAATGTTTTGGGTTTAAAGACCCGTTGAAAACTGTTTTGGGTTTAAAGACCCGATGCTATTACTGGAGCACATTTTGAGTTTAAAGACTCGGTTAATTGATGACGGGGGAGGGCCCTTAATGAGTTCAAAGACTCGTGAGTTTAAAGACTCGGTTATTGTGATACCCCCGAGGCCTATTGATTATGTTCTGAGTTTAAAGACTCGTTGATATTCCGGGAAGGCCTGATTTTGCGCATGGTTTTGAGTTTAAAGACTCGGGCGGACATGATATCCAGCAAAATGATTGACTTGTGATTCATTGTTAATTTCTGATGTTTCGGAAGTGTGGGGCAGTGGCCCGGTTTTATGGTTGATGGTTTTGGATTATGTTCTGTTCTTGAGTTTGACTCGTGGTTTTAGGCTGAGGCCTGGTGTTTATGATTGCGGGCTAAGACCCGATGGTTGATAAAGGAAAAATGATTTTGAGTTTCATACGAGTTTTCCTTATGTTGGAATTTGACACACGAGTTTTCTTATGTTGAAAATGTTAACCGAGTGCGAAATGATTTTTTGTATGCATGCATTGGTTTTACACGGAGGGTAAAAACATCTTTCGTAACTGTTTTTATAAGCTGATTTATTTTTGTCCACTCACACCTTTTGATTTTCATTGACCCTCCAGGTCGTGGCGCGTTGGTCGAGGCTGATCGTGAGGCGGAGGCATGAGTAAGCACGTGAGGCTATCCCTGGTCTGGCACGTACTAAGGGTAATTTGGGGGATTTCAGTCGTTTTTCCAGGCGGGAGCATGACCGGGCACGGTTAACAATGCCCTATTTGGGGGCGGTCCTGTCAATTTGGTATCAGAGCGCTAGGTTGCCGATTCTGCTGCCACATCATGCCTCCGAAGCGTAAGCCTCGTGCGCGACCTGGTAGTGAGACGAGTAGGCGAGGGTGTTTGGGACCTCGTGATAGATCTTGGATGAGATTGACCCTAGCTTGAGGGTCAGATGTCAGGTAGTGTACACTGTGAGCTGCGATTTGTTAGACATAGAATTGCGTGGGTTGCAAGGACGAACGAGACCGGTGGCTGGAAGGCCGCATTTTGGGGCAAATTGTACTATCTCTTAGGCCCTATTGGTCGTATAGAATGTGGTTGAGCAATGGAAATTTCTCGGGGACTGGGTATGTCGTTGATGACATGATTGGGTTGGTATGAGATTGGACTCAGGAGAAGTCGAGGTGTGGATGTGGGACTCACGATGAGTCAGGATTTTGGGTTAGGAACGTGAGATGAGTCATGATAAGGTGTCAAGACTCGAGAAGAGCCAGAAAGGCTGAATGAGGACCGGTTGGCACTTAGGATGCCAAGGACCAGTTTATGGTCAGGTATTGAATGAGTTAGGAAATTTTGGCTTGGTTTAGTGGAACGGTGGTCTTGTGGAGTTAGCTGATTGTCGTGGGTACGTGGTGTAGTAGTAGTGGTTGAGAATCAGGGAGCGTTCAGGGAACGTTCATTATCCTGGTGAGGATTGTCAGAATGGTGGTACCCATGGTTGTGGGGTACGAGTGATGATGTGGGATCGTCGCTCGGTATGAGTGGAGATCTAGGGTTTCCCACTTTGCACACGGTGTGCTAGTGTGGATGTTTGTATATTGGTGCTGGTACTAGCACTGGTGCTAGTGTCAGTGAGTGAGATTGTGTTGAGCCACGAGTTGGCGTGTGACTTTGTCTTGATTAGCGTGCGTGGGTAGAGGTTAAGTCACGGACTGGATGGAATCCAGCGGAGATGGTGATGTGTTGGAATAAGTCCCAATAGTGATGAGTGACAAGTGTTGGGTGGATTAAATGGTGTATGAGAGACATGAAGAAAATCTTTGGTGATTGGTATTCGAAAGTCATCGGGGTTGGCTTCTTATCCTCTGCCTTGGCAGATGTTGATCGCGGATACAAGTACGATGAGCGTGTATTGGGTGGTGTACCCATGTGTGTTTTGGGGTCATCGGTGGAGTTGCGGTTCTCGAGGTTGGGGTAAACGGGATTCCCATTTTTCTGTTTGGTGGCAGACGATGTTGGATATTTGGTACGGTGGGTGCAGTGAGTTGTGTTTGCACTCACAAAGGATGGATGTTGATGACATCGTATTGGATCATCCTTGGTCTCTCCTAGGTGGAGTGGCAAGGATCGATATGAGGTAATGGAGGGGAATCCACAGAGTGGATGTGTTACGTGGTTGAGTGAATATTTGGATGAGAAAATAGTTATGGAATGTTTGGTGGTTAACAAGAAATCTAGTCGGTGTGAGACCCTACGATCAGGTTCCAGGTGGATCGCTAGCTGTGAACATGTGTGGATCCTAGGTGGATCTGGATTATGATGGTGTGGACCTTAGACGTGGTGACGATCTAGGATCGTGGTGTTACCAGTCGGGTGACGTGGTAACAGATTTGTATTGTGACCGCCTTGTTCCGGCTAGGTGAAGAGCTTATCGCTCTGTCATAAATGATTAGATATGGGAATAGTGGGACCGAACCTATTTTCGAAGTTAATCCGTACTCGAGCGAGTGGGAACGTTTATGATTTGGACTCGAGGCTTGACCTGTGGATGAGTGGATATCCAACAGGGTCTAATTGGTGAGTCGTAGATATGTGCGATTGGGAATGGCTTCTTTTCGAAGTCAATCGGATGTGATGTGGTAACCGTTTGAGCGGATATCCGATAGATTCGGGGTGGGTGCGCCTTAGTATTTGAGAATGAGATTAGATGCCCATTCGGCTTGACTGTTTATGCCTTGGTGAGCGTGCATGGATTGGTACATCTTGGATGACGTGTTTGGGAGTTAACCGACTGCGAAATGATTTTTTGTATGCATGCATTAGTTTTACGCGGAGGGTAAAAACATCTTTCGTAACTGTTTTTATAAGCTGATTTATTTTTGTCCACTCACACCTTTTGATTTTTATTGACCCTCCAGGTCGTGGCGCATTGGTCGAGGTTGATCGAGAGGCGGAGGCATGAATAAGCACGTGTGGCTATCCCTGGTCTGGAACGTACTAAGGGTAATTTGGGGGATTTCAGTCGTTTTGCCAGGCGGGAGCGGGACCGGGCATGGTTAACAATGCCCTATTTGGGGGCGGTCCTGTCAGACGGTCTGTGAGTGGACCTTGATTTCTAAACTGTGACGTATGCATAAATGTTTTATGGATGTGATTCTATGATGTCGATTTGGATATTAGTGATTTACATGATTTCACGTATTTCGAGGTGATTTACGCATTTGCACGTAAATCGAGGTTTTCGGTTTTGCACTGATTATACGTGTTTATGGTTTCAGAAATGGTTTAAGGAAATGGTTTTGGATTTGAAAAGGTAAACTCGGGCATGAGACCCATTTGTTTTGGAAACCCTTGGACTCGAAGTCCATTTTAGTCACGTTATCGGGCTAGGGGCCCAATTGGTCCGTGAACTGATTTCAGATTTGAAAATATGAAATCGGGCACGAGACCCATTTGATTTACGACCTCTCGAACTTGAAGTCCATTTTATTTAACAAGGCATCGGGCTCGAGGCCCATGCCCAGTTGATTTACCAATCGGGCTCGGAGCCCAATTGGTTACGAAATCGGGCACGAGGCCCATTTGGTTTACGAAATCAGGCATGAGGCCCAGTTGATTTACGTAATCGAGAATGAGGCCTATTTGGTTTACGAAATCGGGCACGAGGCCCAGTTAGTTTACGAAATCGGGCACGAGGCCTAGTTGGTTTACTGAATTAGGATTGAGGCCCAGTTATGGTTTACGATTGTGATTTTGGGTCGGGGACTCATAAATGGATTTCTGGTTCATGACGCTTTATGAGTACTAGGCATGAACCTTTGAAAGGTTTTGAGAATGATTTCAAAATGGTTTTTCATATACCATCCTTATATATTTATGGATTATCTTCTCGGGGAGGGTCGTTGGCCTGGGTGGACCCCGAAGTAGTCACGGAACACTAACTGAGTGGAGTGGCCCCGTTGGGTACCTTACTCTCAGGAAGGCTATTATGGATTATAACCCCCAAGGAGGGTCATTGATCTGCGGACATTGACCTGAGTGGACCCTGGGGAGACTTGGGATTTGAGACCCCGGATAGCACGCACGTAGCTTTAGAAACCGTGACAAGATTGGTTATATGATATATATGGTAAACATGATTTCTTGGATTTGCAAAATTGTGTTTTGTAAATAATAAATGGATTTGGGCTGAGTTACCACATATGTTTGATATGTTATGGATTTGAGTAAATAGTTTTGGGAAGGGCCCGTATGACTTGAATTTACGGAACTTGGGATTGAGACCCTATTAATGGTTATTGAAGCATATGTGGTTTAATAAATGGTTTTCCTATGCACACATGCTTTTTAATAAAGGGCATAAATGTCTATATGAAATGTGTTTTTATGAACTTATTGCTTTTCGTCCATTCATAGTCTTTTCTGATTTTTAATGCCCTTCAGGTTGATCTCGGATGCAGATTGTGGCAGAGACGGAGACATCACACTCCTCCATTTGATCCTGACATGCTCTGGAAGGCGGTCGGGCTAATGGTTTGATTTATCCCTTGTCTGACACTTCGTGTCAGACGGGATCACGACACATCCCGTGTTAATTCCGGGGGGGATTGGGATGGGTCGTGTCAAATAAGACCTTGAAGGTCATGTCTGACCCAGCACTAGGTGAAGTACAAACCTAGGCTAAGGCAAGCCTTGCATGCGCCAAGAGCCCATATCCAACACTAACTTCAGCCGTGCAATGGGTTAGCTGAAAGCCACTCCTTCGAAACCAACCAACAACCCCTTAGCCATATGTGACCCACCACAACAGAAACTCGCAGGAATAAGCATGTGTACCCTAGCCATCCATCTTCGTACACATGTTGGATTATTCATATTAAGTTGATGTCAGCCTTGCTGTAGGAGATGTCAGTTGAAATCCGCTCTTCTAACAAGGCCAGTAAGGAGACCTGCTAGACAGTCCTAGCCAACATCTAACAAGTACAGGTTCGGGATCTTCCAAACCATCCTTGCCAACATCTAACAAGGATAGGATCAAAGCTCACTAGAATAACCCTGCCAATATCTCAACCATCCATCTAACGCTGAACCCACCACCTTTTGAAATCAGCAACTCTATGCATGCCTCAAGATGGGGTAATGCAAACCCCAAGATAAATTAATGTACACCCCAAAATGAAGCAATAGATGCCCTAAGATGAACCAATGCACGCCTGGAGATGAAGCAATGGACACTAAAAGAAGAAGCAATGTGTGCCATAAGATGGACTTTTGAGCTTCTACATTCCCACAAAGTTAGTTTTTCGCGACTTCACTGAAAGCGTGCCTTCACGAACCTTAAAATGTCTGTCTTTGAAAGTAAAGCACAATGCCACTTAATCGGACTCCCACAACTCCCAAAATTATTGAACAAGAAAAATTGAAGAATGAAATTAATTAATTAGTTCTTGAATATTTATATTATATATTTTTTTTAACCCAAAAAAAAAGTAAACTCCAGCATCATCTCTTCTATGAGCAGATAAAACCTCGTATGATGGCGTCATCATCAGTATTGAGATGCCAACCTTCTTCTTACACTAGCCTTCGCTCGCAAACATCGAATCGCACAATGGAATTGAGAAATGAGAAAAAAGAAAATAATAAAAAAGCAAATTATCTTTTTTCAATATGCTAGTCGTGGCACCAATGAAGGAGAAGTATGGAAAATTTTTCCAAGCTTTCTTTAATCTTAGAATTTTCCCCACCATCCCATCACCAATCAGACGAGGAAAAAATATATTAGATTAAAAAATGGAGTTTTCCCTCATTCACTTTTAGAGAATCTGCAGCAGAGTAGTTAAAATTAACTTTTGAAAAAGTTTAACCAAATTTTTTTCCAAAAGCATCAAAATGGGTTTGCAACAGATAGGCAAATTTAAACTAAAATTTAACTTTTCAATTGGGACTAGTTATTAGTCGCTAGCCGTTTTCCACTAGTTATTTCTTAATCTCGATTCTCTCTTCTCTTTCTCTCATCCTCTTCATGACACGACCCATCCCCAATCCCCTGGATTAAGGAATAACCCATACTCTCGTCTAACCCATGTGCGACACGAAGGCTAAACGCCCCCTTAACCTCCATGTAACACTTACACCAGATAAGGGATACCCAGGTGAACCTTCCAAAACATCTTCCCGCTTCCCAGAGTGCGCAATAACCATCGTGGATCATGTGTGATGTCTCAGTCTCACCAACAACAGCAGCACCGCATCAACCTAGAGGGCATTGAAAGACAGAAAACACTATGAGTGGACAAAAAAAAATAATAAGTTCATAAACATTTTATAAGAAAGGACATTTATGCCCTCCATGTAAGACCAATGCATGCATTCAAAAACCATTTTGTTTCCAAGATAAGAAACCGTGTATGAAAACCAGAAATCATTTCCTTTACGAAATCCGTTTCTCAAATCCTGGGCCTCAGTCCAGAACCACTGAAAACTATTTGAAAACCATCATTATTGAAAATCATCATCATGTCACAGAAGTCTACAACACATATCAAAACACATTTCATTTAATCGAACCTGCTGGACCTCAGCGAGTCTTTAAACACAATATCAATCCGAGTCTTTAAACTTAACAGGCCTAGGTAATCAAAGAGTCTTTAAACTCCGAGTCTTTAAAATCAATAACAGGCCTCGTGGGAAATCAATAACCGAGTCTTTAAACTCACGAGTCTTTAAACTCAAATCACATATAGGGCCCTCCCCTGTCACATCAATCACCGGGTCTTTAAACCCAAAACTAGATCCAGAAAATCCAATTCAAAACCATTTTAAAATCATTTATCAAATCCAGAAATCCACTTTATCACTTTCAAATCCATTTACCGAAATCACGTTTATAAACTGAGCCTTAAGCCTGAATTCACTTTTCAAATCCATTTATAAATCCTTGAAATCAAATCATATTTCAAATCCCGAAATCATATTATCGAAATCGTTATCAAATCATTGCACAAAAGCATAATCTCGTAATACATATAAATACGTAAAATATACTCGAAATACGTGCAAATCATAAATCATAGATATCACAATAATAAGCATATAAATCACATATAGAAAAAATATAAAACATTTATGCATGCATCATAATTTAGAAAACAAAGTCCACTCACAAATAGTCATTGTTGCTGCCTCGATACGCGTGCAATACGCCGTTCCCGGCTAATCCACTATCACCGGACTTCCTGAACCTGTCCAAATCACATTCTAAGGTCACTAACTACTTCAATATGCTTCTACTAAATCCTCGTAATGTTCCCAAATTTTAAGCTATTTTTAAACTTGATCTTAAACCTTCGGACATCTCGAACTATATCGAAACGATGTCCGATCGACTCGAAATCAGTCCCAAAATGTTCGTGACGTCGATTAGATTAAAAGTCATGTTGACAACTTCCCTAGAAGGGGTCCCATGCACCCTCATACGCCGCCCAAAGGGGCTGCGCGTAGGCTTCACGCGACTGCACCTAGTCAACCCTGTCTTCTCACCAAACCGGGTTCAGACCAATTCTGTAAATCCGGTCCTGGCCGAACTAGCTTGACCGGTTCAAGCCTCTCACTTGCTCATTTTCAATCCGTTTTCATCCATTTCAGTACCGAATGTATAGAGTCCTAGTTGGACATGAGATAGTGATCGGATGTGTTTCGACATGATGAGATGATGTATGGACATTGAATACTATGCCTAGAGCAGAGTAGATTGAGAGGGTTAAATGATTATGGGAGCCGATAGCTCAGGGCCATGTGGGCTAGAGGAACCCTAGTGATTATGTTTGTGATTGTTCCTTCTGAGGCAAGTATTTGATGTGGTCCAGGTACACCCAGGATAGGTGAGATGTCGAATGTGGTTCGACAAGATGAGTACTATGACAATTGAGACTCTAGAGGAGTCAATATTTCAGTGTAGGTCACAGAGTGACATGAGTACGATATGAGAGCTCAAGAGCGAGTTGAGCTTAGAGTGGTGCAATGAAAGCGTAGTTGACCTAGAGTTGCTGGATGGTCATGATGGCTGTGACATATAGTGGTGATGGATTTAATCGGTATCCTATGCGTTCGGATTGGTATGGATTGATGGGACTCTAAGGAGAGTCAATAAGAGTATGGAAAAATGAGGAAGTGATTGACGTGTGTACCGAGGCCGATAAATGCCGTAGAGTTGAGTATGGTCTGCGAAGTGTGATTCTTGCCATTGTGATGGCAGGATCTAGAGGATATTGTCTAATCGGATACTGAGCAGGTTGTCAGCTCCAGTTATCGGATGAGAAAGGTCGTCAGACTGAAAAGCTGACTTCAATTGTCAGAGGAGAAGAACCATCAGGCTGAAAAGCCGATTTGACAACAAATTAGTATACCTGACCTGTTAGTGTGAGAGGAAGGCGACACATCGACATTCTGTCTCAAGGGAGACTTGCGTACCGATGAGTACGGTGTTTATGTCGGACGTGTATGATTACACGAGAGTGCTCGAGTAGGGGGACATGATTGGATTTACACAGTTTAGTTATGTAATAGGGTCAGTGGAAATTTCGAGGACGAAATTCTTTAAGGAGGGAAGTTTGTAACGACCCGTCCCTGATTTTATGGATTAATTAAGACTAATTATGGATTAGTGAGGCTAATCGGGGATTAGCCGAGGATTATCGGACGTTCGGGGTGAAATTACGATTTTGCCCTTGAACGAGGGCAAAAAGTTGAATTTTGACCCGGGAGGTCCAATGCCCGAGGGCCGAGGACCGTTACGTAGATTGGGTCGATACGAGTCCGTAGACAGGCGACACAATGAAATCAGACGTTCGACGGGAAAGTTACGGTTCACGGAAGTTTCGTGGAACATTTGCATGTTTTACGAGACGAGATGACAATTGTAATTAAGTGGGCCCAAATATTTTGGGGCAGGGCCAATGGATGAATGAAAAGTGTCGTTCATCCAGTGCCCACCATATTTGATGCATGCAAATCCCCCCTATTTCATCCTCATCAAACTTTCACTCGATGTCACCCGAAAAACCACTCACCACAACCCACCCCAACCTTCACAAACCCTCATCTCCGTTGTTGACCTGAATGGGAAATGAGAGAGCTGATTGGGTGAGGACAGAGCCGTCGTGGACGGCCGTGGAGCCACGGGAGGAAGGTAAAAACCCGACAGCCCCCCCCCGCCCCCCTTTGTGATTTCAAATTCAAATTTTTGATTGGGACACTGGGGTGTGTTTTGATGCCAGAGATGGCTTCTCTGAGCTCATGTGAGCGTGTAGGAACAAAAATGGGAGGCTAAGGATGGCTGGGCAACTCAGGCAGGGCAGTTGAAGTTTGGTCGTCACTGTTCAATCGATCCCATGTGAGTTTTGGCCAGTTTTTCTTCATTCTAAGATCATAGATCAGTTCTAGGGAGGTAGACGAACACATAAGAATCGAAAGGATGGAAAAGGACGAAAAATGTGAGAGATATGGCCCTGAACAGGTTATGCCGGTTCGGGTGGACCGGAGTTGTAGAACCGGTCTAAACCGGCCGGTCTGTGAAGGTTGAAGATGACTGTGCCTAGCGCGTGAGGCCCACACGTAGCGCCTTTGGCCAGCGCATGAGGGTGCGTAGGGCAGTTCTGGGGGATGTTGGAAACACATGAAATCATCCTTTTGATGTATCGAACATTTTGGGACAAGTTTCGAGTTGATCGGATATCGTTTCGATATAGTTTGGGATGTCCGAAGGTTTAGGATCGAGTTTAAAATATGTTAAAAATCCCAGAAAATTAGTGGGCTTTAATGAGAGATTATAGAAGTAGTTAGTAACCCTTTAGTTTGATTTGGACAGGTTTGGGAACTTCGGAGACGGTGATTGGTCCGGGAGAGGGGCTTATGGCGCGTATATCGAGGCGCAACAAGGATGGTCTATAATGGACCTTGTTTTATGAATTGATGCATGCATAAATGTTTTATATGTGTTTTATATCAATGATTTGAGATGCCTTGAGTGTATATGATTGTGGTAATTAGTATTAATGTATTTACACGTATTTCGAGATTTTTGGTTTTATGTCATGCCTATACGTGCTGTATTTTCAATGATGGTTTGATGGAATGGTTTGGATTTGGAAATACGGAACCGGGCATGAGACCCATTTGGATTCGGAAACTGTCGCACTTGGAGTCCATTTAATTTCATGAGATATAGGGTCAGAGGCCCATTTTTCTTATACGATCGGGCTTGAGGCCTAATTGAGTTATGGTATTGGGCTTGGAGCCCAGATGATTGTTAGTGTCGGGCTTGAGACCCAATTGATTTATGATATCGGGCTTGAGTCCCAGTTAATTGTGATATTGGGCTCCAGGCCCAGTTGAATTGTGATATCGAGTATGAGTCCCAGTTGATTGTGATATCGGGATAGAGGCCCAGTGTATAGTGAAATCGGGCTTGAGTCCCAATTGTGGTTTATGAAATGAGAATTCGGGTTTAAGCCCCTATTGAGATGGATTTGGGCTTGAGTCCCTGTGAGATTTGGATTTGAATCGGATTCGAGGAATCCTGTTGAGATGTTCGGGTATGAGACCCAGTTGAACTATGATTTGAAAGAAATGAATGTTTTCACTTAGATGTATATAACCTCCCGTATGAATAGTCTCATCCAGACGTTGATGATCCTGCAGTGTCACGATCCACTGCATGGGATGAGTGACTCCCAGAGGGAGCACATCCCATGATTAAGAGATATGAGATAGTCTCGGACAGGTCTAGACTGAGGGTTCTCTTCACGTACCTCATATCGACTAGTTATAGTAACTCCTTTTCATCTTCCTTATTATCTTCCTTCCTTCCGTTACCCTACAGCGGAACTCAAGATAATCCACAACCATGACATCACAATTCATCCTACACACCAATTACTTTCTGTACTCTTTAACACATCCACATGTGTACACGATCAAGGGAGGGTTCACAACTCCTGATGTCCAATCATACACCACCATGAGTCTCCCATACTGACTCTAGAGTATCCATCATACCATACTCAACATATAACACCAACTCGGAATCAAACACAACTTCTCATTGTCTCAATCTCGTCGCCTCCTGATTCCACGATTCCAACCATATTGGAAGTGTATCCATCTTTTCCAACCATGGAACTCAATCCTCAACAAGTACACTACCACTGGACTAACCATCCAAACGTCAACTCCTCTATCAGTCATAGGAAATCCACAATTCACCTGGACAACCTTCTTGTGTCCGTAAACAATCCAACTCACTAACCAACTCGTATGTCGGTTACCACCGTCTACGTAGGGACATTCAATCTTCGAGGGTTAACTCCCGAGCACCATTAATGTATCAGTCACTGACTCTCGGGATCCTCAGCCATCAATCACTAACCTCGGACTCCGTAGTCACCATCCCCGGAGTCATCACTTCGTACCAGTCTCGGCCTAGGCATATGCCGACACATCCGACACATCCATCACATCAGCTTTGACACATACCAATGTGTCCACAAAACCCAATCTTGGCCATGGTAAAACCTGACCATACCAACCTAGCCCGATCCAAAACGAAGCATAGGTCCACCGCGCTTTCGCTGCGCTACTCTGATCAAACCAAAACCATTGCGGCTCGGTTAGGGGTTCATACCACACACTCACACCTTACTACTGGTCATAATCACAAGTCACGATGTGCCCATCCTACCATTCACACGCATCTCAGCTCGTGGAACATCATTTCCTATCTCGTGCGCACAACACACTAACCCCGAATCTCCGCTCATACTGAGCCACATCTCATATCTACACTCAGGCCGGGTCGAGCCAACCAATCTTCACAATCTCCCTAGACTTGACCAGAATCATCCACCAGATCATCCATAGCCTCAGCTGCGACTAGTAGCACAAACTCCCATATGGCCAGAGAGTCGGCCCAAGCCACAACAACTACCTATCATAAACTCCAACTCATGTTTTCCCAGGCTAGACACTCGACTCAGGGTTTCCAGACCAACCACTCACACTGGAGTTTTCACTAGGATACTCACTTTTACCAAACTTGCCAGCACACAGGGTTTCTCAAGTCATCATCACTAGGGTCACCAAACCCCGACTAACTCGGTAAGGAACATCTACTAGCTCGCAACAAACCTCACCCCTCGGATCGTCACACCCGGCCATGAATATCCATTCACTTAGTATCTACACAAGCATCAAACAGTAACCATTGCTGGGGGGAATTCCTCAACTCATATGATATTAGGTTCCTTTACCCCCACAACTCGAGGCATCCAGCTACTCGTAGCCACACAAGTCCAATATCGAAAAATCTGACCAAGTGGTCACAATTCCATACTATCGTCATCTGGCCCAATAGACTGATCGGCCAACCATCGATCATATCTAACTCAACTGGTTACCATCCGGGTTAACCACTCCGGCACACATCCGACCATAAGGTCCAACCCATCCTCGATCATATCCAGCGCCAAACACCCTATCATTTTCAGCTTACATGCTCTCCTCTTCGACCTTAAGTCGGCATACATCATACCCATACCGCGTATCGGGCAACTAGCACCCAGTCACTAGTGATCTCGCCACTAACTATGCAGCTAACGAACGTACTATCACTCTAGCGTCCAGGTTGATGACGGGCTATTCCACGTCGAGACATCACATCCATAGCAACATCACAACACACAATTCGCCTAACCACCTGCTTTGGAAGCCACAACCTGGTTCAGATCGCACTAACCTCGCTCTGATACCAAATTGACACGACCCATCCCCAATCCCCCTAGATTAAGGAATAAGCCATGCTCCCTTCTAACCCACGTGCGACACAAAGGCTAAACGCCCGCGTAACCTCCATGTAACATGTAGACCAGACAAGGGATACCTAGGTGAACCGTCCAAAACACCTTCCAGCTTCCCAGAGTGCGCAATAACCATCGTTGATCATGTGTGATGTCTCAGTCTCACAAACAACAGTATGCACCGCATCAACCTGAAGGACATCGAAAGATAGAAAAAACTGTGACTGGAAAAAAATAAATAATAAGTTTAGAAAACATGCCCTCCATGTAAAACCAATGCATGCATTCGAAAAACATTTCGTTTCCAAGATAAGAAACCGTGTATGAAAACCAGAAATCATTTCCTTTACCAAATCCGTTTCTTAAATCTCGGGCTTCAGCCCAAAACCTCTGAAAACCATTTGAAAACCATCATTATTGAAAATCATCATTATGTCACAGAAGTCTACAACTCATACCAAAGCACATTACATTTAATCGAACTTGCTGGACCTCAACGAGTCTTTAAACTTAATATCAATCCGAGTTTTTAAACTCAACAGGCCTTCCCGGGTAATCAACGAGTCTTTAAACTCAATAACAGACCTCGGGGGAAATCAATAACCGAGTCTTTAAACTCAAATCACATATAGGGCGCTTCCTTGTCACATCAATCACTTGTTCTTTAAACCCAAAACCATATCTAGAAAATCCAATTCAAAACCATTTTAAAATCATTTATCAAATCCAGAAATCGACTTTATCATTTTCAATTCCATTTACCAAAATCACGTTTATAAACTGAGCCTTAAGCCTGAATTCACATTTCAAATCCATTTATAAATCTTTGAAATCAAATCATATTTCAAATCCTGAAATCATATTATCGAAACCGTTATCAAATCATAGCACAAAAGCGTAATCTCGTAATACGTATAAATACGTAAAATATATCTCGAAATACGTGCAAATCATAAACCATAGATATCACAATCATAATCATATAAATCACATATAGAAGACATATAAAACATTTAAGCATGCATCATAATTTAGAAAACAAAGTCCACTCACAGACCGTACTCGTTGTTAACTCGATACCGTGCAGTACACCGTTCCTGGCTAATCCACTATTACTGGACTTCCCGAACCTTTCCAAATCACATTCTTAGGTCACTAAGTACTTCGATATGCTTCTACTAAATCCCCATAATTTTTCCGAATTTTTAACTATTTTTAACTTGATTCTAAACCTTCGGACATCCTGAACTATATCGAAACGATGTCCGATCAATTCGAAATCAGTCCCAAAATGTTCGTTACATCGATTAAATTAAAATTCATGTTGAAAAATTCCCTAGAAGGTGTCCCACGCGCTCTCACATGCCGCCCAAAGGGGCTGTGCGTGGGCTTCACACGACTGCACCCAGTCACCTCTATCCTCTCGCCGAACTGGGTTCAGATAGTTCTATATATCCTGTCCTGACCGAACCAGCATGACCGGTTCAAGCCTCTAGCTTGCTCATTTTCGATTCGTTTTCATCCATTTCAACTCCTATAGTCTCGTCTAGTAATTTCCTACTCATCTATGTCCTTAATTAAAAAAAATGTCCTTAATTAAAAAAATGGAAGCCGAGATCATACCTTCACGTTATTGTTCAAAACCATCATTTTCTCCTCTATCTCTGGCCACCACCGGACACCTCAGGCCTTCCTTCCAAGCTTGCTTGACTTATGGTCACCTTTAGAGACTCACCCAATTAATCAGTTCGACCTTCAACCAATAAATCAAGCTTCACCATGTTTGATTGTAAAATCGAGTTTCATGGGCAATCTCACCTTACCGTCCATCTCAAGCCTCAAATTTGAGTCCATTGAGCTCGTCTCATCCTCCATATCCTCATACAAACCACCAAAACAGTCAACAAGTAGTAGAACCTAATCTACCATTTTCAAATTCCAAGAATAGGGCACACGGCTTACCTTCCAGCTTCTGCCACCGTACACGGCGGTGCTCCACGGTGGCACCATCACGTTCCTCATCATCCACTCTCTCTTTTCCATTCACACACCACGGGCAGAAGAAGATGTTTGAGGGTGTTGGGTTTCACTCATACACATGGCCACTCTGTTTCTCTGTTTTTTCCCAAAATCGTGCAACCATTTTCACGATTTAAAACATGCGAGACGACAACTGAGGCTTCCACGGCCTTCTAGTAAGGGACAAGTGTCCTAAATCTGGTGGGCACAGATTTGCCCTTACATGGCAAATTACCAAAATGCCCCTTAACTTCCGAACGTCATAACTTCTTGCTCGAGTGTCGGAATCGGATGTGTTGCCTGTCTACGGACTCGTGACGTCCCGAACTACATTCCAGTTATCGACCAAAGTTCGTTTGATCACCCGAACCAAAAGTCAATGTTTTGCCCAATTATAAGGGCAAAACGGTCATTTCGCATCGTCCGTCCGTAATTACTCAACTAATCACCGATTAATCTCACTAATCCTTCATTAATCACTATTCTAATTCCGAAATTTGGGTCGGGTCGTTACACTTCATCCGCTCTTCTTCAAAAACTGTTTTCTTGATTCCCAAAACTCATCATCATTTGCATTCACATGCTCTAAACTTTTGTGGATTATCGAAAAATTCAAAGAAAAGAAAATGAATATCCAATTTTTTTTCGTTTATGGGTCGTTAATTGACTCAGAATTTTCATATAGAGTTGTCAAAAGTTTGATTCTTTCCAGTATTTGGGAAATGAAGGATTTGATTTTTCACAACTTTCAGGTGACGATTACGAAGGTCGAGTTGCCGCGAACAGTGCTTGGGTATGATAATCTTAATATAATCAACAATTAGGAGGAAGAAAAGAAGAAAAATTAGAAGTTTTACTGTAAACCACGATAATAATATTGAGTAAAATGATGTTCCTTCCTTTCTTGGAGGCCAAAAATATCCTTCTTCACATATATCGTCTCCTAAACAAGGACTTGAAGCATAAGGTTGTTACTCTCCTTTCCTCTTGAGATGGATTCCCATTCGGAATTTTAGCTATCGAATTTGGCTCCGAATTAGTTTTGTCTAATCTCATCGTTAAAATGGACATATATATTTGAACCGTTAAAAAACTAATTATATATATAGTGAATTGCCCGAATTATGGGTTGTATCGATTTTGCACTCAAAATAGACATATTTATTTGAACCATTAAAAAACTACATTAAAACTAGTCATTGTAGGAAAATTATGTTTTTGTATATTCAAATTAAAAAATGAATTTAATATTTAAAGTTTGTGAAAATATAGAGTCTGATTTTGGTAGCTATAAAAATTGGTTAGCTATTAATAACTTTTAGGTCATTTCAAATTAAATTTGTCCAAAATTTTAGTTAACCTGATGCGAATGCTCTTATGCACCATTAGTTGAAGGAAAAAGAAAATCTTCCTTTCAACCACCAAAAAGGAAGAACGGTAGAAAAAAAGAAAATTTTCTTCAAACTCTCAACTATAGCAACAAATAATCTTATCTAACAAGGATATTTTTCTTTTCATCTTCTCAACCACGCAACCAAGACGAATGTAGATAGATTTTCTCTTCAAATCACAAAAGACGAATTCACTTTTGAATTTTTGGGAGTTGAAATTGATGTTTTGGAATATGAAGACAAGATGTTTGGGCTTCAAGGAAAAAAATATGGCTAATGTATTTTCCCTTTATAATTGTTCTCACCCAAGAGTTCATTAAAAATTAAATTATCTACTGGGTCACAAGCCAAGTCCAACTGAAAGAGTGAAGTCCAAAACTCAAAGCCTAGTTGCATCAGCTCAATGTTGCATTCCAAGCCCAACAATTTTTTCCTACATAGGAAACGGAGTCCTACTCTAAAACTATTTATTGGAATTGCAAAAGGTCTACATCTCTTAGGATTCCCGTAATTCCTAAGCAATGTGGGGGGTTTTTGTGGAATCCAAAATCAACAGAAAATTGTTGAGCTATCATGTAGCCCATAATTCATATAGTGTTGATATTGCCTCTAGTAATGACATTAACGGCTCACAGACACTCATACATTAAGTAATATATTTATCAGCGTAATGTATTATTTATTTGGGTTAAAGCCTCAATAATAATATTCATCTTGTGAATTAATTGTTATTAAAAATCAATTACTTAATAATGCCATTTATTAAAATAATAATTATTTATTAATTACAAATTATATCGACCAATCAGAACGCTCTGAGACTTACAATTTTTTTTATAAATAGTGAAATTTATTTCAGTTTCAAGGTAATTTGATATTTACTTCTAAAGTTCATTGTGATTTCTCTCAAACCTAACTTAAGTGTTGGAGTGTTTATGGTTGAATAACCCTCCAAGACTTCAACATTAACCTTGATTGCTTCTAGTTTGCTATTTATAAGGATAAAAAAAAAAACTATTTCAAGCACAATCGATATTTTCTTCAATAATTTATATTTATATATTGTAAATACTACGAGTTATCCTTACACTAAAAACATAAATCTTATTCCTATTTGGGATTCCTTATATATTTAGATAGGTTTTTTTACCTCGATTGCCCCTTGAACTTGTCAGAGAATCTCAGTTTGCCCCTCAAACTTATTTTTGTCTCAAAAGACCTATCGAATATCTATTATGTCGAAAATGTTACCCTATTCCATCAAAAAATTTCAATCACAGTTATAACTTTCCTATGTAACACCTATGTGGAGGATCTTGCACTTGCATACCCTATAGAATTTTGCCATGTCACAAACTAATTTCCACATTATCACCTACTATTAAACTAGATGAGAATGTCTCAAAAACCCTCACCTTCTTTTATCCTCTTCTACAATTTACCCTCATCTTCTTCTATGTGTACTTTCAAGGGATCTCCTCCATTTTTTCATTGCTTGGTCTGAAGGGTTGAGTTGGGTTGCTTCAATTTCAACATTGGCTTCGAGGTCCTTCTGTGCTTGTTTATTCAGATCCACATGAACGATTTTGTCATCAAATCATTCATCTTTGCAGAGAATTTTAAAAAACCCATTTGCAAAAAGTCATAAAGATCAAACTTTCATAGATATTTGCCTATGAAAATGAAAACCCAGCTACAAAAAAAGTCAGAAAAATCAAAACTTCCACAGAAAAGCTCGATTTCTTGCAATTGAGAGTTCACTGCATAATGCTCCTCTGTGTTTGCAGTCCATTCATTAGATTTCCTAGCAGGGTAAAACTGGTCAAGCTCCCTCCACTGCAATCTTCTGGGATATTGGAAAGCCGTAATTGCTGGTATGTCAATCCCACGGTCACCATTAACAGTGGCTCGCTAGTAAACTCATTTAAGTTTTTTAGACTGCGGAAAGAAGTATGCAAAAGTTATCAAGTGGTGCCTTGCATATGGTATCTCCATAAAGGTGCCTTGCATATGGTATCTCCATAAAGGTGCCTTTTGCAGCCTAAATGACGAAAAAAAGGGAATAGGTAATTCGACTTTAAAAGAAAATTGAAAACTCATCCACCAGCAAGCCAATATTATCGTTCTATCCTCAACCAAAATAAGTGGCAGAAATAGTCCAGCTTATAATACAAATAAATATCAAGGACATTCAACCTATTTGAAATAGACATGGAGACACAACACGTACACAGAAACGGAAAAAATTCTAAACATTATACATGTACAGAGACAATGTAGGTGGGTTTGTGAAATCGAGTGTTATGCTTTTTAACTCTCAATTGCAAGAAATCAGCTTTTCTTTGTGAAAGTTTTTATTTTTCCAACTTTTTTGCAGCTAGGTTTTCATTTTCAGAGTCAAATATCTGTGAAATTTTTTATCTTTATGACTTTCTGAAGGTGGGTTTTGAAAAATCTCTGCAAAGATGAATGATTTGATGACAAAATTGTTCTTAATTTATGTGGATTTGAATAAACAAGCACAGAAGGACCTCGAAGCCGATGTCGATATTGAAGCAGACCAACTCAACCCTTCATACCAAGCAATGACAAAATGTAGGAGCTCCCTTGCAAGTACACATAAAAGAAGATGAGAGTAGAAGATGAGGGTAAACTAAAGAAGAAGATGAGAGAATATAAGGGTATTTGACTCATTCTCATTTAACTTAATAGTCGATGATGGTGTGGACAAAATCCTCGATGTAGGTACCACATAGAAAAGTTAAAATGTCGTTTGAAGTTTTTTAACGGAATGGAGTAATCTTTTCGACGAAATATATATTCGATGAGTTTTTGAGACAAAAATAAGCTCGAAAGGTAAATTGAGATTCTCTAACAAATTCAAAGGGAAATCGAGGTAAAATGCCATTTAGATATCGATGAGAGGAATCAATATTTTATCAAATCCAACTCATGTAATATAGTCATGATATTTTGGCCAAAAAAAAACAAAGCGATCCCCAATGCCACACATGGCAAAATACTTGATTTAGGTACTTAGTTTGCAAAATTTATACAACACGCACTGGAATAAGTGCGACACGATCCTAGACTGTTGAATTTAAGGATTCATCATCCAAGGGTCAGTGAAATAACATGATAGAAATTTGTAAAAAGATATGGCGAAATAGTATGAAATAAATGTAAAATTGGAAGAAAAGGTGTTCCCGGTTGAAGGAGTTCCACTCCACCATCCACTCTCAATTCATCCATTATCCATCATCCTCTTTGTTCGTTCCCAAAGTTTGTCATAGTGGAATTTGGGGTTGTATTTAATGGCTTGGCTTCAAAGAAGCAGACTCGCTGGTGTCTAGGGGGATCTTTTTGCTATAGTCAAATGCCGCGAATATGGTGTACTGGTGACTAGAGCAAATGAGTTGAAAGTTGTAAGAGTTAGGCCATGTTGTCAAGGTCCTGCCCTAAATGGCTGGTCTGATTGACTTGACCATTAGCCATCTTCAAAATAGGCATGTCACTAGTAGAAGCTGCTACTAGATATGGTTAGAATTGGTTCTAAATTAAGGCCCAAGAACCTTCGTTTTAATCAAGCAATGGTGGAGCAAGCAGGCATCTTGCTTACACTGCTCTTTTTTATGCCTTCTTCGAGTACTTGAAATATTTTCTTTTGCACCTAGTCCAAGTTTTTTTTTATGGTGTGTTCATATTAGCAGCTTGTTCTTTAGGTTATATAGGGGTTAGACAGAACAATCCCTTCAAATCGGAATGACGATACTAGTCCAGAACGTGAAGATGGTTCTATGAATTAGTCAACCATAGAACACATTGGATGGTATATTCCAGATCAAACTTGAAGAAATCAATTGTATTGACATGGAGGTGAAATACAAACACTTAGAAAGTAAACTACTTTAATACTTAAAGTGAGGAATGAATTACAAGTGTTATAGGTAAACTATCTCTAAACTAAGCCATGAGCAGACATGTTGGTCGAGAGACCATCAACTGGATGAACATATGTTGGAATCATACCAAAGGTTTGTAGAGCAGTAGGAACTACGTGATGATGTCTAGAACTAGGAATGTGAAAGTCTCAAAGATTAGGTTGGGGCAGTCAGAAAGAGATGGGGGTCAAGTAACCTTCAAAACAAGCTGTGAAAGCAAGTGAGGAATAAGTCAGGTGGTCGGGAAGTCTTCAAAAGGAAAGGTTTTACCAAGAAGGAAAGGTTTTAAGTAATAAAGAAACTTTTGGGGGTTTGTAGTTGTTGAAATTGAATGAGTTTGATCAATTTTTTTTTATTGAATTGTTGGTTGTCCTTTGAGAAGATGTCTTCTTTTCCTTTTATAAGTAGCATGAGAGTGAGGTTGGTCAACACTTACATCCACTCATGTTCTTCCTTCCCGACGACTTTGTCTGACATGACCCAACTTCCAAGACACCTGGTAAAGTGTTCCCAGGGTCCGTTCCCATCTGATAAGTAATCCAAAGCGCTAGCATTACCCTTGAACTTGTCAGATAAGGGATATATGTAAGTCTCGCTAGTTCATGCCTCCGCCTCTCAAGCCTCGATTTTTGTGCAGCAGCCCTGAAGGATTACAAAACCAAGAAAACATGTGAGTAGACGAGAAGAAACGTTTTAAAAACATAATTTGAAGGCATCCCGATTTTACCCTCTGTTTTTCAAAACCATGCATGCACACGGAAATCATTTCACTTTGATCATAACAAAATATAATTTAGAATATCGAAATACCTGAAAAGTACCTTCAAGTCAAAAACCATATGAAACCACCAATAAGTCAATGCAATCATTCATATACAATCAACTAATCGTCATCACAACACTCACTCAGGATCTAGAGCACAACTCGACGTTTAAGTGAGGACTGAATCAAGATTTGGATCCCGGCTCGACGTCTGAGTTAGCACCAAATCAGTCAACAAACACCGTAACATACGTCATGCATCACAAAGAATCGCATAAATAACACACAATCAATACATATCCAACATTATCACAGAATTCACACTAAGTTAACACAACATCATTGTACAAACACAACATCAACCATCACATCCAAAGGGCACTAGTAGTAGGCCATCACATACACACTCAGGAACCGGAGCCCCAAGCTCGACGTCCGAGTCATCACAACACATTCTCATGAACCGGAGTCCCGCTCGACGTCTGAAACTCACATCCAATTAACACAATCACAATTATACGCAATACTAGTCTCAGGATTTGGAGCCCCCGTGTAATGACCCGCCTCGTAATCATGGGATTATCAGGAGATTATCAAGATTAAACAAGGATTGATTGAAGATTATTAGGATGATTTGACATGAAATGAGAATTTTGCCCCTAGAGGGGGAAAATGTTGACATTTGACCCGAGAGGTTATTTACACGTGGATCAAGGTCCATTATGTTGATCGAGGGATTCTGATTACGTAGACAGGTGGCACATCGATTTTGGATATCGTACAGTGATTTTACGGGTTAAGGACAGTTTAATCGAATTTTACAGTTGCACGTTTTACGAGAAGGGTTGTTTTTTGTTCGTTGTTTGTGGGTCCCAAAAATATCTAGGATGGTCTATAGGATGACTGACAAGTGTCACTCACCCCATGGTCTATACGTTTACAACACCTCTCTCTTGTTTGAACTCACCTGAAACCCAACCCACCATTTCTACGGCATCCTCATCAATCTGGCTTCTGCGTGAGAGCGAGAGAGAGAGAGAGAGAGAGAGAGCGAGAGAGAGAGGCTAAGAGGCTGTGAGAGGCTAGATAGACGATGGCAGACGAAAAATCCATGGAGGAGGTTGCTTGAAAACCCAAGGAAACAAGTAAATTGTGATCTCATAAGCTTGGATTTTTGGGTTTTGAATTTTGGACATTTAGAACTCAGAACTAAGGCCCTATAAGTATTATTTGAGGTCGTACAAGTGACCAGGAATGAAATAGTATTGAAATGGACACTTGGACTAGCTCTGGGACTAGTTCAAAGGTTGGCCGTGAAGGTTCGAGTTTGGCTAGGAAATTCCAGGTATGTTTTTCATTTTTTAAGGCCATGGGTCGAAATCTGGGTGAGAGAGAAGTCGATTGCTGAAAAATTGGAGAGAATTGGTTGAGAAATAAGGGAGAACAAATCGGGTTGCAAATTAGGTCGAATGACCTAGTACAGTTGTCGAGGGTCAACCCGCGAGAGGTTGTTGACGATGACGTGGCAAACCACGTAATCTTGTCAGGCCACATGGCGAACCAGGGTTGGTGACACATGGCGACTTATCAGAGGGTGTTAGGGGTGACGTGGTATAGGCTAACATCAACATGGACACATGGCACATGGTACCTATCGGGTGGTGCCACATGGTAAGATATTAGCACTGTCAGATGTCAAGGGTGACGTTAGCAGGTGACGTCGTAGTGATGTCATCAGTGACGTCAGCAGTGACATCAACGTTGACCAGTGTTGACCGAACTTTGACCAGGGCGAGTGAGCACGTGGGCACAAATTTTGAGGTCAAACCGGTCTACTTTGAAAGGTTTCGACGTCCTGAATCCAATGATGGTGGTTTCAGGTTGATCGGAGATCATTTGGTTGGTGTTTTACATATTTTTCACCTCAGGAAGCGTGGTTAGGATGCCTTTTTGGTTTCAGAGTTTTTGACGGTTTATTGTATGGACTTATATGGATTGTTAGTGACCCTCGGGTATGACTTTGATAGGCCCGGATGTCCCGGAGGCTTTGGATTGGCTTAGGGCTCGTGTTTTGAGCAAGTAACGGTACGTTTGAGTGGATTTTTGTTTTCCTAACTCTATGCATGCATTTTATATGGTTATTTACGTGCTATTTATGTGGATTGGGGTAAGTTCATGTATGTTTAAGAAATATTTTAATGGCTCATTTTACGAGGTTTCATTAAATTGTGGTTTTGGGCTTAAGCCCGACATATGAAATTATGGTTTGAATTGTTATTGATCTAGACATGTGATTCCTCGGTATTCATGATTATTGTGATGTTGAGATGATGTGATTGTGATATGATGTGATGTGATGTGATTGATGACCCTTCTCAAGATGCTGATTGGTTGGACAATCTTAGACGTCGAGCTGGGCTCCGTCTTTCCCAAGACCTATATTATGATTCATAGTCTCGGACGGTGAGCTGGGCTTCGTCATTCTTGAGAATCATCTCAGACGTAGAGCCTGCGGTTCTGTAATTCTTGAAACTAGAACCGTTCCTCAGACGTCGAGTTTGGGGCACCGTCATTTTTAGTCGGTCCACACTAGAACGTCGAGTCTGGGACTCCGTCTTTCCCGAGTGATATTAGGCTACTGGTAGTGTACTTTGATATGATGATTCAGCAGCATACATTGAGGCTGATATGATTGGTTATTTTTTATACGATTGTGTTGGTAGGTTTTCTATGGTGTGGATTTGGTATGACCTTTTGTGGGGTAGGTTTTACAATTTCTGATTTTCTAGTTACTTCTTGTATTTTGAGATTGATGTTTTATTCGTAAATTTGATGCATGCATAGCTTTCTTAAACGGAGGGTTTAATAATTGATTTCGAAACATGGTTTTTCCAAACCTTGTTTTGGCCACTCACACTTTTTATTGGTTTTGACACCCTCCAGGTTGATGGCAGACGTGAGTTGTATGAACGCTGAGGCATCACGTAAATTTGCGTACTCTGGATACCCTATTTAGAATGCAGCCTTATCCCTTTTCTGACATGTGATAAGTATATATTTTTAAATCACCAGGGTACTTTGTTGATGTCACATAACATGTCAGACAAGAGCAGGTCCTCCCATGCTAATCGTGGGGGATTACGAGGAGGGCGCTTGTTTGAGTAACTTACCACACTACGGACTTTGTCGGATGTGGCATCTCAAGTGGAGATGAGTTTGTTGAAAATCCCTACAGTGATTGGATGGTTTTGGACAGCGCTGAGGGCGTCAAGAGGATTCGGTTGTCCAAGGAGCTTAGCTTCGAGGCTTCGAGTGATAGTCATGTGAGTCGCAGTGGGCGACGAGCAGGACGAAGAGGGTCCCGAGGACGTTGGTTGAGATTTGGTCATCCTCCCAGTTCAATTGTATTTCGGGAGCCATGTGTTATACTTGGAGTGGAGATAGGTACATTATCTAGCATGGTCGGAATGCACGAGTATTGGTGGATTACGGGCCCACACTTTTGATTCTAGAAGATTTACAGTTTTATTGAGGAGATGATCCCACAAGGTTGGGACATGGTATTAGTACTCCGACCGGTACTGTGCTAGTTTCTTGTTCGAGATTATTCAGTTTGGATATAAGGTTTGGGTCTAGGGATGGATTGGATTTCCCTGAACATTTATGATGTGGCTTGGATTCTAGTGATGGATTGGTAGACTACTTCTTACCCATTTATCTTTGGTAGACCTGACTAGCCACGATTTATCTTTTGTGGAGATTAGTGGACTTTTTTTTCCTTCAGGAGTTACGGCTTGGAAGAGGGAAGGTTACACGGAATAGCTGTTATGAATATTGAACTTTTTGATAAGTGCTACGATTGTGGGGGAATAGAGCGGATTCTCTATGGTAGCTACCAACGTATATTATTGGTTGGTGAAGGAGACTTCTCCTTTTCTGATTTCTTGGCAAGGACTTCTGGGTATTCCTACAACATGGTCTTAAATTCTCTCGTTAAGGTCATTTAAGAACTTAACACCCAGGTTGTGAGCCGAAATTGAATGAGTTGAGGAGTAGAAGGTGTTTGGTGGTACACGACATTGATAGGTGTAGCTTGGATTCGTATTCACATCTATGTCGGATGAACTTGGATATCATTATTTTATGATCAAGGAATTGGATATTCCTATAACCGCTTTCGGACTCGATTTGGGCATTATGAGTTTTGGATCGTACCATTTGGGTTGACTAATACCCAGCGACATTGGTGGACTTGATGCACCAAGTCTTTTGACAGTGTCTGGAATGTTTTGGGAATTGTGTTATTAATAATATCTTGACGTGTTCAAACAGTGTGAAGCACATGTGGAATACCTAAGCCTAGTCTTGAATACCCTCAGGGGAAGTAGCATAATACCAAGTTGGGTGAGTATTAGTTTTGGTGGACCCATGCTGGTGTTATGGGTCATATTATCTATTGTGGGCCCTAGTATGGATCGTCGGAGGATCGAGGGTGGTTGGTAGAGGATTTCCCCATGATTGCAGCTCGTTTACGCGGTTGACTAGGGAAGGAGTCCAATTGGTTTAGTTTGAGCAGTTGTGCTACACGTGAAGGTTTTTTCTTATGCAGCTAAGTAGTTGAAATGTCGTGAGATGAACTATGTTACCCATGATTGGGAACTTGACACGGTGTACAAAAGATTTGGACTCATTATCTCTGGGGAGATGTACATGATCTTTATAGATCACCCGAGCCTTATGTAACGGTACTCTTAGGAAGTTGAACTCAAGGCAGAGGAGTTGGCTAAATTTGGTTAAAGACTATGACTGTACATTTGAGTATCATTCGGATGGGTGGATATAGTAGTCGATGCCTTGAGTAGGAGAGTGACATGCTCGTTATCTCTTTTGTGTACTGTTCATCTATCTTCGATATTGGAGCTCCAGATGGAGGAATTGTGCTAGTAGTAGATGATTGTGGAGTGTTATTGGGCAGTGTTTCTGTGAAAGATATATTGATGGATTAGATGTTTACAACATTGCTTCAGGATCTGACCCTGCGCATCATCAGGATGGGGGTGGGGGTAAGTAACCGACGAGACTTTTTACTCAGCATTGGTACGTATTGGTAGACGTAAGTTGGTTGACCTGTGAAGTTAACAAAGAGTTCGGATTGGTTAGTGACTAGACAGTTTGTCTTGGGAGTTCTCGGGGATTACGTGGTGGACATGTCTCAAGTGTTGGTCGGGTGACTAGGAGAACTCTAGAAAAGATTTTGAGTTCAACATGTGATTTTTCTGGATCTGGGATCAGACGGGCAGGGTCCAGTGTCGGGCCATGATTGTCCTGGTAGCCATATGATAGTCGGATTGGATCTGAAGTTAACTATTCATTCAGATATTTGGACCAAGCACTGAATAATTTTCTCTAAAGGGAAGTGGCTATAAAGGGTTCAGTTTTTGTACGAGCTTGGAGCTCTGAGCCATGGTTGTTGGCAAAGGAACCCTAGTAAAAATGATTTATGATTATCTCGACTAGAGCAAGTATTCGATGTGGTAAAAATACACTATAGATGAATGAGATGCCATATTAGGACTTGAGAGGAGTCAGGATCACAAAGTTGGTTTCTTAGTGAGTCGAAGTACCATAAGAAGCCTCTGGTACGAGTCAGATTTTGGTAGAGAACTTGGATAGAAATAGTGAAGCCGTTAGGTTACCAGCTGGTCACGAAGGTTCGTCGTGGATATTGTGGACGGTGAGACTTCTTAATGGAAGATGAAGTGTGATAGCTCAGAGGAAACAAAGATGTTAGATTGAGTTCTGAGTTGCACCTGCCTGGTGGCAGGTGAAGTTGACGAGTGTCAATGCCTCGAGCGAGTCTTAGGAGTTGAGTTTTGGACTTCTAGTGGCAGTTTGACCCTTCACTTATCATGTATGGACATTGAGGATGAGCCAGGATTCGGTATTTACCGTTGGATTATAGTTGACATTGGGGGACGTTATGTTCTTGTGTGTACTGTGGATAGATTTTGGACGTGGACCAGCACATCGGAGCCTCGGGTTGGAGACTGTATTGGTTTTCCATGGTTTTAGACTAAGGCCAGGGTGACTTTCGGGGACAAAATTCTTTAAGGAGTCTAAATTGTAACGACCCGTCCCGTAATCACAGGATTGTCACGAGATTATCAAGATTAAACAAGGATTGTTCGAAGATTATTGGAATGATTTGACATGAAATGACGATTTTTCCCCTAGAGGGGCAAAATGTTGACTTTTGACCAGGAAGGTTATTTACACGTGGATCGAGGTCCATTAACTAGATTGAGGAATTTTGATTACGTAGACATGCAACAGGTCGATTTTGGACATCGCACGGTGATTTTATGGGTAATGACAGTTTAATCGGATTTTATAGTTACACGTTTTATGAGAAGGGTTATTTTTAGTTCGTTGTTTGTGGGACCCAAAAATATCTAGGCTGGTCTATAGGATGAGTGACAAGTATCACTCACCCCATGGTCCATACCTTTACAACACCTCTCTCTTGTTTGAGCTCACCCGAATCCCTAACCCCTCCCCACCCCCCCCACCCCCCCAAAAAAAACCATTTCTACATCATCCCTATCAATCTGGCTTCTGCATGAAAGCAACCAAGCCTCCTTCCGAAAAGCAACTAAGCCTTTCTCTAGGAAGCACTTCAAAACTTTATCTCGAAAGCATTCAAGGCTTCCCCTAAGAAGCAACCAAGTCATCCTTCAGGAAGCAACTACGCATTCCTTTGGGAAGCGTCACATTTTCTGTGCAAGACGATAAGGCGTTTGTCATGCGAGCTTCTATGTCTTAGCCCTCAGAAACATCTATGCCTTCGGCCTCTAAAGATCTAGGCCTTAACCTCGTGAAGCACCTAAAACTTCATTCTGCGAAGCACCTAAAACTTCGTTCTGTGAAGCATCTAGGCATGTGCCCTGCAAATCAACTAAGCCTTCAATTCGTGAAGCATCAAATTCTTTGCCCTAAGAAGCATTCCAAGCCTTCTTTTGAAGCAAAACTCTTTCCTTGAAGAAAAAGTTAAGCCCTTCTCTGAGAGGAAATCTGAATCAAAGCCCCAACACTAAGTGAACATAGCTACATTGGAGGCATTTGAAAAAAAAAAGAAACAAAAGCCCTTCTTTGAAGGCAATGCAAAGCCCTTCTCTAGAAAAGCAAATAAAGCCTCCCTCTAAGGGAAACTATCGTCAAAATGCTACCGGTAAATACTCATGGCACTACAGTGGGGGCTTTTTAATAACCAAAAAGTCCCTTTGTTATAATAAAAAATGGGAAAAATCAAAATTCCAACACTTATAAAAAAATATCAAGGATTACTAAGTTGGAAGGCCAACATATTTCAATGCAAGAGATGTCACACTCTTGATTCAAGCAATTGAACACAAGAAACTTCTGCCTCCAAACGCCCACGAAGTCTTCAAGTTGCGGCTCTTGTTAAAGAGGCCTAGTCTTCAATTTGATGGAATTTTGGAGGGCACGCTATGGGAAATATGGCTCCGATTTCAACTTTCCAAGAACAAATTTAAACACCGCTTATTTCTAGCTTCATGAAATTAATCCACTTCGGCATCAGTGTGATTCATGAAGAGAGCTTCGACATCACCCTTAATAGGCTATTACAGTTTTAGCAATCCATGTATTCATGTTATTCACCGTGAGATCAAGGATCATTTATGTTGTTTCTTGCAATGAAGATGGCGCCAACATCTTCATTAGGTGTGCCAACTTTGTCACCATAGATGGAGCTTCCAATTTAATTTACTTCAAACTAGTCCAAAAATTTCGCAATAAACTTCATAATGGTCCATTTGACAACTTCCACTAAAGAATTTAGAGACTTGCACGTGTTGTCCTCCCTAATTGGATTAGGAAAATGCAATCTTGGTACCACCCCATCTAAAGCTTAACAGTGTAACGGCCCGTCGCGAATTTCGAGATTAAATTAGTGACTAATGAAGGATTAGTGAGATTAATTGGTGATTAGTTGAGCGAAATCGGACGGACGGCGCAAAATGACCGTTTTGCCCCTAGTCGTGGGTAAAATGTTGACTTTTGACTTAGGGAGTCAAATGTACGAAGACCGATGACCGTGACGTAGATCGGGACGTCACGAGTCCATAGACAGTCTGCACATCCAAATCGGATATCGAACGGAGAAGTTATGGTCACGGGAGTGAAATCGGGGATTTACGTCTCAGGATCCGATTAAAATATTAATTAATTTTGATTAGGAGATTAGTTAATTGTGGGGCCCTTGGATGAGTGTCACTCATCCCACTGGTGGCTTTTCCCAAAAAGTGGATCCAATTAAATAAATTAGTATTTTATTTAAGTTTTATTATTTTTATATTTTCTTTTCCCTCTCATTCCTCTCTCTTCTTCCCCGTGCACGACTTCTTCCTCTTCCTTCTTATTTTTCTTCAACTGTCAACACCTAAACACACAAGTCCATACCACCCCACTTCTCGATCATTTTCTGTGTTCTAATGAGAGACTGAGGACGGTGAGGCATTTGGACGGCCTGGATCACGGCGGCACGACGAGGGAACTGGAAACCTTAAACCGTTAGAAACCAAACTCAATCCTACATGAACACCCTCCAAACTTCATCTTTTGCTTACAAACCTTGAATGGAAGTTGGAGAGGGAGATGAGATGACCTCAACGGTGGCCACGGCAGCGCTCGCGACGGCGAGGTAAGCCCCAGACCTGAGAGCCCTGTTTTCGGGTCAAAAATGGTAGTTCGTGATTTATTTTGTGTTGATCAATCTAGTCAATCCTATTGTGTCCTAAGGTGCGAGACGAGTTCGCAGGGTTTGGATTCGAGGGAAATGGTGGCCGAAAACGAGAGATAACGACGAAGGGATTTCAGGCGTACTGTTCCTGCGACCACAGGTAATTTCCAACCTCTTTTTTCAATTTCTGGGTTGAGGGATCCCTTAGGAAGGATTAGACGATTGAAATGGAAGAAACGTGAAGCAATTTGGTGGTCGGACGGCAAAGAACCGACCGGGTCATGCTGCGGGTCTCGACGACCCGATTGCAAAACCCGATAGAGGCCAGGGATGACAGCTGACGTCATCCTGTCAGATCTGGACCAATAGGGACTGGACACATGGCACTGTCAAACTGTCCGTGATGACGTCATGCTGACGTCAGCATGACGTCAACATTGACTTTTGGGGTTGAATTTTCAGTGTTGACTTTGGGTTGACTAGGTACGTGTGAACAGTACTCAAGGTAGGCCCAATGTCATTTTAAAGGTTTCGATAATCCGAATCCAATGGTGGTGGTTTCGGGTTGATCGGAGATCTTTAGGTTGGTCAAATTGAGGTTTTTTACCTCGGGAAACATGTCCGGGATACGTTGACTTTTCCATAAAAGTTTAGGGTTCTTGTTATGAACTTGTTTAGGTTAGTAGTAACCCTTGGGTATGATTTGGATAGGTTTGAGAGTCCCGGTGAAAGTGATTAGCCCGGGGAGGCTTACGACATGCAAATCGAGGTGACACCGTAGGACTGTGTAACGAACCGTCCCAAAATTCGGGATTAGATTAGTAACTAATCATGATTAATGGAGGTTAATCGGTGATTAGTGGGGTGGAATCGGACGAACGATGCAAAATGACCATTTTGCCTCTGGTTGTGGGTAAAACGTTGACTTTTAATTCGGTCGGTGAAATGGACTTTGACCGATGACCGTGACGTAGTTTGGGACGTCACGAGTTCATAGACAGGTGGCACGTTCGATTCCGACGTTCATGGTGAAAGTTATGACGTTCGGAAGCCCACGGGCATTATCGTAATTTGGACGTTATAGGGGGAAAAAGTTGACTTTTTGTTTAAGAATTGATTTTCACACGACCCGAAGACCGTTAGGTTCCTATCGATGCCCCGAGTACAACGACAGGCGGCACGCGTGAAACGAAATTGGATGACCGAGTTAGGGGTCACGGAAGTTGGAGGGCATTTTGGTAATTTGTCAACTGAGGGCAAAATGGTAATTTTGTGCAGGGGTTATTGTTCAAACAACCGTGAAAACAGAGCCTGGACGCCGTGCTGGGTGGTGCTCTGATCAGGCTATTGTTTAAACGGCTTAGTGGACTGAACAGGGAATTGTTTAAGAGTTTTGAGGTATTGGACAGCATGGTGGCATGGGCTGATGCAAAACCAGAGCACGGGCAACCATTTTCTTCTTCTTTTTTGGGGCAGTTCGGGGCACAATTCACAGAGGAGCCAGAATGAATTCCCACGGGTGTTGGGGTCTTGTTCGATTATCAGAGTGCTGGGAGTGTTGCTGTGATTCATTTTGGAACCAGAGAGTGAGCTGAGAGTTGAGAGAACCAGCTCTGGGAAAAATCGAAAAATGGAGGGAAAATTCCAAATTTAATCTGTGAGCTGAGTTGAGCCAAACAAAGGTAAAGATTAGTCTTCTGAGTTCATTTCGAACTCGACCATACAAAAATTAAAGGGAACTGATCACCGTATGGCCATGAACGGAGGCCCCTGGTTTCAGAGATTTTCGAGCTTGAAGTCGACAACCTCCAGGTAATATTCCCTGAAATTGACAGTGCTAAAGTGTTCGTTTAGGTCTCTGGAAACTCCTGTCTAAGTTAATTTGGGAATGGGGTCGATTTGGGTGAGTTTCGTACTTCGACCCGTTTGGATGTTCGAGTTCGAGTTGATCGATTTAGGGCTAATGGAAGATAATTAATGAATGGGATCCTAAATTAACCTGATGAGAAATGATTTAGGTGGATTGAGGGGAGGAATCGAGTGAGTTTTGATAAGGATTTAACAGGGTTGTGTCGCGGGTTGAACAACCCGTATTGCAGGCTTGGCGGGTGAGAACGATGAGCTATGCAGGGGTACTGTAGCAGGCGCGTGGACTCACGCGCAGCCACTCACGGCGGCGCGTGAGGGCGTGTGGGTCCGATTTTCCAAGTAAGTCCAACACAACTTTTATCCTATACAATGTAACGAACATTCTAGCGTTGGTTTCGAATTTATCGGACACTGTTTCGATGTTATTCCGAGGATCCGAAGGTTTAGCTTATGTTTTTAATTAACGAATAATTCCCGAAAAATTATGAGGAATTGGTATGTTGTTATTTGAGACCTTAATGACCCTGGAATGTGATTTCGGACAGGATTCAGGTTTTCTGGAAAATGCCGGAAATTAAGGGAATACGTGCGGCGCGAAACCGAGCCTTAAGAATGGTGTGTGAGTGGACGTTGCTTTCAAAATTTAATGCATGCATAAATATTGCTATAATTTCTATGATTATGATTATGAACTGTGGTTGATTTCGATTTCCGAATTTTTACGTAGTTTGAATATGCTATGCGAGATTTCACGTATTTCGAGATTAGTTTCTCGTATGTTTTGGATGATGGGTTAACGACTGAATTTACAAGAAATGTGCATATGATGTTTTAAGAATGTTGTTTATGGTTGTGAGTGTGATTCATGGTGTTGACACGGTTTTCGAGATTTCTACGATTTTGCACGTTTTACGAGATTTGGGTTTTATTGTGATTTGATCATTGTTTGATGCTTGAATTTGGAATTTGAAATGAGATTTGTGACTTTGAGGATTTTAAAATGGATTTTGAAAAAAGTGATTTCGGGCTTGATGCTCGGGGCATAAAAGTAATTTTAACGAACGAGATTTCGATTTTCGGAAGTTTGAAAATGGATTCTTGGTTTGGGTTAGGGATGATACTTCCGGATGTCGGCTTACGGAATCATTATTGCGAATTCGAATTCGGGAATGAAAAAGGGGTTAATAAAGTGATTTGATATGATTATACATGCCCCGCGTTTAATGATGATTTGACTATGTCTGTGAAGTGTGATTTGGGGAATTGAATGTGGAAATTCGGACCATGGGTCCCGTTGCAAAAAATGTGATTTCGGGATGGATCCCGCATTGTTGTGATTGAAAAATGTTTTGGGTTTAAAGACCCGTTGAAAACTGTTTTGGGTTTAAAGACCCGGTGCTATTACTGGAGCACGTTTTGAGTTTAAAGACTCGGTTAATTGATGACGGGGGAGGGCCCTTAATGAGTTTAAAGACTCGTGAGTTTAAAGACTGGGCTATTGTGATACCCCCGAGGCCTATTGATTATGTTATGAGTTTAAAGACTCGTTAATATCCCGGGAAGGCCTAATTATGCGCATGGTTTTGAGTTTAAAGACTCGGGCGGACATGATATCCAGCAAAATGATTGACTTGTGATTCATTGTTAATTTCTGATGTTTCGGATGTGTGGGGCAGTCGCCCGGTTTTATGGTTGATTGTTTTGGATTATGTTTTGTTCTTGAGTTTGACTCGTGGTTTTGGGCTGAGGCCCGGTGTTTATGATTGCGGGCTAAGACCCGATGGTTGAGAAAGGAAAAATGATTTTGAGTTTCATACAAGTTTTCCTTATGTTGGAATTTGAAACACGAGTTTTCTTATGTTGAAAATGTTAACCGAGTGCGAAATGATTTTTTGTATGCATGCATTGGTTTTACGCGGAGGGTAAAAACGTCTTTCGTAACTGTTTTTATAAGCTGATATATTTTTGTCCACTCACACCTTTTGATTTTTATTGACCTTCCAGGTCGTGGCGCGTTGGTCGAGGCTGATCGAGAGGCGGAGGCATGAGTAAGCACGTGTGGCTATCCCTGGTCTGGCACGTACTACGGGTAATTTGGGGGATTTCAGTCGTTTTTCCAGGCGGGGAGCAGGACCGGGCACGGTTAACAATGCCCTATTTGGGGGCGGTCCTGTCAGTTTGGTATCAGAGTGCTAGGTTGCTGATCCTGCTGCCACATCATGCCTCCGAAGCGTAAGCCTCGTGCGCGACCTGGTAGTGAGACGAGTAGGCGAGGGTGTTTGGGACCTCGTGATAGATCTCGGATGAGATTGACCCTAGCTTGAGGGTCAGATGTCAGGTAGTGTACACTGTGAGCTGCGATTTGTTAGACATAGAATTGTGTGGGTCGCAAGGACGAACGAGACCGGTGGCTGGAAGGCCACATCTTGGGGCAAATTGTACTATCTCTTAGGCCCTATTGGTCGTATAGAATGTGGTTGAGCATTGGAAATTGCACGGGGACTGGGTATGTCGTTGATGACATGATTGGGTTGGTATGAGATTGGGCTCAGGAGAAGTCGAAGTGTGGATGTGGGACTCACGATGAGTCGGGATTTTGGGTTAGGAACGTGAGATGAGTCATGATCAGGTGTCAAGACTCGAGAAGAGCCAGAAAGGCTTACTGAGGACCGGTTGGCACTTTGAGGTTGTACGAGTGACGAGGAATGAAATAGGATTAAAATGAATGTGATGACTAGCTCTGGGACTGGTTCGAAGGTTGGCCTTGAAGGTTAAGCTTGGCCAGTAAATTCCAGGTATGTTTTTCATTTTTTAAGCCCATGGGTCGATTTCTGGGTGAGAGAAGATTTGATTGCAGAAAAATTGGAGAGAATTGGTTGAGAAATTAGGGAGACCAAACCAAGTTGTAAATTGGGTAGAATCATCAGTTATAGTCGTCGCGTGTTAACCTACGAGAGGTTGACGACGATGTAGTGGCACCACGTCATTTTGTCAGGCCACGTGGCAGACTAGGATTGGTGCCACATGGCAGACTAGGATTGGTGCCATGTGGCTACCTGTTAGAGGGTGTCACTTGTGACGTGGCAGAGGCTGACATCATCATGGACACGTGGTACGTGCCAGGTGATGACACGTGGCACCTATCGGGTGGTTCTATGTGGCAGGGTGTTAGGACTGTCAGATGTCAAGGTTGACGTCAGTAGTGACCATCATTGAACAAACTTTGACCAGTGCCTGTGGGTGCATGGGCACGAATTTTGAGGTCAATGGTGGTGGTTTCAGATTGATCGGAGATCGTTTGGTTGGTGTTTTGGATGTTTTTCTCCTTGGGACGAGTTTTTGATTTCAAAGTTTTTGAGTGACAGGACCCACCCCGATTATCGCCTCGATAATCGGGAAGCATCTTGCTCCCGTCTGACAATCGAACACAAAAGACCGGAAAACCAAATAAAATTACATCACACCCATTGTCAGACCAGGGAGATTAAACAAATACAACCGACTGGACATCAAGTCCATAGTTTCACAGAGCATAATATTACAAAACAAGATAAAGAAAAAATCCTACTATGTGAACTAATTACTCCACAACAGAAAACTTTATGCCTCTGCCTCTGCCTCGGCGCTAGCCCCCGAACTTGTACCATGACCTGGAGGGTAATTAAAACAACAAAGTGTGAGTGGACCAAAACAAAAGTTTACAGCAAACAGTTTAACGAAATCAGGATTCGCCCTCCAGTTTTATAACACACATGCATAACCAGATATTCGAAAACCGCATACTAAACATTTGAAATCTTTTTTTTTCCGAAACACATGGAAAACGTTACAGAAAACCGTCATAACTCATGTAAAATAATATAATATTAACAAAATCCAGAAATCGTCATTTTCGAATTTCCAATCAACCAAACCAAGTAACTGATTAAGTAATCACAATTAAGCCATTGGATCCATCCGAGTCTTTAAACTCAATATCAGGCCTTCCCGGGATATCATTGAGTCTTTAAACTCAAAACATAATCAATAGGCCTCGGGGGTATCATAATAACCGAGTCTTTAAACTCACGAGTCTTTAAACTCAATCCGGGTCTTTAAACCAAATTTTCAGGCCCGCCCCCGCCATCAATTAACCGGGTCTTTAAACCCAAAACTAGATCCAACAATCATACCGGGTCTTTAAACCCAAAACAATTTTATAAAGCACAAAAAACCAGGATCCTTCGTGATCCGTTTACTAGAAATAATTCCATAATCACGAATCGTCATAATAGGACTTACGTCCGGATTTCACATGCAATTTCTGAAATTACTTCACAAATATAATCAAAACATCATTAAAACGTAACATGCAGAATCATATCCAAATACTTCATCAAAACATCATTCATGCATAGGAGAAAATCGTAACCTCGAAATACGTAAAATGCGATAATCACCTCGAAAAATGTGAAATTATGTAAAACTGAAATATCATAGCATCATCATAAAATCATATATGAAAACATAAGATAGATGAGTAAAAATAGTCATGCATCTCGGTTTAGAAATCAAAAGTCCACTCACGGTTTTCGGACGCGTCAATCGCGCCCCATGCGCTCCTCGGTAGCTTCGGAAATGTCCGGGCCTGTAAAAACGTACAAGGAGGGTTACAAACATCCCCAAATAAGTCGTATGATGTTTCCTAATTTTTCCAGATTTTTCGACGTAATTAAACTTAAGGACCTAAACTTCTGAACCCTCGAAACTATCCCGAACGACTCCCGATCAACTCGAACTCTAAAGATAAAATGTTAAAAACATTAAAAGGAAGAAAACCTCAGTTGACCCTGACCGGAGATGAGGTCACACGCGCCGTCACTTGCCGCCCAAAGTGGCTGCGTGTGAAGGCCACGCGCCTGCTACAGTGTCGTCTCCCTCACCCGACTAGCCTGCTAAACGGGTCTGTTACCCGCGGCTCAACCCAGCCAGTTAACCCTCAATTCTCAACCAATTCCTTCCGTTTTCAATCCTAACATCTTCTATAAGCTTTTAACTTTAGTTCTATGACCTTGATTAACCTCGACTGTCCCTAAATCGATCAACCCAAGCTTGAACAGTCGAGCGGGTCGACGTCTGCAACTCACCCAACTCGGTTCCATTCTCAAATTAACTTCACATGGAGTATGCTAGGACCTAGAAGAACCCAAATGCACAACCAATTAGACTAGACCTGACCTGGGAGTCGTCGTCCTCAACACTGCGATTTTCCAGAAACTGGAACTCAGGTTCCCGGCCAACCAGTGCTCAATCCCCTTCAATTCCTTCGTGGTTGAGTTCGTAGAGAACCCAGAAGACTCACACGAACCTTGGTTTCATTCAAATGGCTTCACAATTTGATCTTTGAATTTCCCTCCATTTCCTAGGTTTTCCTCCCGACTCAGTTTCTCTCAGCTCTCAGCCCTCACTCTCGTTCCATATGAAACCCTCCACTCAATAGCACTCAGATAATCGACCAAAATGGGACGGCAACTCGTGGGAATCCTTCAGATGTCACTGTGCAGTTTGTTTCCCCCAAACAGACCCCATGATCAATTTTAAAAACTCACCCGTGCACTGTGTTCAGTCCAAACCACTCAGCCATGTTTCCAATATCCTTAATCCAATTAAACAAATCACTCTGTTCAGTCCACTCCAGGATTTAACAATTGGAATGTGCAGGCACTCAAGGCATGGCCGTGCATACGCTGTTCCACGGTGGTGAACAGTAGCCGCCGTGCAAATGACCAAAATGCCCTCAGTTGGCAAATTACCAAATTTGCCCCTCATCTTCCGTGACCCGTAACTTGGTCATCCGATGTCCGTTTCACACGTGCCCCCTGTTGTTGTACTCGGGGCCTCGAGACGAACCTAACGGTCTTCAAGTCGTGTGAAAATCAATTGTATTTCAAAAAGTCAACATTTTCCCCTAAGTGTCCAAATTACGGAAATGCCCTTGAACTTCCGAACGTCATAACTTTCACCTCGAGCGTCCGAATCGGACGTGCCACCTGTCTATGAACTCGTGACGTCCCGAACTACATCATGGTCATCAGTCAACGTCCGTTTGACCTTTCAATCAAAAAGTCAAAAAATTGACCACACCAAACACAGGGGTAAAAACGTCATTTTATTCATTATTTTACAATATTACATTTTCCGAATTTCCGGGGCGTTACATTGAGGGTTTATTGTATGGACTTATATGGGTTGTTAGTGACCCTCGGGTATGATTTTGACAGGTCTCGACGTCCAAGAGGCTTCAGATTAGCATACGGGTCGTGTTTTGAGTAAGCAGCAGTACGTGTGAGTGGACTTTTGTTAAGCCTGGGATATGGAATTATGGTTTGAATTGTTATTGATCTATACATGTGATTCCTCGATATTGGTGATGATTGTGATGTTGAGATGATGTGACTGTGATATGATGTGATGTGATGTGATTGATGACTCTCCTCAAGATGCCGATTAGTTGGACGGTCTAGGGCGTCGAGCTGGGCTCCATCATTCCCGAAACCAATATTGTGATTCATAGTCTCTGACGTCAAGCTGGGCTCTATCATCCCCGATATTGTGATTCATAGTCTCTGACGTCGAGCCTGGGGCTCCGTAATTCCTGAGACTAGGACCATTCCTCAGACATGAAGTCTGGGACTCCATTATTCCTAAGTCGATCCACACTCGGACGTCGAATCTGGGACACCATCTTTCTCGAGTGATATTAGCCTACCGGTAGTATACCTTGATATGATGATTCAGCATCAGACATCGAGGTTAATATGATTGGTTATTTTGATATGGTTGTGTTGGTAGGTTTGCTTTGGTGTGGATTTGGTATGACCTTATGTGGGGCAGGTTTTAGAATTTCTGATTTTCTAGTTACTGCACGTATTTTGAGATTGATATTTTATTCGTAAATTCGATGCATGCATAGCTTTCTTAAATGGAGGATGTAATAATCGATTTCGGAAAATGGTTTTTCCAAACCTTTGTTTTGTTCACTCACATTTTTTATTGGTTTTGATACCCTCTAGGTTGATCGCGGACACGGACTGTACTTAGGCTGAGGCATCACGTAGATTTGTGTACTCTAGATACCTTGTTTAGAATGCAGCCTTATCCCTTGCACTACATCAGAAAAGGCATATTATAGCGGGCCGAAAATGCTGTAATATCCTTTTACAGCGTTATAGAAAACATTGTAATAGGCAACGATGTAGTAGCGATGGCATCTACCACAATATTTTTAAAACGCTGTAGAAAGTTGATCTTTTATGGCATTTCTAAAGTGATGTTGTTAATGTTTTTACAGCGGTTTGAAAATGCTATGATAGGTTCTTACAACAGCACTTTTGGAATGAATAAAATTTCTAAATTTCTAATTGTTATTGCCACTGAATAATTTTCTAAATTTTCTTCTATAACTTCCTAGCATATTTTTCTACCATCAAATACAAAATACTTTCATAAATTCATTGCATAATATTAATAAAACAACACATTCAATCCAGAAATCAAATACGAAAAAACTTCATATCCATTATACTCAACATAAAGCTTCATAACCATATATCCATTGTATTGAACATAAAGTTTCATATCCATTCTACTCAACATATGGTTTTATATCCATAAATCACAAATTTCATAACTATAAAAGTATGGCATCAACCTTGTATACATAGACTATCATATATAGCTTAATTTGCTGCTAGTGTCCCTCCAATTCCATCACCCAAAATCCATGATACATATTCGAAGCTGCAAAATAATTTAACGACATCCACTGCAGAAAATGCACTAAATGAAACTGCAGAAACAGCATAAAAAGTGTAGAAAATATATTTGCATATGCAGAAAATTCTGAGAATGCAGAAAGTACAGAAAGTGAATATGCATCTAAGCAAAAACCGCAAAAAATGAAAAAAAAAATAATATGCTGAAAATAGTGTGCAGAAAATAATATGTAGAAATGCAAAAAAGGAATAAGCAGAAAGTGCAGAAAATGAGAAGCAGAAAAGAATATGCATCATTTCATGTACAAACAATTGAAAAATAAAGAAATACAATGTCACCTCTGAAAACCACATCCCAAAGTTCAAACCCAAAAAACAAAACAAACATGAATACTAAGATAGACATTTAAGCAATAGGTGAAGATGCCTATCCCACAACTAGCAGTAATCTCATTTCTGTCTTTTCATCTAATGCTTATCATATGAAATATAATGATCAAAACACCAAATCATCAATTCATTAAGTACCAAATCACCAACTTCAGCAAAAGCATGAATGTATCAATCATCAATTTGAGCAACTTCAGCAAAAGTAGTGATTCCGCAATTAATGAATTGATAATACCAGCTTTAACATTAATTTATCTATTATCAATTCACCAAGTTAACAGAAATCATCATTTCATCTACGAACAATTGGAAAATGAAGAAAATGCAATGTCACTCCTAAAAACTATCCAATGTTCTAACTAAAAAAACAAAACAAACATAAAGTACTAAGACAGACATTTAAGCAAGAGGTGAAGATACCTGTCCCAAACAAACATACTAGCTTGAGAATATTAGTTGTTCGTCTGTAGCCATATACATCAACCTGCAGAAAACCCATATTGTTACCATCGAGATAGAGAGGTAGGGGAAAAAATAAGCAAGCACACTGAAACTTGTAAGTATTTACCATCAAGTAAACTGTAGGGAAGAGAATGCTAACAGAACCAGCTTTGATACACATGTAACTCAATGTGTAAAGTGTTAGAAAATTAATCTTCCGCCACGCAATTGCTAACAATAAAGATGGAAAAAAGAAATAAAGAAACCAAGAACACAAAAGATTTAACGAGGTTCGGTCAAATAACTTGCCTATGTCCTCAGAGAGTTTTCTCCTTCACTATGAGAGAATACAAAATATAAGATTACATTACTCAAGTTTATACCCAACTCGAGCCCTTGTATCCAATAGGATACCCCTTGTACACCCTCTCTCAACCCGAGAAGATCACTTTACCCCAAGAGCTATAGACACTCTTTCACCTTCTCTTAACCGAGAAGATCACTCTACTCCAAGAGCTATACACACTCTTGAAGTGCTTAAGAAGATCACTCAACCCCAAGAGCTATGCACACTCTTGAAGCACTCACACACTTGTGATGTGTTCTCCTTGATGTTGAAATGTGGCCAAACTCTCCACCTTATATAGTGCTTAAGGCACAAGTTGTAGTTGTGTTTTTCCGATATGGGACATTTTCCTCACATTTCAACATCCTTCATTGAAGTCCATTCATGAACCTTCTTCAATTAATGTTCTTCTTCATGAAGCTTCCACATCAATTTTTTCCTACAAGGTTGAATGAACAATATCATGTACTTATTCCCAATACATAATCAAATTCCAATACATTAATAATTCACTAAGCAGGCATTAACTCAACATAAAGATCCTTGTTTATAGGCATGCCTGAAAAACAAAACCACAAAAGTTCGAACCACATCATTTAGTGATAAAAAAGTGTCAAAAATTACTACCAATGTACTCATCTAAGTCTAAACAAAAAATGAACACAAACTCATTTCCTTATTCCATAAGGATAAAATTCTCAATAGCCCAAGGATCAGGACTAGCCTAACAGATGAAGAAATATTCATAAGGATAAAATTAATCTTACACACATTTTCATACGTATGAGATAGGTCAAAAGAAAGAAATGATCGACTTTTAGAAAACAGATCAAATCAGAAAACTGACCTGAAGTTCCCTTCCCAATCAGAAAACAGATCTAACTTCTCTACTTGAAAGCCACCCCTGCACCACATACAGAAAGTTGATTAGTCTACAAAGTAGAAAACCAAAGGAATAAACTTTAGACCTCAGCAGTGTCGAGGAAAAATGCACATTTATTAGCCACCTTGATTAGAATTTGTGTCACATCCTCATAGCTAGTCACATACTCCTCAGTTAGATTCTCAACATACAATCCATTTTTGGGATCATCCATGATCTAGAATGATTTGAAGAAAAAAACAAGATACATTAAGCGTATTCATGAACCAAAAAAGGAAGTCAAAGCATTAGTGAAAGAATTAGTTAATAATCGAAATCTCCACCTCGAGGTTCCACATTGTTGATCAAGTAAAATTTTTATTTGCTCATTATATATCTGCGGTAAAGAATAAAAATAACAAAATACATTATATATATGTTATCCTACACTATAAAGAAAAAAAACAATGGAACTAGTAATTAAACTACAATAGATTAGATAGATTAAAAAGAACAAGAATAGAAAGAGACTTGATAGTTAATTCAAAATGTCATATGCATGCTTCAATTTCTGATATAATAACCTAAAATAGGATCGAACTTGGAAGCCAAACTTACCCTAAATATAAACAATGGTCAACTCTCAATCACAATTTCCCTGCACAAACAAAAATTCTTTGCAGATAACTAAAACTTTTAATGATAACTGAAAATTCGCAAATTCCATGTTTTATTTTGAAATATTGCATCCAATAAAAAACTCAACAAAGAGCTTCCATGTCCTAACATTAATAAAACCATTGCATTATGCCACATAATTTCCTAGGAGATCAGCAAATATATCATCATCATCATTCTCACAATTCTAAGATTTATAATGTGCTTCATTATCAACGTTTCAGCACATAAAATCAATTCACGAAAATGGTTTTCCAACAAAAGGAACCACATTTTGGTGTACTATTTGTCTCAATTCCAACACTTGTATTAGCACACACAACTGGAATCACATCCATACTTGATGTGATCGAATAAATAGAACTTTATAACCCAGTGATACAAATTGATAAATTGCTTAAACATATCTTATTTAAACATATATATGTACGCACCTCCTCGAACCATTTGCAGTGCCCTTTCTATCTTCTTCTGCTTCCCAATCCCTTTTCCAGTTCTCATAAGCATGATCATCAGTTAGTAATTGGTGCCAACATAGTGGACAAGAATTATGCCCATCCTGTAACAGCCAAAAACCCCAAATTAGATACTTGAAATTGGAACTGAGCGCATGCAATGAAACACATCAACGTAATAAAAGTTTATCAATGTTCAATTTTTCAACAAAAGTAATCAAACACTTAACTTCAAATCCTAGAATACTAGTCTCAAATCTTAAGTCATATGCATGTTGATCAAAACAACATATTTAGGCACAAAAGCAGCGTCCATGTTTTTTACCACATTTTATAGCATTACTAAACATGTCATTATTGGTATAAATGGTAACATGAAGCCTATATCTTAGCTACTGGTATAAATGGTAATAGGGGAAAAAATTGAAACAGAACTTAAAGTCTTCCATGGCATTATTAAACCTAATTCTATATGATGAATCAGAATTTCAAACAACACCTAACAATCAAACATGTCAAGCACATTGCCACAAAAAGAAACCAAAAACAATTCCAGTGGAAAACTAGGAACTAATTAATAGTGGGAGATGAAATAGCAGTCATAATATAATGAATCATGTTCAGTGAGAAATAACATCCAACATTCATTTGGGCAAGAAACACTGTTGTAAGTCACATATTGGTGACAACGTTGACAGTCCAGAAAAAAACACAATGAATTAGACCAATATCAGACAGAAAAATAGCACCAAAAGAAATATAATGAATTAGACCAATATCACACATAAACAAATGCTCCAAAGGATTTCACATCAATTAGAGAGATAAAATGGGTTTGATAATTGACTAACCTTCATGACAATACAATCCTCCAATTCACAAAATTTGGTCATATACTCTCGCAAGCATTCTATATCAATATCCCACGGAATGCACAAAACATCAAGTTAAGCATCTCTAATATTTTAACATTTTTTCACAAAATAATTAAACGCATCACTGGATTCAATAGGTATAATCGTTTACAATAATTAACATTTAATCAATCAATCAAACCCATTACAAATTATATCTGTTGATGCAAGAAATGATCAACTTAGTCTTGCCTCATTGATCTCTTTGGTTGCACTTCTCGGGATATTATGACCTGCACAGGAAGAGGGTGAATGCAAAGGGACACCGGTGTGGTGCCGGCCTAACAGTCTCCGATGCTTAAACCAGTTTAAGCGGGAAGGTTACTGTAGCAATTTAGGCAGCGTGAGGGCAAGATAGTCATTACCTTTTGGAGGGGGATGCCCTTGTATTTATAGTAGCATTGAATGTGTTTGTTGGTGTTTGTCAATATGGGATAAATGTTGTTGTTTTTAGGAGGCGCCAGGTGTCCTGTGGTGGTCCTGGGCAGCATTTATGACTTTTCAGTGGGTCCGGCCGACCAAATCTGTTCTTCTTAGGTCGCCCTGGGCTTGTTGGCGTCATTTGAGGCTTGCTTGGTGGCTGGCCGACCAGATACGGGGCAAGTCAGTTTGGACCCTAATCAAGCCGACTAGTTTGGGTATGAACAGAAGTCCCCCAAGTCGTTGACTGAGACGGATTGCCTCGGTTGAGGGCTTCTATTGTGATTGTCGGCCTGTCCTGGTGTACAATATGTCAGCCCCAGTCCCCCAAGCCTTTAAAGGAGGGGAAAAGCCGAGGGATAGGGGAGTTAAATCTCGTTTTGGACGGATCATAAGTAGGTGGACAATCGGCTTGGGAGATGTCCTCAGGCCGATCAGGTGATACTTGGATGTCATGGTGAGTGATAATCATCTTTGTAGGTCAGCTTGCGCGGACCCTCGCACGATGAGGTGGCCGATCGGCCTGCGAGATTTCATCAGGCCGAACACATGCCACTTGGATGCCAAGTTTAGTGGGTGTCGCCTTGGTCGGTCAACTTGTGCGGACACTCGCACGATAAGGTGGCCGATCGGCCTAGTAGATGTCCTCAGGCTGATCACATGCCACTTGGATTCCAAGGTGAGTGCTCGTCACCTTGGTTGGTCAGCTTGCGTGGACACTCTCGCACGATGAGGTGGCCGATCAGCCTAGAAGATGTCCACAGGGCGATCACATGCCCCTTGGATTCCAAGGTGAGTGCTCGTCACCTTAGTCGGTCAGCTTGCGCGGACCATCGCAAGATGAGGTGGCCGATTGGCCTAGGAGATGTCCTCCGGCCGATCACATGTCCCTTGGATGCCAAGGTGAGTGCTCGTCACCTTGGTCGGTCAGCTTGTGCGGACCCTCGTACGATGAGGTGGCCGATTGGCCTAGGATATGTCCTCAGGCCGATCACATGCCCCTTGGATGCCAAGGTGAGTGCTCACCACCTTGCTCGGTCAGCTTGCGGACCCTCGTACGATGAGGTGGCCAATCGGCCTAGGAGATGTCCTCAGGACGATCACATGCCCCTTGGATGCCAAGGTGAGTGCTCGTCACCTTGGTCGGTCAGCTTGCGCGGACCCTTACACGATGAGGTGGTCGATCGGCCTAGGAGATGTCCTCAGTTGCGTTTTGAATGTTTGTAGTTATCGAGGTGACCTTATCACTGATCGAGATTGTGTGTGACGTTTGGACTGGCCGACCATAGTTATAATGGCTAGTTTTTTTAACCGTGGTTAATGTGTGATGGTATAAAAGGATTGGAGAAAAGTTCACTTTTCACTTTGCACCTAAGTGAATTTGGACTGTTTTTTAGAAGAAAACACTAGGCGATTTCCGGTGAGAAGTAAGGCGATTTCCGATCAAATCATACGGCGGTGGCAACGGTTAACTTCTAAGAAAAACAAGGTATGTTGGTTTTGAACTAGTAATTTTGGATTCAAATGACTATTTTGGCAAGAACATGGGATGGACACGTATGCATGTTTGTCCTTTGGCCTCTTGATTGTCTAGGTCGGTCAGGAAATTGAGTCACATTTATTTCCCTTCTTAGGACCTTTTGATTTTCATATTTGTAGATGTCATCTAAAGATTCTCAAGGCATGGACAATCGGTCTGGGAATTCCTTCGAGGATGATTCAATGGCATCGGCCGAGCAGATTATAGTGGATGTGGACTCAGATGATCAGACCGGGGTCTTTGAAGGCATACCAGTTTTGTCCGATTAAGGTAGGGAAAAGAAATAGTGGGGACGAATGATTAGGACGCGACATCAAGGCCGATGGTGATCGAGATTGACGTGGATGCAGCCGTGAGAGAAGTAACCGTGGCTACTTCAGTTTACCATATTGAGCGGCAGTTGAGTACGATCAGGTGGGACGACGTACAGGCCTATAAGGAGGCCTTCCGTATTCCTGATTCGGTGGTTATGAGGTTGGTCGGTGATAGGTATATGCCAAGTGATCCTCTGGAGCCGTGGACCACATTCCATCCCGATGGGTTCACTCATGGGGTCGTCCTGCCCCTTCACCCGTGGATCCAGAATATAGTGGCTCAATTGGGTGTAGCCATCGACCAGATTAACCCAAACACGTGGATCGCGCTTACGGGGGTCTATACCATCTTCAAGTTGGCCAGCAAAGGAGAGCTGACATGGGGTCACTTGAACTGTCTCTACCAGTTTCGTAGAGATAAGACGGGCTGGGTATATGTAGAGGCAAAGGATAGGAAAGCAAGAGGGTCGTTCACTTGGGATATGCCGACATCCCAGAAAGCGTGGAAGCATTGATTCGTCTTTGTTTTTGGAGGATGGGAAGGTGTCCATCTGACCGAGAGTCAGAGAAAAATACCGAGCACCTATCAGTCCAAAGGTGTGGCCGATGGGGTTTTTTTTTTTTTGTTAACGGCCTAGGTAGTGTTGTGTTTGGGTGTGGCAATGTATGTAGTGCCCTTACTAATGTGTATGTTTGCTTGTTTTGCATAGGTTTTCAAGTGTCGGAGCTTGACCGAGAAGGAGAAAAACGACTGTTTGGCATTGTTCGAGAAGTTCGATCGGTCAGAAAGGAGTCGATATTTTCTTCGGCTTCCGCACAACTTGTTGAAGGTCAGCTTGATATCTGAACTACGTAAGTATCTAGTTTTATTCCTTGTGAAAGATGTTGGTCTATGTTGTATTGATTCAGTAGATAACGAATGTTTGTTGTGTTGTTTACCAACCCCTCCGGACTATGTACTTGCTGCAGTCACCCAGTGTTCGAAAATGGCCAAGATCCAGAAGATCATGAAGCAGGCTGAAGACGCCAAGGCAGAGGTGTAAAGGCCGGGGCCTCAACAAAGGTGGACTTTCGTCAGCCTTTGAAGATAAAGGCGGGTGGGAAAGTGAAGACGAAGCTCACCCTTGCCGATTCAACCAGTCAGGCCGAGGCACTGGTGTTGTCTGGTGATGTTGACATGGCTATAATGGAACCAATACAGCCGCTTTTCTCAATTCCTCCTGCCTCGTTTAGTGTAAAACGGGCAACGACGTCGAGTGCAAAGGTCGCAGGGGGTTCACCGCAAATTGTCGAAATCGATGATGCGACCAAGCAGAGGAGAAAATTAGTGGCCGACGCCAGGCTCCGCAAGAAAAGGAAGCTGGCCGAGAGGTGGGAGGCAAAAGAGGCCAAAGATCCGGAAGACTGAGCCCTGAAGAAGAAGCAAGACGAGATAGAGACGTTGGAGCTTGTGCGGAGCATGGTGGTTCCTTCCGAGCCTTCGTTGTTGGCAGGGAGGAAAGTCCCCAAACGTCCGAAGAGGCCGACTCTCGACTCCTCTATCAAGTCTTTCTTCGTGAATGCCGGGAGGGAACCTGACTTGGTCAAGACGACTGAGGTGGACAACAGTTGGAGGCATCTCTCGACCGCCTTTCACCCGTCTCAACTGGACTTCATGAACACCGTCGTTTGGGGGGTCCTAGTATGAGTTGGGGGAAATAATCGACCTTCAGCCGAAGGACTTTGCTGACCGTTGTGACAAGACAATGCGTCTCGGCTCCCATGTAAGTTCCATGTTGGTTGTACTTTTATTTCTATTCATTTTAATCATGCACTGACTTGGTCTACTTTGTTTTAGTTTCTCGGCGAAGTTTTCTCCACCTTCCACCATGCAAGCATCGTTCGACAACAAGCCATGGACTTGAAAATGGAAATGGAAGGAATGGAGCATGCACTGGCCGACCATCAACGGTTATTTAACCAAGCATTGGAGGCCAAGGCTGAGTTGGAGCTAAAGGTGAAGGCGATGGAGCTGGAGGTGGTTGCGAAGGCCAAGGAAGCAAGGCGGGTGCAGGCAGAGTTAGAAGAATCCAAGGTCTGCTTGGTTAAGCAATAGTCGGCCAATGCCAGGTTGGCCGGCCCACTAGTTATGGCGAAGAGGGTCGGCATTGAGGAGTTCAAGGGGTCGAGGGAGTACGAGAGAGCATTCATGAAGTTCGGAGCGGCCCTTGATGATGAGTTTTATAAGAAATTGCTCCTCTCGAACCCTGGCGTTTCGATTACCTTCCCCTGGCTCAAGTCCCCTCATCGGGTCGACGATTACCTGGATGAATAAGGAAATCCCCTTCCTGACGATGACAAGGAGATGACGCTAGAGGAACTGGCCGATGATCCGGAAGTCAACCCTGAGGAGGGGCCGACGACCGAGTCAAAAGAGCATTCGGCAGAGGAGCTGGAAGCTGAGGTCCAAGAAGGTCAGTAAGTAGTCTAAGTAATTCGACCATTAGCCTTGTAACCTCTTGTCTTTGTAATTTGGCCGTGAGCCTATGTAATATGAACCGTTTATTTTGAATAAAATGAGTTTTTGGCAATTGATATGTACTAGTATGAACTGGAGTTTGGATAAAAAAAATGGTACAAGTGTAGTTAACTAGGATGAAAATGATTAGGCACTTGAATCCTTATATCGGCCTATAATGTCGGTTAGTAAAGTGAGACTAACAGAAAACAAGGATTCCAACCGAAAGAGGAACAAGTAGATTATAGAGAGCTAAGTTAGACCGATGGCAAAACGATCAGTGTGGTGTGTAATTGGTTCAAATAGAGGCCGATAAAGTGGGAGTTGGTAAATGACCCACTGGATCTTTTGTGAGGTGTCGGCCATTTTATACCGACCGTATTCGTAATGTGTGATGCACAAACCGAGAGCTTAGCCCTTCGGAAAGGGATTAAGGAAAGATAGAAAATTTGAGCATGAAAACGACTATCAGTGAATTTCATTCATAGATGGGTCTGGGGATGCCAGAGCATAATTACAAAAAGAGGTGGTCGTGGGCCGTGCACCTTGCGGTGTTTTACAATAATTCATCTGTAGTAGTACTTGAGGTGGTCTACTTTCCAGGGATGTTGAAATGTCTTCCCTGTAGAAGTCTGAAGCTCGTATGTTCCCTCTCGACATACTCTTGATGCAGTGTATGGTCCTTCCCAGTTTGGGGCGAAAGTCCCTGCTACTTTGTCTCTCGTGCCAAGGTTGAACTTGCGGAGAACCAAGTCCCCCACTCTGAAACTTCTATGTCCAACCCGGGAGTCATAGTATCTTGCCACCCTTTGCTTGTAATCCACATTCCTCATGTTGGCTTGATCACGCCCTTTTTCCAGGAGATCGAGGTTGAGTGCAATCTGCTGGTTGTTGGTGTCCGGGTCGTACGAGATGACACAGTATGATGTCTCTCCGACTTCCATGGGGACAACGGCTTCAGTTCCGAAGGTTAGGGAGAAAGGCGTCTCATTTGTGGCCTTATTGTACGAGGTACGATAAGACCAGAGGACGTCGCTAATGATGTCTACCCATTTGCCCTTGTCTTCATCTAGGCACTTCTTGAGGTTGTACTTGATGTTTTTTGTTCACGGCCTCCACCTGGCTGTTGGATTGAGGGTGTGCAGGTGATGTAAAGAGAAGCTTGATGTCGTATGTCTGGCAGAATTCCCTAAAGCAATTGCAGTAGAATTGCTTCCCATTATCGGTCACGATAGTGTGCGGAATCCCAAACCGGCAGATGATGTTCTGGTAAACGAAAGACTCGATCTGAGCTGCTGTAATTGATGCAAGGGGTTTCACCTCGGCCCATTTGGTGAAATAGTCCACTGCCACCAAGTGGAAGTTTACTTTCCCCTTTCCCGTAGGCATCTGTCCAATCAGGTCGAGTCCCCACTGTGAAAAGGGCCAAGGGCTTATCATGGAAGTGAGGTGTTCGGCTGGTAAGTGAGGAATCCGGGCATGCCGCTGACAATTGTTGTATTTCTGCTTGAGAGTAGTGGCATCAACGAGCATGGTTGGCCAAAAGTAGCCCTGATGGAATGCCTTGTGTGCCAAAGTACGTGCGCCCGAATGGTCTCCGCATATGCCCTCGTGCATTTCTCTAAGAACGTAGTCCCCCAGTTCTGGTGTAAGACACTTTAAGAGCGAGGTGGTAAACCCTCGCTTGTAGAGGTGTTTGTGCTGAATTGTGTAGCGGGTAGCTTGCCTTTGGGTTTTCTTGGCCACCAACTTATTTTCAGGGAGAGAGCCATCCTGCAAGTAGGCCTTGATGGGCTCCATCCAGGTTGGGCTAGCGTTGATTGTGTATAAGGGGTTTGGTCTGGTGCTAGGCCTATGCTGGACTTCGTGTCAGGACCCGTCCCAAATATCACCTCGATACCCGGGATGAACCCTGCTCCCGTCTGACAATCACACTTACAGTACCAAAACATGACCTTAATACAACTATAAGCATAACTATCAGACGAAGGAGTAAATATATACAACAGTAAGCCAGAGCATAGTTCTACAAAATGGGCACCAAAAGTCCTACAAGTCTAAGTCCGCAACGGAAGAACGTCGGAAGCTCTATGCCTCGATATCTGCCTCAACGTTCACCCCAGCGCTATCACCACGACCTGGAGGGAATTTGAAAAAAAAAAGAAGGTGTGAGTGGACCAAAAGGAATAAAATTTTTTAAAACCGTTTACCATCAAATCAAAGTAAGGAAATATAATCATTTGTTCCCTCCGGTTTAAAACCAGGCATGCCCAACGAAGTATTAGAAAAATCATAATATGAAACATCATAAGAAACAGAAACACTATAAAACCTCATAAGAAACAGATACACTAATAAACTGCTATAGAAACCAGAGCATATACATCAAACCACTTTTTCCGATCAAACCTGCTGGACCTATCCGAGTCTTTAAACTCAACCAGGCCTCACATATAAATCCGAGTCTTTAAACTCCCGAGTCTTTAAACTCAATAGGCCTATGGGGGTAATATCGTAAATATCCGAGTCTTTAAACTCCCGAGTCTTTAAACTCAATCCGGGCCCGTCCCCCATCAATCAATATCCGGGTCTTTAAACCCATATCCAGATCCAGCAATTCCAATCCATTTCAGTGTAAAACCATTCTGAAACCCATCACCAAACTCGAATTCGGAATCCCTAGTTCGAAGCCCTTCCGGCGTTCAGAACCGACATTCCGAACCCAAATCCGGAAAAAGATCCATGATCATAACAAAATCATAGGAAAATCCCAAATCATATTCCACAACCTATTTACCATCACCAGAAAACGTTTTTAGGTTGAATTTCTGAATTATAACATCAAACTCTGAAAACCCGCTTTTTCTCGAAAAACGTGCAAAATCCCGAAAACGTCTCGAAAACGTGCAAACATCTCAATCACATATAAACACACATAAAAAGCATAAAACATTAATAAAAACAGTTAGGCATGCTCGGAAGTAAGAAAGAGTCCACTCACAGTTCACAACACGTCACTCGCGCCCCGTGCGCTCCTCAACCGTCTCTGGTGTCTCCCGTCCTGTCAATAGATACCAAATAGGGTCACAATTATATCACGGATACCTTCCCTATTTTCCCCAATTTTTCGAGAATTTAATAATATTTTAATCCTAAACCCTAAACCGTACGGATTCCCGAACCATCCCGTAACACCGTCCGATTAACCCGAAAACTATACCATTGGATTCGTTAGAACATTTAGGACTAAACTCATGTTGGAAGCTTGGCCGGATTCCTCCTCACGCGCCTCCACGCGCCGCCCAAAGTGGCTGCGCGTGGGCCTCACGCGCCTGCTACAGTGCCACCGTCTTCCTTGCTCGAACCCGGTTCGCACCAGACGGCAACCCGGACCGGCGAGAACCGTTCTCCGCCGTCCGGCCACCATTTCCCTTCCTATCTTCACCTAAAGCTTCGTCCATTCTCAGGGAATCCATCCCCCTCACTCTCTTGGCTCGACTCAACCCATAGCTTCACAACTGAAGCTCGAAAGAAAAACCAACCAATCCTCTGTTTTTCTTTCCGGCCACTCCGCACTTCCCCCTTCACGGTGGTCATTCCAAACTCCTCCCACGACTTCACTGAACCACACACAACTCACGAAATCCCTCGACTCACCCTCCAACTCCACGATTTTCCGTTTGAAAATCACGGCTAAACAGGGTACAGAGTACCCGCCGTCGAACCACCTCCCACCGTGAACTTCCCGTCACGGCAACCACCACAAACGACTCCTAGGACCTCCCTAAACCACACTTCACTCACCAAACCCTTCGATTCTAGCTCTAGGTCCACGACTTTTGAAATGAAAATCCACAAAAAAAACAGAGCAAAAGAGGTTACCTTCGATTCCGACGCCGCCGTGAGAACCGTCACCCACCACGGTGCTCGTGGGACTCCCCGTAGCCTCCTGAGTCTTCTAGTGGCTTGAATCGGTCCACCACGCAACACAACAGTCACCACCGTCCACTGCCTCCTCTGTTTCTTCCAAATATCCAACCGTCCACCACGTTGCCTCCGTGCACGGTTGCAGCCCCAAACTGTGATCACCAGCACCGCCTAGCTTCACTGTCTCTCTCTCAACTCACTCTTCAATCTCCCTAGCATCGAAATCAATCACCGCCTCACCCAACTCTTCTCTCTGTTTTCTGTTTCCTTCGAAGGTGTGCACGGTTCAAATGGGGATAACGTGTGGCCGTGCACACTTGAGAACGTAGTGGAACCATCCAGTCCCCTGCACGTGTCCACCAACCATAGGCCAGCCCAAAAAATCTCTGCCACCTGCCCTTATCTGATTGGGCTGAGGGAAAATGACCAAAATGCCCCTCCTGCACAAAATTACCATTTTGCCCTCAGACTTTCCAGACCCGTATCTTTTCCGTCCGACGTCCGATGACAGCGTGCCGCCTGTCGTTGAACTCAGGACATCGAGACCTATCCAACGGTCCTCGGTCTACGTGAAAATCACAAATCCTCCAAAAAGTCAACATTTCCCTTATTGACTCAAAATTACGGTAACGCCCCCAACCTTCCGTACATCATAACTTTTCCTCCGGTTGTCCGAATCGAACCTGCCACCTGTCTACGGACTCGTGACGTCCTAAACTACGTCACGGTCAAGGGCTAACACTCATCCAATCGATAGTACCAAAAGTCAACTTTTCGTTTACTATTCACAAGGGCAAAATCGTCCTTTTTTACAAAACTTCACAAAAATTACATTTTTACCCTTCCAGTAGGTACAGGTTGTTACACTTCGACCAAAACGCGTCTTCCTTCCTTATCGTCCAGAGACGAAGCGAGTCGGGAAACGGCATCAGCATGGCTGTTCTCGGACCGCGAGATTTTCATAACTTCAAAATTTATGAACGGCCGAAGGAGTTGTTTGGCGAGGGCCAGGTAGAAAGCCATGGACTCATCTTTGGCCTCGAAGTCGTCGTTGATCTGGCTGACGACTAGCTGGGAATCGCTGAAGAAGCGCAGCTACTTGGCCTCCATGTCTTTGGCAAGACGTAGGCCAGCTAGTAAGGCCTCATACTCTTCCTCATTGTTGGAGGCCTTGAAACTGAACCAGAGAGCATATTCGAGCTTTACTTGGTCGGGAGATGTAAGTACCAGACCTGCACCCGATCCGTTGTGGCAAGCTGAGCCATCAATATACAGCGTCCAACACGAACGCGTGGGATCGATGGGGGAGACGGTGGACTCAGCTGGTTGTTCCCTAGCGAGAGATTCTCCATGAGCAGCGCTGTCAGGCGGCATGCACTAGGTGCGCTGGTAGGAATAGTCTGCAACGAAGTAAGCCATGGCCTGCCCTTTTTCTGCGGTTTAGGCCACATAGTTGATGTCAACTCACTGAACTCGATGGCCCATTTGATGAGCTTGCCCAAGGTGTCGGGTTTCTGGAGGACTTGTCGGAGAGGTTTTTTGGTGATGACCTTGATTACGTGCGCCTGAAAGTATGGGCACAGTCGCCTTGCAGTTACCACCAGTACGAGTGCCAACTTCTCCAGGTCGGGGTATCCAGTTTCGGCATCTTGGAAGGCCTTGCTGACATAGTAGACAGGATTCTCAGCCTCTGCCCTCCGAGTGACCAAGACTGAGCTAACTACGGAGGTAGATACTGAGAGGTAAACAAAGAGGTGTTTGCCCATCTCCGGTCTAGTTAGGAGTGGTGTACTGCTTATGTACCGCTTGAGCTCCACAAATGCCTTGTTGCATTCTTCCATCCAGGTGATCTTTTTGCCATTGCCCTTCAGTGCCTTGAAAAAGAGGGTGCATTTGTCAGTTACCTTGGAAATGAACCGGGTGAGTGCCGTCACTTGCCCTGTTAGGCTTTGGATTTCTTTGTGTGTTTGAGGGGGTTGCGTGTCCATGATGGCCTTGATTTTCTCTAGATTGGCCTCAATTCCTTGCTGGTTGATTATGTATCCCAAAAACTTGCCCGAGCCTATGCCGAAAACGGACTTTGCGGGGTTAAGGTACATTTTGTAGTCGTTTAGGACCTTGAACATTCTGGCCAAGTTGGGGATATGTTTGTCCGCCGTTCTGCTTTTGAAAAGTATGTCATCCACGTAAACCTCCATAGTTTTGCCAATCTGGCCGGTAAACATGAAATTGACGAGGCGCTGGTAGGTTGCTCCCGTGTTTTTTAGGCCAAAGGGCATGACGTTGTTGCAGTAGATACCTAGGTTGGTCCGGAAGCTGGTGTGAATTTGGTCCCCCGGATTCATGAGGATTTGATTATAGCAAGAGTAGGCATCCATGAAGCTGAGCAGTTCGTGCCCTGCTGCAGCATCCACAAGCATGTCGATTTTGGGAAGGGGAAAACTGTCATTCGGGCAAGTTTTGTTCAAATCCATAAAGTCAATACACATCCCGGGGGATTCTTGACGAGGACCACGTTGGCGACCCACGCGGCGTAGATTACCTTCTGAACGAAGTGGATTATGCTGAGCTACTTAATTTCGGCCTGCATGGCCAGTTGTCTCTCTGCATCGTAGTTTTGCTGCTTCTGCATGATCGCTTGAAAGAGGGGTCGATGGTGAGCTGATGGCAGATCACGTCGGTGGAGATGCCAGACATATCTACGTAGGACCATGCGAACACTTCGGCATTGTCCTGGAGGAACTTGATGAGGGCAGAGTGGATGTTGGGCTTCAGTTTTGAACCTATTCGAACCTGGCGGTCCTTGTGTTCGTGGGAAAGAGGGATTGTCTTTGTCTCATCCACGGACTCGGCTTGGGCCATATGCGCCAGGTCACGAGGGTCTTCTGAGGAGCTGCCCCGGAGTTCTTCCATGTACTTGGGGTCCACAGAGTCGTCTCCGAGTGCCGACTCTATGACCGAGAGCGTCTCCGTCGCCTCAGGAAAGCGCTGGTTTGTTTTGGTGAGTGTGGTTGCATAACATATCCGGGTGGAGAGCTGGTCTCCTTGCACCTGGCCCGTTCCAGAAGGTGTTGGGAATTTCATCAAAAGGAGATGTGTTGATACGATGGCTCACATCTGGTTAAGCAGGCCCCGATCGAGGATTGCGTTGTAAGCGGTCAGGCAATCGACCATGAGGAATGTGGTCAGTATGGTGGCAGTTTGAGGTTCGGTGCCCATGGTAATCGATAGAGTGATGATACCCCTGGGCAGAACAGAATCACCTGAAAAACCAAGAAGGGGCGAGACCTTGCGATCCAACTCCTTCTCGTCCAAACCCATCCTTTGAAAAGCATCCCAAAAAAGTATATTGACCTAACTGCCGGTGTCGAAAAGGATTCGGCCTACGTTGCAATTTGATAATAATGCTCGGACAATTAGAGGGTCGTCGTGCGGGAACACGATGCCTCTTTCTTCTTCCTCAGAAAAGCTGATAGTTTGCCATCCAGTCTTTGCAAATTTACCGAGTCGGCTGGCGCCGATACTAAGTACTTGTTGGCTTGATTGTGAAGCTCTATGGAAGTCCTTTTTTCCTCCGTTGGAGGTGATGGGAGAGGATAGGGTTGGGCCTCCGCTGATGGTGTTAATTTGAAGGCGTGCCGGGGCAGCCTGCGCTCGAGGCAGAAAGTGATCGAACCTGTCTTCGCGGACTAGTTGCTCAACGATGTCCTTGAATGCGATGCATTCTTCAATGGTATGACCATTACCTTAAATCAGGAAGAGGGCGCCAATCTGGTGATGTAAGAAATTATCAACTTAGTCTTGCCTCACTGATCTCCTTCGTTGCTTCTTTCAGGATATTTTGACCTGCATAGGAAGAGGGTGAATGCAAAGGGACACTAGTGTGGTGTCGGTCTAACAGTCTCCGATGCTTAAATCAGTTTAAGCGAGAAGGTTACTGTAGTAATTTGGGCAGCGTGAGGGCAAGATTGACATTACCTTTTGGAGGGGGATGCCCTTGTATTTATAGTAGCATTGAATGTGTTTGTTGGTGTTTGTCAATGTGGGATAAATGTTGTTGTCTTTAAGAGGCGCTAGATGTCTTGTGGTGGTCCTGGGTAGCATTTATGACTTGTCAGTGGGTCGGGCCGACCAAATTCGTTTTTCTTAGGTCGCCCTGGACTTGTTAGCATGATCTGAGGCTTGCTTGGGGGCTGGCCAACCATATACGGGGTTGGTCAGTTTGGACCTTAATCAGGGCGACCGGTTTGGGTATGAGCAATATCCATAGAATACTTTATTTAGACAAAACCTATTTCACATGGTGTGGCGAAATCGTTAATTTAGACGAAACCTGTTTCACGTCTCTAGTGTTCTTAACCTAAAACAAAAAATTAACCACAAATCTTAATAAATTAATTAGAATATGTACAGATTTAGAAATGGAAAAGAAACAACCAAATAGATATGGTTGTGAAGGAAGGAAGAAAAAGTCAGAGACGGCTCTATATGGAAGAGTTGATCCCTAGGAATGGTTTTTTCTTAGAAAAATGAGAGACACTCGACGCTGACGGAGATCAACCAAAACTGAGAGGCTAAGAACCGAGAGAGCCTGAGATGAGATAATCGGGAATCAGAGCAACATGAGCATCTGCACAAAGAGAGAGAGGATGAGGCTGAGAACTATTATCACAGAGACTGAGAGACAAACATACGTGAGAGACCTCTAGCAGAGCGAGAACCCAGAGAGGCTAGGTCTGATTTTTGTACCCCGCCCTCATTTTTGTTTTCCCTCACTAGATAGCCGCACGTTTTGTAACCTTTCACAGCGTTTAGGGGGATTTTTTTTTAAAAAAAAATTCACATTTCATGGCACTTATGCAAAAGTGTTGTAGTCCAATGCTGTAAATGATACATTTTATTGTAGTGTTGTCTGACACGTGGTAAGTATGCATTTTTAAATTCCGAGGGTACTTTGGTGATGTCGCATGATGTGTTAGAAGGAAGCAGGTCCTCCCACGCTAATCGAGGGGGATTATGGGGAGGGTCTTGTCACCCCAGCTCGATGTCTTAGACTCAACAAACAACCAACAAGCATCAACACATATAACCGGCCCAAGTCCAATTTACAGTCAACGTCGCAGTTCACATCATCTATACCGAGACACACATACTCATATCACATCTCAAGCAGAACCATCATCATCATATCTCAAGTTCACCATTACCAAGGAATCACAAATTTATCACACCCATCAATTTCATATCCAAAACCTTATTCCAAAAACCCCGGCCTAAGCCCAAAACCAAGTTATACACTGTGCCTCGTAAAATGTGCATAGAAATCATTTTCCAAGAAAAACCTTCGAAAATCATAGGAAAACCATAAATACACCAAAATCACCTTATTTCATAGTTCAAACCTTGTTCAGTCCAATTCAATAATTCAAACCAAAATTCGGAAACACATACTTTAGAAACACCGTAAAACAAACCATTAAAGGGTTTCTGAAAAACCAGCCAAAATCATATAGAAATCACCAACATACCAACATTATAATCTTCCAAATCACATTTCATACTAAATCCCAAAACCACATTCAAATCAGAATCCAAAATGGAATTTACGTAAATCCCTGAAAAAAGTACAATAAAATATTCATAAAATCAAGGAAATTCATATAAATTCTCAATCACTCCAATGTTCTAAAAATCACATACAAACACATTTAAATCATGTAAGTATGCATGCATAATAGTTTAGGGCAAGAAAGTCTACTCACACACCATCCATATCGTCGAATCCTACTTTGCACGTATTTTCGTAATTTTTGGGAACCTTAGAACCTGTCAAAAATCATATCTCAAGGTTATTAACCATACCAAATATCCTCTATTTTAATCCCATAATTTTTCAGGATTTTTAAATGGAATTAAAACGAATCCTAAACTTTCAAATAGTCAAAACTGCCCCGAGATAATATTTGATCGCCTTGAAAATTTTATCGTTGGATTTGTAACATCGAATAAATTAAAAACCATGATGACACCACCTAAAAATTCTCCCTCACGTGAGCGAAATGACTGCGCGTGGGAGCCACGCGCGTAGGTACTATTCATCATCCCTGCAACCTGTTTCTCACTCTTTTTCATTTCTGTTTCGACCAGTTTCATCCACTCTAGCTAAAAAATGATCTATGTATCCAAAAGAAGAAAAACTTACCTCCCAAGTCCTTATTCTATGGTTTCTCAATCGAGTCCTACCTCTTTCACGCATCCAAGTTGTTCCCTTTCTGCCTCAAAATGACCATCTAACCTCCAGAAACACTCACACCAGGTTGTGTACCAAGTCTAGGCTTGAAAACAAAGAACCCGGTAACAACTTCACGGTTCCAAGCTCTCCTTCACTATTTTATCGATTTTCTTTCCAGTTTCTATATCAACTCCACCCTCTATTCTTCCTCCCTTTTGCCTTTTGATGGTTTTGATGCCATATTAGCATGATTGCGTCAACACTCGTGGTTCCCTTTGATCCAGTAAGTGGATGCTAGTTGGGCATTGGACTTTAGTTCGATTGGGTCTTTAGTTTGGTAAATCCCAATCCTGGCCCGTAGTGAATTTTTTCAAGCGTAAACATTGCCCCCTAAACATTCAAGTTGACCCACTACTAGCGACTTCAATTTCCCCACCCTTTAACATTCTTTTGACTTGAACCTTTCGGCAATTCAAAACAAGCATCATGATTTTCCTCCTCTGAACATTCAAGTTTTTCCCAAATCTCCGTTTAACCATGTCTCCTAAATCAACCGCGAAAGGCAAAAAATCAGTGGATCTTCGTCCACAAAAGGTTTGTAGATAATCCTACCAGTGAATCCTGAAAACAAATTTTGAGGGCCTGTGAGTAGAAAGACCATATTACCTAGCAAACCATTCTTGGTGTAGGAACTAGGCATCGTCGTACTCTAGGTCCTTGCTGGGGAAGTCGGATTCCTAGAACGCTGACCCCACTTTATCATGGCTTTTCTAAATTTGAAGCTACCCCCATCCACCAGCGCTCTTCTTTTCCTTGGAGCGATTCTCGCTGCTTCTAGGGTCGTCTCTTCTCGTCTAGTCGAGCCTCTAATATTTCTAAATTTCCTTTCCTATGGATGGAGAAGATGAAGAAGAAGTTTCAAGCCGAGCTTTGGACCAACCGGATATATCATCTGGTAAGCATATTTGATCCTTCTACTCATTTGTATGCAAATATCCTTAGTGTTGCTATGTGTTTTCGGAATAGCAACACTAATACTTTTGATTTTGGTGTCGGACCAATGACTCCGACTCTCCTTGATTTGGGGGTCCTATTTGGTCTGAATCTGTCCAGGAGGATTACTGATTTTACTAATAAGTTTACCCATCCATACTCCTCTATGGCCCCGATGTATGAGATAACTAGAACCCCTAGCTCCCTCACTAGCTATATGGCTTTTACCTAGTTTTTTGAAAATTAATGCCCCTTTGATGCAGATGGTGATCTGAAAAGGGGAATAATTTTTCAAACATTTTGACCTTCCTTGCAACTATCCAGGTTCCGTCTACAAAAAAAAAAAAAATCCAGCTCTACCATTTTTGGCTAGACTAGTTCGTTTTCCCAAACGCCTCCAAAGGTTTGAAAATGGAGTGGATTCCACTTGCTGAAGCACTAGCTTTGTGTGGGGACATCGCCATGGGTCCAATCGTCCTCAGCCAGATATACAACCTTCTCCACTCAATCATTTGTTTACCAGAATTGAAGATGCCCATGGATAGACCATTATGGATGGTCCAAGCATGGTCAAATTGGGCTTCCCCCCAATTTCGATCACAACCACTTACTTTCACTTCGAAAGTCGTCTCGGGCAATAGTTGATGCTTCTGCAACATATGGAAAGCTCTCCATTTGATTGCTTATCGTTCTTCTTTCGACTGAGATTCCGTCCTAGGAATCATCAGCAGGCCAGCACCGTTCACTACTTTCCTCTTTTTGATCGTGGGGAGCATTTCTTGACTCGCCTTGTGGAGTAGAAACGCTTGAATATAAAGACAAGGGATTTTATTAGCTGTATACTGACATGAGATTAAATTGAAAGGGGGCAGCAGTAATGCCAAAACGTTCCTTGGTTTTGAGATCTACCAACCTAACTTCGGTGCCCATCAATTTGATTTTTGTCAAACCATTCATGTGCCATTCGTAGAACTTCTTTCTGCCTTTGGAAATTTCCTGACTATGTTCCCTTGTCGACCTGGCAGGCTTTATTTTGATACGCCCCGCCGGTTCCCCAAAACGATGGAGGTCTCCTGTGAATGTTCACAAGCCTTTGCCCTTTGGTTGAAATCTTATTTCGAGAGGGCTTTTAGAACTACTCCAATATCAATTAATGCATTCATCCATAATATTTATTTAGGTTTCGATTTTTCTTCGCCTTGTAAATCCATTGACTTCCGGTCACCTTACATATATTTTAATTCAATCCCAAAGTAGAAAAACGTCCCATGATTCTTGATTACTATCTAATGTACCAAGTCTCTGCATTACTGGGCAGCCTTCTAGGCTTCACCCAAAATCCATCTAGGCAAAATGTCCTAGGCCACCATAAGAGCCGTAATGTTTGAATAAGGTTTGGCAGCAAGCAAAACAGCAAAATCCAGATCATATCAATTATCAATTACCCAAGCATTTGCAACATATCAATTATCACCATACGTCATGATCAATCAAGCAATTGTCATTTTCATCAATTTTCATTCCAAATATTACCAAAACATTACAGCAAGTCAAAATCCATTTTTCAAGAATTATCAACGGATATGTTGAACTAGGTACGGCCTCCAACCGTTCAAACCATAAGAAAATTTCAATATTCAGTTATTAATTCACCAATTATCATAACATATCAATTACCAATAATTCATATAATTCAATCTAGACATCAATCCAATAATCCAATAATTCATCAAGAATCAATAATCTTAAAAATCATGTTTCTAGGATTTGATTCAATAAATAATAAAATATTAGATTTTGAAAAACGATAAATTTACTTGGTTAGATTTATCCTTCTTTTGAAAAAATTCTCAATTTCGGGAAAATTGTACTGATAACGTATTATAAAGGTTTTGGGGAATGAACGTATGTTTCAGCGAAGAAGAGTGTTGGGAAAGTAGAAAGAATAGTGTCTATGTATTGTATATTGAGATTCATAATAATAATAATAAAACAATGCAACCTTTAGATACATTAGGAAATACAATAATGCACAAAGACCTATTTACCCTTCTATGTTTTACATGTAATAACCATTATAAAATACACTTATTTACAACAAGTTGTTAATTTTGTTTGAAACTGGGATAAAGTTGAGCCAAAAGATCCCGATTCAAGATAAATTCATGAGGAAGTGGAATCTCTTTAAGTAGGTTTCTTCATCTTAACCAAATTTGTAACCTTCATTAGCAGATTCATTTTCTTTGGTTTCCCTGATCAAACTAGAGGTTACCAAGGACTCATGCATAGCACTGAATAAGGAGCCGCCGAATACACCTGCTACGCCTAACATGTGACATGAGTGCATAAGAATGTTGTGCTCAGCTTGGAATACAATCATGAAGTTGAAAGTACCAGATATTCCTAGAGGCATAACTGTTAGAAAAGCTTCCCTGACCAATTGGATATATCAAGAAAACATCTAAGACAAAGCCAGTCTCCCACTGTTGGCTTTGAAGAGTTAAGAGTTGAATACCTTTAAGGTAGTCACTAACTAATCGAGACTCAATGGCTGTGCACATAATGAGGTGAGGATCTGATTGCATGATAAAGAAGCCGAACAAGTTGATGCGGGTCCAACTCTCTGCTAAAAGAAGGAAGCAAACAAGGTGAATACAACTCTTCCAATCCCGATAGTCATCCTTCTATTCTTGTACTGGACCTTTGCATTATGATCCACTACTTCTCCTAGTCTTTTTGGTGACTTCATAATGGATTAGCAATCTGAGTGGCGATTCGCTCGTAAGCCTCTCTCCTCCAGAGAAGTGGAAGACTCTAATTTAAAAAAGAATATGACGGTCTGTCCAAGAGTTCCAAAACGCCGATTAGGAATGAGTAGGAAGAGCCAAGCAAGGCACATCAAATCAAAAAATGGAGTGTATGGACTGACAGATTTACTAGTCTTGATCATTACAAAGGTCGATGCTACCGCATTGAGCCTGTTCCTGGAGTCTTTCTACCTGGAAACTTTCAGTCAATTACCAAAGGAAAATGTGATGAAGGGTTTAGGAGGAACTTTGCGCACAAGCAGCAACATGAGGGAAACAAATTATTTCGATTAATCCCTTTTCATTCTTTTCAATGAACTTTTTCGCTCTACTCAATCCAAAATATGGATCGTTGATAAAATGAAATTGTATTTAAAGTGCGGTTATGATTGACCTTCAAACAAATAATACACAACAATGTCAAACCTGTTGTGAAGGAAATCCAGTAGTTGAATGCAGAGAGAATATGGAGAAGCAGGGAGAAGAAAATAAGACGTCTGTTTACTATGAGATTAGAATTAGGGTTTACAAGTATTAATTATCCCTTATATATGGGAGAACAATTAATGAATCCAAAAGGACAAAACTACTTCTAGTACATATTACATAAATAGACATAACCATTAAACTATTTACAACACTCCCCCTTGGATATTTCATGTAATGGTACTGCTTGGCTACGCACATATATGTTGCCTCATTAAAACCTTGCCAGGTAACAAAAACCCTATGGGACAAAAATAACCCTGGTCGAAGGAAAAAGAGTGCAACGTGCGTATACGTGATCACATCGGAATCTCTTGAGGAAGCTGATGCCGTCTCTTCTAGAATACGGGTAGATAATCCGCCTTTAAGATAAAATGCATCAGTGTTGCTCCACCAAAACCTTACCCGGTAAACCCAGTGGGACAAACCCGTGGTTGAAGGGAAAAGATGTGCAAATGCATATGAGTCAAATCGTAGCATCTTCAGGATGCATTGTTAGCGGGGTGATCATACCAAAATGTGCCTCATTAAAACCTAGACAGATAACAAAACCCAATGGGACAAAATAACCCTGATCATAGGATAAAAGAGTACACGATGATCATATGAATATACTTCGGGACACTCAGCATACTTCTGGATACATGGTATACTTCAGGATACTCCCCCTGATATTGACTCCCCCTGAAAACTATAGATTAGGTAGATCAGCCAGTCTACGTAAACCAATACCTCGCACATGCTGCTGGAATGTGGCTTTTGGTAATGACTTGGTGAACAAGTCCGCATGGTTATCTTGAGATCGTATTGGCTTGATCTCAATCTTCCGATGTTCTTGCTGTTGCTGGTTAAAGAAGAACTTCGGTGCAATATGCTTGGTGTTGTCTCCCTTAATGAAACCGGTCTTCATCTGCTCTATGCAGGCAGCATTATCTTCGTAGATAACTATCGGTTCATTACGGGTGGAATTCAGTCCACATGTATTTCGAATATGCCCAGTCATAGCTCTTAGCCATATGCATTCACGAACTGCTTCGTGCAGGGCCAAAATCTCAGCATGATTCGAAGACGTAGCAACAAGGGTCTGTTTTGTAGACCTCCAAGATATCGCTGTGTTCCCAATGGTAAAGACATAACCGGATTGGGAACGTGCCTTATATGGGTCTGATAGGTAACCTGCATCAGCATACCCAACGAGGCGTGCATCATTTCGAGGTCCAAGGGGGGTGATTCATTCCTCGATGCATAGGGATAGAATAAGCCCATATCCGTTGTACCTCTAAGGTATCGGAAGATGTCTTTTATGCCATTCCAGTGGCGGCGTGTTGGCGCAGAGCTAAATCTAGCTAGCAAGTTCACAGCGAATGAAATGTCTGGTCTTGTGCATTGAGCCAAGTACAACAGTGCGCCTATTGCACTTAGATATGGCACTTCTGGTGTCAATATCTCTTCGTTGTCATCTGCTGGACGAAACGGGTCCTTTTTAGGATCTAAACTCTGGACGATCATGGGCGTGCTTGAAGGTTTTGCTTTATCCTCATTAAAGCATCTCAACATCTTCTGGATGTAATTCGATTGATGGACCAAAATCCCATCTGCACGGTGCTCGAGCTCCAGGCCGAGACAGAAGTGTGTTCTCCCAAGATCCTTCATTTCAAATTCTAACTTCAGGTGCTTAGCGGTTTCTTGGATCTCTTCAGGAGTACCAATCAGATTCATGTCATCGACATAAACTGCCACTATAGCGAACCCGGAACTTGTCTTCTTAATAAACACGCATGGGCATAATTCATTATTCACATATCCCAATCTGATCAAATATTCACTTAGACGGTTATACCACATCCGTCCGGATTGTTTCAATCCGTAGAGTGAACGCCTCAAACGAATGGAGAGCGTGTTCCGTGGTCTGGAACTATTTGAATCAGATAGCTTAAGTCCTTCAGGAACTTTCATATATATCTCTGTATCTAGATCCCCATAGAGATAAGCTGTGACCACATCCAAAAGCTGCATACTCAGTTTTTCGGAAACTACCAAACTGATAAGGTAGCGGAACGTTATAATGTCCATTACGGGAGAGTATGTCTCCTCGTAATCAATCCCAGGGCGTTGAAAAAATCCTTGCGCCACTAGACGAGCTTTGTATCTCACAATCTCGTTTTTCTCATTACGCTTCCTTACAAATACCCATTTAAAGCCTACAGGTTTAACATGGGGAGGTGTGGGAGCTACAGGTCCAAACACCTTTCTTTTTGTCAAGGAATCAAGTTCGACCTGTATTGCTTCTTTCCATTTTGGCCAGTCTTCTCTACGTTGGCATTCATCAACGGAGCGAGGTTCGATATCATCACTAGTTATTATTTCAGTAGCTACTGCGAATACAAATATATCATCGATGATAATATCATTCCGATTCCATATCTCATTTAAGCATGCATAGTTTACCGAGATCTCTCTATTCTCGGGAATGGGTTCAGACGTTGAGGCGTCCCCCAACGTCGTCTCTTCTAAGACAGACCCATAATCCGGAATTATCTCATGAGATGGATCGGATGATATAGTGATATCTAAGGGATTCAATTGTGCCAAATTTGTCCTCTTCCGGGGATAAGAATCCTTCGAACCTATTGGTCTACCTCGCTTCTGGGCAGGGACATATGACTGGTTAGCCGCCATGGCCGTACTTTGTCCATCTGGGACGACCCGTCCATCTGGGACGGCGCGTCCTACGGGGACGTCTATCCTTGCAGGCACGTTTGCAGCAGGTATATGTGATCTCGTCACTTTAGCTAGATCAGAGAAAGCGTCTGGCATATTATTAGCTACACTCTGTAGATCTAGAATTCTCCGCACTTCATTCTCACTTTGTGCGGTTCGGGGATCAAGATGAGACATAGTGGAGACAGTCCACGTCAATTCACGTCGTTCTTCAGGAACGTTAGCGTTCTTATCTCCCCCTAACGGCGGGAAGACTGTCTCATCGAAGTGACAATCCGCAAAACGAGCGGTAAAGAGATCGCCTGTCAAGGGCTCTAAATATCGTATAATGGAGGGGGATTCATAGCCGACATATATGCCCCTCCGGCGTTGAGGTCCCATTTTTGTACGTTGTGGCGGCGCAATTGGCACGTAAACTGCACACCCAAACACGCGTAAGTGCGAAACATCAGGTTCGTACCCAGTTACCAGCTGTAACGCGGAATAGGGTTGGGTGGCAGTGGGCCTCAACCGGACCAACATAGCTGCATGCAAAATTGCATAGCCCCACGCAGAAATTGGTAGCTTGGTGCGCATAACCAAAGTCCATGCAATCATTTGTAAACGTTTAATGAATGCTTCTGCGAGACCATTCTGGGTGTGAACATGTGCAACTGGATGTTCAACATCAATCCCAAGGGACATGCAATAATCATCGAAAGATTTCGATGTAAACTCCCCGGCATTATCAAGTCTAATGGACTTTATGGGATAATCCGAATGGTGGGCCCTTAATTTAATGATTTGGGCAAGGAGTTTAGCGAACGCAGCATTGCGTGTGGACAATAGGGTCACATGTGACCACCTCGTCGATGCATCAACCAAAACCATGAAATATTTAAATGGTCCACATGGTGGTTGGATGGGTCCACAAATATCCCCTTGTATTCTGTACAAGAAAGGGACAGAGTCTTTATCGATCTTTGCATATGATGGTCTAGTGTTCAATTTTCCCATTGAGCAAGCTTGGCATTGTGTGTCACTAAACACTAGGTCCTTATTTGTAAGGGGATGCCCGTGTGATGTATTGAGGATACGGCGCATCATACCTTGACCGGGGTGTCCCAATCGGTCATGCCATAATAAGTAGTTGCTAGGGTTAGGTAGCTTCCGGCTAGCTATGTGATTCGCCTCAATGGTCCTAATAGTGGTCATGTAGAGTCCACTACTGAGGCATTTTAATTTCTCCAATGTACGCTTCCGGCCATACAAGTTGGATGTTATGCAAAGATATTCCACATTTTTTTCGGTTGTGGTTTCAACATGATAATTATTAGCTCGAATATCCTTAAAACTCAATAACGTTCTGCTGGAACGTGGGGAGTATAAGGCTTCATCAATGGTAAATGCGGTACCATTGGACAACATAAATTGGGCTCTTCCGGAGCCTTCAATCGAGTGTGATTTTCCAGAAATAGTTAAAACCGGGGTGTGGTTAGGCATTAAGTTTGTGAAAAACATCCTATCACGGAGGATGGTGTGCGTAGTAGCACTGTCGGCTAGACAACAAACTTCACCATTTGACATGCCTAACCATCAAGATAACTAAAGTAATCAACAATCACATGTATTATTAAAAAAAAATGAATAAATAGATTGAATAATATTCGAGCAAATAACAAAATAAGTCCAAAAGGAAATGAATCACCAAACAAGATCCAGTGAAGTAATGGAAGAAATAAAAAAAAACAATATGCATAAAAAAAAACGGCACAAATGCCGATCATATCCATGGGTATATAAATAACTTAATCCTCATTATGTCCAGCTGCGGTCTGGAAATCAGCAATGGCTAGGGTGGTATCAGCGGGGACTGGTCCTGCAGCAAAATTAGCCTCTCGAGTATCACGTCTAGCATGGTACTGGGCAATAACTTGAGCTGATGCACGACAGGTGCGGGACCAGTGATCACGACCTCCACATTTATAACATAGGTCCGGTGGGTTTTGATTCTGGTGGCGACGGGCCGGAACATAGTTTCTCTCATTTTGAGCACGCGGACCAGGATGAGCGTGATATCCACCACGTGGACCTAGCCCACAGTTACCACGGCCACGTGGGGCATGGTAATCTTGGGCTTGATCATAGGGGTGTCCACCATGTCGATTACCACGACCACGAGGGGCACGGTAACCATGGACCCGGTCATAGGGGTGTGCACCATGTGTTGGACGATTACGTCCTCCACCTCTACCACGTCCCCTATTTCTCCCCCCACGGTTGGCATCGCGAGGTGCGACAGCGTTTGCTTCAGGCAAAGGTGCTGAACTAGTGCCTACAGGTCGGGATTGATCATTTTTCATTAGTAAAATATTGTTCTTTTCAGCGAGCAACAAAGTAGTGATCAACTCCGCGAACCTGGTAAACTTCCGCTCTCGGTATTGTTGCTGCAGGACAATACACGAGGCCGGAAATGTGGAGAAAGTCTTCTCAAGTAAGTCAGTTTCAGTGAGTTCCTCCCCACAATACTTGAGAAGAGACCGGATACGGCATATCTCAGAGTTATATTCGTTTACGGATTTGAAATCCTGAAAACGAATGTTATGCCAATCATGTCTTGCTTCAGGCAAGAATATATCCTTCTGGTGATCGAAACGATCAGCCAGTGAAACCCATAAGGCTCTCGGGTCCTCTTGACCCAGGTATTCCCGCTGCAGTGCGCGATCCATGTGCCTCCGAATGAGGATCATAGCATCCGCCTTCTGATGCTCAGAAACCACATTGTCTTCCTGGATGGTTGAGCGGATTCTCTTGGCAGTGAGATGAAGTTTCACATCTTCCGTCCACTGGTAGTAGTTTCTTCCGGAAACTTCCAGTGCGTCAAAATCCAATTTGTTGAGATGTGCCATGCTTTGATTGAATTTATCCTCCACTTGAATGGTCACCAATTCGGAGACGATCGTGCTGATAACGTGTTGTGAAGGAAATCCGGTAGTTGAATGCAGAGAGAATATGGAGAAGCAGGGAGAAGAAAATAAGACGTCTGTTTACTATGAGATTAGAATTAGGGTTTACAAGTATTAATTATCCCTTATATATGGGAGAACAATTAATGAATCCAAAAGGACAAAACTACCCCTAGTACATATTACATAAATAGACATAACCATTAAACTATTTACAACAAAACCATTTAACAAGAGATGTTTTTTGCTGTGTCAGTACGTTTATTACGTTCTACAAATATTATACACGTAACAGATCATTTCCCTAGGAAAACATCAGGGATAACCAAATAAGAGATAATATACGTCAATTACAACACCTGCAGTCATGCGCATGGTCAAGTCGGTTAGAGCGGGTGTGTCTCCCGTATGCGCCCGAATAAGCACAGCCCACAACAAGGCCTACAAAACCTTGACAACATCCTCATATCAAGAGCTTAAACCCTGAGGAAGCCCAGTATGGCTAATTACACAAGTTTTTGCTTTATTATAGTGTAAAAAATGGATTGATAAACAAAATTGTGAAGAAAGTGGACTGAATACCTGAATATATTATGCATCTTTTCCTTTTCTTCTCAGAATATCTTGCCCTTTCTTGTTAGCATGGAAAACTTTTAACCCATCTTCACTTCACACGCAACTTATATGCATTTCTGCAAGAAAAAACATGTTGGACTAAATATATGTATTCTATTGTTTTGCTTAAACTGAGACACTTTCACAATTACCCCAAATCCCTATAATAATCTCACCGCAAAATTCATGCAAGCTCATCCTCAGTTCAAGAAAACAAAAAACTAACATTTAATGATACTTGAGAAAATGATCAAACAATTGTGATGTTATGTCCAACAAGTATCTGACCCTGATTCATGCAATTCGAGTTAAACAAAAAATTGGATATTGCAATCGAGACGATATCATTCCCTTGAGCCAATTATGCTTTTGCTGCACCTATGAGACAATATATGTTAATTTTTTAAACGCAATCTCCCTTTTAGCTGCTACCTCTAGCCTCTATATAATTGCCCTTGAAGAGCAAGCCGAAGGCACACACAACTGAGATTACAGTTGCACATTCCCTCACTGTTCTGTGAGCAGGAGAGAGTATCATGAAGATTGAAGTTGAAGTAATCTCCAAAGAGATTATCAGACCATCTTCTCCAACTCCTGACCACCTTCGCACATACCAACTATCCTTTCTTGACCAGATTTCCCCCCCTGTCTTTAATCCCTTAGTCATATTCTATTCCTCATCAGAGCCTGATACAAAATTCAACCCTGCTGAAATATCCAACCAGCTTAAGAAATCCCTATCCGATGTCTTAACTGGATTCTACCCGCTAGCCGGACGAGCCCACGGCAACTTGTTCGTAGATTGCAATGACGAGGGGGTACACTACCTCGAAACTCGAGTTAAGTGCCAACTCTCTGACGTTGTCCAAAACCCAATTCCTAATGAACTCAACAAATTAATTCCATTTCAAGTAGATGAAGTTGTTGATATATCTCTTGGTGTCCAACTCAACATCTTTGACTGCGGAGGCATAGCTCTTGGTGCTTGCATTTCCCACAAGATTGCAGACGCTTTATCATTTTTCAGCTTCATCAAAACCTGGGCAGCCACTGCTAGACAACAAAGTGATCATATAGTGCCCCCACAATATGTATCGGCCAAACTTTTCCCACCAAAGAACATATCCGGGTTCAATCCGAGAGTAGGTATCACAAAGCAGAACATTGTAACAAAAAGGTTTGTGTTTGATGCTTCAAAGATAGATGCTTTAAAAGAAAAATATGGTGTCAATGACGATGATAGCAAGAGTTTAGAAGATTACCAAAAACCCCCATCTCGTGTGGAGGCTTTGTCAGCTTTCATATGGAGCCGCTTTGTGGCTGCTACTCAAGCCAAGTCAAAAGATTCACCTCCAAAGAGGCTTTATGCCATTGTTCATGCAGTAAACCTTCGTACAAGAATCGACCCACCTCTGCCAGAAAACTCATTTGGGAATCTATACAGAATCGCAATGACAATCCCATCTCTGGATACAGGGGAGGAACGCTATGGCCTTGTGAGGCAGGTGAGAGACCAAGTGAGGCAAATTGACAGACACTACGTGCGCAAACTGCAGGAGGGCAGCGAGCACTTGGGTTTTATCAAAGAGAGATCTGAGAATTTCTACAAGGGGGAGATGGTGACACTGAGCTTCACTAGTCTCTGCAGATTTCCGCTGTATGAAGCTGATTTTGGGTGGGGAAAACCCACTTGGGTTGGATCACCAGCTCTGACTTTCAACAATTTGGTTGTTTTCGTGGACGCTAAGTCTGGTGGGGGAATAGAAGCATATATAAACATGAAGGAAGAAGATTTGGCTAAAATTGAAGGTGACAATGAGTTCCTTGCATTTGTATCTCCAAGTGGGTTGAAATTTGAAACCTTCAAGTAAAAAATGAGTCCATGAGTATATTTCCTGGTGAATATTTTTTTTTTTTTTTGCCAACCTTGTTGAATATTTGGAGTGAAATAAATTGTAAAGGTAAGGTGTCTAGTCTAGTTATCCATGTCAGTTCCACTGTTCATGGAATAGTGCATGAACAGTGTATCTGTATTGCCCTTCGCTTAATAACAATGAAATAATAGTTAGGGTTTTGGCTGGAGTCTTCCAGCCGCTCTTCCTTGTTTTTTTTCATTCTGTTCGATGTCCATTACTCGCGAACCCTACCCATCTGCTCATATAATTAGAGCAACATCTGCTCATATAATTTCTATGTGAGAAATTTCTCCGTTTAATTTCCATATTCGATTTGCTCATATAATTAAACCAGCATCCAGCAGGTAACACTCGTTGCACCTTTAACTTTCTAGCATTTTATCCAATTCGATGTTTTCATTTTTTTATTGCTACTGATTTGATTATTTATTTCTACAATTATACTGTAATTTTCGTATATAATTTGATTATATATTCATTTTTTTAACGAATTTTCCATCTTTCCATTCAGCGCTTGCCTATGGCAGAGGCAGTACCATTATATGAGCAGTTTTTAACGGTGTTTCTAACTGCAGTGAGTTCTTTCTAACTGCTATATATAGTACACTGTTTTGTTTTTTTTAGATCATTTGATTGTTCAGTGCAACTGTATTTCAACTTGATCAGTTCGCAAGGAGTGTTCAGGCACCTATAGTGTTGTGTTGAGCAAGTTAAGAGGAAAGGGTTTGGATGTATATTGTAGCAGTTAGGTCAAAACATATCATACACTTACCTGTTATATACTGTTAAGTAAATTTACAGGAGCTACCATGTTTTAAGGTATTGGATCAATATCCTAGCAGTTAGCTCAAAATCTGAGTTTTGGAAAACAGAATTCCATCGGTGATGGAAACCATATTAAAATAAAAGAGTAAAGGATTACATGATATATATTTTGGTGGCCATGGATTATTGGAGTCCTCCTGAGTCTTTTGATTTCAATATTTTTCTGGTGGATTCTTACTTCAGTGTGTACAGTGAGTGGGATGCTAAAATTTGAGCTTGGCTTGGAGTCGACATGTCTCCATTTTCTCACTCTTTTGATGCGAGCTTTTCTTCCTGTGAGTTTGTCTTTGTTTTCCACTTTACCTTGAAGCAGTCTTGGAAGCATTGCATGTCGATTATTTCATTGGTTTTATCAATACAGTTAGTTGTGGCGATTACTCTCCTTTTCAATGAAATTTCTAGCGTTTGGTTTCAGGTTTTATCAAATTAGTGGCAATTTCCCTTTTGGATGATAAGTTTTACCAAATATATATCGTGTAATCCTTTACTCTTTTATTTTAATATGGTTTCAATACAGAAAGTTGAAAAACAGATAAGTTGAGGTCAACCTTTCTTCTTCAAATTATATATAAGAGTGAATTAACTTAGTTAAGGGTTGGGTAATTTAACTGATTTTTGAATGTGGTGTTGTGTGTTTGATTAAAATCCTCATCACTATTCTCTTCTGTATATTTCCCTCCACAAACGCAGATAGTCATGATCTCATTATATTCAAAACCATGCATTCGAAAATCCTCATCGCGCGGGTATATCGTTATTCTCTTCGGTACATTTCCCTTCTGTACTAATGAGATCAGCACTAATGAGATCATGACTATCAATCCTCATCACTATTCTCTTCTGTACATATATTTCCCTTATTAGCAACATTTCACTCAATTTTCAAAAACACTGCAGTATCGCGTCGCTACTGTTTACTCTTTGAAAATTAGGAAAATCGATAGAAATACGTGATTTGGCAAAAGTTTGCTTAAAAATAGTAGTTTTACAAAATTACATGCTATATATATATATATTTTATAATAACCTTATATTCAATATATTTTATAATAACTTTATATTCAATGACTTAGAGAATTAAACACTACACCAAGCCCAAGTCCTCTTACTACTTCTCACCGGCCTTAGAGGAACCCTAAACCCCAAATCGCAACTACCCAGCCTCCCACGAGATCGAATCCGTCCATCCTCCATCCACCATTGCAAATCGGCGGATCCTTCACCTCCATCTCAAGCGAATCCTTCTCTTCCATCATCACGAATTGAAATCAGATCCTTCTCCATTGTTGTGAATCATGAGAATGAACCCGTCCATCCTCCCTCCACCGTTGCAAATCGGCGAATCCTTCACCTCCATCATTGCGAATCAGTGAATCCTTCTCTTCCATCATCACGAATTGAAATCGAATCCTTCTCTTCCATTGCTGTGAATTAGCAAAATAGAAGAGAGTGAATGAGTGACAAGTAGGCAGACGAGCATGTTGTAAGTTTTGTCCTTCTACTGATCTTGTTTCTGGATAGACTTAGATGATTATGAAAACAATAGGATGATGGTAAAATAATGTAACAACCCGTCCCGAGAGCCGGGATTAGTAGTGTGATTAAGGTGGGATTAGGGAGGCTTATCGGTGGTTAGTTGGTTTCGTTGGAGTCGTTAGGGTAGAATGACGATTTTGCCCCTAGTTTGGGCAAAAAGTTGACTTTTAGTTCCGGTGGTCCGATGGACTTTGACCAGTGACCAGGACGTAGTTTAGGACGTCACGAATTCGTAGGCAGGTGGCATGCCCGATTCCGAAATCCGAGGAGGAAGTTGTGATGTTCGGAAGGTTGAGGGTATAACCGTAATTTGGGTAAAATAAGGGGAATAGTTGACTTTTTGTACTAACGGGTTTTGGTATGTTGACCTAGGACCGTTAGATAGATCTCGATGTCCTGAGTTCGATGACAGGCGGCATGTATTCATCGGACTTACGATGTGGGAGTTACGGGTCTAGAAAGTTAGTGGCAAAATTGTAAAATTGGGTTAAAATGAAGGGCAGTTTAGTCTTTTAGGTGTTTGGGGATTTGTGCACAGAGAAGACAGGTGAAGGGCTGAGATCGGGCCATGTGGGGAGAGAAAGGGAGAGGATGGTGACACGTGTTGGGGGGCTAGAGGTTTCTGGTGTGCACGGTCCCAATTATTTGGGGTGCCCGTGCTGTGTGTGTCGTGTGTGTGTGTTGGAAGAACAGAAACAGAGGGAGATCTTGAGGAAAAATTGAGGGGTGATCGTGGTTTCTGGTGAGCTCTGGTGAATGAGGAGTGATCAGAAGAAGGTTGAGAGATGCTGGGGTGGTGTTGATAAGGTTCGAAGGGTGCTGGTGGTGTGTGAGTGAGTTGAGAACTCACGGGGAAAATCAGAGGAAACAGGGAGGAGGTGCGAGCTTGTGGTGGTGCTGTGGCCGTGTATGGTGCAATTGACCTCGAGAGGAGGCTGAGGCGGCTTTGTGGACCCCAGAGGAAGCGGCGGCGAGCACGGCAGTGACCGATTGCAGGTAATTCCTAAGTCCTGTGTTCGATGCTCTATTTTCTCGTCAAGTTTCAAAGTGGAAGTCATGAGTCTAGGGGTTGAATCGATGGGTCTAGAGTGGTCTAGGGGATTTAGTTGAGTCTTAGGAGGTTACTGGTTGTGCTGCCGTGACGGGAGGTGCACGGTGGTGGTTGGCACGACGGAGGGGACTCTGTATACTCTGCTTTGCCGTGAGTTTCAGACGGGAAGTCGTGGACTTGGGGAGTGAGTCGAGGGTTTCTGTGAGTTGGGTGTGACTCAGTGAGGTCTTAGGAAGAGTTTAGGGTCGACACCGAGAAGGGGGAAGACCTGGGTGGCCGGAGAAGGAAACAGGGGTTATCGGGTTCTGGTTTCGAGCTTCAGTCGACAAGGATGAGGCCGTGTCGAGGTCCTTGAAGTTTCGGAAAGGATAGGGTAGGACTGGACGAAGCTGTTGGTGAAGAAAGGAGGTGTTTTGGTGCAGGCACGGTGGAGAACCGCTGACGACGGTTCAAGTTGCAGGCTACTGTGCTGAACCGGGTCGACGTGAGGTTGAAGGTGCACTGTAGCAGGCGCGTGAGGGCCACGCGCAGCCACTTTGGGCGGCGCGTGGGGGCTCGTGCAGCGGTCTTTGGGGAAGGTGTCAACATGGTTTTTAGTCCAGGAGTTGTGTAGAGTCCATTGGAATTGGTTTCGGGTTAATCGGATGCCGAATCGAAGTAGCTCCGCGAGAGTGAAGGTTTAGGGTCCCCGTTTATGAAGTTTAGGATTCGAGGATTTTTGGGGAAAATTAGGTGAACTTTCGTGGATGTGTTAGTAACGTACTTTGATGGTTGTTGACAGGATCGGGACTTCCCGAGGAAGCCGAGGAACGTGTTGGACGTTCAGGACGCGATTGAGGGTTCGGTACTGTGAGTGGACCCCTTCTCTAAACTCGAACATGCATAACTGTTTTCTATACTTGTTTTATGGTTTAATCATGATGCTATGCTTATCGAATATGTTTTGTTGGTTTTACATTGTTGCACGGTTTTCGAGAAATAACGTATTTTGCACGTTTTACAAGAAAAGGGTGATTTTGAATATAAAGCTATGGTTTTGGGGGTTTCAAACGTTAAATGATTTCCAATGATTATCAAAGGATTTTGGATCACGATTTTGGATTCGGGTTTGGATGTGAATTCGGAAATGGTTTTCAAATGGTTTTGATTGGATTTGCTGGATCTGGATATTGGGTTTAAAGACCCGGATATTGATTGACGGGGGACGGGCCCGGATTGGGTTTAAAGACCCGGATTGAGTTTAAAGACTCGGATATATTGATTTTCCCCCGTAGGCCTGTTGAGTTTAAAGACTCAGTAGTTTAAAGACTCGGATATTATTGAGGCCTGGATTGAGTTTAAAGACTCGGATAGGTCCAGCAGGTTTGATCGGAAAATGATGTTTTACGCTATGGTTTTATGATACTTGTGATATGAGTTCTATAACTGTTTTATAGTGTTTCTTATGATGTAGTTTATGGTGATTTGGGTTATAACTGTTTTATGAACTGGGTTATGCATGTGGTTTCAAAACGGAGGGCTAAACCCGGTTTTCTTATAAATGGTTTTGAAAACTTTTCTTTTATTTATGGTCCACTCACACCTTCTGTTTTTACTGCCCTCCAGGTTGTGGAGCTAGCGCGGGGTCTTGACGTCGAGGCAGTGTCTGAGGCATAGAAGTGACGAGCGGGGTCCCAGAGTGATTAATTTTTTCTTCCGTGTGCGTGTATTTATTATCGGTTTTTATTTCCTTGTAATTCGTACTATGCTCTGTAAAACTCTAACTTCGGGATTTATTGCGTGTTTTCTCCTGCGTCTGACTGCATTTTGTGTCGGGGCGTCAGACGGGAGCAGCATTTACCTCGGGTTTCGGGGTGAAACCGGGGTGGGTCCTGACAATTGGTATCAGAGCATAGGTTTGTCGGGTTTGTTGGGTTTCTTGGTTTGTGAGGTTGTGTTTCAGTTGTTTGACTACTTCTATGCCTCTTTCAGCGTGTGGTTGACGATGCCACCGAGACGTTAACCCTCTCCACGACCTGAAGACGAAACGGCGAGGGGAACTGAGAGTATCACGATTGAGCGAGCCCAACGGCTCGGGGCTACTACTTTTAGTGGCGGGGCTGATCCTGAGGAAGCTCAGAGGTGGATCACGAGACTTGAACAGATCTTTGCAGTGATGCATTGCCCGCCGGAGGAGCGAGTGTTGTTGGCTACGTTTTTACTGGATGGTGCGGCGTACGAGTGGTGGTATACCCTCGAGTTGTCTGGTTGGGATGCCCATACGGTGACTTGGGAGACGTTCAGGGAACGATTCCTAGAGCAGTATTACCCTCGTTCTTTCCGAGATGCCAAGGAGGCTGAATTTTTGCAGCTTTAACAAGGGAATCTGACAATGGCTGAGTACGAACGGAAATTCCAGATGTTGTCGCGGTTTGCTCCTGCGTTTGTGGCCACTGAAGCTGAGAAGTGCCGTAGGTTTGAATTGGGCCTGCGAGGCGAGATTCGAGCCATAGTGACGGCTGGATCGTTTGCCACTCTCCGAGAGTTGTCGGATGTTGCGGTAAGGGTTGAGGCTAGTTTGCCGGTGCGACGCCGGGAGCCATCTTTTTCTGGAGCTTCGAGCCAGAGGACACCGAAGAGAGGTAACTTCGGTGGAGCGTCGTCGTCGGGTGATGATCGTTTCGGTAGACCTGGTAGTTTCCAGAGTTCAGGATTTCGTGATTATCGAGCACAGCAGACTCCGCAAGCTAGTGAGACATCTGTTGCATCGACAGGGCGACCAGGTCTTTCTGGTCGGGATGTTTGTTTCTACTGCGGAGAGCGAGGTCATTTTCGACATGAATGTCCACTGTTGCCACAGGAAGGTGGAGTAGGCCGAGGAGCAGCGGAGTCCGGACAGAGTACAGTGTCAAGGACAGCGGGCACTAGAGGAGGTGGTGGTGCCACTAGTAGTTCGAGGGGACGTGGTAGAGCGTCGGGATCTCAGGCCCGAGTGTTTTCGATGACTCAGCTGGAAGTTCAGTCGGCACTAGATGCGGGGACAGGTATTGTTACTATCTTTTGGGTGTGTTGTACTTACTTTGTTGTTGGATCCCGGGGTAGAGTCTAGGATTTTCTCTAGGTGACCTGGGGAGTGTTACAGTGGAAGGATGACGACGGAAGGAATAGGAAAGGAGTGACTATACCTGATCGATATGAGGTTCTTGAAGGAGAGAACCCACAAGCTAGAGTTTGCCTTAAGGACTTTGTAGATTTATTCTGATAAGTGGCCAAAGTAACAACCGAGGGAGGAGCCAGCCAGTAGGGAAGTATCTGTGGTTGTACGCAAGGATGTGCTCTGTGAATTCTATCGGGTACTCCACATGAGGTATTGTAAAATACCTTTGTTTTCTGTTTAAAGCGTTTCCCTTGCGTACACCATACAGCTGTTACAGAGAGAGGGTTGGCCGTGGTAACAGTAGCGAGGGATGGAGTGAAGTACTCAAGGTGGAGATGATAGACAGGAAACCTAGGAGAGGTTGTTGTTGATCTAGTGTTGATTCCGGGTAGGAGGCCCTAGGTGTCGGGAACTAGCTGTGGAATTTCGGGGACGAAATTGTTTTTAGGTGGGTAGATTGTAACAACCCGTCCCGAGAGCCGGGATTAGTAGTGTGATTAAGGTGGGATTAGGGAGGCTTATCGGTGGTTAGTTGGTTTCGTTGGAGTCGTTAGGGTAGAATGACGATTTTGCCCCTAGTTTGGGCAAAAAGTTGACTTTTAGTTCCGGTGGTCCGATGGACTTTGACCAGTGACCAGGACGTAGTTTAGGACGTCAAGAATCCGTAGGCAGGTGGCATGCCCGATTCCGACATCCGAGGAGGAAGTTGTGATGTTCGGAAGGTTGAGGGTATAACCGTAATTTGGGTAAAATAAGGGGAATAGTTGACTTTTTGTACTAACGGGTTTTGGTATGTTGACCTAGGATCGTTAGATAGATCTCGTTGTCCTGAGTTCGATGACAGGCGGCATGTATTCATCGGACTTACGATGTGGGAGTTACGGGTCTAGGAAGTTAGTGGAAAAATTGTAAAATTGGGTTAAAATGAAGGGCAGTTTAGTCTTTTAGGTGTTTGGGGATTTGTGCACAGAGAAGACAGGTGAAGGGCTGAGATCGGGCCATGTGGGGAGAGAAGGGAAGAGGATGGTGACACGTGTTGGGGGGCTAGAGGTTTCTGGTGTGCGCGGTCCCAATTATTTGGGGTTCCCGTGCTGTGTGTGTCGTGTGTGTGTGTTGGAAGAACAGAAACAGAGGGAGATCTTGAGGAAAAATTAAGGGGTGATCGTGGTTGCTGGTGAGCTCTGGTGAGTGAGGAGTGATCAGAAGAAGGTTGAGAGATGCTGGGGTGGTGTTGATAAGGTTCGAAGGGTGCTGGTGGTGTGTGAGTGAGTTGAGAACTCACGGGGAAAATCTGAGGAAACAGGGAGGAGGTGCGAGCTTGTGGTGGTGCTGTGGCCGTGTACGGTGCAATTGACCTCGAGAGGAGGCTGAGGCGGCTTTGTGGACCCCAGAGGAAGCGGCGGCGAGCACGGCAGTGACGATTGCAGGTAATTCCTAAGTCCTGTGTTCGATGCTCTGTTTTCCCGTCAAGTTTCAAAGTGGAAGTCGTGAGTCTAGGGGTTGAATCGATGGGTCTAGAGTGGTCTAGGGGATTTATTTGAGTCTTAGGAGGTTACTGGTTGTGCTACCGTGAGGGGAGGTGCATGGTGGTGGTTGGCACGACGGAGGGGACTCTGTATACTCTGCTTTGCCGTGAGTTTCAGACGGGAAGTCGTGGACTTGGGGAGTGAGTCGAGGGTTTCTGTGAGTTGGGTGTGACTCAGTGAGGTCTTAGGAAGAGTTTAGGGTCGACACCGTGAAGGGGAAAGCCTGGGTGGCCGGAGAAGGAAACAGGGGTTATCGGGTTCTGGTTTCGAGCTTCAGTCGACAAGGATGAGGCCGTGTCGAGGTACTTGGATTTTCGGAAAGGATAGGGTAGGACTGGACGAAGCTGTTGGTGAAGAAAGGAGGTGTTTTGGTGCAGGCACGGTGGAGAACCGCTGACGACGGTTCAAGTTGCATGCTACTGTGCTGAACCGGGTCGAGGTGAGGTTGAAGGTGCACTGTAGCAGGCGCGTGAGGGCCACGCGCAGCCACTTTGGGCGGCGCGTGGGGGCGCGTGCGGCGGTCTTTGGGGAAGGTGTCAACATGGTTTTTAGTCCAGGAGTTGTGTTGAGTCCATTGGAATTGCTTTCGGGTTAATCGGATGCCGAATCGAAGTAGCTCCGCGAGAGTGAAGGTTTAGGGTCCCGGTTGTTCTGTAGTTTGACTTTTCAGTGCACTCAATTGATAGTTTGTTACTAATTGAGTGCACATTGTCTTTGCTTCATTCAAGTTGAAGCGCTCCAAAATACTATGAATATACTTCGGTTGTGATAACCAAATCTTTCCCACTGTTTGACCCTCCGTATTTACATTCCAAGGATCTTTTGTGCAGGTCCTAGATCCTTCATGTCGAATTCCCTACTTAGTTGCATCTTCAACTTTCGAATTCTAGATATATCTTGACATGCAATCAACATGTCATATACATAAAGTAGCAATAGCCTAATCCTACTATTTTCGAACATATGATAGTAAACGCAACAATCATATAAGCATTTTTGAAACTTAATTTTCAGCAGATAGGAATCAAAACGTTTGTACCATTGCCTTGGAGATTGCTTTAGCCCGTAAAGTGACTTTTTTAATCTACAAACTATATTTTCCTTTCCTATGTCGACATACCCCTCTGGCCAGTGGCAGATCCAAAAATTTTTTTCGGGAGGGTCAATATGTAAATTATATGTACAATAGAATAGTCACATCATACTTTAAAATAGTACATTATATTCAAATTATTTGATATAAAATGGAGAAACTTTCTTTTATTGTTTGAACAAAATGCACTCTATTAGGAATAGAAACTAGTACAATTAAAATAATGATACTCATACACACCCTATTATGCAGTGAGATTTCGGGTTCAATTTCATAAAGAATGTGGTTGACACTCAATAGTCTATATGTATAAATTTTTTCTCGCTCCATTAATATCTTAAATAAAAAAATCAAGAAATAATCAAAAACGAAAAAACAAGTAGGGCAGCAAATCAATTAAAAAATGATAGTCAAAACAAATGTTTTTTTAACAATTAATCAAACCAAATTGTTTACAAAATATTCAAAATATTAAAGTCTTGAAATAATTTGATTTGTGAACATACTTTAAATTCAAATATTATGTATGATTTGAGATTGGGTGGAACGATATATATTAGGGATTAGTTTGGTGGTATTAGAATTGAGAAAGAAATAAAAAACAAATCTTATTTTATAACGTCTTCCCTAAACTAGTTTTAGGTAGTGTATAAAAAATAAAAATAAAATTAAAACAGCGTACGCTGCCTAGAAGTGAAGAAGTTCAAGAACAGTGACAAAATCACCATGGGAAGAATGCTAGAGCTGGAGTTTGAAGGGAAAAATTTCTACGTTTGCATAGAACAAGATTATTTTTTAGATTGAATAATCATACTTAAAAAAGTCAATAACCAATAATTAAAGTAATTTTTTTATGTCGAAATGGGTCAAGATGAGTACTTTAATGGAAAACTCAAGAGGTTGAGGGGGCCAATTGATCCCTTTTGCCCCTTGATGGATCCGCTAGTGCCTCTAGCTGAATCATGTAGATGACTTCTTCTAAATCACCATGAAGAAATGCTGTTTTCACGTCCATTTGTTTGATCTCCATGTCTTGCTGAGTTGCTATAGATAATAGCAATCTAATTGAAGTATGCTTAACTACTAGTGAGAATATCTCATCATAGTCAACTCCCTCCTTCTACGAGTATCCCTTAGCCACTAGCCTGGCTTTGTATCTCATCGCGTCTCCTTGATGTGTTCCTTCCTTTTTTCTAAACACCCATTTACAGCAAATTGTTTTTCTCAAACTAACTCCCAAATAGATTGCTTCTCAAGAAATTCCATCTCTTCTGACATAGAAATCATCCAACTTTCCCGTTTATTACTTGCTATAACTTCTTGATACGTGGTTGGATCTCCTTGATTGATTGTTAGAGCATAATTCACTTCATCCTGTTCAAAACTATACTTTTTTGGTTTCTTACGATTCGAACAGGTTTGTCTAATGCTATGTTCCTCTGAAACTGTTCTACATGTGTTGTGCAAACTAGGGAGTCTTGGTTCTGCACATGTGGCTCCTCCTGCGTGTGTACTAGTGACTGCTGCTGCTCTACTTCTTCCTCATTGAACTTCTCGTCGTAATCAACTTGCTCATGCTCCACCTGACCTGGATTTTCTACCATGACTGGTTGGGGTTGAAAAACTTGGATTGTTTCTTCTTCAGCATTAGTTCTTTCTTTGCTTTTCTTATTCTGGTTTAAAAGCATAGGCTTCTCATTGAATATTACATCCCTGCTTAAGCCTACCTGTAATGACCCGACCTATAAATTCGAGACTTTCGGGGATAATTGAAAAACATTCTGGGATTTTACGAAAAGTATTTAGTAAGTTGGATGGTTTTGAGGGTTACTATTGTCTTACAAATTGTGGAAAGGGCATTTTTGGAAAGGAGAAAGTTATGATATTTTGGGTTCGATACGGTTCACTCTCATCTCCCTCTTCTTTCTCGTCCAAGTAAACACACAAATCATTAAACACCAAATCTTTTATTCTTGAGTTTGAAGGGTTTTTGAGAGAAACCATGGATGGAAACAAGTTCTAGGGAACCTAAGAATTAAGTAGAGCTCATGTTTCAAGGGAGGAACGATTGGAACAGCAAGGTTTGAGAGCTTGGAATCTGGCCGAAACTTTCGAGGCTCATATCTTCAAATCCAGGTGAGATTTCTCAATTTTGATTTTATTTTTGGAATCCTTGGCTCAAGTAGATGAATTTCCATATAAAATTTGTAAGATTTGGTTAAGAAATGAGGGAGGTATGAATTAATGTTTCGAGAAAAAAATAGGGTTTTCTGGCCATCGAGGCGACGAAAATGATAACGGCGCACGGTGGGGCCAGTCATCTTTTCCGGCTAGTGATGACATCATCCGCCACATGTCAGGTGCCACGTGGCAAGGGGTGCCATGTGCTAGGTGATGTCATAAATTACCAGTGCCACGTCAGCTATGGCTGACGTTAGCAACTAACGTTAGCGTTAGCTAGCGTTGGCTTTTGTTAACCAAACTTTGACTGGCGCGTGTGGGCACGTGGATATGAATTTCATGGTGAAACTAGTCTTATTCGAAAGGGTTCAAAGCTCTGAATCCAATGGTGGTGGTTTCGGGTCGATCAAAAATCGTTTGGTTGGTGTTTTTGAGGTTTTTCTTCTCGAAAAGTGTGTTTAAGACGCGTTTTCAGTTTCAGAATTTTTGAGGGTTTATTGTATGGACTTAGATGAATTGTTAGTGACCCTCGGGTATGACTTTGATAGGCCCGGAAGTCCCAGAGGCTTTTGATTGGCTTACAGCTCGTGTTTGAGCAAAGGGTGATATGTGTGAGTGGACTTTCTTTCCCTAAACTCGTATGCATGCATACTTGGTTTTCCATGTGACTTTGGTGATATTTGAATAATTGGGATTTTATATGGATTTTCGGTGATTTTATGAATATTTTATTGCACGTTTTACAAGGTTTGATTAAACGGCGGTTTTGGACTGAGGCCCAAGATATGGAATTGTGGTTTGAATAGTTATTGATATAAACATATGGTTCCTCGGTATTTGTGATGATTATGGATTTGACTTGTAATATTGAGATGTGACATGTATGTGTTAGTGGTATGGATCCAATGAGTGATGACTTGTGATAGTAAGTTGTGATGTGAACACGTGTTTCTCAACAATGCTTGTAGGATGTGGGTCTCTGTAGCGACCCGTCCAGAATTTCGATATTAGATTAGTGACTAATGAAGGATTATTGAGGTTAATTGGTGATTAGTTGAGTGAAATCGGCCAGACGGTATAAAATGATCGTTTTGCCCTTATTCGTGGACAAAATATTGACTTTTGACTCGGGGAGTCAAACATACGAGGACCGATGACCGTGACGTAGTTTGAGACGTCACGAGTCCGTAGACAGGCGGCACGTCGAAATCGGACATCGAACGGAGAAGTTATGGTCACAGGAGTGAAATCGGGGATTTACGGCTCGGGATTCGATTAAAATAATATTAAAAATCTGATTGGGGGATTAATTAATTGTGGGGCCCTTGGATGAGTGACAAGTGCCACTCATCCCATTGGTGGCTTCCGTAAAAAGTGGATCTCAACATTGATTGGTGGGTTTTGTTTTAAAATAGTATTATTTGATTATTTTATAATTTCCTTCAACCACTATCTCCCAATCTCAGCCATTCATTTCCCTCACGCCCCTCATCCTCACCATCCATTCATCTTATCATCACCATCTAAACCTCACCTTCCCTCTTCAAACCCGTGCACATATCTTCATCTTCTCCGTTCTGCTTCTTCTTCAAATCGGGCACCACCATTCCTTCTAATCAAACACACAAGAACACACCACCTTATTGTCCTAACATCTCTTGTAAATCATTGTGAGACTGCGTGTGTGAGGTGAGGGTGTGAAAATGGAGCTCGGTGAGGGCCAACCAAAAGACAGGAAAACAGAGGACTGAGTGATCATGAGAACCCAAACCCTCTCAACCTCATCTCTTGCTTATGATGTGTGAATGAGAGTTGGAAAGGAGACTTAGACGCACAAGGTGGTGGCCACGACGGTGGAAGACTGTGAAAGTAACGTTTTAAACCGTGGAATGTCCTGTTTGGTTTGAACTGGAAAGTGGTGATTCCTGGGTTATTGATCGTTTCTAATGGATGAGATGTGTTGCTAGAGGCCCTGTGAATCGACTGAGCCTGGTTTCGAGGACTGAGATGGATGGTAAGGACGTATTCCCGCAACAGAACCCTGTTTCGATTAAAATGGAAACATATGAAATATTGTGTGTTGATCGTAATGATTGGTCAGGTGAGCTTCCAGAGGTGAGGACGAGTTTTTTGGGCTTGGAACCATGGCCAACGGTGATTAGTTAGGTGAAATCGGTGATTAGTTAGGTGAAATCGGACGAACGATGTGAAATGACCGTTTTGCCCTTAATCGTGAAAAAATGTTGACTTTTCATTCCGATGGTCAAATGGACTTTAACCGATGACCGTGACGTAGTTCGTGACGTCACGAGTTCATAGACAGGTGGTACATTCAATTCCGACGTTCGAGGAGGAAGTTATGACGATCGGAAGTTTAGGGGCATTTTGGTAATTTTAGTTAAAATGAGCAAATAGTTGACTTTTTGACCGGGATGTCCGATGGCCGAGGGCCGAGGACTATTACGTAGATAAGGACGATACGAATCCATAGACAGGCGGCACGTCGAATTCGGACGTTCGACGTCGAAGTTACAGTTCACAGAAGTTCAAGGGTACTATTGCACGAATTACGAGACGGTTGCACTTTTGGACATTAGTGGGGCCCAGATATTTTATGGAGGCCCAATGGATGAGTGACACTTGTCACCCATCCACAGGCCACCTATATTGATTCATGCATCGACCATCCTTTCCATTTTCTTCATTCAAACACAAATACAAACTACCCGATCTCATTCTTCCAAGCCAAACCAAACCCTTAACCCAGATGGTTACTGGAGAGACTAGAGAGTGTGGAGAAGAATGTGGATGATGGTGGCCGGCCAGGAACCGCCGCCGTGCACGGCTGAGGCCACAAAACCGAGAAGGTATCGGCTAAAACCATTTTCAATCCATTTTTCCATTTCGTTGTTATGGTTGATTTTAAATGATTAGGATGAGCTTAGGGGGTTATTAGGGAGCTATTAAGAGGATTTTTAGTTTGGTTGGAGGCTGGGAAAGCCCGGGTGAATTTCTGGAAAAATGGAGACTGTGAGGGGCTTCGGGTTTATGGGTTCTAGGGAGTTTTTAAGGTCCAAATTGATATGGTTAGATGTGAAAGGATACAAGGGAGATTATAGGATTGATGTAGGGATGAATCAGACTAAATTAGGGGAAGAAAAATCACTGAACCAGTCACGCCGGTTCAGACCGGTCCAGAACCAGAAAACCGGTTCTATCGCTGGAGAAGATGACACTGTGCACCCGGCGCGTGGGCCCACGCGTAGGTAACTTCCAGGGGCGCGTGACAGCATGTGATGGCGAATTTGGGGGAGGTTCCAACACATAATTTCATATATTCGAGGTAGCGAACATTTTGGGACTGGTTTCGTGTCAATCGGACATCGTTTCGATAGGTTTCGGGGTGTCGGAAGGTTTAGAATTGGTTTAAAAATAGTTAAAAGTTCGGGAAAATTACGGGGCTTTGATGGGAGGTTAATTAAGTAGTTAGTAACCTTCTATTAAAATTTGGACAAGTTCGGGAGTGCCGGTGATAGCGATCGGCTCGGGAGAGCCTATGGCACGCAAATCGAGGTGGTAGCTCGGACGGTCTGTGAGTGGACCTTGATTTCTAAACTTTGATGCATGCATAAATGTTTTATATGGATTGTGAATATGATTTTATGATGTTGATTTGTATGGTTGTGAATTGTATGGTTTCACGTATTTCGAGGCGATTTACGTGCTTGCACGTAAATCGAGGTTTCCGGTTTTACTCTGATTTTCCATCCTTGTGGTTTTGGATATGATTTCATGAAATGGTTTTGGATTTGAAAAGGTAAATTCGGGTTCGAGAACCATTTGATTTACGGAATCGGGCCGGAGGCCCAATTGGTTTACGATTCGGACTTGAGGTCCAGTTTCTATGTGGATTCGGGCCGAGGGCCCAGTTATGTGTTGCAAATGGTTTTTACGGGTCATGGCGGTTTATGGGAACCAGCATGAACCCATGAAAGGTTTTATGGTTCATGACGGCGTATGAGGGGCTGGGCATGAATCCTGGAAAGGTTTCAAGAATGATTTCAAAAGGTTTTTCATACTTCATTCTTTATATATGATTGTCTCCTCCAGGGAGGGTCGTTGGCCTGGGTGGACCCCGGAGTAGTCACGGAGCACTGACTGAGTGGAGTCGCCCCCAGTTGGGTTCCTTACTCTCAGGATGGGCATGGTTCGTTACCTCCAGGGAGGGTCATTGATCTAAGGAAATTGACCTGGGTGGACCCTGGAGAGACTTGGGTTTGAGACCCCGGTTAGCACACGTGTAGCTTTATTTCACCGTGACAGGTTCTGGATATGAATATAATGGATAAACCTGATTTCAATTGGTTTGGGAAATTGTGTTTTATAATGATAAATGGATTTGGGCTGAGATCCCACATATGTTTACTATACTATGGTTTTCTGTAAATGGTTTTGGGCAGGAGCCCGAGTGACTTGTATTTACAGAATTTGGGGCTGAGACCCTAATTATGGATGTTTTAAACATATGTGTTTGGATAAATGATTTTACTATGCATGCATGCTTTTTAGTGAAGGGTATAAATGTCTTTTATGGAAATGTTTTTATAAACTCTTTATTTTTGTCCACTCACAGTCTTTCTGTTTTTAATACCCTTCAGATTGGATACCATGTGGACTGTAGCAGAGACCGAGATATCACATGCCTCCTCCGGATCCTGGCGTACTCTGATAGTCCGGGAGGGCAAAGGTTGGAAATATCCCTTGTCTCACACTTCGTGTCAGACGGGAACAGGGTCATCCCGCGTTAATCCCGAGGTGATTGGGATGGGTCCTGTCATAAATGGTTTTGGACAGGGGCCCGTATGACTTGAATTTACGGAACTTGGGGCTGAGACCCTAATAATGGTTATTTGAACATGTGGTTTGATAAATGGTTTTCGAATGCATGTATGCTTTTTAGTGAAGGGCATAAATATCTTTATGAAATGTGTTTTTATGAACTTATTGATTTTCGTCCACTCACAGTCTTTTCGTTGTTCTTAATGCTCTTCATGTTGATCACGGATACGAACTAGCTGCGACCGAGACATCACACTCCTCCACCGGATCCTGGCGCTCTCTAGAAGCCGGTTGGGCTGAAGGTTTTAAACTATTCCTTGTCTGACACTTCGTGTCAGACGAGATCATGACACATCCCGTGTTAATCCTAGGGGGGATTTGGATGGGTTGTGACAGTCTCGGTCGGGGGCTCCAGATCCTGAGACTAGTGACTATGATTACGATACTGATACGGTCTCATGTGGATATATTCTGGTCTTGTGTTGTTGTGATGACTTGGACGTCGAGCAGGGCTCTAGTTCCCGAGTATATTGCCTACTAGTAGTGCACTTGTGATAGGATGATTGATGTGGTGCACGTGATGATTTTTGTGCTTGTGCATCGATGTTGAGTGTTTTTTGTGAACTTGTGATGTGCCTGCCAATGAGGCAGTGGTTTGATATTTAATATTGTGAGTCGAGGATGTATTGATCGTGAAATGTATGGATTGATGTGATAATGGATGTGGTTGGGTTATGTGGCTTTGATGTGATAGATTTGTATATTATGACATGTTCGTATTTTGAGATTAAACTGATTTGTGATAACAATCTACGGATTTGTGGTTACAATCTACGGATTTGTGGTTTCTTTGTATGCATGCATCAGTTATGGAAAACGGAGAGTAAAGGCTGAATGTTTTCAAAGTATGTTTTTTAAACTATTTCTTTTTGTCCACTCATACCTTTTCTTGATTTTATAACCCTCCATGGCTACTGCACAAGAATTGAGACTCGAGAGACGGAGGCATGAACTAGAGAAACGTTTGTGTATTCCTTGTCTGGTAGGGTTTCTGTTAGACGGGAGTAGGACCCGAATGTACGATTCTTGTGTATCCAGGTGGGTTCCTATTACTACCTTCTGCACACTTAGAATATGGGCATAAGCACTGCAAGCGAAAACTCTCAATTTTGAGTAGTTAACAGGTTTTTCAGTCCATACATCTTCTGCACACTTAGAATTGAGAGCCCTAGATGGCGATCGATTAACCAAGTAGCTAGCATGGTTAACTGCTTTTTTTCAGAACATATCTAGTAATCCAGCAAGAAATCTCATGCTTCTCTCTCTTTCCATGAGAGTTATGTTCATCCTCTCCACAACACCATTTTTTTGGGGATTTTTCTTCACCGTAAAATATTTTGTAATGCCTTGTTCTTTGCAAAGCTCTAGGAAGCTGCTGTTCTTATATTCACCTTCATTGTCACTCCTTAGGTATCTGATTTTCGTACAGTCTGATTTTCTACAACAGCTTTCCACTCCTTAAACTTAGTGAAAGCTTCAGATTTCTCCCTCATGAAATAGACCCAAATCTTCCTCGAAAAATCATCTAAGAATGTGATAAAAGACCTAGAACCTGCCTTGGATCTGGTTGGTGAAAGGCCCCAAACGTCTGTGTGAATATACACAAACAGATTTTTTCTTTTTTCCTCACTGTTCGCAAGCTTGAACGACGTCTTTGTTTGTTTCCCAAGTATACACTACTTGCAGAAATCTAGTTTGCAATAATCAACACCTTCTAACATTTTTTTGTGTAACTCTTGCAAACCGTTCTGACTCATGTGCTCTAGCCTAAAGTGCCAAAGTTCAGTCTTGTCGCCAGTATCACCTTTCGTAGATACTGCTACTCCACATATTACTGTATTCTCTCAAAGCTTATATAGTTCATTAGGTTGGATTTCTCCCTTCATTACGGCAAGGGTTCCTTTGACAACCTTGAGTATCCCTCCTTCAGTTGAGTGCCTTAGCCCTGCCTTGTCAAAGGTTCTGAGAGATATAAGGTTCTTCTACAATTTTAGAATGTGTCCGACCTTGTCCAATGTCTTAACAACCCCATCATGCATTCTTATTTTAATTGATCTAATACCTTGGATCATAAGTGGTGAGTCATCTCTCATTAAGACTTCTACGCTGCTTGTTTCCCCATATGTATCTAACCATTCTTTGATAGAACACATGTGGAATGAACATCCCGTATCCAAAATCCAAAATCCAAAATTCGAAAGCACTAGAGCTGGATGATGCTGCAAGGAGCTCTTTGTTGTAATCCTCAAAAGTTACAACAATGGTTGCGTTTGAGTTCCCTGCCATCGTCTTTGCTTTCTTTTCTTTCCATATGTTGTAGTTCTTCTTCCAATGATCCGAAGCACCACATACGAAACAACCTTTGTTATCCTTTCCTTTGGATTTTGACCTACCCATGTTGCCTGATTTATCCTGTCTACTCTCTAATCTACCTCTTTGTGTGCCTTCAACATAAAGGCCTTGTACTTGAGAGCTTTCAATGTTCTTGTCCATCTTGACATAGGATTGAATAGTTTCGGTAACCTCATCTAATTTAAGAGTATCCTTACCGAACATCAATGTGGTCCTGAGGTGCTTGAACGAAGGCGGTAGAGATCTTAGCATTAACAGTGCCTTGTCGTCCTCCTCATATTTTACATCCACCTTGGATACATTTGCAACACAATTCGGACTAAGAGACAACACTCCTGTATAGAGTATGAAGACCTGGATTTATAAAATATATAATAAAAAATATTAGCATGTGGAACTTAGAGGGATTAGCTAGTATTTCGTTTTCAAGAATTTAATCTGATGTTCTATATCCTATATCAGGGATAATACTGGTTGCTCATACAAGCTGCGGCAATTCTAAATGGCAGGCCCGAATTGCCTTATTCCTGGACCAGATACTCCACTGATCGGTTATGGTGTGGTGAAAAAGGCTGCATTTTCTATCACAGAGAGTGATGTATGGGAGTCACTTCCCCAGTCAGCTTTATTCACCTTAACAAAGGATTCCGCAAGGGATGGTCAGGGCCAAATTCTTCTTGTGAAAAGTTTCTATGGACGGCTTAATCTCTCCTCTTTGCCTCTTTGATCGCTCAGATATCTCAGAAGTACTTTTAACTAATAGAGTTAATTCTTTATCTGTAAACTCTCATCATATGAATAAAATTTACAAATGCCTATTTCCATATCAAAAGTTTCTTTGTACTTTTGAATCTAATTCACCATTATACAATTGTTGGTCAATGCTTAATTATTATGTCATATTGGCATGCAGTTTATACAATTATATAATGGTGGCATCAGGAAGGCTATCTGTGCAGTTTATGCATGTATATAGTGGTGGCATTAGCCGCATCAATAAGGCTATCTACATTGAGCCTGTGAAAGTTCATAAAGTTATCAAGTTATCAAAAAGTATCTTGTTGATTGTTAATGCCAAGGTAAGTGGATTATGTGTGAAGTAGAGATTGAAAAGTGAATGAACAATATTTTGGCTTTTTTTGATCCTTCATCAATAAGGAATCAAAATTAAATTTATATTCAAATTTCCCAACATGCTTTTTCATTGCAATGTTCTTGGCTTGGACAATTTACCAATAATTAACTTGGTGAAAAATTGTGTCGGATTACTGGATTTTTTCTTTTTCTTTTTCGTTCTGGCGAGTAGAAAGAAATTTCTTGTATGATATGACTTACTGAATACTGACTTTCCTCTTCGGTTGCATTTTGTTGATGGAATTCAATTGCGGACCAACAATGAGCCCTTCAAGGTACCTAAAGCTCATCCATTTAAATTTATCTGTGTGTATCTCTGTATGTTTTATTTCTCTTTAATTCTGGGCATTTTCTCAAACTAAATTATAAATTATCTCGGGTTCATCAAGAGGCTGATAGGCCGATTGTTTGCGACTCTGTTATGAATAGGTATTGTGAATCCAAATGTGTTATCTTATCTAGTGGAAGCAATCCACTGTTTCTCTTCTGTTTTTTATTTTTTGAAAGATAAATACGGCTATAATTGACGTGGGAGTGGAGAAAGAGGATTCTTAGCTATTTGCATCCTTTTCTCTTTGCTTCGCTTTACGAAGTGCTTGCAATGTTGGGTGGGTCTTGACGCCCCGTGGTTCATATGCTAATGGATTTATAATTTTTGAAAATCATTAACTTCAAATTGGAGTATGATGCATGCCATTCGATAATATTTTTGTTTGTAAGTTATTTATAGGTTAATAATTGTTTCCTTGGCACTACACATTTAGCTGAATGTGTTGAGATAAAAGCTTATATTTTTTTTTTTTTATGATTTTCATTGAAGTTCAAAGGAAAAATGACTTGCATTTGAGATGAAATTGATATGATACAAATAGAATGGGTGTAGCTTGTTGATAGCTTCATCCAAATGGATTAGATTAAGACGCAAAGTTTATGATCCATTTGTATGTATTAGTTTAGTATACGATCGGGTATATATTGGTTTGAATTGATATGGATTGGAAAAACCTTTTGAGTTGGTTTCTATCGTTATTAATCGAAGACATGCTTTTAAAGTGATAGGAAGCTTTTTACATTTCCTTAAATTATAGCTTTGGAGGTTTTACATAGTTTATCCTTATTTTTAATAGATAACATGGCTTCTTTATTGAATGCAAGAATCATGTGGTATTATAGATATATATACACACATGTTTAATTGAATTTATATATTATAGATGGCGCAGATTTTATTTTGAATGACGCGAGTTATGTGTCCTTATTCTTCTTAGAAGACACTTGTATTTTATTTCATGAAACTTATTATGTGTCCTTCAAATGAATCAATAACTCACATTTATTTGTTCAATGATGTCTGGAAGGCATCCTTAAATATAATTGAAAACACGTTTTTTATGTCATTAAACAATTTCGATTATGTACCTTTTATACTTCAATGACACTTGTCAGGTGTCATTAAACATTACAGAAGACACATTAAATGTGTCATTAATCATCTTCAATGACAAGCTTATAAAATTCCATGACACTTACTAAGCGTTATTAAACATAATAAATGACATGCTTATAAATTTCCATGAGACTTACTAAGCGTCATTAAATATAATAGAGGACACAATTATGAATTTACATAACACTTATTAAGCGTCATTAAGTATAATAGATGACACATTATTTGTGTCATTAATCATCTACGATGACATGCCTATATATTTCTATGACACTTATTGGGTGTCTTTAAATTTAATAGATGACATCTTTAATGTGTAATTAAAAATATATTCTATGACACCAATAAAGATGACACCTAACTGTCGCGTCATCAATTATAAAAGATTATTTAGTTTTTGCGTTAAGGATTTTGTAGTAATGTCATAGTCAGATAGTGTCCTCAAAATCCATCAAGAAAACTACATTCTCAATTTCGAAATTTTCATGAATTGAGGTAATTTGTTGTTCGTATAGTCTAAGGTTACGTTTGCCACGCCTTAGAAGGGATTGCGTATGATAATATAATACTATACCAGTATTTGCTACGATTCCTATTAATTAGTTATCATATAAATTAATATTATTGAGTGTCTTTATACGGTTCAGGTATACTAAAATAATACTCTCTAAATTGTTCGTATTAAATAGTCAAATGACTAATAATAATAATAATAATAATAATAATAATTTTAATTAATATAAATAATAATATATAAATAACTAATTAAAGTAAATAATTAAAATAAAATAATAATGTAGATAATTAATATTTATGATATAAATATTTCTTATCATCTACTATAATATAATTCTTCCAGTATAATATCGTTGGTATTTTAATTCGATCGAACACCAAACGCCTGACTAAATAGTCAGTCTATCCGATGGACAGATTTGTCTATCCGACTGAAATAGTTAGTACAATACAGCGTATCAAATGAGGCCTAATAGTGTCCCCATAGTTTGATAGTGTCCTCATAGTCGAATAGTGTTCTTATAGTTCGTCAAGCAAATTGCATTCTAAATTTTGAAATTTTCATCAACTAAAGCTGTTTGCTGTCTCCATAGTCTGATAGTGTCTCCATAGTCTAATAATGTCTTCATAGTCAGGTAGTGTCCTTATAGTCTATCAAGAAAATTGTATTCTCAATTTCGAAATTCTCATCAACTAAGGTTGTTTGCTCTCTCCATAGTTTGATGATATCCTCATAATCTGATAGTGTCCTCATAGCCGGATTGTGTCCTTATAGTTAGTCAATAAAACTGCATTCTCAATTTCGAATATCAACTAAGGTTATTTGTTGTCTCCATAATCTAATAGCATCCCTCTAATTTGATAATGTCCTCACAGTCTGATAGTGTTGGGCAGTTTCAGATACTTGTATTTTGAAGCTGATGTGTTTCTATCCTCATTATGATATGGAAGTAAGAAGAACACAATTTATAAGCTCAGAAATGTTGCTGCCCTTAGTACTATAATTTCTTTCATATTGTCCCCTTTTATACATGTACTGCTTTCTAGACCTCATCTATTTTTCATTGAAACAAATTATAATTGCAATCGATTTCATTCCTGAAATTTCATACACTAACATTTATTAATTCAATTAAACTACACTACACTACTATGAGTAAACTACATGACTATTGAGGTACTATAAGACTATAGAACCATTAGGAAATTATAGGGCTACAAGATTGTTAGTGACAAGACCCTCTCCTAAAATGGTTTGATATTCGTGTTCGGTCTTGCTCATATTCGACAAATGATATGATATTCATAAACTACCCAAAATACTTCTCAGACAAGAGATACTCGTATTGATTAAATGCGTATGCCTCCTGCTCTAGATATGCCTTGAATTTCCGTGCAACGGTCTAGAGGGTCATTACAACTATGAAAAAGTATGAGTGAGCAAAATAAGTAGTTAAAACATGTTTTTCGAGAAAAATGAACATTTACCCTCCATTTTCCTAAAACACTTGTATGCATAGAATAAATTGTAAATAAACGAACAATCGGATTTTAAATCGAATAAATCCCAGGCTATGAGATCACAACAATCATAAAATACCAGTAGACAGCCCATGATTCACGTTTCCCAAATCTATGTTCATCAACTCATGCAAGGACATTTTGACACGACCCATCCCAATCCCAATCCCCCTCGGGATTAACACGGGATGTGTCATGCTCCCGTCTTACACGAAGTGTCAGACACGGGTGGTTCACCAGGATGGTGAGATACGACTGATGTTGGCTGGTTGGCTGGTCGGCCTGTGGGGCCGGTTGACAGTGGCCTTGTGGGCCTAATGGCGATTGGATGACGCTAGTCTAGAATTGTGACCATTGGTTAGTTTGGTTGAGATTTGGCCTTGTGCGGCTACGAGTAGCCGGATGCCTCGAGTTACGAGGGTAAAGGAACCTGCTTGTAGGAGTTGAGAGATTTCCCCTAGCGATGGTTACTGCTTGATGTTTGAGTGTAGATAGTACGTTAAGGGATGTGCTTAGTCGGGTATGAAGACCCGAGTGGTGAGGGTGTTGTGAGCTAGTGGATGTCGTGGGTTTGATAACCCGAGTGAGGATGAGGATTTGAGGAACCCCCTTGGGATGACTGGTCTGATAAACGTGGGTAGCTTGGTGAGAAACCCAAGTAGAAGTGCTTAGCTTGGACAACGTGAATTGGGGTTGTGGTTAGTTAGTTGTTGTGGCTTGGGCTGACTTACGGCCAGATTGGAGCTGGTGCTTCTAGGCGCAGCCGAGGTCTTTGATGGCTTGATGGGTGACTCTGGATGAGTCCAGTGAGATTGCGGCAGTTGGTTGAGCATTGAGTTGTTCAAAGTATTGGATTACGAGGGATGTCAGTTCCCCCGACCCGAGCGTAGATTGAGGGTTTTTGCTCGGTATGAGCGTAGATTCGGGAGTAGTGTGATGTGACCCCTAGATTGGAGATGATGTGCCACGAGCTGGGATGCTTGTGAATAGTAGGATGGTCACGTCGTGAGTTTCGGTTGTGGCCATTCGTGAGGTGCTAGTGTCTGGTAGGAAACACTAACCGAGCTAGGATATTCGATGACCATTGGTAGGTCATGTTTCGGTACGAACGGTCAGGATACCGTTAGTTTGATCAGAGTAGTACAGTGGAAGCGCGGTGGACCTAGGCTTCGGTTTGGAGCTAGCTAGGTGGTATGGTCGGGTTGACCATGAGTGAGGTTGGTTTTCGTGGACTCATCCTATTATGTTGGAGATGTCGGAGTGTGTTGGCATTTGGTGATATCACTCGAGGATTGTGACTGAGGAGTCTGAGGTGAGTGATCGTTGATTGTGATCCCGAGAGTTGGTGACTCGGAGTTGAACCTCGAAAAGGTTAATACACGAGAATCATGATACGTGATGACTGACAGCCTTTTGGATGTGCATAAACGATGGTAACCGACAGTGAGTTGGTCGATGAATTGGTTTGGGTACGGACACAAGTTTGGTTGTCTGAGTGAGTTGTGGATTTTCTTGAGTCCCTTAGAGGAGTTGACGTTGGATGGTTAGTCCGATGGTGGTATACGTGTTGGGGATGAAGTCCCATGGTTGGAAAAGATGGATATACTTCCAACACAGTTGGAATCTCGGAATCAGGAGATGTTGTGGTTTAAACGGTGAGATGTTGTGTGAATTCCGAGTTGGTGTTAGATGTGGAGTGATGGATACTCTGGAGTCGATTTGGGAGACTCATTGAAGGAACTTCAGGAGTTGTGACCCCCCTTGATTGTGGACACGTGTGGATGTGTTCAGGAGTAGAGAGAGTACTTGGTGACGCCATGTTTGGCATGAGTGGCAAGTGTAATGGGATTATGTTAAGCTGGATTAAGGTAGGATGACTCGTGATGACATGGTTGTGGACCATTGTGAGTTTCATTGTTGGATGACGAAAGAAAGATGATAAGGCAGAATGAGAAGGAGTGACTATAACTGATCAATATGAGGTTATTGAAGAGAACCCACAATCTTGACGTGTCTTGAGACATGTGGAATACTTTATCGATTTGATCCGACGTGGTGGTTTGATCGTTTGTGGGAATTGAAGGCAAAGTAGTGAGACAGTAAGTGGCATCCACTTAGGAGTGAGTGGATTGGGATTGGAACGCTTCTGGATTAAGATTGAGTTATTTTGGATCAGGAGAATCGTTTGCAAAATAGAGCTTGGACATATCAGTAGGAGGACAAGACAGAGGTTGGATATGTTGGACATGCAGATGAGGAGAGTGGTTGGATATCTTGACCATCTTGGAGTTGTACAGGACGCGTGTGGTCTGTTTTGCATACTAGATTTGGATATAGTGTTGGGTTTGTCCTGTGTAATGTGAGTGGATTAGATGTTTTGGATGATGATCAGAAGACCCAGGAGATCGGGAGACGCGAAATAGACTTGAGTTGGTATTCTTCCGAATAAGAGTTGGCCTAATGTTAGACTGGATCGATGGACTTCAAAAGTGAAGCGTGATTGGCTTGTAGCCAGGTGGTAGTGAGTGTGGATACGAGGATGTTTGGGTGCCCTAGCGATACAATGTGAAGATGATGGTACACTATAGTGTTGTTGGTAGACTTACTATCGTACAGTATTGGAAGTTCTTGAGGAAGGTATTGTGACGTTTTGGTGGTATGCACCGTGATTCTTTGGTTGTGATTGGTGCATGGACTTGAGATGTGTGCAGACTGGTTATTCAATGGTCGGAATCATTCCGATACGATTGGGCGTGCATCGTGATGTTCTGGTAGAGGTGTTGGTGATCGACTTGGCACCGAGGTATGTTGTTGGTTGTCTTGCTGACTCGGAGCAAGTTTGATGCAATTGACTGGTTAAGATGTCGACTGGATCAGGGTGATCTTGAGTGATCTGGTTGGTTATGACAGGATTCAGGGTTGATGTGAGCTGGATGCTCAGAGCCATGAGTGATCTAGTAGGACCCCGATGTGGAGATGTGTGATCACCGGTTGACAGGCATGTGATAGGGTCCAGTCACCGAGAGGTAGTGTGGGACGTGGATGGTGATCCCATAGGTTAACGGTGTTGGTGGTTAGGGGAACCACCCATGAGAAGATTTGTTATGTAGTTTTTGTGGGCGGGACGTTGTGACTCCGGTGAGATCGACGCGGATCGCTGACAAAAGCACTACGGAAATTGACTCGAGAAGGAGTCAGGATTGATGTAACTGATAGCAGTGGTGTTGTGACGTACCTATTAGTAGTTGAGTCGTGAGTGCTAGTGCGACGTTAGAGGTACCTTGGGTACGAGTGGGAAATATTTTGACCCCGGTAAGAATGGGATGATCGCCAGATGGACTAAAAGTTGGTTAAGCTGATTCACTTGGCAGAGATATAGTGACAATATAGGAACCGTCAGGATAAGCTGGATTAGCAGGTTATGTACACTGGGTAGGAGACCCAGGTGTGAACTCAGTTGGATTCCCCCAGTTCGTTGCGAATTTACGAGATTTGGAATTTCGGGGACAAAATTCTTTTAAAGGAGAGGGGGGAGATTGTAACGACCCGTCCCAGAAATCGGGATTAGATTAGTGGTTAATGACGGATTAGTGAAGTTAATAGGTGATTAGTTGGGTGATCTCGGACGGACGGTGTGAAATAACGGTTTTGCCCCTAGAATGGGTAAAATGTTGACTTTTAGTTCGGGCGGTAAAATGGACTTTGACCGATGACTGTGACATAGTTCGGGACGTCACGAGTTCATGGACAGGTGGCAAGTCCGATTCTAACGTTCGAGGAAGAAGTTATTATGTGCGGAAGTTCCGGGGTATTTTGGTAATTTGGTTTAAAATGGGCAAACGGTTGACTTTTTATACGACATGGATTTGTCATGCATTTCAAAGAACGTTAGGTAGGTCTCGATTCTCTGAGTACAACGACAAGCGGCACCCTATCATCGGACGTTGGCTGGTACGGGTTTTGGTCTAAAAGTACTAATGACAAAATGGTAATTTTGGAAGGTAAGGGCATTTTGGTCATTGGATGGCCTAGGGATCTGTGCCCAGTAAAGTTGGGACACTTGGCTACCTAGGGATGGTTGTTTATTGAGATTAGGACACTTGTCCCATCTCTAGAGGTCTGTGGAACCTTTCTTAGCTAACGCAATTGTTTTTTTTAAATTGGGGGCATGGTTTGCACGGTTTTAGGAAAAATAGAGCATGAATTTTCCCATCCTCTTCCTTCAATCTTCATTATTTCTGTAACATGTGTGAAGGAGAATGAGAGAACAAAAGGTGAGGCTTGTGATGGTGCTGCCACGAGGGTCGCCGTGGACGGTGGCCATGGGAAAACCATGAAAACAGAACAGGGGACCCATGAATGCAATCCATACAACCCTTCAAATCTTATCGACTGCCGGTGATGTGTGAATAAGAAAGTGAGAGGAGGTCGAGTTGAACGTGATGGTGCCCACGGTGGAGCCCACGATGGCTCAAGGAGGCGAAAGAACCATGGGTGCCCTATTTCCTTCAAAATGGCAACTGGTCTTGTGAGGCTTGATGATCGAATTGGTGGCTAGGGTGAGGTCCAAGAGGTTGCTAGGAGTGGATAGAGACTAGTTTCAAGACCTAACATGGACGGTAAGTGAAAAGCCCGTGATAATCTCTTTTGAATTCGAAAATGGCAATGTGTATTTTAGTGATAGTTGATCAAATTGGTTATTTGGTTGAGGTTTTGGACGTCAAAAGAAAGCTAATGGACGTGGCACTAGGGATAGAAATGGCTGGAAGCACGAGAACATAAAGGAGGAAAGCCGAAGGTTTTTACTCAATTGGGAAGGTACTTTCTCACCTTGTTTTTCGTGTTTTCAGTAAGTAGATTAATTAATTAGGTTAGGACGAAGCTATTGGGATAAATAGGATTGAAAAAGATGGAAAAACGAGGGAGAACCGTGACCGCCGGTTCGGCCGGACATGCCTGAACCGAACCGGTTCAAATCTGGTTTAACCAAGGTTGTAGATGAACAGTAGCCGCGCGTGAGTCCCACACGTAGCCCCTTTAGACTACGCGTGTGGGTGCGTGGCGCGCCTTTTGAGGAAGGTTTCAACACGACTTTTAAAGTATTCGATGTAACAAACATTTTGGAATTGGTTTCGAGTTGATCGGACATCGTTTCGATAGGTTGTGGGATGTCCACAAAAGTATTCAATGTATCGAACATTTTGGAATTGGTTTCGAGTCGATCGGACATCGTTTTGATAGGTTTCGGTATGTCCGAACGTTTTCGGACAAGTTTAAAAATAGTTACAAATTCGGGAAAATTACAGGGCTTGAGTAGAAGCTTAATGAAGTAGTTACTGACCTTAGTATGGGATTTGGACAGGTTCAGGAAAGCCGACAATAGTGGATTAGCCGGGAAAACGTAATTACACGCGTATCGAGGCAGCGACGCGAATGGTTTGTGAGTGGACTTTGCTTCAAACTTATGATGCATGCATAAATATTTTTATATGTTTTCTATATGTGATTTCTATGTTTATGATTATAATCTCTATGATTTTCAGTTTTGCCCGTATTTTGAGATATTTACGTAATTGCACGTTTTACGATATTATGGTTTTATGCTGTGATTTGATAATGGTTTCGATACTATGATTTTGGACTTGAATTGTGATTTGATTTCAAGGATTTATAAATCGATTTTGAAAAGTGATTTCGGCAAACGATATTTTGGTTTTGGAACCGGATTTCAGAAATATGATTCTGGATTCGATTTCGAAAAGTGGATTTCTGGATTTGGATTCGGAATGATGATTCTAGATGCAGACTTGTCTTCGGAATAGTGATTTTGGATTCAGATTTGGATATCCATTTGGAAACGAGTTTAAAATGATTTTGGATTGGTTTTTCTAGATCTGGTTATTGGGTTTAAACACCCGGATACGATTATGACGGGGGCGGGCCCGGATTGGGTTTAAAGACTCGGATTGAGTTTAAAGACTCGGATATTGTTATTTCCCCCGTAGGCCTATTGAGTTTAAAGACTCCGAAGTTTAAAGACTTAGATTATATTGAAACCTGGATTGAGTTTAAATACTCTGATTGATATTGAGTTGAAAGACTCGGATAGATCCAGCAGGTTCGATTGATTGAAACGGGTTTCAAAAATGTTTTCAACTATGTTTGGATTTCTATGATAACTTGATGGTTTTCAATAAAAGTTTTCAAAAGGCTTTCAGATGTTTTGGGCTTGACCCGGATAATATGGATTTTGATGGTTTGGGTTGAGGCCTGTAATTTGAGGAAATAAAATGATTTCAGGCTTTTGGTTTCATAAATGGTTCTTTTAGCTTGGAAATGAAATGGTTTTATAAAATGGGTTTTATATGAATGCATTGGTTTTTGAATGGAGGGTATAAACGTAATTTCTTATAAATGTTTTGTAAACTTATTATTTGTTTTGTCCACTCACAGTCTTTTTTTTTTCGATACCCTCCATGTTTGATGTGGTGCGGGCTGTTATTAGAGAGACGGAGATATCACACACGTAATCCACAGTAAGGCTACGAGCTCTGGTTAACTCAAGTTAGTTTTTTTTGGTACGTTGACCTGGGTATCCCTTATCTGGCTTGCGTGTTCCACGGGGGTTGAACGGGTGTTTAGCCTTTGTGTCGCACGTGAGTTAAACGGGAGCATGACTTAGCCCTTAATCCCGAGGGATTGGGGGTGGGTCGTGTGAAAATGGGTCTCATGCCGATAATGTAACTAAAATAGACTTCGAGTCCGAGGGTTTCCAAAACAAATGGGTCTCATGCCCGAGTTTTCTTTTTCAAATCCAAAACCATTTCATCAAACCATCACCGAAATCGCAAGCACGTATAATCAGTGTAAAACCATAAACCTCGATATACGTGCAAATACGTAAATCATCCTGAAATACGTGTAATCATGTAAATCACCAATACCATAATCCACATGATAGAAATCATATATATATAACATATAAACATTTATGCATGCATCACAGTTTAGAAATCAAGGTCCACTCACATACCGTCCTAGCTGCCGCCTCAATATGCGTGTCATAAGCCTTCCTGGTCTAATCACCGTCACCGGGACTCTCAAACCTGTCCAAATCATACTAGAGGGTTACTAACTGCCTCATTAACCTCTCATTCAAGCCCCGTAATTTTCCCAAATTTTTAAACATTTTTAAACTCGATCCTGAACGCTCGGACACCCCGAACTATATCGAAACCATGTCCAATCGACCCGAAACCAGTCCCAAAATATTCGTTACATCAATTAGATTAAAAGTCATGTTGAACCCAAAACAAGGCATTCGGTCCTTTGCCTCCGAACCAGGCCACCGTGCACTGTCGTCCACGCTAGTAGCACCGTCGTGCTCGTCCTAGTCCCACCCTTCATTTTCGTGTTTGCACCAATGTCAATGAGTGAGGTTTGGTGGGTTGAAGGTGTGGGTTTGGGGTGTTTATTCTCACGGTTAACAGAGATGGTGAAGGTGTTCGTGGATGAAGAAGATGGTGATCAGATGAGATAGAATGAATAGTGAGGATGGGAGGATTGGGAGAGATGGACGGCTGGATGTGAAAAAGAAATATAAGGAAATTATAAAATAAACAAAATAATGTTATTTTAATCCTAAACTATCCAATCAAAATTGAGATCCACAATTTGGGGTTAAGGACCAATGGGATGAGTGACACTTGTCACTCATCCTTTGGGCCTGCAATAAATATCTGGGCCCACATGAGTACAAATGTAATCTGTCTCGTAATTTGTGCAATAGTTTTCCCGAACTTTCGTGAACAATAACTTTCCCGTCGAACGTCCGATTTCGACGTGCCGCCTGTCTACGGAGTCATGACGTCCTGATCTACGTCACGGTCATCGGTCCTCGTACGTTTGACTCCCCGAGTCAAAAGTTAGCATTTTACCTAAGACTAGGGACAAAACGGTCATTTTACACTGTCCGTCCTATTTCGCTCAACTAATCAACGATTAATCTCACTAATCCTCCATTAGTCACTAATCAAATCCTAGAATTCGGGACGGGTCGTTACACATTTGGACATAAGCATCATAACTAAACACAACCAATTGTTAACTCCACGAACATCAACTGTTTCGGAACTCGTCATATCAACAGTGAACATAATCCATGGATTAAATCATCCAAGCCTCATAATCCAAAAACTCAAGTAATAGTCCCAATGAACAACAGCACTACGTGTAGGTGAACTCAAGAACTACACGTAGCACCATCCGAGTAAACATCGGGAACTGCACTAATGCACCTTCTGGACACACCTGGGAACTGCACGTAGCACCATTCAGATTGTAATAGTATCCCCGAGAACTGCAATTACGCACCATCCGGGTCATGTCCGGGAATTGCACTCACCCATTATTCGGACACGTACTAATATCATGCGAGGATAACTTTCCTGGAGGCAGTTCAAAAAACCAATAAAACTCATTTAACACTAATTCTTGACTCAAAACCAAGTCAAAACACATTCAGAACTCGAGCATGTACACAAACATCATTTCCAAAAAATACCTTAAAATAACCGTGTCGAGAACCAATCAATAAATCTAGAAAATCATCAGAGAATCATTTTGAAATCATATACAAATCATTGAAACATAAATCATGAAATAAAGAAATTAAAATATTTAACTATGCATGCATTATAATTTATAAAAATAAAGTCCACTCACATACCTTCCTTGTAGTTCAACCTCAAACTGAGCGTTCTTTCGAAATTTCTGGAACTTGTACCTCCCAAAATCATTGCATGTTCCTCCACATTTTCGACCCAAAACCAAGCTTCGTGTTCCAAGATTCCCACTTCCAAAACTTCCACATTTCTTCTCAAATTAATCTTAGAGACTCAGTTAGGGTATCAGTGGGCTTGGTTGCAAAGCTCAAAGGCTTCAAACGATCACACGATCAATTTACTGTTTTTTGGACTTTGGAGTTTTAGCTTTTTTCGTTCTCAGTTTCATCCTTTTCTCTTTTTTTTTTTTGACTCTTTTCCTCCTCTTCTTTCTCCCTTTTTCTCTCCCTCGTTCTCGTTGTCCCTCTTCTCCTTTCTCTACTATTTTTTTGGTTCATCGTTATTCACGGGTTGTTAACCCAAATATGCGTGCGCACACACACACACACACACACACACACACACACACACACACACTGCCATGCACACACACATGCACTATGTTAGTGCACAAAAAGAGAGAGGGAAAGTGATAAGGATACTTGTCACCATCCCATGAAATCAACAAAATATTTTCACTTGTAAAATTACCGAAATGTCCCTAATGCCAAAATTACTAAAATACCTATGATCAATTAAGACCTGTAACGCACTCATCCAATCTTTGATTTCGACACCTCTCTATGGACTCAGGACTCAGACGTCCACGTAACTATCCTCACGAAAAGTCTATAAAGTACCCGGGGTGAAAAGTCAACATTTGACCCTAGAGGGTAAAATTGTCAATTTTCTTTTTAATTTCTTGAAATTACTTTTTCTGAATTTATGAGCCTTTACAATTGGGGCTCTATAGGACAATAAGACTATTAGGTCACTATAGGACTACATGACTATTGCTATTAGACTAGATCTATTCTTAGATCAGATCTGTAGATTCGAAAATGGTTTCAATGGCCTTCAATCCAACATCATCTTACCAACCTCGTACTTGTAAATTCATTTTCCTTACTCCCCAATTGATTATTTTCTTTAAGATTTTGAATGTGAAACACCTAATTAAAAAAAATCAACAAGAACAAAACACCAATAATAATGAATAAGAAAAAAAATTAGAGACACAAAAGGATGAAGGATGACTAGTTCAAATTCGTAGTTATGGACGATGATGAACGAGAGCGATGAGAAGCTGAGTGGCAGACAACTAGTAAGAGTTCATCCTTGAGGTTGTGGGACGGCTCTCCCAAATGTTTGTGCCTAGATCTGGGATGAAAAAATTTCACGTCACGGTAGGTGATCCAAAACTTCTAGGGGATAGAACTTTGGTAGAAAATAAGTGTCGCTACTTCTCTTTGGAAGTGGACTGCTTAATGAGAGAAATATTTTAGGAATGACTGGAGAAAGGAAGAAGAATGAAACAATAAAAAATGATTTCCATTGAGTTCTTAATTCATACAACTAATGCATTTATATACATCATAGTTTTCCAAGAATAGATAACTAAAAATAACTAATGAGTATAAACCAGAAATAATGAATGGTTTAAACTCTTTAATCAAAACAAACCCTTAACTTTGAATGGATTCAAATGATTAATGTTTGAACCTCAAAGTTTCACTAGTTTGAAATAATTAAATATTTCCATATGATATTTATTAATATCATACAATTTATTTTATTGGATCCACCTGGATCATGGATCCCCCATTGAGGAACCTTGAGCTCCTGCGCAAGTTATTTTGAGATGAGGAAACGCTGTATTCGCCTTGTCCCGTAGGTACCACTTAGATTTGCTAAGAAGTTGTCCTTTTCTGCCGATGCGGAAATATTCATATTTTCCACGTCGTGTTTCACGAATCTTTTGCTCCAATATACAATCCTCCTCTAAAGGATCTTCTCGGTCCATCTTCAAGTCATTGACTGAAGGAAAACATACTTTCTCATCAGGATCATCATCCAATAGAGATGGATCAAATAGTTTCAAATTCTCGGCATTAATGACCGAGTATATATGCATGTAAGGTGGAAGAACGAGTTGAAAGTCGTTATCACCAATTTGTTTGATGATCTTGAAAGGGGCATAACGGATAGGCTTGAGCTTCTTGCCTTCTCCAATTAATCGCTCTTTCCCAAGGTGTAACCACACTAGGTCACCTTCTTTAAAGTTGCATGTCACATGATGTTTGTCATGGCGTGCTTTGTATCTCTGTTGAGATCGGTGTAGCTGTGCTTTCACTTCTGAATAGATTTTTTTTACTCGTTCAAGAAAATTTTGTGCTCGAACATGTTCTTCTTCTTGTTTTCCACTTAATGGCTTGTCACTTAAAGTGAATGCCATGTCAAAAAGACTTTGTGGTAAATAACCCAAACAAACCTCGAATGGAGATTTCAGTGTGGAGCCATGAATTGCTCGATTAAAAGCAAACTGTAAATAAGGGAGACTTTCATCCCACGTTTTGGGGTGCTTGGAGTTATAACCCCGTAGTAAATGCATCATAGTACGGTTAACGACCTCTGTTTGTCCATCGGTTTGTGGGTGAAAAGCAGTACTACGCTTCAACTTAGTATCCATCATTCCCCATAAAGACCTCCAAAAATGGCCTAAGAATCGATTGTCTCTATCTGATATAATCGATGTTGGAAGGCCAAAATGTTTCCAAACGTGCAAGAAAAACAACTTAGCTGCACCTTCTCCGGTTATAGTCTTCTTACATGGAATGAGTATTACCATCTTGCTAAAACGATCCACTACTATGAACAAGTAATCATTCCTCCACTTGGTTTTAGGTAAGCCACCAAGAAAATCCATCGAGATGCTCTCCCAAGGTTGGTTTGGTACTGGAAGTGGAAGATACAGGCCTAACTTCCTATTGGAAGGCTTCGAGGTGTTAAAAAACACACAACCTCGTATGTATCGAGAGACATCTAGGTTCATCTTTAGCCAGAAAACATATCGACGAAGATTCAGTAAAGTTTTCTCTATTCCAAAATTCCTGCTACTTTGGAAGTATGAGCTTCACGAATCCACTACAATCTATCGCCATCTCTTGGTATGCACAATTGTGTTCCCTTGTACATCAATCCATCATTCAGTTGAAATTCACTAGTCTTTCCTTGTTGCAGCTTAGCGTAAGCTCAACTAAAATCAACATCAATGTCATACCCTTTTGCATATTCAGAAGGAACTATTGGTTGGATTTTTCTAGCCACCAATAATGCGGAACTTACTGGTGTAGGTGGTCAAGATAACATATCTGCCAACTTATTAGTTACTCCCTTCTTATACTTAATTACAATATTGAATTGTTGTAGGTACGACATCCACTTCATATAGCATGCTTGTTGTAATTTAGACTATGTAGTTAGATACTGAAGAGGTTTATGATCAGATTGAACCACAATTTCCTTCCCTAACAAGTAAGCTCTCCAATGCTTCACTACTTGATGCAAGGCATATATCTCCTTATCATAAGTTGGATAGTTTAATACTGGTCCACTAAACATCTCAGAATGGTATGCAACTGGTTTTCCATCTTGAAATAATATGGCTCCCATTGCATAGTTAGATGCATCTGCTTCAACTTCAAATACTCTCTGTAGATTAGGCAATGCCAATACTGGGGCCTCGATAATCTTCCGTTTCAATAACTGGAAGGATTCCTCATGTTTCTCCAACCATTCAAACTTTTGATTGGCCTTCGTGAGAGAATGTAATGGTGCTGCGAATAGAGAAAAATGTCTTATAACTTTTCTCAAATATTGGCATGCACCTATAAAGCTTCGAACATCGATCACTGAACGGGGTGTGGGCCATTGAGTAATAACTTGTACCTTTTCTAGATCTACTTTCAGCTCTCCTCCACCTACGATGAACCCTAAATAAATAAGTTCTTGCTTTCCAAATTCACATTTCTTCCCATTCAACCGTAGTTGACTAGCTTGTAGAACCTCCATAACCTGAGCAATATGACGAAGATGGTCCTCCCATGTGATACTGTTGATAAGTATGTCATCCAGATAGACAATGACAAAATCATCAATGAAAGGGCGAAGTACTTCATTCATTAGCCGCATAAAGGTAGCTGGAGTGTTACATAGTCCGAATGGCATAACTAACCACTCAAACAATCCATGCTTTGTCTTAAAAGCAGTTTTCCAAATGTCTTCTTCATTGATGCATACATGATGGTAACCGGATTTGAGATCAATTTTTGTGAAGTATCGAGCACCATCCAATTAATCTAAAAGATCATCAATCCTTGGTAGTAGGTACCGGTTCTTGATAGTAATCTTATTAATAGCTCTATAGTCCACACACATGCACCACCCTCCATCTTTCTTGGGCACAAGCAACACTGGTGAACCACACGGTGAGCAGCTGGGCTTGATAACTCCTTGTTCAAGAAGTCCTTGAACTTGCTTCTTGATCTCTTCACTTTCCGTCAGTGAGGTGCGATATAAACCTAAGTTTGGTAGAGGTGAATCTCTTACCAACTGAATTTCATGTTCTACAGCTTTCCGCGGTGGTAATCCCTGCACATCCTGAAAAAGATCCTTGAAATCCTTCTGTAATTTTCCAATATCAGAACATTGTAAAGGTGCTAGAGTTATTGCTGATAAAGTGACAATATTGGAACATTGATCTTGTGGTCGAATCATCAATAAGACAAACCGCCCGTAAGAGTTAACCAATCGCTTGGCTTGGTTAACTGTCAGCAAAGTATCTTCACTTTGGGGCTTACAAGCATTGATAGGGAATTCCTTTCCATCCTTCACCAAAAAATATTTACGAAGCCTCCTTTAATGAATTGCATCACGGTCCCATAAATATGGACTACCTAATATAACTTGGTATACATCCAACGAAACCACTTCGCATGTCACTTCATCGATGTAACGATTAGTGATTGCAAATTTGAAGGTACATTGCTTTGTAATCTGCATGTCAATATCCTTCTGAATCCAGCCTAGTGGGTAAGGCTTAAGGTGAGGTTTTGTTTCTAAGCCTACCTTCTTCACTAGCGCCTCCGAAATCAAATTCTTCTGACTTCCAGGATCAACAATTGCTTGTACAACACTTTGTTTCACTTGAATGTTCAAATGGAATAGCTCTTCTCGGTTGTAAGCATTTGTAGTGTCTGTTGGTAAAGTCATTAGGGCTAGTGTAGTGTCAGGTTGCTTCAACTCTGGAAGCTCATCTGCATGTTGCACTGTCAACATGGCCTTCTTGTCGTTCCTTCCATGGTTGTTCCTTTGGTTTTTTGGTTTCAACTCAGGATGAAGTATCCAGCATTTGTCTTTGACATGTCCGTTAGCATGACAGTGATCACAATAATTGTTTTGTTTTGGGCCATCCATGATATGTTTGCCTTTATTCATCCAATCAGATCTACTTGCAGTTTTCTGTTTGTTGTCCTTTTTGTCCAATCTTTTATACTTTGCTTCAATAGCAATGACTTTGACTGTCGCTTCTTCAATTGATTCTACGGTGGACAATTTTAGTTCTTTTCGTATGTAGTCGGCAAGACCTCCAGAATACTTCATGAATACATCATAATCGTCCACATCTATATCCAATACCAAAGCCTGGTTATGGAATTCTGAGGTATAATCTTGTACCGATTGACCGAACCTTTGATTGAAGTGCTGCCATCTGTACCATCTTTCTTCTTCATATCCAATAGAATAGAATTGTTTGAGAACCTATCAAATACCCCCACACTTAAACTTTGCTAGTCCCTAGCAAATACTAAAATTAAACTACGAATTCAAAACAAGTAACCTTTAACCATTTGTCTCAATATTTCATTATTATCATGGCATAAAAGATTTTCACTTAAAGCATGTAAGCATATAGAATTCAAGAGTTAATACATGGTGACAAAATGTTTTAACAAGTAAGATAATGAGTAAATATGGTGAATTGGATCTCAAATAAAACAAGTATGAATCAACTCACAAGGATATGCACTCATAAATTCACTCAATTTGTGAGGGTTTGTGTTTGCACTCAAAGTATGTGAGAAATACTCACATAATCGAAATGAAGTACTTTTGCAAAATTTCAAACAAACACCTCAAGATAAAAACAAAACATACTTGCACATATGAACCAAAACCATAAGCTTACTCAAGTGATTAACTCAACTAATCAAAATTTACCATCTTAAGGATCATAAGGTCTTTACGAAGGTTGTAATGGGGCTAAGTTTAGAGGCAAGGAATATATAGGACAAGTGGTGCTCAATTCGTTCCAAGACTCAATAGACTCCCAAAACGTATCATAGCTTCCCAACCTTAGTGCAATGATGTCAGTAATCCATCCCTTCGAACATAGGCCTAATTCCATCATGTTGGGCCTCACAATCATTCTTTGTGTCGGATTTACAAATGTAAGGGACTTAACTCAAACATTACATAACCAAACCTTATTACCTTGATCGAGACTCAACTTTTTTTTTATTAATTTTTTTTAGATCAAGGTAATAACATGTGTCAACAATACAACAAAACTTGAGTCGGTAAATCCAAATAATTCACATAAAAGTCTTTTCAACATCATCATTTTCTCCTTACACAATCTTTATATCTTCAACCGAGTTCTTGGAACAAGGGTAAAGGATGTCTATACTAAGCTCAAGTGTTTAGATAATCATGGTGATGAAAGAAAGGCTTAATGTGGGCTCAAAAGGGTTAAAACTAAGGGGGTCGCAACTCGTGCGCACAAAATAGGGAACATGGATGTTTGAATTTGTGGTGTTAACCCTAATGCCTTAATCATTTCCAAAATCAGAGAGTTTATTGACTTAAAAGCTTTGAAAATCACATAGAATAAGTTCTAGTACTCTAGAGTTCATTAAAAGCTATGGCAAGTAGTTATGAGGCATAGGTATATCAATTTAAACAAAGAACTTATGAATCACTCATCAAAGATGTATATAAAGTTCCAAAACTCACATAAGGTTCATATGATTCATACTTATCTTATCATGCTCGTTTATGTGCCAATTTACATGCATTATCTTCAAGTTATAACACTTAATCACAAAATATTAACAAACAAATTCAAGTTGTAGTGATTATCTTTATGGCCATAACATATTCATTTCTGTTCATTTATATCATTGACAAGTTAAATGGCAACTTAAGACTTGTAAAAATACTAAGTTAAAACAAAAAGATTCAAGAAAACAATAAACAATTTTTTTTTTCACACATTTTGTTTTTTTTGAAATTTTTTTTTTAAACAAATTTTTCTTTTAAAATTTTTTTTTTCGACAATTAAAATTGTAAACCATTCCCCCACACTTAAATTCTACATTGTCCTCAATGTAGGAAAATACGAAGTAATTAAACATAGAATCAAAGTAAGGAAGATGATTTACGAAAATAATAGGAAAACATTAAATAAACAAAATAAAAGAGAGTGATGGCTAAAAGGATAGCAAATCTGTATTGATGACTCCTTCACATCCCGGGAACACATTGGGTTGCCTTTCAACAAGCGCTTGAAGTTTAACGTCCATCCAGCCTAGACAAAGATGCAAGTTAGTTAGTCAGAGATGTACATTAATTAAGAATGCAAGTTAGATATGCAAATTAAAGTTAAGGATGCAATGTGAGTTAAAGATGTAAGTTAGAGGAAGAGTGCAATGCAAGTTAAACTAAATATGCAAGTGAAGTTAAAAATGCAAGTTAAATGAAATATGAAATGCAAGTTAGAATGAAAGATGCAAGTTAAGTGAAAATGCAAGTTAAATGAAAGATGAAATGCAAGTTAAGAATTAAATAAATGAAGAAAAAGAAAATAATTTATTTACGTATGAACAATTTTTTTTTATAATTAATTTATTATTTTTTTTTTCGGAATTTAAAAATTAAATAAATGAAGAATTTTTTTTTTTACGAATTCTATGCTCTTAAAAAAAATACCAAAAATAAAATAAAAATAAAAATAAGGAAAAGTGAATATTTACTATAAGCATTTATGAACAATTAAAAAGAATGAACATTATGTACAAGTATGAACAAGAATAAAATAATAAGTAAGAGAATTATAAACAAACATAAATGAAAGACTATTATGAACAAGTATGTATGTATACTAAGAAATATAAAAGTTATGAACATGTATAAAAGGTAACAAGTAACATATATACTACATTTATTTACAAGTATGAATTAATACTAACATAAAGCTAAAATAAGAATTTTTTTTTAATATTTTTTTTATTTCGATTTTTTAATTTATTATTATTATTATTATTAATATTTTTTTTATTCCGAATTTTTTTTAAATTCATTTATTTTTCATTTAAAAATTTAAAGTTTAAAAAGACATAAACAAACAATTAATTACATAAGAATAAAATAAGTGTAAACATAAAGTTAGTGGAATATAAAGTTGATAAAATTAATGAAAAAGAAAGTTAATGGAATAAAGTTAAAGGAATATATTTAAAGAGTAATAAAGAAAAAAAAGTGTGAATATAAAGTAATGGAATAAAGTATAATGGAATAAATAAAAGTAAAAGTAAAGAAAAGTGAACATATAAAATATGCATTTATGACAAGTATCAATTTTAATATGAACAAGTAAAAGTAAAAGTAAACAAATGAAATTAAATTATGAACAAGTATCAATTTTAATATGAACAAATATATAAAAAAAATTATGAACATTTATGAACAAGTATAAATTAGAAATTAAGAATAAATAAAGTATGAGCATTATAAACAAAAATAATAAGACCAATAATAAGATGGATAAATAAAATATAAACAAATAAGTAAAGGTTATAAACAAATATAATATTAACAAAAGTAAAATTTATAAACAAGTATAATATGCACAATTTATATACATACACTAACAAATTAAAAATGATTTTCAATTTCCCCGGCAACGGCGCCAAAAATTAACTGCGCCCAAACTACGCATTAAATTAAACACGTAATTTGAGTGTTGTGCAATTTAAACCCTTTTTGTGTAGATGTAGTATTGGTAAATAGGGATCGTTCTTAACCGGGAAAATTAGGGAACATTAATAATGTGTTAGTAAGAAAGAGTAATGAATAAATGAATAATAAATAAATTAATGAATTAAATAATTAAATAATAAAAGAATTAAATAATTAAAGAATTAACAAATTAAAGAATTAATGAATTAAAGAATAAAAGAATTAATTAATCAAAGAATAATAAACTAAAAGTATGAAAGAATAAAAGAATAAAAGAATAAAAGAATAAAAGAATAAAGAATAAAAAGGATAGAAGAATAAAACAATAAAAGAATAAAGAATAAAAAAGGATAAAAGAATAAAAGAATAAAGAATAAAGAATTGAAAAGGGGGGTTTTGAAAAGAGTTGCAAATATAAAATAAAGAAAACAAGTAAAAATAATTAAATACTTAATTTTACTTCTACTTTAACCTTTGTACTAGTAAACTTTCTTCAAACACATATTTTTACCAACACTCTAACATCATGCTCATATTAAACCAATCACGAAATCATACCTTAATCATCTCAAATACATGCATACATTTTTCATATTATAAATGCACCGAACAGCGGATTATTACTTACAATATGATCCACCTTAAGTAAGTTATTTAATACGCCGAACAGCGATCAAACATTAAATCTCTTCAACTCTATTCTAAATGCCCCGAACAGCGGATCAACATTTAGTTTCGAATTGAAGTTTAAGTACTAAAACATATGAAGTAAAAGAAACTCAAAAAGTAAAACACATGGAGATTGCATTCTTACTTACAAATGTTAGAAAGAGAATACCAACACATATATTGAATTATAAGTAAAACCAATAACAATAACAAGACTTTAAGTAGAAAAGTATGGATTTTCACAAGAATCACCGAACAGCGGCAGGAAACTTGTGAAGATGGAAGAAGAAATACGAGGAATTCGGTCTTAAAACTCTTGAGTTGCCTTAGAATTACTTGGCCTAGGTATTTCTTAAGGAAAGCATAAAATGTGTTTAAGAGATCTCAAAGAAATATCACAAAAAACAAAGTAAAGAAGAAATGAAATTAAGAAAAATAAAAATAACATAAATTAAGAATAAGAATTAAAAGGAAACTAATTGACAAGAAAATCTACAAGAAGTTAAAATGGTCCCCAAAAAAAAGAACTAAAAGAAGAGAACTAAAAACTAAGCAAAATGGAAGAAATGGAGCTAATGTGGGACTCCCCAAATACATGAAATGACCTCCCTATTTATAGGGGGAAAAAGCTAATTACACTAAAAAAATAAATAAAAACAAATAAAAGTTACAATAAAAATATTAAAAAGTGAAATGATGAGATTGGGTGGTGTTTGTGGGGAAAAAATGTAAAAAAAACAAAAGAAATGCTGCTGGAGAGAAGCTGTTAGAAACAACTGAAAAGGGAAGGAATATTCGGCATGGGCGTGCTGAAAGGAGGAAAAGTGGCCGACAGCCCCTGCTGGAAAGGGAGGAAGAACAGTCGGCTGGGCGGTGCTGAATGGGTGGCCTGGAGCTCGGCTGGCTCGCGCTGAGGAGTAGGCTTGACGTTCGGTGAGCGCGCGCCGAAGAGAATCGGTTGGGCTGGGGCGCTGAGACGCGGACTGACTGGGCCGGCCTGAAACGAATTGGGCTTGGGGATTAGGCCGCACGGGCTGACTGCTGGGTTTTTTTCTTTTTCTTTTTTTTTGTTGGGCTGGGCTGCATTTATTTCTTCAAATTGGTTTGGGCTGCAACAATTGAAAAATCAATTAATTAGAATTTATTTCACTGAAATTCGTCCATAATATTTTCGTTAAAATTCCGATCGAGACGATTCTTTCGCCAAAATACTCCAAATTACAAACTTTATTTATTTAAACAAAAATAACACAAAATAAATTATTTTATCTATTTATTTAATATTTTAATATTAAAAGTCAAGTATAAAGGGTATAAAATAATATAAAATAATGATTTACCCCAAGTCAGTTCCAAAACGTTGTATCGTTTTCGGTATGATTTCCACCATGTAACAGCATGGCTCGAGAGTTTCAAGCTTGCGAATTGAATCTTCTCAACATTAGAATACTTATGTATAGTGAAATAAGTTTCTAATGTGTCTATCCAATTATCTAATTTATCAGCATCTATAGCACCATTGTATGTTGGAATTTCAACTTAAAATCAATTTTTAAGGCACTTACAGGATTTATATGATTTCCTGCTTTTTCGGTGTCATTTTCTATGATGGTGTCATCCTCATCTTCATTATCATCATTAACATTCCTCCTTGAAGGGTATGCATGTGAATTTTTGGAGGCTTTCAAACTTTCCACCAGCTCAGAAATAGATGTTGATAATATTTCCACCTGTTTTTCTAGCTTGGTGATACGATCACCGTCACCACTTGGCTGAGGAACTTCTCCTGTCATTTCTCCTCTCTTATTCCTCTGCTTTCAATGAACAAGCAAAGGACCTACAAGTTCTTCTTTTCAAGCTTTGCGTCGGCCGCATGTTAGGACCATAAACCACCTTTACCCTGTTCGGATCTAGAGCTCTGATACCACTTGATCCAAAACTTCTAGGAGATAGAACTTTGGTAGAAAATAAGTGTCGCTACTTCTCTTTGGAAGTGGACTGCTTAATGAGAAAAATATTTTAGGAATGACTAGAGAAAGGAAGAAGAATGAAACAATAAAAAATAATTTCCGATTGAATGCTTAATTCATACAACTAATGCACTTTATATACATCATAGTTTTCCTAGAATAGATAACTAAAAATAACTAATGAGTATAAACCAGAAATAATGAATGGTTTAAACTCTTTAATCAAAACAAACCGTTAACTTTGAATGGATTCAAATTATTAATGTTTGAACCTCAAAGTTTCACTAGTTTGAAATAATTAAATATTTCCATATGATATTTATTAATATCATACAATTTATTTTATTGGATCCACCTGGATCAGTAGGAGAAGCTGGTTTAGCCTTCTTTTCTCTTCTATAAGATGGTGACGACATAAGGTTACTATAAGATATATATATATATATATATATATAGTTTGTAGTTTTTTAAATAAATTTTGAAAGCTTCTATTCTTGAATAAGTTTCTATCAAATCACCTATTTCCATCAATTTTCCTCTTGTCTGATTTTTTAGGATGGTTCAATATTAGATTTTAGATTTTCCTAATACTCGACTCAAGCTTTTTATCCTTTTTTATCCCTCATTAGTAATATTGGGAAGATTTTATGATGAGAATCTTATAATAAGATGTTGAGTTGCTAAAAGGGTCTTGCTTCTTTGATAACAGTACTAACTTTCATATCAGTGATCTTCCAGTTTGAACTTGTAAGGTATCTTGTGCGTGAAAAATTCCTCATCCCCTCAAATTAGGGGTCATGTAGAATAACATGTCATAGAAGAAAAAAATGTTGAGTTTGTTATATTTCGGCTTAGATTTTAGGTTAAATAGTTAACCCTTTATTTGGACCAATTATAACATACTATTGTTAGCAGTTTGTTTCCATGTCTTATAAGGATTGGAGTTCCTAATCCTTGTAGGAATCTGATTTCCAGTCCGATAAGGTTTACGGGTTTGTACACCTTATAGAATTAGGTTAAGTTAAACTAGTATATAATTGGCACAGGTTTCTCTTTGTTTGGTGTGCTTGCAGCCACATATTTGTGAAAGACCTAAAAACTTTTCTTATGTTTTGATTGTGGTGGCGCCGCACCATTTGGTGAGAGAGTGTTTTGGGTGTATTCGGGATTTGGGTTTTGGGTTTTGGGTTTTGGGTTTTGGGTTTTGGGTTTTGGGTTTGAGAGAGTTAATCTCTTTTGTAATCTCCTTTGTTATTAGTGGAATTTCCTCGTCGACTTCGCCCATGGATGTAGGCTTTATAGCCGAACCACGTAAATCCTTTGTGTTCTTTGTGTACTATTAGTTTCCATATTTTTCCTTCATAATTGTTATATTATTTTGAGACGCTTCCGCACAACAATTGGTATCAAAGCTCGAATTTGGACTTGGGGTTATGTTTGTATGATGGCATAATATAGAATTGAAAAATTTGACGGGAGGAATGACTTGGAGATTTTGGATAATCGCTCACCAGTTTGGCTACAAATGAAATAGCATTCGTACTCTTTATTTGATTCGAAGTTGACCTATGCAAAACCAAATTTGATGATTTGGTTGTTCAGAACATGAGAAACTTTGATGTGGGTTTCTACATCAATTTTTTCTTTGACAGATTTAGATGTCGGTGGTGGTTTTGATAGGTGTAGAATTTGTGAGGGCTAATTTGTTAAATTCTGCATGTGTAGAATATATCTATGGATCCTCTTGGGGAAAGCCTCATGCTTTCTAATTTGGTTGGTCTATAGAATTTTTGGCTGAATTTGTTTGTCCTTGCTCCTTGGTTTGTTGGTCTCTATCTATTGCAAATTGTTTTGAAGACTCTATTTGGTTTTGAACCATGGCATATGTGAGCAGGTGGAGTTTGAAGTTCAAGTATTTGGTGTTTCATTCAGCTTTGTTTTGGTGTGCTTAGTTTGACAAATTCAGGTTCTCGTTGATTCACTTCTGTTTTGATCAAGAAGCTTTTGGTAAGCATGCTTTTGCTTGTCTCGTTGGAGGAAAGTTCCATTAGAAGACTTGAGTCAAATTTACATAAAGATGGAGATTGTTGTATTTTGGCTTAGATTTTAGGCCAATTAGTTAATCCTTTATTTGGACCAATTATGACACACTATTGTTAGCTGTTTGTTTCCATGTTTTATAAGGATTAGACTTGCTAATCCTTGTAGAAATCTGGTTTCATGTCCTATAAGGTTTATGGATTTGTACTCCTTATAGGATTTGGTTAAGTTAGACTAGTATATAATTAGCACAGGTTTCTCTTTGTTTGGTGTGCTTGCAGCCACATATTTGTGAAAGGCCTAAAAACCTTTCTTATGTTTTGATTGTGGTGGTGCCGCACCGTTTGGTGAGAAAGTGTTTTGGGTGTATTCGGGATTTGGGTTTTGGGTTTTAGAGAGTTAATCTCTTTTATAATCTCCTTTGTTATTAGTGAAATTTTCTCGCCGGCTTCGCTCGTGGATGTAGGCTTTATAGCCGAATCACGTAAATCCTTTGCGTTCTTTGTGTACTATTAGTTTTCATATTTTTCCTTCATAATAGTTTTCTTGTTTTGAGACGCTTCCGCACAACAGAGTTAACATAGCCATTTAATTGTAGGGTGAAACTAATTAATTAGTAATACTTTCCATAAACCAAAATCTTTAGATTTAGAATAGAATATAATGACAGGTGAGGTTTTTTGTTCAAGTTTAAGATGGCCCAGTTAAGCTAAGGAAATGAATAGAAGCATTTGACCCCTTCATGCATGCTCCACTTGGCTCAAGGGGATATAGCTCAATTGGTAGAGTTCTGCTCTTACAATTGGATCGTTGCGATTACGGTTTGGATGTCTAATTGTCCAAGCGGTAATAATAGTATCTTATACCTAAATCGGTGGCTCACTTTATGATTTATTCTATGTAATACACTTTACTTTTAATTTGATCGAAAGGGTTTTTAGGTTAAACTTATGCTAACCACTCCCACTTTCGAGAGTTCGCAATCACTATTTCTTCTTTATTTAATTTAATTATTTTTATTATTTTTATTTATTTTTTATTTTTTTTTAGTTTTTGTGGCGTTTCTCTATAAATAGGAAGACCATTTCATTGTTTAGGGAGTCCTTTTTTTCCCTATTTGTAGATACATTTTTGGACCTCTTTTTAGCTTCCTTTAGATTTTTCTTCTTAGTTTTCTTTTAAATTTTGCTTTTAGACTTGTTTATAGACTTTGTTCTTAGATTTTCTTTGACTTCTCTTTGTACACATTTTATGCTTTCCTTAAGAAAAACCTTAGGCTAAGTAATTCTAAGGCAATTCGAGAATTTTAAATCCGAATTCCTCGTGTTTCTTCATCTATCTCCACAAGGTTATGTCTGCTGTTAGGGATCCTTTTGAAAAACCATATTTCTCTATCGGTACACTTAGAAGAAGATTGAAGACATTTAATATTGATCGATGTCAGCGCATTAAATCAAAAACTTAAGATGAATCATAGTGTAAGTGTATGCCGTTGTCGGTACATTTATAATATTGAAAAATATATGCATGTAATTAAGATGATAAAGGTAGGATTTTGTGATTAGTTCAATATAAGCAAAATATTAGAGTGTTGGTAAAATTTGTATTTAAAGAAAGTTCATTGTACAAAGGTTAAATTATGAGTGGTTTAAATAATGTGATTGTTAGTTTGGATTTACTTACGTAAAAGTGTTGGTTTTGTCTATGAAACTAATTTATGATTTGTAAGTTCTAATTATCATGAGTATTCACATTTTAGTTCATAGTTTGTTTACAAATGTGGCATCGGCTACAACTCTTTTCAAACCTCTACCCCCGCCTCCCCCCCCCCCCCCCCCCCCCCCCCTCCCTCTCCAATTTTTAATTTTTTTAATTCATCTATTCATTTATTATTTTATTATTTGATCATTTATTATTATTTTTCACTAACCATTATTTAATGTTCCATAATTTCCCCAGTTAAGAACAACATTTATTTACCAATACTACATATACACAAAAAATGGTTTAAATTGCATATACTTGAATTACATGTTTATTTAAATGTGTAGTTTAAGTTCTATCATTCACACAGTATGAATGTCACATTTCATGGGCCATGTACTTTCACATAGCCGGCTATGAGACTACGAGGTTCAAAGCGAACTTTTAAATTAAGACTTTATAATTCTATAATATCTATATATAATTAACAATTAACATCAGGGCCGACTCAGAGACTTTGGGGGCCCAAAATAAAATCTCAAATTGGAACCCCATAATTTTATAACTTTTAAATGTCATGTATATATATAGCTAAAATTTGTGAAAAAATATTTTTATATTTAAACTTTAAGGGCCAATGGTAATCGGTATCGGGCTTGAGTTTTGATGGAAAAAGTGAAGAATCAATTCATCCTCGAAAACATTAACTAAAATTGATAACAATACATTATTATATATCTAAATTACATATCAATATATTTATTGAAAGATATTTTAGCATGATAGAGTTAACTAGGATTATTTGTCAGGATAATATTAGAATGTGTTACTTTAGTCAGGTACTCTGTTCAAGCTCATGGTTAGGCTGCTAGTTTAATTAATCATACCTGTGGGCTTAGATAGGGAGACCCTCACCATTGGCTTCAATGCAACAGAGAATTGAATGGTATGGGCATCCAAGCCATTCAATGCCCCTACCTCTACCTTCTTATCCGTTTCTAATATGTGTTGAAGGTTTTTCTCCTTTGCTGACATGTCACAAGCTCAAAACCAACAGTTAATTCATGGTATATTGGTGGGTTATAGGGCGTTTTCTATTTCTCACCTATTTTTGCAGATGGTGGCCTGCTGTTTTGTAATGTCCATCTCTGTGAATGTCAACAACTACTTTATGTACTTAAGGAGTATGAGAAAGCCTCCAGACAACTTATAAAATTTGAAAAATCGGTAGCATGCTTTAGTCCTCACTCTTATCCCATCATGGTGAGGCTTATCTCAAATATGCTTGGCATTCATGTAGTGGAGTTCCATGAATGTTACTTAGGTCTGCCAATGGTTACTAATTAAAACAAACATATGAAGTTTGAAAAAGCAAGATATGCTTTTCGAAATATACTGAGTACTTCAATTGCCAAGCTCATTTCAGCTGCGGGAAATGAGGTACTAGTAAAGGTTGTGGCTTCAAGCCTTGTCCACCTATGCCATGCGTGTGTTCCGGTTGCCTAGATCATTATGTCAGGAACTTTCTGCCCACATTGCACGATTTTGGTAGGAAAAATCAAGAAAGATATGCATACATTGGCTACATTGGAAGAAGTTGTGTTGTCCAAAAGCTAAAGTGGGCTTGGGATTCAAGAATTTTGAAACTTTTAATAAGGCTATGATCACCAAACAAGCATGGCGTATCCTTGAACATCCCAGCTCCATAGTCTCTCGAATGCTTCCAACTAGATACTTCCCAATCGGGGGCTTTATGATTGCTAAACTAGGTACATCATCCTCCTTGGTGTGGAGAGCAATATTCTAGGGCTGCGAGGTTATTAAGGATGGTGTGATGCATCGAGTTGGATCATGAGAGTCTATTAGAGTTTTTATGATAAATGGATTCCTAAACCAAGCACTTTCAACCCCATACTTAACATGGTTCTTCCTCTGAATGCTCGGAAATCAAATCTTATTGGTCATAATGGAAGGTGTAACCTACACTTGTTACAGCAGTCTTTTACTCTGATGATGTGAGAGCTATTTGCAGCATTCCATTGAATACTACGCTTTGTTTTATGGATGGTTGATATTGGTTTTATTCTAAGAATGGGACATACTCGATGAAATCAATTTATTCCCATGATTTGAATCAGGTGGAGCCTTGCTTTGGTGAACACCAAAAGGGCACTTCAAGGGCATATACATACTATTATTGGAAGCTCTAATGGAACTTGAAGATCCCAAACAAGTTGAAGATTTTTTGGATGGAAGGCCAACTTTGAGATCCTCCCATCATCTTATAATATACATATGTGTTTATTGTAGTAAGAAACTTGAGGACACTTTTCATGCCTTGGAGATGCAAACATAGTAAAAAAATATGGAGAGTACAACCACCTTCCTTCTAGACAGGTTCCTCAATGAGGGGTATTTTATGGATCTATTTGAAAGTGCGGTAAGTCTCTTGAACTCTGATGACCTGGATTGTTTTTTCTATATTTGCTGGCAGATTTCGTTGTTCTAGAAACAAAGTATTACATAAAGGCCCAACCTTACCAGACCATGAGGTGGTAGAGGTTGCTTTGGAAGAATGGTGAGCAATCACACATCACTTGGGGAGGGAAAGGTAAAGTACCTTATATATATATGTGGGCATGTATCTTCCTAACATGAGGCCTTTTGGGAGCTCACTAGTTTTGGGTTGGGTTGGAACTCCAAAGTTAAGTGAGACTGTGTTGGAGAAATCCCATGATGGGTGACCCACTAGGAAGTTGTGTGTGAGTTCCTAGTAACAAAACTGTGAGGGTGTGGGCCCAAATCGGAAAATGTTGTGTTAGAGGAGTCAAGTCGTGACATAATGGTATCAGAGCTAGACCCCAATTGGAAGTGTGCTAGCGAGGACGCTGGGCCCCAAGGAGGGTGGATTGTAAGACCTATGTCTTGGGACGGACGATGAGCAATCTCACATCCATCGGGGAGAGAAATGTAAAGTGTCTTATATGTGTAGGCACATATCTTTCTAGCACGAGGCCTTTTGGGAGCTCACTAGCTTTGGGTTTGGTTGGAACTCCAAAGTTAAGTGAGATTGGGTTAGAGCAATCTCAGGATGGATGACTCACTGATAAGTTGCGAGTGAATTCCCAGAAACAAAACTATGAGGGCGTGTGCCCAAAGCAGACAATATCATGCTAGGGGAGTCAGGTCGTGACATAGTTGTTGGCAGAGACCTGTTACGCATGCGGTTAAAATGAATGTGGATGGCGTTGTCAATCCTGGAGGCCTAACTCGAGGGGTGAGAGATGTCTTATGTGATCACAATAGTGAGTTTATATGCGGCGTGGCTACTACTAGGCCTAGGTCTTTAGGCAGGTTTGTATTGATAACGGAGATGGAGGCCCTCAAGGTGGGGCTGATGCTTGCTCAACAGCAGGGCTGCGTAATTTTATTTTGAAGAAAACTCGACTGAGGTGCTTTCAATGATCAAAATAGCGAGGCAACTATACCGACCCAAACATTCGAGAAAAATAAAATTTGGAAACATTAATTGGACATAGTTGTTGGCAGATACCTATTACGCCTCCGCTAAAGATGAATGTGGATGGCGTTGTCGATCTGGAGGTCTAACTCGAGGGGTGGGAGTTGTCCTATAGGATCACAATGGGCAGTTTATATGTAGGGTGGCTGCTATTAGGAATGAGTCTTTAGGCAGGTCTGTGCTGATAATGGAGATGGAGGCCCTAGAGATGAGCTGATACTTGCTCAACAACAGGGCTTGCATAATTTAGTTTTGAATACAACTCAACTGAGGTGGTTGCAACGATCAAAATAGAAGGGCAACTATAACGACCTGGAAATTCGAGGAAAATAAAATTTGGAAACATTAATTGGAAATGATGATTTTTCCATTGGAAGGTCAAATGTTGATTTTTTCGACTCTGGCGTTTTTTGGACATTCTGCAAGGACCATTATGAAGGTATCGGACTCCCGAGTCCCAAGACAGGTAGTATGTCAAAATCAGACTTGGGAAGGATTCGATACAAGTCAAAACTGGATAAGGTCAAAATGGTAATGTTGTACCAAGGGTATTTTGGTTATTTTGTAAGAAAAGCCTAGGTCATTCTAGAGGGTTCCACATTTTTCCTCTCATTCTCCCTATTACCGATCTACCCTATACACACACACACACACACACACACACACATATATATATATATATATCTACATAGTTGTGTGTGGAAAAAGAAGATGGTTTTGGGGTATGTTCGGTGGGCTTGCACCGAAAGAAAGAAAAATGAAAACTATGGAGGAAAACAAGGAGATGAGGGGAAAAAGGCTAGAAAAAGAAGGAAGAAGATAGGGAAGGGCAGTTTGAGAGAGAAAAGGGGGACATAATGATACTGAGAAAGTGGGAGACCCTACAGACTTGAAAGCAAACCGTGGAGCCATGTTTTTGGTCGTGGATCGAGAAAGTGGCTGGAGACTTTCTAGCATTTAACCAAGTATGATAGAGTGGTCATTGAGTCCCTAAGAATATTCTGAGATAGAGAGAACGATGTTTTAAGTGCGAGGAGTAGCAGGGGTGAGGTTTGGCCGAGAGATCATGAAATCAGAATGTGTTATAGAGGTGAGTTTTCCTAATTCTAACACCTTAGATCTGTTCATGGAATTGCGTAGGTGTGTTTTGACGATTTGACCGAGAAAAATAGATGTGAGAAGTGAGTTTTAGACCCAGGTTAGGGTCGTCGGGTCAGGCGACTTGGTATGTGGAAAATAGGTCTGTTGCGAGGTTGATGACAATGAATAATGTAGTGCAGTAAGGGTTCTATGCACGTGGGGGCACGTGATGCTCCATCTCGAGATGTGAGCAATGCAGTTTTTAATGTAATCGACATTACGAATCCAACAGTGTAATTTTCAGGGCGATCGGGTATTCTCTTGGGGTAGTTTTGATTGTTCGAAGGTTTAGGGGTTGTTTTAAGTTCGTTTAAAATCCCTAAAAATTAAGGGATTAAAATATGATTTATTTGGGATGTTTAGTAACCCTTAGAAGTTGGTACATAACTATGCGAACCGAGTGTGTGTGGACTTTCTTTTTCCTAAACCCGTATGCATGCATATTTACAAGTTTTAATTGTTTTTCCATGTGATTTGGTGATGTTGATTTATTATTATTTTTGGGTGATTTTACGAATTAATTACATTCCACATTTTATAAGGACTTTACTTATGTGGTGTTCTGGGTTTAAATTGAGCTTTGGAATTGGTTTTAGACTCAATAAGAATTTCCTACATGGTTTTGGTGATATTTGATTGATGGGGATTTGTATATGAGTTTTGATGATTTTATGGATTATTTAATTACACGTTTTGCAATGTTCGGATATGTATTGTGTTTTGGGCTTAGGTCTAGATTTTGAGAAAAGGTTTGAGTTAAAGAATTTATATGAGTTATGAATACGTATTTTCACGATATCTATTATGCCATTTTATATGTGTGGATTTTGTGTTTGGTTGACAACTCTCCTCCGGATGCGGTATGATTTATGCTCAGATGTCCAGAGCCAGATTCTGTTTTTCTGAGCGGTTGATTAGTCTCAGACGTCCAAAATAGGGCTCTGTTTTCATGAGGCAATTATTTAGGCTAGGACCCATACGTCTAGAGCTGGGCTCTGTTTTCCTGGATTCGTCCACACTAGGACGTCTAGTACTGGGCTCTGTTTTCTTGAGTGAGTAGCCAACCAGTATTGCGGATATGATATGATGATTAAGATTCTGGCATCGAGGATGGGTTGGTTCAGTATGATTGGTTATGGTTACTGTGATGTGTTGGTATTTTGTATATGAGCTGGTTTTATGAATAATCATTGGTTTTCTGTTATTTACTCATATTTCGAGGTTCATGACTTATGTTCTGGTTTTTAACATCGAATTGATAATTTTCATATGCATGCATAATTTTCATAAAACAGAGGGTAATTGCTTATATTTTCTAACTATGTTTTTAAACTTTTTTTTTGGTGCACTCACACGTTTTATTGGTTTTGAAACCCTTCCGGGCCGCTGCAACTGCTCAAGAGGCAGAGGCATGAACTAGTAAAAAGTATGTGTATCCCTTGTCTGTGTATCCCTTGTCTGACGAGTGTTAGGGGCAGTTTCAATAGGTTGGGTTACTTGTCAGACGAAAGCAAGGCCCGGGTGTGCCTATCAAGATGTTTTTAAAGTCAGGTCCTGCCAACTTAGTATCAGAGCTTGGTTTGAGTTGTGCCTACAATTACCATTCCTCCAAGATGTGAGCCTTGTGCATGGTCTAGTAGTGAGACGAGTAGTGGAGCTAGAATAGTTGTAGGGCTGGAAGTGGATTTCGTTGATTATAGTTTAATAGTGAGAAAGTTATATGGGTCCCGATAGTAAGTGAGCTCAATAGTGAAAACTAGCATATTTTTTGTTATGTTGGACCGGATGTGATCAATGAATAGTTTCCCTTGGTAGAATAAGTGTTTGAGGTTTGAGGTCATGAATGGCCTTATGTCAGATCTCACACGTATAATGATGTTTGCTTGGCAATGAAGCATACTAGTAATAGTATGGGCTTGATTGTTGAAAATAGGTTCAGGTTGGAACCCAAAGTAAGATTGAGTATACAACTCAAGCAATTTGATACGATAAGTATGGGATAAATTCCCTATTTCCTTGGGTAAATGATTGTTGGAATAGCTGTGGAAGGCTAGACACCTTTTGGAAATCAAGCTAGAAATTGAATACCATAAGTTGAGAAGGAAATGAAACCCCAGAAATCAGATGGTTTATAAATTGGTTAATGGGTAATAAGATGGATTGCAATGTTCTTTGAGGCCCAAGAATTTTGTTATACATGTCTTTTTATCAAATTTAACCACAAGGTCGATGCCTAGATTACCTGGCATTGGGGGCTATTGCTTGCTTAGCAGTGTGTTACGAATGTTGTGCTCTCTTAATTAATGACTTGTGATCCGAAACTTGATTATCGGTTGTTTGTTTATGATTTATTATATGCTTATACGTTTGTAAAACTATGGAGGTTTTGAGATAAAAAGGTTGTTATGTATGTGACCATTGAGTCAGACTATTTCCCATGCGACTTGGAATATCGTGGTTAAAGGTTGAAAGTACAATTCTTTAGCTAAAGGTACATGAATTCACGAACCATAAATGGTTAAAGCATATCTTCACCCAGATATTTTAAGAAGATCTAAAATCGAGATAATAAGGTTTGGGTGAAATTGGTTAAGAATTGTTGGTATGCTATCTAGCGTTGCTCAAGAAATTGTATAGGGTGGATAACCCTTTGGGTAAGAACATCTATGAATTCTATCTTCCAGCTTACATAATGCTTTTAAGAACGTTATCGATATATTGGCCTGAGGTAACAGGTGACAGAGTTTGGAATAAACAGTGTGATATGCTAGTAGACAAGTGACTAAGTATTGGAAGCCATTTGAATGTGGTAGTTACTTCCAATTCATAAGTAGATGTGGGATTCACGTAAGGGGAAAATTGGCATTTCAACTTCTACGAACACATAGAAATGGTGGAACAGAGTAAGGATAATCGATTGGTTGATAAGTCAAACTACAGAATTAAACATGTTTAGATGAAATCCAAGGAGTATATGATCGGTCTGACAAGACCATCCAGTTTTCGGAAACTGCAAGGGGGGTACTATGTTGAGACCCTGTTAGTTTGGACCATATGATTTTAATGGAAAGATAGGACGAATAATTCCAATTGGTATTACCCTCAGAACCAATCTGGAGACGTATGGTGTTATAGGAACCTAGGGAGTTTTCATGAGATGAATCACCTCTGTTGAAATGGTAGCTTATTAATTATCGAAAGGCTTAGAGATTTGAAGAACAACCTATGCAATTCTTATACCAATAGGATAAGGTGGAGATAACGACATCTTTATCTAATGACTTGACACGTTGATTTTGTGTAATTGCTTATTTTATGTTGCGTAGGCAATTGTTATGTAAGAACTGGTTTTATGAATAACGACTTAAGACTCAGAAATGAGTTAGGATAATGCATAAAACTAGAGAAAAGTTCCATATGACATAATAAGTGCATGGTTAATTGATGAGACTAAGAGACTGTATGAAATTGCTAATCTAGATTCCAACAGAATGAGCATAAGTGTTTTAGAAAGGGTACACATGTTAGCATTGCTATTCACTCTCAAATAGATGATTAGTTAATCTGGGAAAACGTAATGTAAGGATTATGTGTTTTAGCAAATATGGAAAAAGGGAAGGATAAACAGTAAAGGGAAGTTGGAGAAACTATATGTCTTAAATGTTGAGTGTTTGGTTATGAGCTTAGAATCGAGGAAACAAATATGTTAGCACCTTCTGAAGGACTTGTGAACAATGACGATAATACCTTGTGTTTGGGGAGTCAGTGGTGTTACGGAATAGGATAGGGGATTGCAAAGTGGAAGAGGTCAGAAGTGAGAACTATGGTTTGGGAGAAAATTGAAGAGTAAAAAAGTTGAGTACAATATTAAGTAATGAATTGGAGTTCAAAAGGAATTCAAGTTATAGTTGCATACCCAAATTTGGTTATATTTATTTTGGTGTTAAGATTAAGTTTTGCGTGAATTAGGTAAGAATACTTCGTGGTACGTTATGGATATGATATTTAAGCTTAATCTCAGTTTGGTAAGTTTTTAGCTCGGAATGTGAGTCAAGGGTTGTGTTCGATTATGAGACTTGTGTGTTTTGGCCCATGAATGGTGTCCACTATTAGAGAATTATGTTTCTTATACAATTGAAAGTAAGGTTGGTTCCAAAAGGTTGATGCTCAGGATACTAGCATGTACATCGTACTAGTAGGCAGTATGAGTACTACTAGAACTGATTTCATGAATACAAGATGGATGCTTGTTTGGTTCAACCTGTTTATAGGGTTTGTGTGGTTTTCTTGATGAGTTATGGTATTACTGTTATGTTAGGTGCTTGTATTTGACATGGGCAGTATTTTGTACAATTTTCGAGGCGGTTTATCCAGATGGGTTGTTAAGACTAGTATTCGAATAGTAAGGAATGGTTAGCTAAACTAATGTTTCGATTTTGTCATTTTGGATATCTGTGTCTAAGTGATTTGCATTGGCCTGGCGCTTCTGGATGTGGAAGTGTGGGGTTAATTTGGTTGAGAAGGTTTTATAATTGACATGGTTCCACAGTCTAGGGTTATGTAATTAGGAATGAGATCGTTTTTGCTTATATTTCATCCTAAGTGATGTTTGAGTTATTGAAATTTGGATGGATAAGGTTTGGAGTGCTAGTCTATTATGGTATAAGTGTTCATTGTGACTCATATTCAGGCGATCAAGGATGTTCAGGTTATGTCACCTGTGATCCTAGTGTTGTTTATGTTCAAGTGAAGTGGCATTTTAGAAATCATTTGTGAAAGGAAATCGATGAGTTAAATAACATTGAAACAACTCAGTTGTCCAATTTGAGTATGGATATAAGACTGAAGTTGTTCCCTATAACCTATTTTCTACTAGGGAACCTGTTAGGCTGTGAATCGCAACTGCAAAGAATCCACCCATCAAAATTTCAAGGACAAAATTTATCTTAAGAGGAGTAGGTTGTAACGACCTGGAAATTCGAGGAAAATAAAATTTGGAAGCATTAATTGGAAACGATGATTTTTCCCTTAGAAGGTCAAATTTTGGCTTTTTTACTTGAGCATTTGTTGGACATTTTGTATGGACAATTACGAAAGCTTCGGACTCCTGAGTTCGTAAACAGGTAGTATGTCAAAATCAGAATTGAGGAAGGATTCGATACGGGTCAAAACTGGCTAAGGGAAAAATGGTAATTTTGTACCTAGTCATTTTGTAGGAAAGGCCTAGGTCATTCTAGAAGGTCCCACATGTTTTCTCTCATTCTCCCTATCACTAACCTACCCTATATACATACACATCTACATAGTTGTGTTTGAAAAAAAAAAGATGGTTTTGGGTTGTGTTCAGTGGGCTTGCACCGAAAGAAAGAAAAATGAAAAACCATAGATGAAAACATGGAGATGAGGGAAAAGAGGCCAGAAAAAGAAGAAAGAAAAATAGGGAAGGAGTGATTGAGAGAAGATAGGGAAGGTGTGAGTGAGAGATAAAAGAGGAACATAATGATATTGAGAAAGTGGGAGGCCATGTAGACTCAAAAACAAACTATGGAACGAGCAAGTGGCGGGAGACTTTCTGATAGGACCCAACCCGGAAAACACCATATACAACATACTCGAGTCCTGCTCCCATCTGACAGATAATGACAGGACCCACCCCGATTATCGCCTTGATAATCGGGAAGCATCCTGCTCCCGTCTGACAATCGAATCCAAAAGACCGGAAAACCAAATAATATTACATCACACCCATTGTTAGACCAGGGAGATTAAACAAATACATCCGACCGGACGTCAAGTCCACAGTTTCACAGAGCACAATATTACAAAACAAGTTAAAGAACAAATCCTACTCTGTGAACTAACTACTCCGCAACGGAAAACTTTATGCCTCTGCCTCTGCCTCGGCGCTAGCCCCCGAACTTGTACCACGACCTGGAGGGTAGTTAAAACAACAAAGTGTGAGTGGACCGAAACAAAGGTTTACAGAAAACAATTTAATGAAATCGGGATTCGCCCTCCAGTTTTATAACACGCATGCATAACCAGATATTCAAGAAAACCGCGTATTAACATTTGAAAAAATCTTTCTCCGAAACCCATGTAAAACGTTACAGAAAAAAAACCATCACAACTCGTGTAAAACAATATAATATTACCAAATCCAGAATTTGTCATTTGCAACATCATTTACGCAAACCAAGTAAAAAGTGAATCAATATTCGCAATTAAACCGTTGGATCCATCCGAGTCTTTAAACTCAATATCAGGCCTTCCCGGGATATCAACGAGTCTTTAAACTCAAAACATGATCAATAGGCCTCGGGGGTATCACAATAACCGAGTCTTTAAACTCACGAGTCTTTAAACTCAATTTGGGTTTTTAAACCCAATTTTCGGGCCCGCCCCCGTCATCAATAAAACGGGTCTTTAAACCCAAAACCAGATCCAACAATCAACCGGGTCTTTAAACCCAAAACCGTTTTTAAACACAATAAACCAGGATTCATCATAAACCGTTTTCCGACATCATTCCGAAATCATATCTCGTCATATTAGGACTTATGTCCGAATTCACATGCAAATTCCAAAACATGCAATTTCCGAAATCACTTCACATTTATAATCAAAACATCATAAATCCGTAACATGCATAATCATATCCAGATACTTCATCAAAACATCATTCATGCATAAGCGAAAAACTGTAACTTCGAAATGCGTGAAATACGATAAATATCTCGAAAAGCGTGAAAATACGTAAAACCGAAATATCATATCACCATCATAAAATCATATGCGAAACCATAAGATAAATAAGTAAAATAGTCATGCATGCCCGGTTTAGAAATCAAAAAGTCCACTCACGGTTTTAGGACGCGTCAATCGCGCCCCGTGCGCTCCTCAGTAGCTTTGGAAATGTCCGGGCCTGTAAAAACGTACAAGATGGGTTACAAACATCCTCAAATAGCTCGTACAATTTTCCCTAAATTTTCCGGATTTTTCGACGAAATAAACCTTAAGGACCTAAACTTCCGAACTCCCGAAATTATTCCAAACGACCCCTGATCGACTCGAGTCCTAAAGGTAAAATGTTAATTAGACTGAAAGGAACAAATTCGATGTTGACCGTGATCGGAGATGACATCACCCGCGACGTCACGCGCCGCCCAAAGTGGCTGCGCGTGAAGGCCACGCGCCGAGCTACAGTACCTTCTTCCTTACCCGAATAGACTGATAAACGGGTCTATTACCCGCGACTCAACCCGACCAGTTCAAGCTCAATTCTCAATCAATTCCTCTCGTTTTTGATCCTAACTTCTCCACTAATCCATTAATTTAAGGTCTGTATTGATGATTAACCTCGACTAACATTAAAACGATCCAACCCAGACTCGAACAGACGAACGGGTCGTCACTCAGAACTCACCCAAAACAGTTCCATTATCCAATTAACTTCACCAGTAGCTTAAGGGGACCTAGATGAACCAAACCATCCAACCAATTGACCCCAAACTAACCTGGAAGTCGTCGTCCTCAACCTCGACAATCCTCAGAACCAAGGAACTCAGTTCTTGGCCAATTCATGAGTGCTGTCCTTCGAAATCGATGTGGTCGGTTTCCTTTTGCTCCCAGAAGACTAATACGGCCCTTGGTTTCGTTCATCAAGTCTCAAGAATTAAATTTGATTTTTCCCTCCAACTGGTTCATCTCTGAACTGGAACTCAGGTTCTTGGGCAATCCGTGCTCCAAACTCTTCAACGCTGGCACAGCAGTGTTTCTGTCACTCCCAGAAGACTCCCTAAGTGTTTAGATTGGTCCCTCAACCCGTAGAGATCGAATTCTGAGTTTTCCCCCCAAAAACCCGAAATGTTTTCTCACGGTTTCTCTCAATCCCTCTCAGTCACTCCACAGCAGAACGATTCCAAATGAGCTCCCAGACTCAAAGGCACACCGTTAATCGATCAATGCGGCCAGCAACCCGTGGGAGACCAACTGAGGTCTCTGAAAATGGTTTCCTGCAAGCACAGAGACCACGGCAATTTTAAAATCCAGCCCGTGCACTGAGCTCTGATCAGTCTCCCATGAGTGCCTCCCACTGCATCAATCCACATAAACAAATCGTCTGAGCCATTCCACTAACACTTTAAACAATTGCACGCACAAGACACCACGGCATGGCCATGTGCTCTATTTTTCACTGTGGTGCTACAGTAACCGCCGTGAAATGACCAAAATGCCCCTATGTGCAATAATTACCAAAATGCCCTCCAACTTCCGTGACCCGTAACTCGGTCACCCGACGTCCGTTTCACGCGTGCTGCCTGTCGTTGTACTCAGGGTGTCGAGACGAACATAACGGTCTTCAAGTCATATGAATATCAATTGTCAAACAAAAAGTCAACTTTTTCCCCTTATAACGTCCAATTTACGATAATGCCCCTGAACTTCCGCACGTCATAACTTTCACCCTGTTCGTCCGAATCGGACGTGCCACCTGTCTATGAACTCGTGACGTCCCGAACTACGTCACCGTCATCGGTCAACATCCGTTCGACCCTCCAATCAAAAAGTCAACAATTTGACCATACGAATCACAAGGGTAAAAACGTCATTTTATTCAATATTTTACAATATTACATTCTCCGAATGTCCGGGGCGTTACAGATAACCTAAAATACCAAAATTACCCTCGAAACCCTGTCAGACAAGGAATACTTGTATACTTGTGAGCTTATACCTCCACTTTGAAATCAATATTGATTCCCGCGCAACGGCCCTAGAGGGTTTCAAAACCAAGGAAAATGTGTGAGTGGACAAAAATAAAGATTTTAAAACAAAGTTCGAAACATATTAATTTCCCTATATTTTATAAAACTAAGCATGCATCAAGTTTACCAGAAAAAAATAATCTCAAAGTACGTGCAATAGTAGGAAATCCAGTAATAACATAAACCAAGGCAACCATAAAACCCATATCAAATACCTATACATACATGATCATACCAAATGTACACCCATAATGATCACACCAAACCAACCATACTGTACCAGTCTGACAAAACAAACCAATCATATCAACTGGCCCATCCTTGATGTCTACAAGCTAAATTACCATATCAAATATGCACTACCGGTATGCTAATATCACTCGGGAACTACGGAGCCCCAGCTCAACGTCCGAGTGTGGACCAGCTCAGGAACTATGTAGTATTACCATGACGTCCGAGTCACGGTCCTAGTCTCAGGAATTACGCACCATTATCCCGACGTTTGAGACTACTCACTAGTCTCGGGAACTTCAGAGTATTACCTCGACGTCTGAGACTATCAATCACAATATTAGTCTCGGGAAATATGAAGTATTACCTCGATGTTCGAGACCGTCCAATCAATATGGCATCTCGAGGAGGGTTCTCACAACACATCAGATCACATCTCAGATACCCAAGAAATCACAACTCAAATAGTAAGATCACATTCTTAAGAATTCATAGCCACTACAAAACTCCAGACTCCAGAATAACCCAAAATACAACACATACAACTTCATCATAAAACATGCATCAAACAATTATTGTGAATTATCCCAAACTGACCAACATCAAAAAATACACTTTAAAACACACGTAAGACATTTCTAATCCAAATCACAATCTGAAACTCCAGCATAAGCCCAAAACACCAATCAAAAACTTTCTCGTAAAACGTACCGTTAAAATAATAATTAAATATTTCAAAAATCATATAAAATTCCAATCAATCAGCCATTATCAAAACACATAGAAAAAATATTCAAAACAATTAAATATGCATGCATAATAAGTTAAAAAGTAAAGGGTCCACTCACACGTACTGTATGCGCGACCGAACTACACTGCACGCTTCCTCGTAAAATCCGAGAATGTCATCTCATGTCAAAAATCACTTCTAAGGGTCACTAATCATCCCAATTGACTCACACTTAAATCCCATAATTTTTCGAAATTTTTAAACGTATTAAAACAATACCTAAAACCTTCGGATAGTCAAAACTGCCCCGAGACGATATCTAATCGCCTCGAAAATTGTACTATTAGACTCGTATGATTTAATACTATAACCTTCATGTTGAATGCATATTGAGAACAAGCACCACGTGCGCCCACAGACCACTAGAAATGGATGTGTGTGGGAACCACGTGCCAGCTACAGTGATCTTCTACTTCTAGCCGGGTCAACCCATAGGTCTGCACGCAAGGCCCGTCCCGGGCGACTCGACCAAGCCCTAAATTGCTAATTTTTTCATCTTTTTCATCCTTTTTTTGACCGTTATCATCTAATCCAACTCTAAATTCAATCTATGATCCAAAAACAAAGAAAGAATGACTAACAATCGAGAGTCCATACCTTATCATCTCGGCCAAATTTTAACCTTTATCCTAGAGGGTTCTTTGCATCCAACTATCCTATTTTCAGGTCCAGCTCGATCCCAAGGATCCCATAAATATGTTGGGATATTGGTTCACAAACTACCTGACCTCGAACAGAAGTTCAAAATTATGAAGCCATCGAGCAGTTTCAGGTTCCCGAGTTCTGGGGATTTTCCATCTTCAAACTACCACCATGGCGCTCGTCTCTCCCTTAGGATTTCCTCCCCCCAATCTCTCTTTCATTTTCATGTTTTTCCCCTTATCACCCCTCTATTTTGTTTCTTAGCTCACTGCCACCCATAGCTTCGGTCATATTCCACAAAAAGTCAATCCAACACACACACACACACACACACACGTTTATAGGCAGAGAGATAGTCGGTGGAGGGGACAAAATATCAGAACAATTTAGAGCTGGACACCTGTCCAAATCCAATTGGTTCTCACTACCCAAATGACCATTTTATCCTTAATGCCAAAATTGCGAAAATCCCCCTCAGTGTTTTTTCCTGTATCATTCGACTTCTGATTTTAGCGTGCCGCTTTCTTATGGACTCAGGATCTCGAGGCCTTCATAACAGTCTTCTTGGAATCCCCAAACAATGTTCCAATCAAAAAGTCAATATTTTGACTTTTCCAAGGGTAAAACCATCATTTTATTTTTCTCGGAAGTCCGGGGTGTTACACTTTCTAGCATTTAACCAAGGATGATAAAGCGATCATTGAGTCCCTAAGAACATTCTGAGACAAAGAGAACAAAGGTTTAAGCGCGAGGAGCAACAGGGGAGATGCTGGAAATTTAGCCGAGAGATCATGGAATCAGAACGTGTTATAGAGGTGAGTTTTCCTAAGTCTAACACCTTAGATATTTTCCTAGAAGTGCATAGGTGTGTTTAGACATTTTGAATGAGAAAATAGATGTGGGAACTTAGTTTTAGACCGGGGTCAGGGGCGCCGGGTTGGGCAACCCGATTTGCAGAAAAATGGTCTATCGCGAGGTTGATGACAGTTAATAGTGTAGCGCGTGACTCCCACGCGCAGTGAAGGTTATGGTCGCATGGGGGGCGCGTGATGATCCATCTCAAAATGTGGTCAATAGAGTTTTTGATGTAATCGACGTTTTGAGTCCAACGGTACAATTTTTTAGTTGATCAGGTATCATCTCAAGGTAATTGTGATTGTCCGAAGGTTTAGGGGTTATTTTAAGTTTGTTTAAAATCCAGAAAATTAAAAGTTTAAAATATGAGTTACTTGAGATGATTAGTAACCCTTAGAAGTGGTTTATGGCAGGCTTCCAAGGTTTCGAAAATTAAATAAATGTGTACAAGTAAGCTAGTATCTGATTGCGCGAACCGAGTGTCAAAGGAATTTATTTTCCCTAAACCCTTATGCACTCATGTTTACGTGTTTTAAATTCTTTTCTATGTGATTTGGTGATATTGATTTATTATGATTTTATATGAAATTTAGGTTATTTTACGAATTAATTACATTGCATGTTTTACGAGGACTTTACACATGTCGTGTTTTGGGTTTAAATTGAACTTTGGAATTGGTTTTTGACTCGATATGAATTTCCTACATGATTTTGGTGATATTTGATTGATGGGAATTTGTATATGAATTTTGATGATTTTATGGATTATTTTAATGGCACACTTTACGATGTTTGGATATGTATTGTGTTTTGGGATTAGGCCCTGATTTCGATATAAGGTTTAGATTAAAGAATTTATATGAGTTATGAATATATGTGATGCTATTCCAGATATATGTGTGGATTGTGTTGTGTTAGACAACCCTCCTGGGGATGCGGTATGATTAATGCCCAGACATCCAGAGACGGGCTCTGTTTTCCTAAGGCAGTTATATAGGCTAGGACCCAAACGTCTAAAGTTGGGCTCTGTTTTCCTGGGTCAGTCCACACTCGGACGTCCAGGGCTGGGTTCTATTTTTTCGAGTGCGTCACCTACTAGTAGTGCGGATATGATATGATAATTGAGATTCTCACATTGATGGTTATGTATGATTGGTTATGATTACTGTGATGTGTTGGTATTTCTTATATGAGCTGGTTTATGGATAATGATTGGTTTTCTGTTATTGGCTTGTATTTCGTGGTTCATGACTTGTGTTTTGGTTTTTAACATAAAACTGATGGTTTTCATATGCATGCATAGTTTTCATAAAGCGGAGGGTAAATTGCTTATATTTTCAAAATATGATCGTAAATTACTTATTTTCATTCACTCACACATTTTATTAGTTTTGAAACTTTTCAGGGCTGTTGCACGAAGATCGAGACTGCTCAAGCGATGGAGGCATGAACTAGTGACGAGTATGAGTATTCCTTATCTGACGAGTGTTAAGGGCAGTTTCGATAGGCTGGGTTACTTGTCAGATGGGAATAAGGCCCGAATGTGACTATCGAAGTGTTTTTAGAGTCGGGCCCTGTTAATTGCTTTGGCAACCTACTTGCCTTGGAGATTGAGGCACTCTAAGACACTCTCCTAAGTCTTCAAATCGTGTAGCTCATGGAATGACAAGAGACGAATTACATTCACAAGTTTGGAAAGAGTAGATCCTTGAGGCACCTTCTTGGTTGGAAGCTTTATTAGAAAGTGATTTAACAATCTGATTTGTTGTCATGCTTTGTTGTTTGTATTTTAACGGGGTACTCTTTTTTTTCATTGAATTTTTCCTAGTCTCAAACTAGCTGAATTTGCATGATGAAGTTTTAATGATGATCGAAAAGTTTTTTCAACCCTAAACCTTCTTGTCCTTCCCATGTAATCAATGAATTCCTTAAAATATTAAAAGATATTTTGGGCGCCATCTTGAAGTGGGGCTAAAGTAATCCCCTTGACGGATTGTGCCCTGGCCGGCCCTGCACTCTAAATACAAACAAAAATTCCTTATAAATAATTAACCATTGTCATTGTCCAAGTCATGCATGTCATATTCTACACTCGAAAACGAACAAGCATACCAAAATTTCCTCCGATTTGGTTTATTTTATAGATTGTGAGGCTTTGTATTTAGTTTATAAGTAATTGTGCGCATATAATTCAATCTCAGCCATTATTCTAAATTGGTAGTTTAAAATATAGCACATTAATAATCTTTTACTATAAATTTTTTATTGTATATTATTTTACAATTCAATTTTGTCTTTGATTTTTTTTAATAAAATCTCACCCAAATATAAAAGTAAAAACTTCAGTACAAACCCCACCCCCACAAGCAACGTCGATGACTCGATGTAGCTTCCCTCCACCACCGCCTCAATCGTTATCTTCTCTTCCCTCCACCACTTTCAACCTGATCTTTATCCATGAAAAAGCCTATCACTTTTCATAGTCAGGTTCAAATATTTAGCGGCCTAGGGCAAAAATAAAAAATGGGCTCTCAATTCGCATACTTAATTATTGAAATTTAAATTTTATAAATTGATTATATTATATTTTTATTAAGAAGTATCGTTACAATTTTTGCTATGAGAAAACTCATAAATTAGGTTAAAACCCCAAACAAAGAAAAAAGAGTACATCATATCCAAAAAATTACATTTAATTTTTTTAAACAAATCTTATATTTTTTTTTGTAAAATTAGTAAGCAATTTGCAACTCTATACAAACTTTCATATTCAATACAAGAATGTAATTAAATATTGTTAAACTAAGAACTTTTGTAGCAATGACCTTATCAATTTAGGTGAGTTTCTTGAAATTTTCCTGGAATGCGAAAAATACGTAATTAAATATTCAAAAGGCACAAAAAAAAACTAAAGAGACATAATTTCTAATTTCTAACAAAGAGTAAGAATTGACATGTCATTTGTAATGTTAGATTCGTGGTTTAGACCCATAACATTGATCCTTTGATTATATGAGGGGGTCTTCCTGTCGTAAAAAACTACAACATCCATAAGGGAAAGTTGTCAAATGGAAGTATTCAATTAGGGAGATTGTAATAGGAATTCTATTAAATTAAATTACTTATTTTTTAGGTTTGTAACTTAGGAATATCTCGGATAGGGCTTTCAGAAGGGGAGGCGAAAATGTCTAGATGTCTTCCACTATAAAAGAAAATTGTTGAGAAATTGAGGTTAGGGTTTGAGAGTTTGAATGAGATTGCAAAAACTTAAAAATTTAGAACAATTGAGAATTTGAGATTGAAAGATTGATATTTAACCTTAGAATATTGAATTAGAATATTAAAACACTGCGTTTTCTTTTTGGAATTTTGAAGGAGACTTTCTTTTCATTTCTTGTTCACTCGTATCCCCCATATAAATTATCATACATCTTACTATTTATTTTAATATAACAAAAAAAAAACTTAATTTTGGGCCCTTTAATATTTTTGGGCCCGGGGCCTAGGCCCCTCCTGCCCTCCCTCTTGGCCGGCCCTGTTCATAGTAATAATATTGCATCCAATCAAGATTGTTTCTACCTTATCGATCTAGAAACCATCACCACCATTTGTTCCTCCTCCAATATTAAGCCCAAAATTCAACCTTCCAGCAAACACCAAAAAAATTATCGAAAGAAAAGGTTAGGAGTGGTAGGGGCCAACCACCCGGTGTCGAGGCTAGGGAAAAATGTTGTGCACACTATGGTGAGCTTTTTTTTTTGTCATCTTTGCTCTACGTGCCCCTTAGTGTTTGATTTTCTTGACCTTTTGGGGCCTTTATTATATTATACATATGATAAATATTATATATGTATACTATATATATATATATTATATATAGTTACAATTGAATTTTTTCTATAAAATACAAAATAAAGTTCGTATTGCTTGGGGTTCAACAGTAAGGTATATAATTTTTTTTTTTGGGAGGGGCAGCGGGGGTGGGGTGCACTTCAGATGGTGGTGGAAAATCGTACAACATAGGGTTTAATTCTTGAATTTTATGGTGGTGGAAAATCATACAACATAGGGTTTAATTCTTGAATTTTGTGCCCCTAAACTATACGAAATTAACTAAATTATTTAATATTAGAAGATAAAGATTTAAAATTTAATTGAAAATTATTTTGAAGAATTATTACTTTTAATTATTTTACTTTAAATTAGATTATATACTCATATTACTTTTAAAATGAGTAAGTGGAAAAAGAAATATAAATATGAGTAATGTTTTCATAATTCTCAATATAATCTTATAAAAATTAATGTTGAAATCATTATAGATTTTGATAAGTGTTTTTTAGGTTGTTGTTGGATTAATTTACAATGAGATGATATTAGTTGTAATTTATATAAAAATTATATTTTATTTTAAATTATATAATCATTTAATTAGTTAAAAAATTTATAATTTTAATTTTTTTATATGCAAATTTTTAAATAAATTTATATTCTAATAAAGACTTATAAATTAATTGACATATTTAATTTCAAGTAATCAATTCATTACACCTTCATCAAAGGTTCCGACTTTCTCGGCTTCATTAGCAGATAGATAAGAATGAAGATAGAAGTTGAAGTCATCTCCAAAGAGATCATCAAACCCTCTTTTCCAACACGCCACCGTCTCCGCTGCCACCGCCTCTCATTCCTTGACCAACTAGCTCCAAATGCCTACGTACCTTTTGTCTACTTCTATGAATCCACGGCGACCGCCACCGCCGCTCAAATATCAGAAACCCTCAAGGCATCGTTGTCCCAAGCCTTAACCCAATACTACCCCTTGGCCGGCCGAGTCAAAGACAACCTCTTTGTCCATTGCAATGATGAAGGCATCCCATTTTTCGAAGCCAAACTGAAATCCCAGCTGCTATCTGATGTGATCCACAATCCCTGCCTCTCTGAGCTCAACAAATTGGTGCCGTTTAAGCTCGATGAAATCACCGAAATTGCACTTGGAATCCAAGTGAATGTGTTTGATTGTGGAGGAATTGCTATTGGTCTATGTGTGTCACATAGGCTTGCAGATGGGATGTCATGTTTCAAATTCATGGACTACTGGGCCGCTACTGCTAGAGGCAAAAACATGAAGGTGGGTCCAGATTTCTCTGCAGCTTCAATCTTCCCACCAAAAAATATGGATGGGTATTTAGGAGTTTCCATCACAAACAAGAAGGCAATTTTAACCAAGAGGTTTGTGTTGGATGGATTAAAGGTTGAATCCTTAAGATCAAAATACGAAGAAAAGATGAATTTTTTGAAAACCCAAAAGCGCCCGTCTAGAGTTGAGGCCTTGGCAGCTTTCTTCTGGGACATTTTCATGTCGTCCAGAACTACACAACCAACTCAAGCTCAAACATTGTACACTGTTGTTTACATTATGGATCTGCGGTCCAGATTCAGGCCGCCTCTGCCTCAGCACACCTTTGGAAATTACTACAGGGCGGCAACCGGAGCTCCATGTTTGCCTTCTGCAAAGGACTACGGTGGCTTAGTGAGGAAGGTGATGGAGGAAATTGACGGCATTGACAATGGCTATATGAGGAAGTTTCAAGAGGGGTATAAAGAACATTTGGATTTCATGAGGAAAAGAATGGAAAGGGCAGCTAAGGGGGAGTTGGTTACTTTGACATTTTCAAGTTTGTGCAAGTTTCCAATTTATGAGGTTGATTTTGGTTGGGGGGAACCTTCATGGGTGAGCATGGCTGCAATGCAGATCAATAACCAAATCGTTTTCATGGACACCAAAAATAGAGATGGAATTGAGGTGTATTTTAGCTTGAAGGAGGAAGATATGGCCAAGTTTGAAGCGGATGAAGAGTTCATCAAGTTGCTTAGCTCCCCAAATGGTAATGTTAAGGAAAATCTACTTGCACGTCTTTAAATTCAATGAGTCATTCAGTTCTTGATGATCCTATGTGTTTTTGATCAATTATAATAGGATTGTTTTGATCCATTATAATTGACGCAGGTTGTAACAATTTTTTACTTATTACAAGTGCACGACATTCATAAGGTCAAATCTTAGTAATAACTCTACTGTTGGACAAATATGCTCTTATTTAAAAAATACTAGGATTTAAAGTTGCATAAGCAAGAAGCTCTTGGTCACACTCAAATAGTTTCATTTCTTCTTCCCCCAATCTCACCCAACACTCGATCCCATCATCATCACCACTTGTGTCCAACAAAATCACCATATTCTTGCATGTTGGAGCAGCTGAGCTCACCCACATTGGCTTTCCCCATCCAAAATCTGCAGCCTCATAAACCTCAAACTTACACCAACTGGTGCACATATAGAAGTCCATGTCAGCCCTAGTCAACAACCCTATAGCCTCTATCTGAGGCTGTACAATTACAGAAATGTCCTCACTCATTGGAACCTTTTTTGCATTCTTGCAGAAATTCTCAATTCCTTTCCTCAACTCACCCACCAGCCCACATAAGTCTACCTCACTCTTTGCCTCCTCTGTTTTTACAATGAAGGACCCAACAAAATTGCCAACAGACTCATTGGGCAGAGGAGGCGCAATTCTGCTTCTGATGTTCACATTTTGGTACAACCTTGATGGCCTAAATGAAATACCCAAATTGCCCCTTGAGGCTTTCATTGCACATTTCCAAATCAGGGCACTTAAAGCTTCCACCTTTGTAGGGTTTCCAACATGACTCATAGAGTGACTTCCAACCTTAGCTTTAAGGGCAGCAATCTTTGAGCCATGAAACACAAACCTTCTTGCTACTGACTTGTCTTGCTTAAGCTCAATATTCGGTGGGACCATCGCAATGCCTCTTGGTGGGGCCATTGACACTGGATTGAATAGAGGTTTAACCAATTTCTCATCACCAAACCCAGAAGCTATGGCAGTCCAATGTTTGAGAAATGTGGTCAGTGTAGCTGCATCAGATATCTTGTGGGAAAGGCATAGCCCAATAGCCATTCCGCCACATTGAAAGTAGTTGGCTTGGACAAAAAGGACAATTCCCCTGCTTGCTTCTGAGGACTCAAAGTTAAACGGTAGCAATTGTTTTAGTACTTCGTGATCAGGTGCATTGAGGATGTGTGAGAGTAGGCAGCTGATTTGCGCTTCAAGGAAGCTTGCCCCATCATCATTGCATTCGATAAAGGCGTTGTCTTTGATTGCTCCTGCAAATGGGTAGAATTGAGTTAGGGCTTCAGATAGCGATTTCTTTAACTGATGGACTCTATGATGATTAATTGTGGGATAGAATAGGAGGAGTGGAATGTAAGTATGTGGAACCATTTGATCCAAGATGGAAAGGTTGAAGGTTTTTGAGTGATTGGGAGTTGGAGAGGAGGGTTTGATGCTTTCTCTGGAAATAATAGAAATCTCTATAGTTGGTGTCATTTTGTTTCTAATTTTAATGTTATTAATTAGGTGAAAAGTTTCAACCCAATTTGAAGACTTGTTCAGCCTACCACCAACTTTGGATGATTATAAAGAGAATGGAGCTCAAGCACAAAAATATGACAAATTAAGGATTTTTAAGTGGGGTTTGTTAATGCATGCAAAGGTTGTGAAGTTTTTCTTATGACTCCATTTGGTATTGATTTTTTATTCTAAACAAATTGTTTTATTTGAAAGTGAAATAGGAAGGGTATTTTATATTTTAAAAAATATTGTTCATTTTAATGTGATAGATAGCTCGTGCCATTCAAGAAACCTCCAATCAATAGGATTTTCAGAATGTCCCTTCATGTAAAGAAACACATGATTTTTCTTTTTCTTTTTCACTGGTTCAAAGAAATCTATTCTATTCATAAGAAGAACACTTTGCACAATAAATAACTCACTTCTTGCAAAACACAACCCACATAGCCATAGAATATAATCCATCATTTTTCTAGGGATTAGTATGAGGTAAATAAGCCTATTAATTGAAGTTTGTTAAGACAAACTATCCTCATCCATTAGCCTCCTTCTCTGCGTGATTGGTGCAAATTGAATATTGATGAGGAACAGTTTTGGTAAAACTAGTGCGGGTGGAATCCTAAAAAATTATTATGGTGACTGAGCTAAAAGTTTTGCTGCTAGTATGGGCCATGGCGATAGTATGAAAGCTGAGATATTTAGTCTTTAGGAGGCTGGGATTAGAGTTGTGGAGGTTAAAAGTTACTCTGATGTAGGAGGCTGGGGTTAGCGTTATGGAGGTTAAAATTGACTCTAATGTTGCTGTCTCTCTTATTCTTAGGCTTGTGGATCCCTATCATCCCCTTTTGAACTTGATTAGTGATTGTAAAAATTTTCTAAGACACGATTGGTGTTATAATCTGAAGCATATATACCAAGAAAAGAATCGTATTGTTGATTAGTGATTGCAACTCGAGGGAGTCGACGCCATTTGACCTGGCGTGGGAACCCCCATCACGAAGGACGATTGCACGCTGAAGACGGCCGAAGGATGCTAGATCGGCGCCTCCAGGGAGTTCAACGCGACAGAGACTTGAAGGATGACCTTTGGCGCCAGATTTAGACGTCATCATCTTCACCATTTGTGAGGGACATTGAGGAGGAGCCGTTCCCGCAGCGGTTTTCAACTCCCAACTTCAATCAGTACAAGGGAACCTCCGATCCAGTAAAGCACATAAATTACTATCGGGGGGTCATGGTATCTCACAGGCACAACGACACACTCGTGTGCAAAGTTTTCCAAGCCTCGCTGCAAGGTCAGGCGACGACATGATTCAACCATCTCCCTCGGAGATCAATCGCTTCTTTTGAGGAATTGGCCCTTACCTTCGTGAAGGAGTACTCGCACCTTCGCACCGTCGAAGTTAAGGATGACCATCTCTTCACCATCCGATAGAGGTCTAAAGAAACCTTGCGGCAATACATCCGGAGGTATTGCGAAGAAAAATACTGCATCATAGGATGCAGCGATCTCGTCACAACCATGGCATTCAAGCAGGGCCTACCGCGGGAGAACCAGCTCTACGGAGACATCGTCATGAGCAACGCCCAAAGTCTCACTAAGATGTTGTCCCTAGTAGAACGACATGCATGCTGGGAGGACGAGAAAAACACCAAGCATTGCACCAACCACGTCAAGAAAGGTGGGCATCTCACAAAGGTGTTTGCGCAGCCTAGGGACGGCGCCCACCACGGGAACTCAGTTGGGAAAGCCAACAAGCGTAAGAGGAACTTGTCATCCAATACGTTTGCTGGTACCAAGCTGAACACTCAGTTTTCAGTACCCGTCCTCCCGATATACAATCAGATAAAGGAGAAGTCGTGGTTCAAAAGACCAGCTTCCATCAAAGGCGATCAAGAGAGGGCCGACAAGGCAAAGTGGTGTGCCTATCACAATTGCTATGGGTACGACATAAGCTCCTTCCAGTCCTTTGAAAGGTACCTCTAGGACCTCTCGAAGGAAGGACACTACAACGAGTACGTCAGAAAAAAGGCAACAGAACGTCTCGGAGATAAAGGCCCCCAGGAGCCCGCACAAAAGATGATTCGTGTGGACACAATCATTGCAGAGTCCGAGTTGCAGGGAACAACAAGAAAGCAAAGGAAGAGGAAAATCCGCAAGGCTCTTGCTGTGACCCAAGTCTCGCATGTTGCTACAGCTCAAGGAACTGATGACCCGATCATTGGTTTCTCCGCTCATGACAAGGTCGGACTTGATTGGCCACATGATGACGCCCTCGTCATCTCAATCTAGATCGTCCATGCGCAGGTCAACCGGATTCACGTGGATGAGGGAAGTACCGCAAACATCCTCAGCATTGAAGCAGTCCAAAAGATGGAATTGAATCTTTCATGACGGGGAAAAAGGTCCCTTTACGAGGCTTCAACGGGTCGACAAGCATGTCCATCGGTACAATCCAGCTCGATGTCCACTTCCCCCCTCCCCCCTCGGTTGTCTCAAAACAGAGTTTCTACGTCCTTGACAAGTACTCACCTTACAATGGCATACTGGGGACACAGTGGATGCACAAGATACTGGCCAACACCTCGAGCTTGTACCCAAAAAATCCGGTACCCAAATCCTAGAGAAGGAGTCGGAGAAATAAAAGGAGATCAAGCCATGGCGCGCAAATGCCTCACCGAGGGGCTAAAAGAAATCAAGGTAGCAGAATTCGTCCCCCAAGCAGTCGAGGCCACTGGGGGAAAACGCACACCTTCAGCTCCCGCATAGCAGCCAACAGCGAGTCAGGATCCTGACAACCGTGAAGAGCCTCCTTCGCCTGAATGATGGCAATCAGAGGACGATGTCACCCTCATACGACTTGACCCGCAGTTTCCTGAGAGGCATGCACGCATTGGGGCGCGCCTAAACCCTGAAGAAAAGGAAGAACTCACCTTGTTCTTACGCGAGCACAAGGATGTATTCGCATGGACGCCGTCGGACATGCCCGACATAGATCCCACATTCGCTTGCCACAGGTTGCATTTCAACCCAAGCTACAAGCCAATCAAGCAGATAAAGTCGCAATCATTTAGACTGAGATTAACAAGCTACTTGAAGCTGGCTCCATTGAGGAAGTCCCGTACTCAGAATGGCTAGCGAACGTCGTACTCGTGAAAAATAAAGTGGAAGGGCGATGGAGAGTTTTCATTGACTATACAGACCTCAAGCTAGCATGCCCGAAAGACAACTATCCCCTACCAAGGATCGACCTCCTAGTGGACTCCACAGCGGGCAACGAGCTTCTTAGCTTCCTTGACGCATACTCTGGCTACAACCAGATATTCATGCATGAAAGCGACAAGGATAAGACGGCTTTTACCTTCGAACGAGGAGTTTACTGCTATAAGGTCATGCCTTTTGGCCTCAAGAATGCAGGTGCTACCTATCAGCGACTTGTCAATCGCATCTTCAAGGACCTTATCTGGAAGACGATGGAGGTCTCCATCGACGACATCATGATCAAGGGGGAGAAGCATGGTGACCATATAGAAAACATGAAACAAACTTTCAAGTTGCTGAGGAAATACAAGATGAAGCTTAACCCTCTCAAGTGCACCTTCGGGGTGGCTGCCGGAAAATTTATGGGGTACCATGTAACCTAGAGAGGAATCGAGGTAAACCCAAAGCAGATCAAAGCAATCCAGGACATGAAGTCACCATCAAGTCTGAAGGAGATACAGAGTCTCACAGGTCGCGCAGTTGCTCTAAATCGATTTTTATCCAAGCCCACGGATCGATGTCGACCTTTCTTCCAAGCGATGAAGAGAGCGTCCAAGGAGAAATGGGATGAGAAGTGCGAGAAGGTCTTCCAAGATCTCAAAAGCTACTTGGCATCTCCGCCATTGCTATCAAAATTGAAGGACAACGAAGACCTGTTCCTCTACTTGGGAGTTTCTTACGTGGCCGTAAACTCCGCGCTAATCAGGGAAGAAAACAGAGTCCAACTCCCAGTATTCTACACATCAAAGGCTCTCCTCAACGCTGAAACATGATATCCTAAGCTTGAGAAGCTAATTCTGGCACTACCGGTTACCACTAAGAAGCTAAGGCCCTATTTTCAAGCCCACTAGGTGATCGTCATGACGGAGTATCCCCTGCGGTCACTCCTCCATGCACATGACGCGTCAACAAGGGTCATGAAGTAGGCAATAGAGCTACGTCAGCACGACATGCTTTATCACCGAAGGACTGCGATAAATGGCCAAGACTTAGCAGACTTCATTGTGCAGTTCACGCTAGCATCACTAGAAGAAAGTCGAGGCATGAAACTAGAGAAAGTTTCCCTCACGGCCAAGCTTCCTCCATAACAGGAACAAGCGCCTAGATAATCCTCACCGCGCCCATCCACGACCTACCCACTTTGGAAGCTCTTCGAGGATGGCTCGTTAAATCAACGAGGCGCAGGAATAAGCATCGTCTTTATAACCCTTAATGGTTCGATGATGAAGCAAGCAGTCTAGTTCGAATTCAAGGCATCCAACAATGAATCAGAATATGAGGCATTGATTTGTGGCCTAGGTCTTGCCAAGGAACTAGGAATTAAGAAGATCGCCGTGCACTCTGACTCTCAATTGATCACCAACCAATCCATCGGGGAGTACGCTACAAGGGAAGCAAATATGCCTCAATACAACAACAAGGTACAAAAGCTACTCGCTTTCTTCACAGTCTTCACCTTTCACCAGCTCCCCAGAGCCAAAAATGTACAAGCCGACGCACTTGCAAACTTAGCAATGGCACTTTACTATTACTTCAGACGCTCGATCTCAATTGAGCATCTAGAGTAGCGCCACATTGACATGAAGGAAGTTGAAGTGAGAGAAGTTGACCTCACTCCAAGTTGGCAAGACTCTCTCGTCAACTACTTAGTGAATGGCACCCTACCAGACGATCGACTAGAAGCTCACAAAATTCAAATGAAGGTTGTACGATACTACATCGACAATCAGGGGCAAACTTACAATGCTTAAGGCACCCTGAAACATTGAAGGTCTTACCCGAGATCCATGAGGGGCAATGTGGAAACCACTATGGAGGAAGATCGCTCGCACAAAAGAAGCTTAGCACGGGATTCTACTAACCGACTTTGAATCAAGATGCACTTAGATATGTCCAAGCATGCGATAAGTGTCAATGGTTCAAGCCCAGCCACTTGGCGACCCCTGAAGAGTTGCACTCTCTGGTTAGCCCCTGGCCATTCATGCAGCGGGGCATTGACATTTTTGGACCATTATCGACTATGTCGACACCCAATAAGAAGTACCTGATTGCCTCCACTGATTACTTTATCAAGTGGGTGGAAGCCAAAGCGTTAGTGAACATCACTCAATTGGATGTGCAAAAGTTCGTCTAGAGCCAAATAATCTGTCGGTTTAGAATATCGAAAGTCATTTTGACTGACAATGGAATTTAATTCACGGGCGCATCAATCAAGGAGTTCTTCGAATCATGGAAAATAAAGCATTTCACCTCCATTGCATATTACCCTCCGGGCAATGGCCAAGCCGAAGCTTCAAATAAGAACATCCTTGATTGCATCAAGAAGAGGCTCAACGACAAGAAAAGACTGTGGGAGGAAGAGCTAGACGGTGTACTTTGGGCTTACCGGATGACCCCACGACGAACGACAGGCGAGTCCCCATTTACACTTGCATTTGGAACCAACACTGTCATCCTGCCACACGTCGTCATTCCGACACCTTTCACGGAGTTTGACGATCCTACTGTCAACTCTGTGGCCTTAAGAACATCCCTTGACTTAAGCGAGGAGTTGAGGGAACAAGTCGTTAAACGCATCTGCAATTACCAACAGCAGGTTAGAAGTTTCTACAACAAGAAGGCAAAGATTCAAAAATTTCTTCCTGGCGATCTAGTCCTCAAGAAAAAATTTGCAACACCAAACCGCACCGGGTCCCAAAAGCTCAAATCCCCATGGGAATGTCCTTACCGCATCCACCAAGTAGGCGGGAAAGAAAGCTAAATCTTAGAGACCATGGACGGGAAACTTTTAAGCGGAGCACTGAATGCCCATCACCTTCGGAAGTACTACATCTAGGAAACTGAATCAATGACCAAGTCGTCGTCAAAGACACGAAATATGTGGTTAAAATTCGGCACAATTCCTACTTTACTCACATAGTATCTTCCAATAAGATTCAAGATGACTCGTTTAAACGTCTAATGAAATTTTTTTATCACCTACATTTTTGTTTAAAGCACACCAAGACTTTGCCACGCAAAGCACTCAAGCATTTGCCACGCAAAGCACTCAAGCCTTTGCCACGCAAAGCACACTAAGCCTTTGCCATGCAAAGCACTCAAGCCATCGTCACGCGAAGCACTCAAGCCTTTGTTACAAAAGCACATCAAGACTTCGCAACGTGAAGCACTCAAGCCTTTGCCATGCAAAACACATCAAGCCTTCACCACGCGAAGCACATCAAGCCTTCGCCACACGAAGCACATCAAGCCTTTGCCACACAAAGCACATCAAGCCTTCGCCGCGCGAAGAAGTCACAGCTTCACCATGCGAAGCACGCCACATCTTCATCACGCGGAGCATACTAAGCTTTTGCCATGCAAAGCGTACCAAGTCTTCGCCATGCGAGGCACGCCACGTCTTTGCCACACGAAGCGCTCAAGGTTTGCCCCAACAAAGCACATGAAACCATCCAAAACCTCAACTTGTTGGAGTCGGAAAGCTACTAAAAAAACGCTTCCAACCCCACCAAGGGGGGCAACCACCAGGCCATGACAAACAGTGGGCAAATGTTTTAACATGCAAAGTCCAATTCTGCATTTCAGTTCAAGGGATCGAGATTCATTCGATCATAGATCGCTCAATTTTTATCACCCTGACATGAGCTTGATGGCACTAAAAAGATACTGAAGTCAGCTTTCCAACGCCGTTGATCTCCCTTAATTCCGAGTTGCGGCGCGTTCCCAGAGAACGTTTTTGTACACAAAGGTCAACTGCACGTACCAGCGCACGAGTACAAGATTCGTCTGGTCCTAAAAAGCTCAATTTGGATCGCCTTAGAACAACATTGAAGGCACTAGAAAGGTACGGAAATCAGATTTCCAACACCATTGATCTCACGCAATTCTAAGTTTTGACGAGTTCCCAACGATCGTTTTTGTACACAAAGGTCAATTGTGCGTACCAGCGCACGAGCACAAGGTTTGACCGATCCTACAAAGCTCAATTCGAATCGCCTTGGAACAAGCTTGGTAGTTGTAGAAAGGTATGGAACTTAGCTTTCCAACCTTATCAACCTCACTCAATTCCAAGTTATGTAGAGGTCCGACGAGCATTTCTATACACAAAGGTCACCCTGGCGGAACATCACCCGAGCCCAAGTTGCACTTGGTTCTACAAAGCTCAAAATTCGACATCGCTCAAATTTCGACATCTCTCAAATTTCGACATCTCTCAAATTTTGACATCTCAAAACAAGCCTATGAAGGTTAAGATTCTATGAAATTTGACGGAAAACAAAGGAAGGCTTCATATTGATAATGTTGAAAAGCTAGGTTGGCAAATCACATATCGATTGCTCAACCACTTGAAATAACAAAACAAAATGAAAGGTTGGTGAGTCACAAGTTAACTGCTCAACAACTTATTTAATAAAGCACATAAAAAATGGAGAAGCTCCCATTACAAGCCTAAGGCAAGTCCAAAAGCACGTCTTCTATACCTATTAAACATTGAAAATGGGCCCAGTCCTCGCTCAATAACTCAGGAATCCCATCGTAGAATGGGTCGCCAATGTCTGGGATAGTGAAATGACCCGTCTTAAATTACGGGATTAAATTAGTAACTAATGAAGGATTAGTGAGAGTAATGGGTAATTAATTTAGCGAAATCGGACGGACGGTGTAAAAAAAAGTTTTACTCCTGGTCTTGGGAAAAATGTTGACTTTTGACTTAGGGAGTCAAATGTACGAGGACCGATGACCATGACGTAGATCGGGACATCACGAGTCTGTAAAGAGGCGGTACGTCGAAATCGGACGTCGAACAGGGAAGTTATGGTCACGGGAAGTGAAATTGGACTATTCACGCATTTCAAGTCATAAATTGTAGGACTAAATTTGATTGGCTGATTTAATAATGTGGGATCCTTGGATGAGTGACAAGTGTCACTCATCCAATTGACCATCTCCCCAAATTTGTGGATCTCATTCTTGATTGGTGTGTTTTTGTATTAAAATAATATTATTTTTATTATTTTATAATTCCCTCTCCTCTCATCTCTTAATCTTCACCATCCATCCCTATCTCTTCCTTTCATCTCCACCCTTCATGCCCATCATCTTTCATCATCTAACTATCCTCATCAAACTTCACCATTTTCATGGCTTTTCTTCAAAACCCGAAAAACCATTCCCCTTCAGCCCCTCCAAACCTCATTAGTCGTACATGGTATGTGAATGGGACTGTGAGAGGGAAGAGAGACATTGATGATGAGGCCATCGAGGAGGACCACCGTGGATGGTGAAGGAAATGGGGGGCCAGGACGACTCTGTGGGGTTCATTTTCGAAGGAAATGGGGGGCTGAAAGGACTGGGAACTGAGATTGAAAGTTGAGCTCACTATTTGATCATGGGAGGTATGTGTTTGATTGTATTTCCCGTGCTTTAAGGACGTAGATCGATAGGGAATAATAATAGGAACCTATAGGAGTTGAAAGAATGGAAAAAGTATCGAAAATTGAGGAATAGAACACTGGACCAGTCTCGTCGGTCTCGTTCGGTCAAAACCAGTTAACCCGATTCGACAGAGGTTAGGGGTGATGAACAGTGCATGCACGTGGCTTTCACGCACAGCTCATTTGGGCGGCGCGTGAGGGCGCGTGGAGGGTAGTTTTGAAAAGTGTTCAACATGACTTTTAATCTATTCGATGTAACGAACATTTTGGGACTAGTTTCATGTCGATCAGACATCGTTTTGATATAACTTATTTGATAAAGCACATAAAAAATGGAGAAGCCCCCATTACAAGCCTAAGCCAAGTCCGAAAGCACGTCTTGTATACCCATTAAACGTTGAAAATGGGCCCAGTCCTAGCTCAATAACTCAGGAATCCCATCGTAGAATGGGTCGCCAATGTCTGGGATAGTGAAATGACCCGTCTTAAATTTCGGGATTAGATTAGTAACTAATGAAGGATTAGTGAGAGTAATCGGTAATTAATTTAGCGAAATCGGACGGACGGTGTAAAAAAAACGTTTTACTCCTGGTCTTGGGAAAAATGTTGACTTTTGACTCAGGGAGTCAAATGTACGAGGACCGATGACCATGACGTAGATCGGGACGTCACGAGTCCGTAGAGAGGCGGCACGTCGAAATCGGACGTCGAACAGGGAAGTTATGGTCACGGGAAGTGAAATTGGACTATTCACGCATTTCAAGTCATAAATTGTAGGACTTAATCTGATTGGCTGATTTAATAATGTGGGATCCTTGGATGAGTGACAAGTGTCACTCATCCAATTGACCATCTCCCCAAATTTGTGGATCTCATTCTTGATTGGTGGGTTTTTGTATTAAAATAATATTATTTTTATTATTTATAATTCCCACTCCTCTCATCTCTTAATCTTCACCATCCATCCCTATCTCTTCCTTTCATCTCCACCCTTCATCCCCATCATCTTTCATCATCTAACTATCCTCATCAAACTTCACCATTTTCATTGCTTTTCTTCAAAACCCGAAAAACCATTCCCCTACATCCCCTCCAAACCTCATTAGTCGTACATGGTATGTGAATGGGACTGTGAGAGAGAAAAGAGACATTGATGATGAGGCCGTCGAGGAGGACCGCCATGGACGGCGAAGGAAAACTGAAACACGGGTAACCCGTGACCAGTGACCCGTGTTGACCCAAAATTTGGAAACCTAGTTTTTAGATGTTGTCTTGAGTTTTTTTTTATTCTAACATGACCTAGGGACCAGGACGACTCTGTGGGGTTTATTTTCGAAGGAAATGGGAGGCTGAAAGGACTGGGAGGTATGTGTTTGATTGTATTTCTCGTGCTTTAAGGACGTAGATCGATAGGGAATAATAATAGGAACCTATAGGAGTTGAAAGAACGGAAAAAGTATTGAAAATTGAGGAGATAGATCAGTGGACCAGTCTCGTCGGTCCGGTTCGGTCAAAACCAATGAACTCGGTTCGACAGAGGTTAGGGGTGATGAACAGTGCAGGCACGTGGCTTTCACGCGCAGCCCCTTTGGGTTGCCCGTGAGGGCGCGTGGAGGGTAGTTTGGAAAAGTGTTCAACATGACTTTTAATCTATTCGGTTTAACGAACATTTTGGGACTAGTTTCATGTCGATCGGACATCGTTTCGATATAATTCGGGATGTTTGAAGGTTTAGGATCGAGTTTAAAAATAGATAAAAATTCGGGAAAAATACGGGGCTTCAATGAGAGGTTAATGAAGTAGTTAGTAACACTCTAGTATGATTTGGTCAGGTTTGGAAGACCCAGTGTCAGTGATTAGCACGGGGAGGCTTATGGCACGCAAATCGAGGCAGAGGCATAAGACGGTCTGTGAGTGGACCTTGATTTCTAAACTGTGATGCATGCATAAATGTTTTATATGTTTTATAGATATGATTTCTATCATGATGATTATGGATTGGTGATTTACATGATTTCACGTATTTCGAGGCGATTTACGTATTTGCACGTATATCGAGGTTTATAGTTTTACGATGTGGTTATACGTGCTTATGGTTTCAATAATGGTTTAATGAAATGGTTTTGGATTTGAAAAGGTAAACTTGGGCATGAGACCCATTTGTTTTCGAAACCCCCGGACTTGAAGTCCATTTAGTTACGTTACCGGGCGAGAGGCCCAATTGGTTCGTGAATTGATTATGGAATTGAAAATATTGAATCGGGTTTGAGACCCATTTGATTTACGAACTCTCGGACTTGGAGTCCATTTGATTTAATAAGGCATCGGACTGAAGGCCTAGTTGGTTTACGAAATCGGCCTTGAGGCCCAGTTAGTTTCCATAATCGGGCACGAGGCCCAGTTGGTTTACGAAATCAATCTTGAGGCCCAGTTAGTTTACATAATCGGGCACGAGGTCCAGTTGGTTTATGAAATCGGGCACGACGCCCAGTTGGTTTACGAATTGGGGCTTGGGGCCCAATTATGATTTACAATTGTGATTTTGGGTCGGGGACCCATAAATGGACTTCTGGTTTCATGATGGTCTATGGGGACCGGGCATGAACCCTTTAAAAGGTTTGAAAGGTTTTGAGAATGATTTCGAAATGGAATTTCATATACCGTCCTCGTATTTATGGATTGTCTCCTCTGGGGCGGGTCGTTGGCTTGGGAGGACCCCGGAGTAGTCACAGAGCACTAACTGAGTGGAGTCGCCCTCGTTGGGTACCTTACTCTCATGAAGGTTATATGGAATATAACCCCCATGGAGGGTGAATTATCTGCGAACATTGACCTGGGTGAACCCTGGGGAGACTTGGGATTTGAGACCCCAAGTAGCACGCGCGTAGCTTTGGAAATCGTGACAGGATTGGTTATATGATATATTGGTAAACACGATTTCTTGGATTTTGTGAAATTGTGTTTTGTGAATATTAAATGGATTTGGGAAATGACCCATATATTCGGATTTACGGTTTTGGGCTGAGCTCCCACATATGGTTGAAATGAATTATGGATTTGTATAAATGGTTTTGGGCAGGGGCCAGTATGACTTGAATTTACGGAAATTGGGGCTGAGACCCTAATAATGTTTATTTGAATATATGGTTTGATAAATGGTTTTCGATTGCATGCATTCTTTTTAGTGAAGGGCATAAAGGTCTTTTATGAAATGTGTTTTATTAAACTATTGATTTTTGTCCACTCACAGTTTTCGTTGTTTTTAATGCCCTTCAGGTTGATCACGGATGCAGACTGTAGCAGAGACCGAGACATCACACTCCTCCACCGGATCCTGGCGCGCTCTAGAAGCCGGTCGGGCTGAAGGTTTTAAATTATCCCTTGTCTGACACTTCATGTCAGACGGGATCATGACAAATTCCGTGTTAATCTCGGGGGGATTGGGATGGGTCATGACAAGTGGTATCAAAGCAGGTTTGCTCATGTGGTGCCCGCAGGTCGAGGATATGATGTCTCTATGGGCTGCAGTTTGTTATCAACCTGATAGTTAGGATGCCGGTATGTTACTTAGTGGATTTGAATCATGGATAGTTTCGGTTCGACATTTAATGCCTGAGTATGTCATAGTTCAATTGTGGTTTGGCAGTGTGGGCCCCTACTGAGGGATGAACGTAATAGCACTTTAGAGTTTGACCGTGAGACGGTTATGTTAGAATCGTCTTTCACGATGTTGTAGGATCGGTTATAATGATAGTATGTAGTTGTGACCATTAGATGGTCAAGTCATTCGGAGTTGTGAATTGTGTTGCGAGGAGCAGCCGGGTTCGGGGAACCCTAGTTGAGCTGATGGTTGGATAGGATTGACGTCCATACGGTGTCAGGACTGCAGGGTCGGTCAGATTGTGGATTATATTGTTGAGGATAGTTAGGTTCAGAAGAACCCTAGGGTATGATTGTGGAACCCTAAATCATGATGGGTGGTTTGGAAAGGTGAACCCTAGTAGTGATTGATAGGTTAGAGGACATGAGTACAACGAAGTTAGTTGTTGGCCTTTGTAGGAAATCCTAGTGTTTGTTGTATGGTTTGGAAATGTGAGTCGGTGAGTGGTTTAGTTCTAGCTATTTTTTCGGAGCCGAGACTGTCAGTTGGTCATGTCATGTTAGCTTTAGTAATGGGACTGCACTCTGCAGTCGAGGTAGTATTAATCGGTTAGACCTAGTTGGTTGGACAGGTTACCAGGGTTAGTACTTGTCGATGGAATCCCGAAGTGGGGATACCGAGTAGTTAGTACGGGTGATTGATTCTGTTAGATGCAGAGTCTCGATAACGATGTTTGGTGGTTGGGTCTGTACAAGTTTGTGGCAGACACTACTATCGAAAATGTTTGTAGTTGTGGTTGTTGAGAATTGGGGGACGTTCAGGGGACAATTCTTTTTTCTAGTACGAATTGTCAGGATGATTGTACCGGGAGTTGTTGGGTACAAAGGAGTAAGAGTTTCTCCAACTTGAGCAGAGTTACGGGGGTGTTACTTGGTTTGAGCAAAGATCCAGGGTTGTCTGATTTGCACACAGTGTGTTGATACTAGTGTTGATGCTTGTGTGCTAGTGCTAGTGCTGGTGTTTGTGATGATGATGAGTCACAAGTCGGGATGTGACTCCGTCGAGATGGGCATGTGTTCAGTATTTGTGGTTCGGCAGTAGATCTCAGATAGTGATGAATTGGATGGGATCCAGCAGTAGTTGAAACGTCTGAGTCAAATAGTAATGGACCACATTCTTTTTTATGTTCATAAATGGTATAAACCGATAGGCGAACTTGGTAGTGAATTAGACTGGTTACGGACACGTGGTTGATGTCCGAGTGTGTTGGTTCCGACATAGTTGAAACTTCGAAATCGAGAGAGGTTGTGTTTGAGGCGACGAGGGGAGTGCTTGATTCTGTGTTGGTAATGGGCATTTCGAAGTCATTTAGGTTGACTTCTCATGTTCTGCAATGGAAGATTATGGTTGTTGTCACCAGTACGTTGATCGTGTATTGGTGGGTGGACCCGTGATTTGTTTTGGGTCATCAGGAGGGGTTGGGTATTTCGAAGTTAGGTGAATGAGATTTCTCATTTTTTGTTTGGTGGCAGACGATGTTGGGTTACGTGGTGTGGTGAATGCAATGAGTTTTTGTTTGCATTCATATAGAATGAATGTTGATGTCATCGTCATGGATCATCCTTGATTTTCCTAGGTGGAATGACAAGGATCGATAAGAGGTAATTGGAGAGAACCCATAGTCTCGACGTGTCTCGTCATTGACTGATCTGTTTAGATGTAGGAAATGGTTGTGGAGGGATTTGACTGATGAAGGATTCAAAGAGGGTGTAAGACCCAGCGATCAGATTTCAGGTGGATTGTTAGCTGAGTGAGCATGTGTGGATCCTTGGTGGATCTGGATCGCTAGGTGGATCTAGATCGCGATGTGGATCGGGATCGCGATGTGGATCGGGATCGGGACGTTGGAAATATAGGGTGTTGTGACGATCTAGGATCGTGATGTTGACGATCAGGTGTAACAACCCGGACCTTCAAAAAAGGAAAAATGTAAATTTGGAAAAGATTGGTATAAAAATGACTATTTTACCCTTGTGAATAGTATAATCAAATGTTGACTTTTTGATTCGCAGGTCGAACGAACGTTGACCTATGACCGTGACGTAGTTTGGGACGTCACGAGTCCGTAAACAGGTGGCACGTCCAATTCAGATAATCGGGGAAGAAGTTATAGTGTTTGGAAGGTCGAGGGCATTTTCGTAATTTGGTTAAAAAGAAAGAAATTGTTAACTTTTTGTTTGACCATTAGTTTTCATGCGAATCAAGGACCGTTAGATAGGTCTTGACGTCCTGAGTACAACGACAGGCGGCACACCGTCATCAGACGTCGGACGGTTAAGTTATGGGTCTAGATAGGTGATGGGTAAAATGGTAATTTGGACTTTCAGGGGCAGTTTGGTCTTTTAACACCTCGGGAAATGTGTCCAATCAGAAAGCCGGGATTGGATATTTTGGGCTGAGTCCACAGGGTGTTTGACACCTGGCTATTTCCTGGAGGCTTCCAGCCTTCTCTCTCACGGTTAAACCCAAATTTCATTTGGTTTGTTAATCGTTCAAATGAGAAAACAGGGACAAAGAGAACATTGAACCATTCCAGTGAGTGTGTGAGTGTCGTGTGATCCCTTTGTGCTTGAGTGAGTGCCAGAGGTTGTGTGATCGTGTTGAGAGGAACTTAAGTGTGGCTGTGTGTGTGAGAGGTGAGAAAATCAGTGAAAACAGAGAGGGAGTCGTGGGTCGTGCTGCAACCTCAATCGATCAAATTGCTCCAACTTGGTCTGAGGGACTACTAAGAAGGCTGAGGATCACTTATTGGACCCAAAGAATCATGGCGGAGGCCACGGTGGAGGCCAGAAAATAGGTGAGGTTCGGTTTCCCCTGTTTTTCCAGTCTTGGTTCAAATCAAAAGTAGTGGGTTTTGGAGCATTGTTGAATCGTTCTATTGGTCCTAACAGTTGTAGGAAGTTATATTTGAGCTAAGGATTCGAACCAGTGCCTGAGGAGACGGCTGGTGGCCGGGAACAGTAACTGAAATTTCAGAGTTTTGGTTCGAAGTTTGGAAGGTAAGGTTTAGCGTTTTATTTCTTGATTTTGATAAGGGAATCAATCATAAATTCAAGGACGAAATTAATGGTGAACAAAGGACTGGAAATGGACTGAAAATGGGTGAAAACCAGGCTCACCGGCTCGGTTGCACCGGACCAGTCTGGACCGGTCTAAACCGAGTTGGCAAGAGGTTAACGATGACACTGTAGTAGGCGCGTGGCTCCCACGCACAGCCCCTTTGGGCGGCGCGTGAGGGCGCGTGGGGCATGTTTTGGGGAAGTGTTCAACATGGTTTTCACTCTAATCGATGTAACGAACATTTTGGGACAAGTTTCGAGTCGATCGGACACCGTCTCGGGTTAGTTTTGCATGTCTGAAGGTTTAGGGGTTAGTGTGAGCCTTAATGTAAGTGTTTGTGACCCGGAATTGTGGTATTTGACAGGTCGGAATATTCCTGAAGCAGTCGAGGAGCGTACGGAGCGCGATTGACGCGTTCGGAACATGTGAGTGGACTTTTATTTTCTAACCTATCATGCATAACTGTTTTTATATACTTGTTCCATGGTTTTAATATGATTTTATGTTATTGGTTATTATGTATCTGTTTTACATAATTGCACATTTTTCGAGGTGTTTCGTAGATTTATATGTATTTCGGCACGTTTTACGAGATACGATTTGATTGTGATTCCGATGCTATGGTTTCGGGGATTTAAGGTTTTTGGTTTTAGAATCGATAATCAATGATCACAAATGAGTTTTGAAACAATGATTTCGATAATCAAGGTTTTTGGTTTTAGAATCGAATTTCGGAAATCAAGATTTGGTTTTAAAGCATGAAAAAGGGATTTCCGGATTTGAATTCGGAATGATGGTTCTGAATGCCGGCATGACTTCGAAATAGTGATTTCGAATTCAGGTTTGGACATGGATTTAGAAATGATTTAAAAACGGTTTGGATTGGATTTGCTGGATCTGGTTATTGGGTTTAAAGACCCGGATATGTTATGACGGAGGTGGGCCCGGATTGGGTTTAAAGACCCGGATTGAGTTTAAAGACTCGGGAGTTTAAAGACTCAAATATTATGATTTTCCCCCGTAGGCTTGTTGAGTTTAAAGACTCGGGAGTTTAAAGACTCGGATTATTTTGAGGCCTGGATTGAGTTTAAAGACTCGGGAGTTTAAAGACTCGGATAGATCCAACAGGTTCGATTGGATGATGATATTTTTGTATTTCATGTTTTTATGACGATGTTTCCATAACAATTATTATACGGTTTTTATAGTTGTTTTCAGATACTAAGTTATGCTTGCATGTTTTTAAAACGGAGGGTAAAATCCTGGTTTTGTTTATAAAAATTGTTTTTGAAACTCTTATTTATTTTTAGTCCACTCACACTTTTATGGTTTTAATTACCCTCTAGGTCATGGTGCAAGCGTCGGGGCTAACGCCGAGGCAGAGGCATAGAGTTTTTTGTTGCGTGTTTAGTTAGCTCACAGTAGGACTTTTGTTCTTTTCATGTACTGTTGCTTTGCTCTGTATTACTGTTGACTAGTTGTATTATAACTTTTCCCCGGTCTGACAATGTATTATTTGTGGTTTCTTTGAGGTTATTTTGGTCTTTTGAGTGTGATTGTCAAACGGGAGCAGGGTTCATCCCGGTTATCGAGGTGATAATCGGGGTGGGTCCTGTCATCAGGTGACGTGGTGATGGATCTAGATCGTGATATTGATGATCAGGTTAGGTGGAGAGTTTATTGCCCTGTCTTGAATATTTGAGTATGATGACGTTGGGACTGAACTTCTTTTCGAAGTTAATCCCGTATGGTGTATTAATCGAATGAGTAGGTGTCCGACGGGGTCGGATTTGGTCAGCCTTAGATGTGTGAATGATGGGATTGGCTTCCTTTTGAATTCAATCGAATATGAGTTGGTAACCGAGGAGGCAGGTAACTGATAGGGTTGGAGTTGGTATGTCTCGGTAGACGTGGGTAAGATTGGATGCTCTTTTGGCATAAATGGGTACGCCTTGGTAGGCGTGAGTCGGATTGGTACGTGTTGGATTACGTGAGTAGGTCTAGACGTATTGATGCTGGTCGGGTGACCGTGGGACTCGAAATGGATGATGGGTTGGAGTTTTAGATCTGTCTAGTACTGGATTGGACAGATGGACTCCAGAATTCAAACGTGATTGAGTGCGAGCCATGTAGTGGACTGGCTAGTGGATGGCTGTACGTATAGGGTATATTGTTCGAGGAACGATACTAGGCAAGCTTGTGGTGCCTGGTGGTGGTGTATAGGATATACCAGGGGTACGTTGTTGAGTGGGTTGGTAATTGGCTTAGTTCTGATACCATTGGATTAGTTAAGGACGTGAATTGGACATTGGATATTGTGCACTGGGTCAGGGTGTTTCTGATGGGTGCAGTTACACACAGGTCGAGTGTTTTGTTGGTATACGTATACTCAAGGTGAGTGAGGTTGTGGTTAGTGTAACCACAAGCGATTATAATGTTAGTTTTGACTGGCGACTGTCAAGTGGTGATAGTGTGGGAAGTGTAGGCGTAATGGCAAGATCTATAGGATATTGTCTATTCGGATGCTAAGCTGGATGTCGACTTAGATGTGATAGCTATAGTAGGAGTCCGTACTTTCAACCTGACGGTTGTAGGTTGGAACGTGTCAAAGTGATAGACTGATAAGGATCTGATGTCAACTTAGTATCACTGATCTTTCAAAGTGAGTGACCGGCGAGACACCATTATTGTGTCTCGAGTGAGACTTACAAGTCAAAGTGTGGTTATATTGGACGTGTACGATTACACGAGCGTGCCCGAGTAGTGGGACATGTTTGGATTTCCATCGTTTGGTTGTGGAATGGGGTCAATTGGAATTTTGAGGACGAAATTATTTAAAAGGGGAAAGTTGTAACGACCCGTCTTAAATTTCGGGATTAGATTAGTGACTAATGAAGGATTAGTGAGAGTAATCGGTGATTAGTTGAGCAAAATCGGATGGATGGTGTAAAATGACCGTTTTACCCCTAATCTTGGGAAAAATGTTGATTTTTGACTCGGGGAGTCAAACATACGAGGACCGATGACCGTGACGTAGATCGGGACGTCACGAGTCCGTAGATAAGCGGCACGTAAAAATTGGACGTCGAACGGGGAAATTATTTTTACGGGAAGTGAAATTGGACTATTCATGCATTTCGAGGCATAAATTGTAGGACTAAATCTGATTGGCTGATTTAATAATGTGGGACCCTTGGATGAGTCAGTCATCCAATTGGCCATTTCCCCCAATTTGTGGATCTCATTCTTGATCGGTGAGTTTTTGTATTAAAATAATATTATTTTTATTATTTTATAATTCCCACTCCTCTCATCTCTTAATCCTCATCGTCCATCCCTATCTCTTCCTTTCATCTCCATGCTTCATCCCTATCATCTTTCAACATCTGACTATCATCATCAAACTTCACCATTTTCTTTGTTTTTCTTCAAAACCCGAACAACCATCCCCTACAGCCCCTCCAAACCTCATTAGTCGATCATGGTATGTGAATGGGAATGTGAGAGGGAAGAGAGACGTTGATAATGAGGCCGTCGAGGAGGAACGCCGTGGACAGCGGAGTAAAACTGGAACACAGGTAACCAGTGACCCGTGTTGACCCAAAATTTGGAAATCTAGTGTTTAGATGTTGTCTTGAGTTTCTTTTGATTCTAACACGACCTAGGGACCAAGTCGACTTTGTGGGATCATTTTCAAAGGAAATGGGAAGCTGAAAGGACTGGGAACTAAGATTGAAAGTCGAGCTCACTATTTGATCATGGGAGGTTAGTGTTTGATTGTTTTTCCTGTGCTTTGAGGTCGTAAATCGATAGGGAATGATAATAGGAACCTATAGGAATTGAAAGAATGGAAAAAGGATCAAAAATGGAGGAAATAGAACACTGGACAGGTCTCACCGGTCCGGTCTGATCGTAACGAGTGAACCCGGTTTGACAGAGGTTATGGGTGATGAACAGTGCAGGCGTGTGGCTTTCACGCGTAGCCCCTTTGGGTGGTGCGTGAGGGTGCATGGACGGTAGTTTGGGAAAGTCTTCAACATGACTTTTAATCTATTCGATGTAACGAACATTTTGGGACTAGTTTCATGTCGATCGGACATACTTTCGATATAGTTCGGGATTTCCGAAGGTTTAGGATCAAGTTTAAAAATAGTTAAAAATTCGGAAAAATTACGGGGCTTCAATGAGAAGTTAATGAAGTAGTTAGTAACCCTCTAGTAGGATTTGGGCAGGTTTCGGAGTCCCGGTGACAGTGATTAGCCCGAGGAGGCTTATGGCACGCAAATCGAAGCAGCAGCATAGGACGGTCTGTGAGTGAACCTTGATTTCTAAACAGTGATGCATGCATAAATGTTTTATATGTTTTATAGATATGATTTCTATCATGATGATTATAGATTGGTGATTTACTTGATTTCACGTATTTCGAGGTGATTTATGTATTTGTACGTATATCGAGGTTTATGGTTTTACGTTGTAGTTATACGTGCTTATGGTTTCGGTAATGGTTTAATGAAATGGTTTTGGATTTGAAAAGGTAAAATAGGACACGAGACCCATTTGTTTGGGAAACCCTCGGACTTGAAGTCCATTTAGTTACGTTACCAGGTTTGAGGCCCAATTGGTTCGTGAATTGATTTCGGAGTTAAAAATATGGAATCGGGTTGGAGTCCCATTTGATTTATGAACTCTCGGACTTGGAGTCCATTTGATTTAATAAGGCATCGGGCCCTAGGCTCAGTTGGTTTACGAAATCAGGCTTGAGGCCCAGTTAGTTTACATAATCAGGCACAAGGTAATCGGGCTTGAGGCCCAGTTAGTTTACATAATCGGGTACGAGGCCCAGTTTGTTTACATAATTGGGCATGAGGCCCAGTTGGTTTAAGAATTCAGGCTTGGGGCCCAGTTATGGTTTACGATTGTGATTTCGGGTCAAGGACCCATAAATGGATTTCTGGTTTCATGAATGTTTATGGGGACCGGGCATGAACCCTTTGAAAGGTTTGAAAAGTTTTGAGAATGATTTCGAAATGGATTTTCATATACCGTCCTTGTATTTATTGATTGTCTCCTCCGGGGAGGGTCGTTGGCTTGGGAGGACCCCGGAGTAGTCACAGAGCACTAATTGAGTGGAGTCGCCCTCGTTGGGTACCTTACTCTCATGAAGGTTATATGGAATATAACCCCCAAGGAGGGTCATTGATCTGCGGACATTGACCTGGGTGAACCCTGGGGAGACTTGGGATTTGAGACCCCGGGTCGCACGCGTGTAGCTTCGGAAACCGTGACAGGATTGGTTATATGATATATTGGTAAATACAATTTCTTGGATTTTGTGAAATTGTGTTTTGTGAATATTAAATGGATTTGGGCAATGACCCACATATTCGGATTTATGGTTTTGGGCTGAGTTCTCATATATGGTTGAAATGAATTATAGATTTGTGTAAATGGTTTTGGGCAAGGGCCCGTATGACTTGAATATACGGAAATTAGGGTTGAGCCCCTAATAATGTTTATTTGAATATGTGGTTTGATAAATGGTTTTCGATTGCATGCATGCTTTTTAGTGAAGGTTATAAAGGTCTTTTATGAAATGTGTTTTACTAAACTATTGATTTTCGTCCACTCACAGTTTTCGTTGTTTTTAATGCCCTTCAGGTTGATCATAGATGCGGATTGTAGCAGAGACCGAGACATCACACTCCTCCACCGGATCCTGGCGCGCTCTCGAAGCTGGTCGGCTGAAGGTTTTAAATTATCCCTTATCTGACACTTCGTGTCAAACGGGATCATAACACATCCCTTGTTAATCCTGGGCGGATTGGGATGGGTCGTGACAGATAGGGTCATCACCTAACTGCTCTGGGAAACTCAGCGGTGCCGAACCTGGCACCTCAGGGGGGGGGGGGGGGGGGGGGGGGTCGCCTCTCCATGTTGCACTTCTTGCTTTAAGTTTGCAGCCCGCCGGGCCGCATCTTCAATGTCTCCCTTCTGAATTACGTACTTGTGGGACATGTTGTTCTGACAATCAAGATACCCCTCGACGTATTCACGAGCAAGGCGTGATCTCAGACTCACTACAGCCCATCACAAATAGCTTCAGCTTTAAATCCTCCACAAAATTTTCGAGCTCCTCTAAATTCTGACGTGAGGCGAGGGGAGCATGAGGAGGCGAGTATGGCTCAGACTTCAAACATTCAATCTCAGCACGAGATCACTCTGTCTCAACCTTCAAGTGCCCAATCTTCTTCTGAGAGTCTCGAAGAGAGCCGCGCAGCAGCTCAGACTCTTCGAGAGCGACGTCCCACTCATCGAGAGCGACGTCCCGCTCGCTCTCCGCTAACAACTTCTCGGCTTGGATGCTCCTAAATTCATCCAAACTGGCTTCTAGCAAACCCACCTCCTTCTCCTAATCTTTAGTTTTTTTTTTGTTGAAGCCGGGTGTGAGATTCTTGAAGTACTGTGCACTCGGACTCGATTTTTTCGAGGTCAACCCGGATATTGACCCAGAGATGTAGCATACCAACAAACTTATGAGCCCCGGCCTTTACAATCTCGAGCTCTTTGACGACCTTGTCATGAAATTCCTGCGCTACTCCACTCTTGGTACACATCAAGGGCATCTCGGCTTCGTGGACTTGAGAGCTCCCCGCCTTCGCGGAAGCAACTCTGACTCCTCCATGATCAGCGCCCAGGATCTTACCGCAGGTTCTCTTTGAGAGATCTGAAGTTGGTCTCTTTGAAGAGGAACATGCAACTAACACTCAGGCAGAGGGCACCACCCGAACTTCAGGAGGAGCATGAACAACCTTTAGCTTCTTCGGGTACCTGACTGAACCCTTTACCGGACTTCTCTGAGGCTCGCCTGAAGACTTGCACTTGCTGGATGATCCCGTTGGGCTCGAAGGGCAAGACACGATCTGTGGAGCGCCGCTTGGGGGCGCGGGCCAGTTGAGCACCTTCGCTGGAGGGACTCCCAACTTGTCTTGGAATGTGTGCACTGATTGGACTCCTTTCTTCCTATGCCTCAGGGTAATGAACCAGCTTCTAATCAAGTCCGCGAGAGGACACCCACCAGCCAAGCACCTGGGAGGACTACGTAACCAGCTCATTTCACGAAACTGCAGAGGAACCATGAAGACTTTGTGAACCTTCTAGGTGTCAGCATAGAACTTGGTGATGGTGTACAAGTTGGAGACGGGCCACGATAGGGCGAAGCAATATTCAGACCACTAACGCAGTTACGATCCCATTCGCCTCCAACTTCAATGCACGAAGTTCGGTAAAATTCGTCATAAAATAGCATGCCCACAAAAAGCTCAACTTTGGGACCACATCTGAACTCCTCGTGCTGGGGATCGGCTTGTGCTCCTCCGAGTAGCAATGCCAGAACTCATCCTCAGTGAGCTCCAAGTTGAAGAGCCCATTCAGCTTCTCAAAGCACATGATGTGGCGGTAAGCGTCGACATGCGGCTGGGAAAGACAACACCCGATCTGGCAGATGATCTTGGTGAAGAGCCTCGAAAACGGAAACTTGAAACCCCAGTTAATGATTAGAGGGTGAAATTGGATCCACCAGAGAAGCTTCGCATTCTTGCTTCTGGAAACAGCTCCCCTCGATGCCTTCGTAGCTGCGTACGCGTCGCCAAGCACAACAACCACACCTTCAGGGAAAGCATCTTCAGGGAGGTTCTTCCACTTTTCAAACTCGTCAAGGTCGAGTAGCTCAATCTGCTCCTCGTCAAGGTCGAGTAGCTCGATCTGCTCCTCTCCCACAAGTGCAGCTTCCATGACTTAACTACTTACTTCCCGCTTGACATCCCGAGAAGAGTCGCCATAGAAATGCGTCTTGTCTATGAAATCCCTGTGATCGAGAACTTCGAACCTTCGGAATGCCCAAAAGAAGCACAGCTAAAAAGGGAACAAAATTGGTTAAATTCCAAAAATATAAAAAAATAATAAAATATACCTATTACCTATAACAAAAATAGGTAAGTACGTACTTTATACTTAGTACGTATCTACTTACATATATACTCATATACTACAAAAAGGTAAATATATACTTTATATTTTAGTATATATTTACTTACATATATGTACGTAAGCGGAAAAGGTAAGTATATATTTTGTTAATTAATACATACTCGCTTACATGTTTTAAACCAAAAAAAATTGAAAAAAAAAAGAAAAAAGAGAAAAAAAAAGCTGCAGATAAGGAGGCCGATGGGACCCGCTTGTCCCATCCTGCGCACTACGCCAGTCTATCGCGTTACCGTGGATCCCCACCTACCTATCTCATCTGTCAGCCGACAGCATAGGCATGCTGCCCTATTCTTGTCCGCCGATCAACTCGAGGTCGCCCATCGTTGTCAAGCCCCATCAGGCGTCACTCGACGGTGTCCATTGATCTGCGCGCGCGCAACCCGACGTGCCCTCAGGCTCTGCAGGCTCAGTTAATAATGGCATGGGCCCTCCAACAGCCGACAAGACCAGCTACTCCCCTGCCAAACAGCAGCCTCATCACCTGCGCGTGGGGTCCTCCTGATTTTTCTCAGCTACAGAACTCCTTCAAACCGCGTGAAGACTGCCCTGACTCCTTTTTTCAACCTTGCATCCTTCCTTGCTCTCAATCAACTGCGACATTCAGAGGCAAAAAATTAAGGAAGAAAAAAAAAATCTACCTTCACCGTCGGCAGAGCAAAATCCCTTCACCACAACAACCGATGATGTCAGCCAGCCTCCTTCAGCAATAAAGCACCGTTAGGGTTTGATTTTCTTTATGAATATAGGAGCCACTTGCTCTCATTTAAATAAAGAAAATTAAACAAACCCTAGTGGTTAATTAGGCGCATAAAGTCAACTCAAAGCAGGATTACAAGCCCAAAGAATTCCTTTTGGGACAAGATCAAGGTCAATCTCCAGCTACATCCGGGAAAGAGGAGTCCTACTCTCACATAAAAATATTAAAGCGTAGTTTACTGGAACCATGAGGAAATTACATCTCGTAGGATTCCTCGAATTCCTAAGCAATGTGGGGGTATTTGTGGAACCATAAATTACCGGAATATTTTGGAGCTGTCACGTGGCCAATAACTCTTGTAATGTCGATATTGCACTTGGTAAAATCGACATCGACATGTTACGATCTCCACATTAATTCAATATATTTACCAACTAAATATATTAAGTAATTATATCAGTGTCGATAATAAATAACTTCTCAGAGAATTATTTATTCATTAATAAATAAGTGATTACACTCGGTACAATCACTTATTTAATACTTTCTCCTTCAACTAATCAGATGCTCTGGTGACTCTCAAGGCTTCACTATAAATAGAAGATCTCATCTCACTTCTAAAGGTAATCAAAAACTTCTGCAAACACTCTGTCAGATTATTCTCTCTCAGAAAACTGACTTAAGCATCAATGCGTTTACGGTTGAACCACCCCCCCCCCCCCCTCCCCCTCCCCGGGATTCAACCTTAACCCCATTTGATTTTCGTTCTTATGTGTAGGGATCGAGAACGAATTTTACGAGACCGGGCGATTTCTGCATCAACGGGTGCTTAAATGAATTTTTTTATAGTTTGAGTATGAATTTGAAATGATCCATATGGTTTAGCAGGTTTATATTATCTTTCCTTTTATTTATGAAGGAATTTACTTTAATAGAAAGAAAAAAAAAATGACAGAAGGATGCATACGATACACATAGGATGCATAATATAGCATCGTTAATTTGATTGAGCCCCCAATGGCACTATGTTACAAATTTCAATCGATCAAAGTAGAAAGAGTACTACATTAAAAGTTTAAATTTCTCCCCCAAGGGCAAAAGTATTATAATATTAATTAGTTTATTGGTACATAGGAAGGTGTAGAGTTGTATAATATACATATAAAAAGACTTGCACAAATAAGAAAAGATTAATTGAAAATAATTCTCACCAATCTATTGAAAATATGTATAAATAAAATTTTCTTGCATCCGGATATCATATCCAATATTTCTTATATTAAGTAAAAGTCGATGAAAAACAAGAAATAAAAGAATAAAGGAAAGGAAAGGAAATAACAAAAGAAGGCTAAGTTCCATGAGGAATTCTACCAAATTTAGTCTGAGGTGACAATTAGTGACCTAACTGCCATCAAACAAGGAGAACATGAAACTACTGAGAGTTTCATCGCCAGATTTAAAAAGGTCAAAGATGAAGTGATAAGACCCGTTCTGAATCCCCTAGATTATTGTGGGACGTGTCTGCTCCTGTCTAACACCGCGTATCAGACCAAAGATAAACTCGTCACCCGCTCCGGGTCCATCAGAGTACACTAGGATCGGTGGTGGCATATGATGTCTCGATCTCTGCTATAGCCCGCATCCGCTATCAACCTGAAAGGTATTGAAATCATAAAAAATGTGAGTGGACAGAATAATTAACTTTATTTAAAAAAAACATCTATACATAAATTATTTATACCCTTCACGTAAAAGCATGCATGCATTCTAAAACCATTTCTCAAATCATTTCTCATTAATTTAAATCATTAGGGCCTGTGCCCAAAATCGTCAACCAAAGTATATGGGAACTCAGCCCAAACCAATCATGTGGGACTCAGCCCAAAACCAATCCTAGAATACGGGGTCTCAGCCCCAAACCGATCTCCGTAAAACCTCATACATACATATATATAACCCCTCCTCGGCATCTCATATGCCCAATCAAGAACCCGTCACGATATATCTACAATATGTATACTACTCAGGTCTCATCTCCGAGTCTACTCCCGAGGTTTACAACATCTGGGAGGACTTGTCTCTGGACCCTGTCCGAGACTATATCATATCTCACACTCATGGGCATGTGCTCCCTCTCGAAGCCACTCATCCCAGGCAGTGGATCGTGACACTCCAGGATCATCGACGCCTGGAAGAGACTATTCATACGAGAGGGTATATACATATCCACATACTTTCTTTCAAATCATAGTTTAACTGGGTCTCATACCCGAACATCTCAAAAAAATTCCTCGAATCCGATTCAAATCCAAATCTCACAGAAACTCAAGCCCAAATTCTCATTTCATAAACCTCAATTGGGACTTAAGCCCGATATCACCATCAACTGGGCCTCCAGCTCGATATCACAAATCAACTGGGCCTCAAGCCAGATACCACAATCAACTGGGACTCAAGCCCGATATTACAAATCAACTGGGCCTCAAGCCCGATACTATAATCAACTGGGACTCAAGCCCGATATCATAACTTAATTGGGACTCAAACCTGATATCATAACTCAATTGGAACTCAAGCCCGATATCACAATCAACTGGGACTCAGCCCGATACTATAATCAACTGGGCCTTAAGCCTGATATCACATGAAATAAAATGGAGTCCAAATCCAATATTTTCCAACTCAAATGAGTCTCATGACCGACTCCACATGTCCAAATCCATACCATTCCATCAAACCATCATAGAAAACACAGCACGTATAGGCACGATATAAAACCCGAAATCTCGACATACGTGCAAATACGTACACACCAAAACACCACAACCATATGCACTCAAGGCATCTCAAAACATGTTTATAAACACATATAAAAGATTTATGCATGCATCAGTTCATAAAAAAAATTCTATTCACAGATCGTCCAAGATACGCCTCGATACGCGCGTCATAAGCCTCCCCGGGCTAATCACCATCTCCGGAACTCCCGGACCTGTCCAAATCACCCTAGAGGGTTACTAACAACTTCTATAACCTCTCATTAAAGCTCCCTAATTTTTCGGGATTTTTAACATATTTTAAACTCGATTCTAAACCTTCAGACATTCCGAACTATATCGAAACGATGTCCAATCAACTCCAAACTTCTCCCAAAATGTTCGTTACATCTAAAGGATGATTTCACATGTTGGCCACTTTCCCAAACAGTGCTTCACGCGCCCCCACTCAATGCCCAAAGGCGCTGCGCGTGGGCTTCACCCACCTGCTACAGAACCGTCTTCTTCCTCGCGCAGACCGGTCTACTGGTCAGGCCGGTCCAACTGAACCAAAATTACCGGTTCATGCCTGTATCTCTCTCAATTTTGACCCGTTTTTACCCCTTTCAATTCCTATAGGTTCATCCTTCCATTTCCTATCGACCGATCAATTCAAAAATATGGAAAGCAGGCTGGAGATTACTTGTTTGATCGAGAACCTCACGGCCCTATTTTTCCAGCTCCTGTCCAGGCGGTTCCACTGTCCTCCGCCCTTGTTCCCGCTGTCCACGAGCTCGTACCACCCCCATAAACGTTCTCAAATCATCAGGACCCATTCAAAACGTCCACATCCCACAATCCAAAATTTGAAATATAATGGGTTACGGGTTTACCTCTTCGCGTGGTCCCTTCCGCCGTCCACGGCAGTTCTGCCGTCCCTGGCCTCCACTCAGTCTCTCTCACAACCTCACAGGGCCATCTATCGATCCAGAAAGGGAGAAGGGGGGCTTGGGTTTCCTATTTTTCGCGTTGGTAGGATGATCGAACAAAAGGGGATGGATATGCATGTATGGGAAATGGTGGGCAATGGATGAGTGACACTTGTCACTCATCCATTGGGCCTGCCCCAAAATATATGGGCCCACTGAATGAAAAAAGTCCACCAATTGCCTCGCAAAATGTGCCATCGTAAATAGTTCATTGGACCTTCCGTGAACCGTAACTTTCCCGTCGAATGTCCAATTTTGACGTGTCGTCTGTCTACAGACTCGTATCGACCCGATCTATGCAACGGTCCTCGGCCCTCATGCATCGGACCTTCTGGGTCAAAAGTCAACTTTTTAACCTCGTCCAAGTGCAAAATCATAATTTCACCCTGAACGTTCAATAATCCTCGGCTAATCCCCGATTAGCCTTACTAATCTAGAATTAGTCTTAATTAATCCCAAGAATTTGGGGCGGGTCGTTACATGAAGTGCAGGTTCCCAATGAACAACGGCCAAATGGTTGCCATTTCCCATAGAGCATTAAGGTTCTCGCTCAAAAAGAAGTTCGACGACACCACTTTCTTGGACCTACAGAAGATAGTGGTATATATGTCGAGATTTGAAAGACTTCTCCTAACAGGACCCCACCCGAAGAACACTAAAAAAGTACATTCAGGCCTTACTCCTATCTAACAAGAATCAAGATATACGTATGAAAGCTTGTCAGATAAGGGATACACATAAATGTCTCTAGTTCATGCCTCCGCGTTCCGAGCCTCGATTCCCCTGCAACGCCCCTAGAGGGTCACAAAACCACGAAAAACGTGTGAGTGGATAAAAAGGAATAGTTTAAAAACATAATTTGTAAACATCCAACTTTTACCCTCCGTTTTTCAAAACAATTCATGCATACAAAAACCAATTCATTTTAATCAAAACACAGTTTATCATTCTCAAAATACGTGAAATGTATCTTCAAGTCAAAAACCATATGAAACCATAAAAACCACCAATAAGTTAATGCAATCATTCATATAGAATCAACCCTTCATCATCACAATATTAATCATCAAACCACTACACTACCAACTGACACACCCCGACGTGGAAAGTCCTTTTTATGGCATGAAGGTCGAGGCATGCTAGCCGACACCTGGATAATGATGTCCAGATGACGAAGCCATCTAGATTAAAATGATGTATTTTTAGAGAGTAGGGTCGAACCTACACGGTGAAAACAGAGCATATTTCACCCAACATCAAAAGCTTAGAGCATGGACGTTTTTAATTGATGACCATACGTAGAAAAATTTACTTATCGATATCCGATTTTACCGTCACCTTCACTCCGCGCCGGGAGTGAGTGTCAAAGCAGCAACCGAACTCCTCAAAGAGTGTGGGCACCACAAAAACTTGAGGGGTCTAAAACACAAAGGGTCAGTGGACCCAGTTGTTATTTCAGTGGAAAACCATTTTCAGTAAATAACATTTAACCCCTTGTTTTATTATAAAAACCCAAAAGCATTTACAACATCCTTGCATGTAATACGAGAAACATAATATCATTCATAACATAATAACTTTACCAATATGCACAAATGAGCCATGAAGAAATCATAAATATGTCATAATATCAACTCACATCATAATTGCTCATGAGTCGCCTCGAGTTTCATACTCGGAACATACACTGAGTATCCTAGCTCGGCACCTCAACCATGTGAAAGCTGAGTGCCTTGCACTGTCACCTCAGGTCCCCTAGAGCTCGGGGAACAAGCTGACGCACTTTTAACAAGCATTACGAGCGATGCGGGTGATCAATCACGTGGAGGCAAGTTTGTGGCCATACAGACGGGTATAGGATACTAGCGACCCCTAAGTGGATTCTAAACATCTCAATCATATCAATGCCCCATGGACTCTCATGCAATGCAATATCTGACTCAATACGTACAACTATGCATACTCTCCGTATCATAAAACATTATATCATCATGACCAGATAAGTACAATAAACCATACATCACAACCATATACCGCAAGTAATAGCTAACCAGATATGCATGCTCAACAAGCATCAAATGTGTAAACATCGTAAAATGTGTGAGTAGTAAATAATATAAAATTAGTTTAGGGAAAGGAGTCCACTCACTAACTAGTCGGGGAGTAAAAATCACCTGACATGTCTAACTGCGTATGCTCGAACTCGTCCCAAATCCTAAGTTCAACAAGGTTACTTTTGAAATCCAAGTAATACTATAAGATATCTCACTTAAATTGGTCCAAACGGTGTTAAAACGACATAAAACAAACTTAAAACGGGCTTAAACAGCTCAAAAACGTCTCAAAATAAGCACGCACGCAATCTGAAATATTCCCTAGAATATTCCATGAGAATATTCCCTAGAATATTACATTGGAATATTCTGTTAGTTGATCGTTAGAACTAACAGTTGACTAACGGCGTTGATCGTTGACCTTCAATTGACCATCCTCGTTGGAGCTCAGCGGTGAGCAGCAGCTGAAATCTGGAAAATTTCGCCGGAAATCCAATTTTCTGACGAGGTTCAAATCCCTCAATTCCTAACCAAAATTGGCATGCAATACACCAAACCTAATATACTTTTCACCGGGAAGCCGCGACTCTGTCTTGCTTCCAACCTGCTAACTCAGCCCATGGCAGTCGCTTAGTAGCGGGACCTGCGTGGTTGTCTTTGTTATGTAGAGACAAGCAGGTAGATTGTGGTAGCTCAGCATGGGTCGAAGGAGGACGGTGACTCTACTACCCCCGATGATGTAGCTCTGTCACCGACCATCAAACCAAACAGAAAAGAGGACAATGGATTAGTTTGCTCTCGACGCAGAGGTTTGAATGGTGTGTGTGCCTGGGTTCGAGACTTACCTTCCTAGTTCAATTTAATGTGGTTCGCCATTTTTCGACTAATAGCTTTGTCGTCGTGCCTAGCTAGAAACCAACATGCAAACAGTTTAGTAGGGTGCTCTCAACCCCACAAAGTCGTTGACGACAAGAATGACTGGCTTCACCTTCAAGATAGCCCAATCTTCTCGGGTCTGGGTTTACGGGTCCCCATTGACTCATGGGTCATCTTCGTGGTAGTGACTCTTGTGGCTTGTAAGCTTACCCACTGGGTTCGTAAGGATGACACGATGTAGTTGGGTGGCCTGGTTCGAAGGTCACTACCGATTGGTATGTCGGGCCATCGACTCCGTCCTTGTCATCGAGTTCTACACTTGTTGGTTGTGATCGAGAGGAAGTGAAAAGGGGCTCTCGCGTGTGTTCAGGGAAGGTCTTCACCCAGAGAGAGAGATGTAGGTGTAAGCATTTCAGGTTCGACGGGTTTGGGTTCGAGACATCTCCTTTGGTGGTTATTGTTGAGTCGTCACTAGTTTGTGGGGGAACGACAAATTTGACAATGATTCCTTGTCCAAAACGGAGTGCACCAAATAAAGGATTATGGGTTTTGGACCTGGGCCTACCCAACATCAACACACACAATCACAAACAAGAATTTCTAAACTTTGGGCCACATTTTTGGGCTTCTAACCACAACTAAGGATTAAGCTTGAACTCAACTAGATGGTTAATAAAACCGAACAGATTTTTTGTGACTTGGGCTAAGGGTTTGGGCCCCCAAAGAAGTCACTTACAAGGCCCAACCCAAATTACACTAATCCAAATAAAGGACAAACGAACCAAAATAGTTAGATAACATGTACACCACTCGGGATCTGGAGCCCAGCTTGACGTCCAAGTGTGGACCTCACACTCACTCACTCACTCAGGATCTGGAGCCCAGCTCGACGACTAAGTGAGGACTAGCTCAGGATCTGCCGCCCGGCTCCATGTCTGAGTTAGCACCAAATCAATCAAGAAGCATCATAACATGCATCGTAAATCACAAAGCATCACATCAACAACACACAATCAATCCATATCCAATTTCACCACATAATTCACATATAGTCAACTCAACATCATCACAGTATTCATACACAAGCAATCACATTCAAACCATCCTTGAAGCACAAGCACAACCTCAATCATCATATCACGAGTGCACTACGTCAATCATCATATCACAAGTGCACTACATTAATCATCATCATAATCATTGCACTATCGATAAACATATCACTCACTCGAGATAAAGAGCTAAGCTTGACGTCCAAGTGAAAATCGACTCAGGATATAGAGCCTAGCTCGTCGTCTGAGACTACTCATCACAATACCAAGACAAATCCACATGTAACCATATCACAAATCCATACTCACAACCAGACATAATACTAGTCATGGGATTCAGAGCCGCCGACTCAACGTCTGAGAATCACATCCAATTAACACAATCATAACAAAATTTCACACATCATGAGTGTCAGGACCCGACCCTCCTCGGTCAGGACCCGACTCATCTAGCACTATATTGTCCGCTTTGGGCCTCGCCCTCACGGTTTTGTTTTCTGGAGCTCATGGTGCAACTTCCCAGGGGGTCACCCATCATGGAATTGCACCAGCCTCAACTCGCTTAACTTTGGGGTTCCAATCCCCCCCAAAGCCACTTGAGCTCCGAAAAGGCCTAGTGCTAGATAGGTGTGTGCCTACACCTTTAAGGCACACCACCATCCTCTCCCAAACCATTCCCCCCTCGCAGGAATGTGGGATCGTTCACCGTTCCCTCCAGGACACGGGTCTTACAATGAGTGCCGAGAAACACATATTCACATCATATCTCAATAACACGTGCCAAATCCACAATCAGAACCTCGGGCCTAAGCCCAAAACTAACATATACGTCATGCCTCGTACGACGTGCATAGAAAACATTTTCCATGAAAGCTAGTTGGAAATCATAAGAAAACCATAAATACAGCAAAACCACCTTATTTCATAATTCCAACCTTGTTCAGCCCAAATCTATAATTAAAACCAAAATCCGAAAACACGTACTTGAGAAACACCGTAAAACGAGCCATCAAAGGGTTTCTGAAAAGCTTTCAAAACTATAGAAAACCACCAAAGTTACAACATTATCATTATTCAAATCAGAAGTCATACCAAATCCAGAAACCATGTTCGAATCAGAATCCAAAGCGGTATCCAAGGAAACCTCGTGAAATGTGCAATAAAATAATAATAAAATATACATAAAATCACCGAAATTCATATAAAATCTCAGTCACTCCAATGTCATCAAAATCACATAGAAACGCATTTAAATCATATAGGTATGCATGCATATTTGTTTAGGGAAAGAAAGTCCACTCACACACCGTCCATATAATCGAATCCTACTTTACACACCTTTCTGTAATTTCCGGGAATCTTAAAACCTATCATAAACCACATCTAAAGATCATTAACCATCCCAAACAACCTCACATTACAATTCCCCTTTGTATGGGATTGAAATACGTATTAAAAATGTATACATACGCTTTAGACACACAAAACTATACCGAAACGATGTCTGATCGACTCAAAACTTGTGCCAAAATGTTCGTTACATCGATTATATTAAAGTTATGTTGACAGTACCTCGAAATTCCAAACCACACGCCGTCGCAAGCGGTTGCGCATGAAACCCACGCGTTTGCACTATTCATTATCCCCTTTACCCGTTTTCCTGAAAATGGGTCGTCCAACCCAATTTCGACCCAAATTCAAATTCAGCTAATTTCAATTGATTTCTTGATTCCAATCCATCCAAAACCATTCTAAGATACCCAAAAACATGAATTCGGGTTCAATTTGACGTTTCCTTACCTCAAACAAGTCGAATTTCAACTCCAAAATTCAAAATGGTCGCATGTACGGTTATGGGTTAAATTCCTGTCAATTCCCTTCGAAAACGTGATGGTTTAACTCCCATAAGCTCCAGGAATCTATTTCGAAATATAGTTTCAACAATTAACCTCCAAAACTGAAATTCAAATCCTCAATTTTTTCACGTTTCCAGGTTTTGGGTTCTGCCCTTTCTCGGGGCTTTCCCTTCCTCTCTTTCTTTCTGTTTCTTCTTTTCTCTCTTTCCTTCTATCTCTGTTTCTCTTTGTTCTCTCGAGTGACTGGGTGTGATCAACCAAATTGTGTTTGGTTTTGTTCATGTTTTTCCTCATTCTTCCTTCCCGGTCGAATTCATAACAAATACACACACACACTTAACAGCACACACACACGCACAAGGGCGATGGCCCATTTCCTTAAGGGATAAGTGACATTTGTCGCTATCCCAATCACTCACAACAAAAATTACCAAAATGGCCTTCAAACCAAATTATTAAAATGCCCCTACGTAATCTAGACCCGGAACGAAACCGTTTGAACTCTGTTTCCTGCATGCCGCTTGCCGACGTACTCGGGAGGCCTTGACCTTACTAACGGTGTTCTCGGATTACCTCAACAAGGTCCCAGTCAAAAAGTCAACGCTCTAAATTTAGGGGGGAAAATGGTTAATTTCATCCAAATTTTCTGATTTTACCCTCGTTGAATGTCTGGGTCGTTACAACTTACCCTCCTTAAAAACATTTCGTCCTCAAAATTTCGAAACTAAACCAAGGTCATATTCCGGAGCTTAATCTCAACTATAACAAACTTAGCCAAGTATCAACTCATATCATATCCATTAATAATATGCAACACAAAGTTCACATATAGTTCATATCACAATGCACCCATATCTAAGAATCCCACATCTATATCACACAACCCTATGTCAATTCCAATCCACCATTTAAAGGGAATTTGAGAAAACCTCGCTTTCATCTAAAAAACTTACTTATCAAGTTCATACTATCTTAAGTATTTCCCGAGCTCGCAATCCATATCCAAGACTAAAACTCAAAACCATATCCATAACCAACACATACATGAACATACCAATACAAATAGCTCATATTTAATTCACCTCAAAATGCACGAGTACTGGGGAAGCATACACATCAATAGTTCTACAACTATAAATATATATAAATCAACAAGCACCCTGAAGCTTACATATTTTCCAACACACACAAATACATATAAATATATAACATTCATAATTCGACCTCATAATCTAGACCCACTAACAGCCCTACAACTATCCTCGGCTCGTCTACTCGTCTCATCACCAGGCCCTGCATGGGGCTCGCAACTCGGAGGCATGAAATCAACATCACAACTTAGAACCTTAGCTCTGATACCAAGTTGAAAGGACCTTACCCGAAGAACACTAGGAAAGTACATCCAGACCCTGCTCGCGTCTAACAAGAATCAAGATATACGTATGAAACCTTATCAGATAAGGTATGCACATAATTTTCTCTAGTTCATACCTCCGCTTTCTGAGACCATGCAATGCCCCTGGAGGGTCACAAAACAAAGAAAAACGTGTGAGTGAACAAAAAGAAATAATTTTAAAACATAATTTGAAAACATCCAGCTTGGATCCTTCGTTCTTCAAAATCATGCATGCATACGAAAACCATTTCATTTCGATCAAAACTAAAAATAGTTTATCATTCTTGAAATACATGAAATGTATCTTCAAGTCAAAAACCATATGAAACCATCAAAACCACCAATAAGTCAATGCAATTATTCATATACAATCAACCCATCATCATCAAAATATTAATCATCAAACTAAAACACTACTAACATGTACACCACTCAGGATCTGGACCCTAGCTTGACATCCAACTGTGGACCTCACACTCACTCACATAGGATCTAAAGCCTAGCTCGACGTCTAAGTGGGGACTGACTCAAGATCTGGAGTCCGGCTCGACTTTTGAGTTAGAACCAAACCAATCAAAAATTATTATAACATACATCGTACATCACAAAGCATCACATCAACAACACACAAACAATCCATATCCAATATCACCACATAATTCACATATAGTCAACTCAACTTCATCACAGTACTCATACAAAAACAATCACATTCAAACCATCCTTGAAGCACAAACACAACCTCAATCATCATATCACAGGTGCACTACGTCGATCATCATATCACAAGTGCACTACATCAATCATCATCACAATCACTGCACTACGGTAAGCATATCACTCACTCGAGATATAGAGCCCAGCTCGACGTACGAGTGAAAACCGACTCAGAATACAAATTCCAACTCAACGTCTGAGACTACTCATCACAATACCAGGACAAATCCACATGTAACCATATCACAAACCAATAGTCACAACCACACATAATACCAGTCTCAGGATTCAGAGCCCCCAGCTCGACGTTTAAGACTCACATCCAATCAACACAATCACAACAACATTCCACACACTACGAGTATCGAGAAACAAATATTCACATCATATCTTAATAACAAATGTTAAATCCACAATCAGATCCTCGGGCCTAAACCCAAAACCAATATATACACCATGCCTCGTAAAACGTGCATAGAAAACATTTTCCATGAAAACTATTCAAAAATCATAAGAAAATCATTAATACAGAAAAACCACCTTATTTCATAATTCAAACCATATTCAACCCAAATCTAAATTTAAAACCAAAATCCGGAAACACATACTCGAGAAACACCGTAAACCGATCCATCAAAGGGTTTCTGATAAACCTTCCAAAACCATAGAAAACCACCAACATATTATCATTATTCAAATCACAAGTCATACCAAATCCCAAAACCACGTTTGAATCGGAATCCAAAGTGGTCTCCACAAAACCTCATGAAATGTGAATAAAATATTCATAAAATCAACGAAATTCATATAAAATCTCAATCACTCCAATGTCATAAAAATCACATAAAAACACATTTAAATCATGCAGGTATGCATGCATAATAGTTAAGGGAAAGAAAGTTCACTCACACACCGTCCATATAACTGAATCCCGCTTTGCACGTCTTTCCGTAATTTCCAGGAATCTCTAAACCTATCATAAACCACATATAAAGGCCATTAACCATTCCAAACAACCTCACATTACAATCCCTCATTTTACGAGATTCAAATACGTATTAAAATTGTATACATACGTTTCAGACACACAAAACAATATCGAAACAGTGTCTGATCGACTCGAAACTTGCGCCAAAATGTTTGTTATATTGATTACATGACACAAAACAGTGTCATGTTGAAAATGCCTCGAAATTCCAAACTATGCGTCGTCGCAAGCGGCTGCGCGTGAAACCCACGCGCTTGCACTAATCATCATCCCATTCGCTCGTTTTCCTGCAAATAGGTCGTCCGACCCAATTTCGACACAAATTCAAATTCAGCTAATTTCAATTGATTCTTGATTCCAATCCATCCAAAACCATTCTAAGATACCCAGAAACACGAATTTAGGTTCAATTGGACATTTCCTTACCTCAAACTAATTGAATTTCAACTCCAAAATTTGAAATGGTCGCAAGTACAGTTCTAGGTTCAATTTCTGTCAATTCCCTTTAAAAATGTGATGGTTTAACTCGCTTAAGCTCCAAGAATCTATTTCTAAACTTAGTTTCAACAATTAACCTCCAAAATTGAAATTCAAATCCTCAATTTTTTCACGTTTCTGAGTTTTGGGTTCTGCCCTCTCTTAGGTTTTTCTCTTCCTCTCTTTCTTTCTCTTTCTTATTTTCTCTCTATTTCTCTGTGTTCACTCGAGTGACTGGGTGTGATCAACCAAATTGTATTTGGTTTTGTTCATGTTTTTGCTCATTTTTCCTTCTCGGTCAAATTCATAACAAACACACACATACACTTAACAACACACACACACAAAAGGAGGTGGCCTATTTCCCTAAGGGATAAGTGACACTTGTAACTATCCCAATCACTCACAACAAAAATCTCATAATGAAAATTACCAAAATACCCTTTAAACCAAATTATCAAAACGCCTCTACGTAATCTAAACCCGGAACCAAATCGTCTGAACTTCGGTTCCTGCATGCCACCTACCAATGTACTCGGGAGGTTGAGACCTTTCTAATTGTATCCTCGGATTACCTCAACGAGGTTCCGTCAAAAAGTCAACCATTTGACTTCAAGGGCAAAATGGTCAATTTCTTCCAAATTTTCCTATTTTACCCTCATTGAACATCTGGATTCCTACAGCTGGAAGAAGAACAACGGTAGAAGCACAACTCTAAAGTGCCTTCCTTTTATAAAAGCAAGGTTCTTGTTCATCAGGTAGACTATAAAAATGATGAGGAAGAATCCTCAGTAAAAGAAGGGTAGGAACTAGAAGTGGCTACCATTGAGATCCAGACTACGAGTAAAAGGCCCATAACTGTCAAATCATTGGTCAAGCATGTACAAGATCAAACGCCCATCAACCCGACTAGAGGATACTTTGCCAACAAAGTCCGGACTTTCACTTCATATTTTTTCGACTTGACCAAAGCCGGAGAAATATATGATGAACTGGTCAAGGCAAAGGTGATCAAGCGGCTTGATCCCAAACAAGTGATGCCTAGACCAGGAGATATCAAAGAAAAGCACTTCTGCAAGTGGCATGTATCACTACATCACCCTACTGCCAATTGTGTCCAATTCAGGGACACAATCCAATGTCTGATCAACTAGGGGCATATCGCTCTAGCCCCAATTCCAAAAACGACAATGATAATGGACACCAATCCATTCCCTATGGCATCAGTGAACATGGTTGACCTACAATGGTCGCATCCTGGAAAAGGTGACATAACCTAAAAGGACCAACCAAAAGCCTTTAAAGGAATTCAGGGCCTTGAAGGCTTAGGAGCTACAATGGTTGGAAGCTTTGTTATGTGCAGTAAATGCAAGGCAGAGTGTGTACTAGAAGTCTCCACCTTAGACGATAACTCAAATTGGAAGTTCGAGAGGTTGAGAAAGGTACAGGATAAGGATCCTGAGAACTACTATGGACGTCACGGTGAGGATACTTTGCCAACAAAGTCCGGACTTTCACTTCATATTTTTTCCACTTGACCAAAGCCGGAGAAATATATAATGAACTGGTCAAGAAAAAGGTGATCAAGCGACATGATCCCAAGAAAGTGATGCCTAGACCAGAAGAGATCAAAGGAAAGCACTTCTGCAAGTGGCATGTATCACTACATCACCCTACTGCCAATTGTGTCCAATTCAGGGGCACAATCCAATGTCTAATCAACTAGGGGCATATCGCTCTGGCCCCAATGCCAAAAACGACAATGATAATGGACACCAATCCATTCCCTATGGCATCAGTGAACATGGTTGACCTACAATGGTCGCGGCCTGGAAAAGGCGACATAACCTAAAAAGACCAACCAAAAGTCTTTAAAGGAATTCAGGGGCCTGAAGGTTTAGGAGCTACAATGGTTGGAAGCTTTGTTATGTGCAGTAAATGCAAGGCAGAGTGTGTACTAGAAGTCTCCACCTTAGACGATAACTCAAATTGGAAGTTCGAGAGGTCGAGAAAGGTACAGGATAAGGATCCCGAGAACTACTATGGACGTCACGGTCCAAGAGAGAATCTCCCTCGAAGTTCAGTCTTCCAAAGGCTAGGGGACATCAAAAAACAAGGACGACTAGCCAATCAGAAATTCCAAACCAACCAATATGGTTCTAAGACATTTATGTGGGATCGCGAGTTTCCCGATCAGGGAAGACCATTATCCAGAATGGGAAGTGGTACATGGTTGGTAAAAATGGCAAGCCAAGAAAGGAGTTAGGAAGGAGTGGTAGACGTAGAATCCAGAGGAAATTCAAGGCCTACTAAGGCGCTCAGACAAGCTTGGGGGAAAACCTTACAGAGGATCAGACGAGCTTGGGCGCAACCCCGCTAGTGACCAACAAGGAGTTGGTATGTTTTCTTGAGGAAAATTGGAAGAGAAAAAGAGACACAATAAACTTCCAAAGAAGTATACCCCTCTCAAGCTTCACAACTGAACCTCTAGAAGGAGTCAAAAGAAAGATCATGTTTGATAGTTTTGCTAAAAAGGAACGGTTGAACGTCCAGTCCGAAAATCTTCACATCTCAACAACGAGAAATAGTGTCGCTATTATGATCATGATCCTGATCAAGGGAATAACAGGCCAACCAAGGAAAACAAGAACAGCCGCCTTACAAGGGTGACGGCCCACAGTTTGCTAGACACAAAACTCCCAAAAGTTGCGGAAGGGAGAACAACTGTCCTAATTAAAGGACTCCATGATAGATAGTGCACCCTGTCAAGAAACAGACCAGATAAGAGCAATCACATCTATAATAGAACGATTTCTAGTACACTATCAGGAGCAAGAAAATGTATGATCCTCCTAGACACATCAAGAGGGTGTTCGACAAGAAGTCTCATAGGAAAACTTTTTGGGTGAATCAGCCAGCAGCATGGCAGAATTCATCAAGGATAGTGGCAAGGAAGATGAGAAAGACAACATCCCGCTAAAAATAGTTAAATTATGGTCTACGGAAGTAGACAAACCTCCTCCTGAAATCCAAAACCCCCTAGAGGAAATTGATCTAGGGTCCAACAACGACCCTCGACCAACTTATATCAGTGGGATTCAAGGAAAGCCAATGAGGGATCAAATGCGCACGCTATTGGAGGAATTCAAAGACTATTTTGCCTGGCATTACATGGAGATGCCAGGCTTGGACCGACGATTGGTTGAACATAGATTACAAATTAAAGAAGGTCGCAAGCCTGTTTTTTAAAACAAGGAGAAGAATGTCTACAGAAACTGAGCTCAAAGTAAAGGAGGAGGTTGGTAGGCTCCTTAAGGCTAGCTTCATTAGAACTGCTAAATATGTGGAAGGGGTGTCCAACATTGTACCTGTCATCAAAGTCAAGACTAGAAAAGTTAGAATATGTGTCGACTACCGAGATCTGAATGAGACAACACCAAAAGATGAATATCCTATGCCGAAAATATGCTCATTAATGGTACTTCTCAAAAATATTTCTTGTCCTTTATTGACGGTAACGCAGGATACAACTAAATTCTGGTAGCTGAGGAAGGCATCCACAAAACAGCATTCAGATGTCATGTACACTTGGGGGAATTTGAATACGTCGTCATGCCTTTCGGATTAAAGAATGCTAAGGCCACATACCAGCGAGCGATGAATGCCATCTTCCACGAGATGATAGGCAAGAACCTAGAAATGTACATTAATGACGTCGTGGTAAAATCTCGAGATAAAAACAAGAACGTATAAGACTTGAGGCAAGTCTTCTTGAAAATGAGACAACACAAGCTGAAGATGAACCCCAAGAAATGTGCGTTTGAAGTCTAGGCAGGAAACTTCTTAGCATTTCTGGTTCATCAAAGAGCGATAGAGGTGGACAAAAATAAAACAAAAGCAATTATTGATTCACCTCCACCCAGATCGAAAAAGCAATTCCAAAGCCTCCTCAAAAAAGTTAATCTCCTCACACAATTCATAACAAATCTGTTAGGAAAAGTCCGGCCCTTGTCTTCATTGACTAAAATCAAGGAAACCAAAAGATTCAACTGGGAAGAGAAGCATCAAACGACCTTCGAACAGCTCAAGAGTTATTTGGCTAAGCCACCAGTTTTGATGCCACCAAGAAAAAGGAGACCGTTAAAGTTGTACATCACAACATCCCTCAATACTATTGGAAGCTTGCTGGCCCAAGATAACGAAGAAAGAAAAGAACAAGTCATCTACTATTTAAGTAGAACCTTGAAAGAGGTGGACGAAAGGTACACGGCAGTGGAGAAATTGTGTGTAGACATTATATGTTGCCTTTCACGATCAGATTTGTTGCCCAAACTAATTTGTTGAGAGGTCGAATAGGCAAATGGATCTTAGCGTTATCAGAATTTAATTTCCAATATATGCCACATAAGGCAGATATAGGTCAGTCCAGACTTTTTAACAAAGTATCCTGGATTGGAAATCGAGGAAGAACTAGTTCAGACAACAAACTTGTTATCCATTATGCCATGTAAGTTATATTTTGATGGGTCTAAGACTATGGAATCATCTGGAGCTAGAATCTACTTAATTGATCCCGAAGGAGTACAACACCGGTTTTCTTTCAAATTAGATTGGGAAGATATCACAAACAATCAAGAAGATAGGGCATTGATCATAGAAGTGGAAATATTGATCGAGATGGGAGCTTCCCAAGTCAAAATCTATGGGGATTCTGAATTGGTGGTCAAGCAAATAACATGGATGTGCACATACAGAAATCTTCAACTAGCTAGCTACTTTACAGCAGCCACTACATTGGAATCCAAATTCATTGCACCAACCATTGAACATATCCCCAAAAAAGTGAACCTAGCGGCCAATGAAATGGCTCAAGTTGGATCAGGGACCCTTTTACAAGAAGGGCAAGGCGAGAAGTGGATCAAAATCCAGAAGAGATCTTTACCTTCCATTTTCGGAAGAGATATTACATTGGAGATACTAGACATAGAAGTAGACCTGATGATTGGAGAACCTCTTTCATCAAGTATTTGAAGTATCCCTCCAATGAGGATCGTAGCCTTCGAAATAAAGTATGTCATTACACACTTTGAGGACTAGACTTGGTAAGGAAGAACTACGATGGGATGCTATCCCGATGTATTAGTCCAAAATAAGCAATGATCGTGATGGATGGAATTCACAAAGAAGTGTGTGGGGCTCATCAAGCTGGTCCAAAGATGAAATGTCCCATGCGAAGGCATAGCTATTTATGGCCAGATATCCAAGAAGATTGTCAAGCATATGCCAAGGGATACGATGCTTTCCAGAGACATACCCCGTTCCAGCATGCCCCTGCTCTGAATTCATCACAAAAACATAGTTTTATCATGGTAGGTGCTGACTACTTCACCAAATGGGAGGAATCCAATGCATTGAAGCAAATCACAAGCTCTGAATTGATCAAGTTTTAAAAGAAAATATCTTAAGTCTGTTCAGAATACCTGAAACTATTGTTACTGATTATGGGCCGTCACTTATGTCCTGAGAACTGCAAGACTTCGCATCCCAACTTTCAATCAGGTTCGTGCAATCTAGTCCTTATTATCCTCGGGGTAATGCCCAAGCAGAAGCTAGCAATAAGAGTATCATTACCATCCTAAAAAAGATGTTAGGCGACTATCCTACAGATTGGCACGAATATCTAGGATACACCCTTTGGTCGTATCGCACAACAAAAAAAAAGAGCAATGGGAACATCTCCATCTGATCTAGTCTGTCGTCATGATCTTATGCTGTATGTGGAAATAAGCATCAATTCATTCGGACTTAGGCATCAATATGGACTAGAGATTATCGAATACTATCAAGCCATGTGCTATGAATTAGAAGATCTGGACCAGAAAAAATTGTCTGCTCTGAATAGGATCATGGCCAATAAAACTGCAATTTCACAAGCCTACAACAAAAGGGTGAAAGGCAAATCCTTCCAAGATGATAACCTAGTTTGGAAGGTTATCCTAACATTAGGATCATCTGTCTATGGGAGAGGGAAGTATAGTCTAACCTAACAGGGACCATACATGATCCACAAAGTGAACGGAAAAGAGTCTTATTATTTGAAAAATGACAAAATTGTATGGTGGAAAAAAATCCGACTAATGCCATCCACCTTAAAAATTCTACCCAACACTTTGGGATTCATACAGGGAGTGATTGGGTAAGAAGCCCACATGACAACCATACGGGTGAGCCAGCAAAGAAAGATACCTATGCATAGAGGACGGCTCATTAGAGTAATTTACAAAATTTTAGATTTAAGCATGAAATGGTTTAATAGAGGAACGGCCAGGAAATTCAGAGCTCAAAAATGCTTCATACAAAGTAAGATGTTGCCAAAAGTCATTTCACTTCATTCCATTTCAAAAAGTCAAATATTACAGGGGAATTTGGTTCCAAAGAAAGAGAAATTCAGGGATCATCCACCCTATCAAGGGTACGAGCCACTATGTTGATACCCCGTCCAAGCTTGGAATCAACGCCCTCATCCCGCTTTTGGGAAATTGCTTGTTCCTGGGCGTGAAGAGAAGCGAACTTGTCCTGCAGAACCTTCTTCCTCTCCTAGAGACGCTCTAGCTCTGCTGTCTCCATCTGGCGGTCTGGGATAATAGACTCGTGGCATTTTGCCCATGCCATTTTGATAGCTCTCAGGCGAGCCTTCAAAAACTTCTTCCGAGTGACGGCTGCTTTAAGATCCATAGTCATTTTGTTGAAAAATATCTGCATCTCCCTTTCAGGCAAAGGGATTTCATCATTATAAGGGGAAATGGATTCAGACTCAGACGAAATCATGGGCTTCAAAGGTGTAGCGAAGGTAGAAATGAGAAAAGGGTTGTCGTTCCAATTTATAGGCCAAGAGGGCGATTTAGAAATTAATGTCAATCTGTGCGAGGAGTTGTGGATTTCAATGCGAAATTATTATCAAGATATCATTCAGACATATCGACATTTGGAAGGAACGAGAAATCTAGAAGGCGCAAAGGTTATTTTAAGGAGTTTTTTTTCATTAATTGTTCATAAAGTTTTACAACAAAACAAGAAATTATAGACAGAGAAAATCTCAATCGACAAAGAAATTTAGTCCATGGTATAACCCAAGATGAAATGAAGAACTTCGTGACGAGATCGAATTTGGGATTTTTTTCGATATCTCGACATGCGCCATCTCCTTCTGGACTCCGTATTTATCCTCGGAAAAGGCTAGGATTTTCGACCAATGGACCTTAACTTCTTCCTCTATGGCCTGCAAGCTTTGGGCTCAGAGTTTCTCAGCTTCTTTCAAATCCTGTTCCAAAAGCTCGTTCTCAAATGACACCGCATCAAGCTTATCATGAAGCTTTCTCACTTTCAGGCCAAGATTTTCTGCTCGACTGAGATAACGAGGACCATCGGCACTAGGAGAGGACTCCATAAAGGCAGTAAAAGGGAAGATTTATATTTATGTTTTAGTAGTTATTGGAAATGATTGAGGAGAAAAGGATATATAAAGACCATCTCGTGACCTTTAGATGTCTGGATCCAAAAGAGACGTGTAAACCTGGTCAGGATAAAGAGTTGGACTTTCAAAATATAATTACAGGGGGCCAGAACTACCAGGAGAAAAGCCCAAAAGAATTATCTCTAGGAAGGCTCAATCAATATGAACAAGCAGAAATCATGGAAAACCCATAGGGGCTGCAAAGAATAAAGCCGTCAAAATCGCGAAGTAATGAGCAACTTGAATCTGAAAGCCATTCTAGACCAAGAGCCTTCGAATTCATGGGGCAATGTTTACACCCAAAAAAAAACCACTATGGGCCTCGGAGGAATTTTTATGAGATTAAAGACCTAATCCTACTTAAGACCTAAGCCCAGCTAATATCCACAATTGGATCATGGGGTATCACGAGCAATGAGTCACATACAACTCTGACATAACACCAAAATTGTCATAAGGGGCAAAGGGACAAGTGACCAAAGTCATCGCAACTGAAATGCACGCGAGAATGCACGTGTCGACCATCCACTACCGAGGCCGCCTATAAAAGGAGAAGAATACCTCTTTTCATAGGACAACCAACTCAACTTAAAAAAATACAATTGATCAAACCTAATCAATTACAACAACTACAAAACCCTCAAAAAAAATTTGTTGTTACTCAAAAGATAGTTTTCTTGGTAAAACATGTATCCTCGACCCAGTCCTAGACTCAATTCTTCTCTCTCAACCCCTCTCAAAATCCTTCAATCCAATTCGACTTGCAACCCAAGCTCGCATCTGGAGATTTTTGGACATTCACACTACTTTCCTACAAAGCATCCTCTACTTATCTAAAGATCATCATCCTCACTACAACTTCCTTCAATCAGTCTCCTGAGACCCCCACACCCTCACAGCCTCACAAACTCATCCCCGACATCATCATGTCTTTTTATTGCTCTAACAACACCCTTGGTATGATTTCCAATGGATGTTCATATATGTTGATGATTTCTGTCAACCAATGCCAGCTCATGGCTTAGTCTCGGGATGATTCACTCCACACACATGTAATTCCACCTTCAGTCCAACTACTTAATTTATATTCTAAGTGTTTGCATCCCCTCTTCCCCTTTCTTTGGCTCTTCCAAGTCTTGGCTCTGATAACTGGAAAATACTAACGAATGGTTCTACAAGCTGCTTAAGTTGTAGAACCATCATCATGTTCTAGTTCAATATTCAAACAGCCTGACTTGGAAGGGTCGATGTGTCAAACCCCTTCTCCTAACTCTGGGAAACTGGATTGCATATTGCGAACATGAACACGCCGAACATTGAATTTGGACTAGGTGCAAAAGAAAATATTTAAAGTCATCGCGAGAGGCATAGAAAAGAACAGCGCAAGCAAGATACCCGCTTGCCCCACTTTAACTTAATTTCGAATGATGGTTCATCAACCGCAATTCAGAACCAACCACTAACCATGTCTAGTAGCAGTCTCTACTAGTGGCACGCCTACTTGAAGGCAACTAGAAGGCCAAGCCAGCAGGACCGGCCCGCTAGAGCCTGGCTTGCGGCACCGTGGCCCAAGGCTTCCAACCTTCCCCTCATTCGTCCTAGTTACTTATTTTGCACCCCTTTTACAGCGAGCCACAGTGAAAAGATCTCTACCCACCCCAAGCACCCGCGTATCCATTTCTTCGGAAGTTTGCCACCGAATGACAACCCCGGATTCCGCTATGACAAATTTTTGGGCATGAACACCCTCATCATTACAGTCTATAAATTCTCTACCTTTGAACCTCTTGGAAAATGGGAAGTAGAGGGTAGGATTTCGGATAGAGATTTCTTAAGTGGATGGAATTTTTCAGAAGTGGCTGTAATGTTGGAAGGGTTGTAGAAAAAAACAAGTGGCGCATACATTCGAGAAGTAGTCTGGTCAAAGTATGAAAGGCTGAAATTTCTTCGGTGAGGTGAAGTTGGATATGAGGGTTTGATGATTTCTCTAGATATTATTTTGAGTTGGTAGGTAGCCATGGTCATCACCTAGGATTAGATTAGTTGCAATCTTTGGTGCATAGATATATAAATATATGCAGTAGCTAATATGAGCTTAAAAGTCACAAGAAGACTAGTTGTTCAAAGATAGCTACTCTCATAGTTGAAGTTCATTGAGTCCTTACCATGCAAGACTTTTCTGGTCATATATCAGATTAAATTTAAGGTAAGAACAATAGGAAAAAGTTTTAATTGACCAAACACAATTGCTACTCTCATATTGTTTTTTCTTAAGACTTTCCAATAGGTATCAAGTTAAAAGGTTTTCAGGATTCTCAAATCTTTTATTTTCGTCATCCCTTGAATTTTTATGGGCTAGCCCATCCTAATATTATTATTAGTCAATCTTAATATTATTATATAGTCCATTTTAATTGAGTATATAGCCCAATTTGAAAATTAAAAAAAATGCAAAGCAATAGCCCACTACCCAACCAATATGTACAATCATATTGAAATTAATAAAGCACTCTTCTCCCACCCACAGGCAGCACTGCAACAACAAAAAAAAACACTTATCTTCATCTCTTTATTCTCATCACACCATTTTCGTCTACTTTATTTTCTTCAAAATTTTATTGGGTGTGAGTTTATCTATTCTCAAATCTTCAAAGCATAAGTTGTTAGTCTCTCATTTTAGTTTTAAATAGAAATTGAATATAGGGTTTTGGTTTTGGGAATACAAGGACGGCGATTTTTTTTAGTTTTGAAAATTTGAAAAAGACTTCACTTATATTATAAGTAATGAAAGAATAATGAAGAATTTTGACGCTATTGAGACTCAAAATGTATAATTTACAACTAGAAAGTGATAATGTGTGCTTGAATTGCATGTTTAATTATGGTTTTTGATATAATTTATTTTTCTTTTTACTATTGAACTTTTTTTGTATGTGTATAGATGCATTTACGGATAAGATTCATTACGTCCCCTTAACTAGGTGTATCTTTTTTTGTTTATTAATAAAATTTACTCGTATCAGCGAGTTTCTTCCAAATTTAGTATGTAAGTTTAGTTCATCCGAAATTTAGGTTCAGGAACAGTCACTGATTTTCAATTTGACCAACTTAGTCATTATGTCTCTAAAACTCAACCATTTTGGTGAATTTTTTTATACATTCAATTGTTTTGAAAAGCTTATTTCAAACTATAGTAGAGAGAGAGTAAAAAAAAAGTCCTGATCCATATCGCACAACAACCCCCACTAGACTCTTATTATTTTTTTTATTTTTTCCCTCAAATCCTTGAAATCTCTCCATCTTTCACATCATTTCAATTTGACCAACTTATTCATTATGTCTCTAAAACTCAACCATTTTTGGTGAATTTTTGTGTACATTCAATTGTTTTGAAAAGCTTATTTCAAATTATAGTAGAAAAAGAGTAAAAACAAGTCAGGATCCACATCGCACAACAACTCCCACTGGTTTCTTTTATTTTTATTTTTTTCCCTCCAATCCTTGAAATCTGTCCATCTTTCACATCATTTCGTTACACATTAGAACCCAAAAATAACATAGAGATTCTTGGTGGACAAGTAAAGTAGATGTTGATGGACGGGCGATTTTATATAACATTGTTGATGGGCTGATGGGAACACAATAAAAATTAGGTTTTTTACTATAGATTAACCAGAAACTCGCCAGCATATCTCAAAATGTAACAGGAACGAAAATTCATTCCACTTTGCATTAGGAATGGGTGCAACGTTAGGTTTGTTGCACCATTTAGCAGATTTCATCTTTGACACCGTTAAACTGCTACTTCTTTTCTTAAATACCCTTAGACACTGTTCATTTTCTTCCTCTTCATCTTCTTCCTCTCTCCTCTGAAACTCCCAACTCAAACTCCCCAAAATCCTCCACACTTACTTCCATAGCTTCTCCACCAAGCTCTCGCCCTCGTAAGCCCAGAAATTCCTCCATCAGTAGAGCAATCCTGATTGCAATTTTTGGGTTTAGGAGGAGGAGAGCTTTGCATTTTGAAAGTGATATTAAAATATTACTTTAGGAGATGATTAAGCAGTTTTGATTATAACAAATGCATAAGAAAAATTTGCAAAATGAAAAGGGTGGAACAAGTAGGTTCTTCAAGGTTAAGATGCAAGTATCATACCAAAATCAACCAATTCTATATGAATCTAAGAAAAAAAACAAAAACAAAAGGGCAACCTTAAAATTGTACCTAAGATCATAAACCATCATAGGTTGGTGAATTAAAATAATAGACAAAACGATCGACAGAATAGGATGTTAGGAAATTAATCCTCTGCCACGCAAGTAATAGAAATAAAGATGGAAGAAACGAAATAAAGAAGCCAAGAACACACCAAGTTTAATGAGGTTCAGCCAAATAACTTGCCTACGTCCACGGCGAGTTTTCACCTTCACTATGAGAGAATACAAAGTACAAATTTACACCACTCAAGTTTATACCCAACTTGAGCCCTTATATCCAATAGGATACCCCTTGTACACCCTCTCTCAACCTAGAAGATCACTCTACCCCAAGAGCTATGCACACTCTTGAAACACTCACAACTCACGTTGCTTCTATATCCAAAGACCCTTAGAGTTGCTCTCACTCACTCACTTGTGAGGTGTTCTCCTTGCTTGCCAAATATGGCCAAGATTTCCTCCTTATATAGGCCAAGGAGGAACCACCTACCTACTTCATTTATTGAATCTTCAACCTAATTCCTTCATGAACCTTCTACACACATCTTGGGTTCATGCACTTTAATCCAGAACCATAAATATGTTCTAGATAAGCCCAATAAAATGGAAGCCCAAATGCCTTTTGTGATTATACTTTAGTATTGGCCCTGAATATTTTACAATCACTCTTTCCATGCCAACTTAGGTGGATAGTGTCGCACCGTCACTTCAATCCCTGAAGTCCATCTCAAATTTAGATACCGCTTGATATACCCATAAGCATTCCATTGGCCTTATTCTTGTACCAGCTACACATACCCTGAATCAATTGCATACGGTCCTAGTTCCCCCTGATTCAAAAATGGCCAATGTTATGTGCAGCTGCTCTGAGTCAAAAATCACCAGTTGGCTCCGAAGAAGGACCTCGACTTTACCTCTTCCCTAGCAAGATTTTCCTTTTCACCATCTTCTAAAACCTGGAAACATGTGGATAGCGTCTCTATTGTGCGTGCAAAGGAGACCCGATTCAGGTCTCTCGTGCACGCTGTTTCCCAATAACTTTCGAGGTCTGGGTTTTTTCCTATCAGACGGAATATACTTTTATATTTTTCTCCCTTCATTAGGACCATGCAGCCATGTGACACTTTCACAACTCCCCTTGCTGACGAAACCTTGCAACCCTTGGAGTCTAGTTAGCTCAAGGATATTAGATTTCTCCAGAACTTTGGGACATACACCACATCACCTAATGTGTGAACTGCTCCATTGATCATCTTGATCTTCACAGTTCCCGTATCCATGACACGACGTATTGTGCCATCACCCCAAGTCACGAATTCTTGGATTTCATAGAACATATCAAAATATTCTCTTCTAGAGCTAAGGTGAGAAGTTCTCTAAAAGGAGAAGGAAAATCTAAATATCTCCGCTACACCGGCCAAGGAGCAATCTGAGCCCTTATCGTCCTTCTCTTTCATCAATAAAAATTCTGGATTTATGTGTCCCCACTCCTTACACTTGTAGCATTGCTTGTCATTCCCCCGCCTCTGGATTTAGACATGTTATGCTCACTAAATCTCCTAGCAGTTGACTTTCCCCTATAATTCTGTTCATGAGTAATAAAGATGGAACCTTAAGAATCATCGGCTTTCCTTCTCTTCTCATGTGATAAGAAAGTCAATTCTACCTCCTCCATCTTCAGTATCGCTTTACCATACACAATTGTAGTAACAATGTTCTCATATGAATCGGGAAGCAAGGTAAGAAGTAAAAGGGCTTGATCTTCTTCTTCAATTTTAACCTTAATTCTTGATAGTTGATTTACCAATGCCTTTAACGTGTTCATGTGCTCCATAAGATTCACACATTCTCCCATCTTGAGCTTGTAGAGATCCCGTTTTAAATTCAGTTTTGTTTGTAATCCTTTCCCAAGATAAAATTTCTCCATTTTCTCCCAAAGTTCAAGCGCGGAATCTACATCATTAATATTATTTATAATATTATCAGCAATATAAAGTCTAATAGTGCTAACACACCTGGACTCCAACTCATCCCAATCTTCATCTAATATCTTCTCCGGCTTTGCATTCATTTCCCTTCAACGGTCTTGCAAGGCCTTATTGAACTAGGATGTCCTTCGCCCTCATCTGCCATAGAGTGAAATTTCCTTTTCCATCAAACTGCTCCACTTTGAAATGTGGGACGCTCAAACTTGCCATGACAAACCGCCCACGATCGATAAATCGGAGCTCTAATATCACTTGTTAGGAAATTAATCCTCTGCCACGCAAGTACTAGAAATAAATATGGGAGAAAGGAAATAAAGAAGCCAAGAACATACCAGATTTAATGAGGTTCAGTCAAATAACTTATCTACGTCCTCGGAAAGTTTTTACCTTCACTATAAGAGAATAAAAAGTACAAGATTACACCACTCAAGGTTATACCCAATCCGAGCCCTTATATCCAATAGGATACCTCTTGTACACCCTCTCTCAACCTAGAAGATCACTCTACCCCAAGAGTTATGCATATTCTTGAAACACTCACAACTCACCTTACTTCTATACCCGAAGACCCTTAGAGTTGCTCTCATTCACTCACTTGTGAGGTGTTCTCCTTACTTGCCAAATGTGGCCAAGAATTCCTCCTTATATAGACCAAAGAGGAACTATCTAGATGTCTTCATTAATGCTTCATCCAGCTACCTACTTCATTTATTGAATCTTTCACCTACTTCTTTCTTGAACCTTTTACACACATTTTGGGTTCATGTACTTTAATCTAAAACCACAAATAGATTCTAGATAAGCTTAATAATATGGAAGCCCAAATGTCTTTTGTGATTATACTTTAGTATTGGATCTGAATATTTTATAGAGGAAGCATGCATACCATTTTGTCTCCAATGAGAAAAGGCTTCTGAAATGTGAGAAATTAGGAGGCGAACATAATGAAGGATGAGAGAATTTTCAGGCTGATTACGTCCAGAATTTACTTCAATGCTTCCACGTTGTAACCTTAATTTGTTTGATAATAGTAAATCATCCTCAAATTTTTGGGTCTAAAAGTTTGTTTGATATCATGATGATCCAATTTTTGTGAGAGTGTGGGTCCAAATGGATAATGGATATTACTTATCATTCAGTCAACAAGATGACGATGTACCATGAATATGTAGAGGTTTACAGATGCAGTGCTTGGTTTATAGGGCCTGGAATGAGCTTGTGTGGAAACAACGGGTAGAGAGCTTGCAAAGCTCTCCCCCTCCCAAGTCATGGAAGTAAGTGTGGAGGATTTTGGGGGGCTTGAGTTAAGAGTTTCTGATGAGAGAGGAAGAAGATGAACAATATTTAAGGGTATTTAAAGAAGAAAAAAAATATTAATTTTAATAGTGTTCAAGACGAAATCCGCTAAATAGTGCAACAAACTTAAAATTACCCATATTCCTAGTGTAAAGTAGAACGAATTTGTTGCTAATACATTTTGAGACACGCTAGCGCGATCCTAAGAAGCCTAAAAATTAAGCTACTGTTGATGGCAACCCGTTCATTTAAGGTGATAACAATAGGAATACTGCAGAAATTGTATGTCACCTTGATAGCAGTCACAATAGCGTGGGGACGGAGGACTATTGCGGGTCTGGGTGGAGGGTGGTGGCGGTGAGTAGGTGGGCCTGAAATGTTGAACCTCTGTTTTCAGTTGAATTGTTGCTATATTTCAGGATTGAGGAAACCTGAAATGATGAGCAACATCAATAGACTCAAGCAGATCCTCTTCCATGCTTTCAGATTTCACTGACGCTACTGTTGCCGGATAATTAAAGCACACTACCTCTAGGATCTGCTCCTTAATTTCGAAAAAAATTAAAAACAGAAGATGAAGATGGAGAGGCTGCTTGTATAGGCAATTCAAAATTCTGTTCAATTATATAGATGTATATATTGTACACCAGTCTCGACCAGAAGTTTTGGTGAATTATTGTGCAGGACATGTATGTACATTTATATACCACCTACGCAACTATATCTGCATGTCCAAGAATCATCGTCAGTTCTTCGTATGAGAGAGTACATTTCAGTGAAGTACACCAAACTAGCTCATAGGCTGATATATGCTGTTATACTACATAAAAGACTCTTTAATCTGGTCCTCGTCCACCCTTTTACATGCCATTTGATTTTTAACTTCTAATTTTTTTACTTTTTACTTTTTATGCTTTTAGAATCAACAGAGGAAAGAAGATCTAGATCGGAGCAGCTGAAGATATCACCCTCGAAGCCTTAACCAGCAAATGAGTGGAATCAAAGATCACAACTTTATTGAATGCAATGATGAGGGAGCTATCTATGTTGAAGTTCCAATCAACCGGTGAGGCTTTCTCAGATTACATATTTTACGAAAAAGTTTTCAACTTGTAAAATAATGAGCCTAACTTAATTAAACAAACCCAGATTACATATTTATACAGCTCAAGAAATTAAATTAGTTGCATAACTGATCATACATATGTAACTAAGAAATTAGATCAGTTGCATGCCTGATCATACGTATGTAACTAACTAATTAGTTAAGCTACCAAATAATCTTAAACGACCTAACAAACTCAATAGCATTTCCTTCTTTAACAGTTGGATTAAAAGAACGCCAGATATACTAGGAGCTTACTGGGTTCACTGACACAAATGGTTGCATAATTGTGAATGTCTACCTCCAAAAAATCATCAATCAAGCTCGCCATTTTGGTCAAGAATCCATCTTACAACTTACCATTGCAGGCCCTGCCCTTCATTTATTAGCCTGCTAAGAAAAAGGTTAATATTTAAGAACTTGTGTATTTCATTTTAATGAAGATGTGGTAAAAATAAATGTATAAATTCAAATGATTTATATTTACCAACCAGACAGAGAGCGCAAGAACAACAAATTTGGTCCCGGCATCTTTCCTTGGATTAGCATATTAACCTAAGTACATAGGCATGTACAGCAATTTAAGTTCATGCACATTCTCTACCGAATCTTTAAGATGGATCTCTGTAGCAGTTGCTCATCGACGATCTCCTCAAGAATTCTGCCACCAACTTTGAGAATGCAGAATAACTATCCTCAAGTAACCGAGCTGGCGAATCATACTCTAATACCTTGCCTGTATGAATCAAACAGTTGACAAAACTCAGTTCAAATCATGCCACCTAAGAAATATTCAGTTAAGTACGAAGGAGTAAAAAAATAAAACATGCTTGTTCTTTGTTAAAGTTCCAAGTTCATTAAACTTCCTGAAAGAAAAAGCTGTGATCTTTTTGAGATTTCTTACAGTACCTTCATCCAGAACTAGAACGAGATCATTGTCAATAACAGTAGGAATCCGGTGAGCCACAGTGATGACAGTGCATCTGCTCGTTTCTTTCCTTATTGTCTCCTGGATCAGAATGTCTGTTGCTGTATCAATAGAAGCAGTAGCCTCATCCAACACAAGAATTTTCCTTTTCTTTAAGAGAACTCGTGCCAGGCAAACAAGCTGCCTCAGTCCAACACTCCAGTTTTCTCCATCTTCAGCAACTGCATTATAATCCGGACTTTCACATAAATTAAACAAGTTTCTGAATGAGGCAAAAAAATTATAATTACTATGATTTCATACCAGGCGCATCAAGAAGCCTTTGATCCTGCCTAACAATCCCTGCCAATCGACATTGATTGACAACCTCCCAGATTTCTTGATCAGAATGTTGTTGCATGGGATCCAGATTGGTCCTCACAGTTCCTTGAAATAATGTTGGGTCTTGGGGAATAATGCTCAACCTTGACCTTAAGTCCTGCAGGCCTATTTTCGAAATATCAACACCGTCAATGAGAATCAGCCCTCCTGATGGTTCCACTACTCTAAAGAGTGCTTGAATCAAGGTAGACTTGCCACTCCCTGTCCTGCCTACAACTCCGATTTTCTTCCCTCCCGGGAAGGTGCAAGTGATCCCTTTGAGAATAATTGGGAGAGCTGGATTATATTGCACATGAAGATTTTCAAGTTCAACTTTTCCAGCCATTGGCCATTCAGGCATTGGTCTACAATCTTCAATCACTAGTGGTGCTTCGCTCGGTATGTTTGTGAATTGAAGAATTCTCTCAACGGATATCATTTTGTTTTCAACATTGCACATATTCCATATGACCCAGGCCTGCAGGACATTTAAGTTTAAGCCATAGGTTGCAGCCAATCCTGCCAAACCTGATACACCAGAGCAACTAGTCAATTAGTTCATTTTTAATGCGTTTGGGGTTCCTATTTCTTCCTAACTATTGCTAGATCTGAGGGCTTACTTGGGTCAATGGCAGATCTAGGCAGGCTCACCAAGATGATGAGGAGGAGGAAGAAGACAAGGTTGAACAGAAAATTGGTCCGAACTGACAGCCATTCCATTGTTCCGTAGTTGTGAAAGGCTATGCGAGAATAATCATCTATCAGGTTCATTGTTCTGATCAAGAAACGGTCTTCTTGATTGAAACAACGAATTGTCGCTGCACCGGTGATTGATTCTGAAAAGTGATGTAGAATTGGAGCCTTTCTAATTCCAACCATCCTGGCGAGTTCTCTGGCTGTAGTAATGTAATAGGCCTGCAAAAAAGTATAGAACAGTGTAAATACTTGTGCACCAAAATACTTCAACACGAGCTCAAAGAAACATGAACTTACATATTCTAATATTTAAAATGGAAACATAAATTCAGAATGGGGTTTTTCTTACTTGATACCATATGGAGAGTGCAATAACAGCGAGGAAAAGAACGAAGACTTGCCACGCCACTTGAGACACAAGGACAATGATGCTTATTAGCTGGATGAGAGCAAATGCCAATCCAGCTAATCGGTACGGAATATCCATATCCACTGTGCTTTGATCCGTTGACGACTGCACCATTTTTGTTTTCAAGAAAGTACAGTAAATCAGATACAAGCAGTAAACTTGATTTATAGGTTTATACTAAAAAGATTTGGAATGTATTAAACTTGTAAACAGAAAAAGCAACTTAGAACGTACCCTATTGAGGATTCGACTAGAAGGTGTGGAGTCAAAAAATGAAATTGGTGCTCGAAAAACTGAATTAATCATTCCAAGGAAGAGACCCTCAGCAGTCTGAATAGCAATGGTGGCCAGAAAAACTGCCCTTCCCAATATGAAGAAGGAACTCCCACCAGACAACAGAGCATATACCCACATCAACCGCTCTTTGCTGACCTGGCTTTCTTTCTCTGTTGCCCAAGCAATCCAGTAATTGCTTCCCATTTGAAGTCCCTGGAAGAGGACTTGACACAGAAGGATGACTGGGACAAGAGCACCTCGATAAGCAGAAGTGACAAAAGTCGAGTAAACATGCCATTTCACTCTACCAGTTTCTGCTTCTTCTTCGTGACTTTTTTCTGAAAGCTTGCCAGTGTTGAAAGACTCTTTTTCTTCTAAAACCTCTATCAGTTTAACCTTGTGAGGTCTAGTGTTAAAGGAATCATCTTTTTGGCATGTGTTAACTTGGTCAAATGATTTTTTATGCGCAGACATTTGTCTGACAAGTTCACCATTTGGATCAGCAATCAAATCTTCATATTTTCCAGACTGGGCAATTTGACCCTCTTTAATTACCTATAGACAAGTGAATTAAACCGGATAGTTAAGAGACATGACAAATTCATGTTAGCATCTGATAGTGCAGCAAAAAAAATCGAATAACTTACCAAGACAAGATCTGCTGCTTCCAAAAATTCTAATTGGTGTGTAGCGTAGATGACAGTCTTCTGAGACAAGTGTTGCAAGAGACATTTCTGCAAAAGCATTCCAATTCCTAATTAATTTAAATCCAGCTCAAGACATTAACGCAATCATACAGTGCAGGAACACTAAAAAGTAAAGACAAGCTAAAATGATTAGAAATTTGACTTGCCTTAAACAAGTGTGTTCCTGTATGTGCATCGACAGCACTGAAAGGATCATCCAAAATATAAATATCTGCATCACTATAAACTGCTCTTGCCAGTTGAATTCTTTGCTTTTCACCCCCACTTAGGTTCATGCCCCTCTCCCCGATTTTGGTCAAATCTCCATCTGCCCATGTCTTCACATCCTGGTCCAAAGCACAAATCTCCAAAACATCCTCATAATAACCCTTATTCATTTGCTTTCCAAACAAGACATTCTCCCTTATGGTTCCAGTTTGAATCCAAGCACTTTGGGGAACATAAGCTTTTTTTCCAAGGACCTTTGCTCCTGCCCCAGAAATTTTGGGAATCTCACCAAGTATGCTAAATAGTAGGCTTGATTTGCCAGAACCAACAGAGCCACAGACAGCAACCTTGTCGCCTTTCATTATCTTTATCTTCTCCGTAATTTTGATTGTAGGTTTCTTCAAGTTTTGATCGCTTGTTTTCCATGCATACTCTCCTGTCTCAATAACAACCATGACATCGCATGCTTTTGATGTATGGCTAGGAGGCATCTTCATTTCATCTTCTTTGATGAAGTCTTGGATGCGATCGATTGACACCTTTGTCTGAGTAATCATGGAAATGAGCTCTGGCAGGTTGTAGATAGGCTCCTGAAGAATTCTGAAGGTAGCTAAAGCTGACAATACAGTGCCTACTGTTAATGGTGTATTTAGCATAATGCAGACACCAAAAGTGGTGACTGAAACTAGAGTTGGCGAAGCCCAGAAGAGAAACGCCACTGCTGAGCATGTATAAAGGTACCTCTTTAGCCAATTTCTCTCAGTTTCCCTGAGTTGAAGCAGCTTCTTCAAGAATGTAGACTCCCATGAATGCAGTTTCAAGACTCGCATGTTCTTTAGAACCTCTGATGTCACTTTGATTCGTGAATCCTTTGCTTCCATGATCTTTGAGTGAAGCCTCTCTTGCATATTGGCCAAAGGTGTGTTGCATACCATGACCAAAATTGTGGAAATAAGTGCAGCAGCTGAGGGGGCTGCACCAAGATTCCTGTAAAGGATAGCCAAGGCCAAAAACACCTGAAGTGGGAGCAACCAAATTCCGTGAACATACCAACAGAAATCTCCAATTCTTTCCACATCCACGTTAATCAAATTAATAATTTTACCATTGCTTGGACCAGAATACTTTATGGAAATCGATTTCCTGTAAATCAAGACGGTGAGAGCTGCTCTAACTCGTACACCAATTAAGTGAGCACCAAAATACCACTGTCTTTGACTCAGTGATTCAATTGTCTTAGCAACGAAGAACACCAATGCAAGAATCAGTCCATGGTGGATGCTAGAATTATCATTCTTTTCCAGTAAATAGTTTACAAAATTTGTAATCAGGAAAGGACCTATATATGATGCAGCAGTATTGGCCCCTACAAAAATGAATTAAAAGCATATAAAACCAGCAGGACATAAAAAAGAAAACAATACAAAAGAACATTACAAAAAGTGATTAAAAGAACGAAGTGTTGATTACCTGCATAAACAGCATTTATAGCTAATGATTTGCGAATAGCCTGCGTTATGGCTTTAGGCAAGGAAGAGTCTTGCATCTTCTGTTTCCTCATGGATTCATCAAGCAAAGAGGAAGCGTTGTCTGCTCTTTCTGATGGAGGAATGGAGGGTATATGAGATAATTCAAGTTTTTGGATTCTACCCCTTTTGAAAAGTGGGTTCAGCCATTGAAATGTGACTTTGCTCCAAATTCCGGCATGAGTGTAAGTATCAGTTTCTTCTGAGGAAACTTCATCGTCATCTTCAACTTCAACTTCCTTCTCAAGTAAAGGGTGTTTAAGGTCATTGTTTTTCTGGACATAACCAAAAGAATTGAAGCAAAGTAGAATTGACAGAGGAAGAGATGCGAATTCGACTATGTTTTCCTTTGGAAGAATATCTGGAATTTCAAAGGATTTGAAGTGGGAAATGAGGTAAAAACCCACAGATAAAGAGTAAATAATGCAGGAAAAGATCCACCAGATAATAAGGACCCAAGGCCACCTTTTTGGCTCATAATGAGTTCTTCTGCTCACAGAATAGATAGTAACTATTGTGGATAAAACCCAGGTCATGGCTGAGAAGATTGGTTTAAAATTTACATTTCTACCAACCCAATACACATAAATGCCAAAACCAAGGTAGAAACTTGAGATTAAGGCATTTGCAACAAAGGTGACAATATCAAACACTTTGCATCCCCCATCTACTCTATATCTCAAGCCGCCATGACTTCCTCTTCTTCTCATAATATCCACCAAAATCCACGTCAATAACACTACGAAAAACGCTACATTCACAATCTCCAGAGAAAAATCCATCGTGGATAGCTAAAAATTCTAAGACTTTACCAAAACCCAACTCAAAAATATGGAAGTAATTTCACTCGCTATACGTACAGAGATTTCGAACTTCAATTAATCAATGACATGACACCTGCATATGAAAAATGGCAATGGGATAAGAACAATGAGAACCCAATTCAGATAGGAAGAGACTGAAACAGCAAAACCCAATTGCCATGGAAATCGGAAACAACAAAATTGGGGATATAGATTGAGAAAAAGAAAACAAAATAGTAATGGAGAAGAGGTCCCTTGGTTACCTGTGAATGTATGAAGGAAGCACGTGGGTGTTTGAGGTGGGTGGTGACAAGAAAGTATTCAGATGCACTGGAATGCTACACACCAACCAGAGCCAGTGGGTCTGTGTAACACTCAGTGCCTTTGGCTTCTTATATGAAGAATTGGCTCTCACCGACGTAAGCAATAGGCGTGATGAACTTGGAATCTTTACATTCCTATTTATAATACCATTCCCCTCCAGCATTCCAAATCAGTCTTGGAATAGTTTTTTCCAATATCGGATTGAAATTTCGGACAAGATTACATCTGTCGATCCTATCTTTGTCTATGTTTTTTTATTTTATTTTAAAGATCGTACTTTACCCCAAAAAAAAAATTACTACAAAGATTTATAACCTCGTTTAATAGTGAAAAATAATATTATTAATTGAGAAGGTCCTAAAAATCAGTAAAAATAGTTTTTTTAATGGAGAAAAAAATAGTTATTTTTCTACATCATAAGTTTCACTGGTCCACATCTCCTCTATCCCTTTCAGCCCTATGAGAAAAAAAAAATTTCATAATTTTTAATAAAAGGAAAAAGATATCATTTATTTTTGGGAAGAATATAAAATGGGACCAGAATCTTCTTGATATCGGTATCTACTTATTTCTTAATCAGTTCGTATCTATCTTGATATGTCAATGTTGAATTTCTTCATAGTAAGAATGTGTTCATGCATGTCTTCATTATTTCGTGGATACAAGTAGATGAAAAATCTTCCTATTTTTTTTAAAAATAATTAATGGGAAGACAAAAATTGACTTTGGGTCTTCTACTTCTATTATTAGTTGGTTATTAATTTGTGTTTATGTCTTAGATTATGTGGCTTCAATTATTTAATTTTTTTAATGAATGATATAAGAGATAGAATTATATGCATTAAACATTATTTTATTTTTGGATATAATTAAATTCAAAATCCAAAACATGAAAGTAAATCCTAGAATAATCACTATTTGACAACGTTTAGACGAAAATAAAAATAAAGTTACTGAAGTAATTTTCACACTGTATTTTCCTCTTTTTTTTTTCTTTTCATTAATTTTATTTGAATTTACTCAATTTATTGGTTTAAAAAAATAAAAAAAAATGTGGTAAAAAAATTAAAGTATGAAAATCAAATTAGATATGAATGCCAAAAGAGGATGGGATTAGTAGAGGATATTACCTTCTTGCTAATTAATAATTAGTGCATTTTAGGTGATGTCAATCATTATAATGTGTTAACTAAAAATAATTATAGTGTGGTACTGTGATTTCATATTACACATGATGAGGTCATAGCTATTAAAGCTGGAAGAATAATGTTACGAGTAACACTTACTTTCTCATATTTTTGTATCCTACCATATGTGGTGTCTGATGTGGTATTTCATGTCATCATTTTTTTTTCCAAATTATATCATCATTTTTATTATCTATCATAAAATTAAAATTAAAATAAAATAATCAAATATTAAAAAGATTAAATTTTAGGGTTTATGTATTTTCGGAAGAAGATAATCAATTTTGTTGATATTTTGTTCATTTTTTTATTTCATTTCATCTTTTTAATATTTGATTTTTTTTTATTTTATAATAGGTACGTAATTAAAATTATGATATAATTTGGTAAAAAAAATAAATATAAAATATCATATCATATACCACAATGAAACATAAAATAAAAATTGAGAAAATATATAATACTCGTAGCATTATTCAAACTGAAAACTAGAGAGAGAATGGATTAGCCCAAAAAACGAAAGAACTATAAATGCAAAACATGAGTTAACATAGGAGCGTGTGGAGTGATGACGTGGTGAGCCGAAGGTGTAAAGGGCGTGTGGCTAACGTAGTGGCCCGGACCACCCGGCTGACTTTAGTGGGAGCAGCCGCACGGTGGTGGGACTTGGCAGTGTGGTGGGTAAAAGCAAGCCTACTGTTAATGTGTGTGGCCCACGTGGCAAAGAATCAGCTGAATCATTTTTCCGTTTGTATTTAATCATGGATTTTCAATTTGCTAAAAACATGAGTTGTCACTTCTCGTGATTGCAATTTGAAAGTATCATCTTTGAGATTGACTACAACTGGTTTTGTGCAAAACAACACATGGTAATGGCAAAAAGTTGTCAAAATCAATATGGATGCTTATTCCTAGTTTTTATTTATAAACAAAAATATACAAATTCCACCTTATAAAATACGTAAGTATTTAGTACGATCTTTTTAAATATGAGTCAATACAGGGGAGGGTGGAAATTTTGAAATTTATATATTTAGTACGATCTTTTTAAGTATTTTTATATTTTGTATGATTTCTTTTATGTATTTACATATTTAGTACAATCTTTCTACATATTTATATATTTTAGCTCCCAAAAATATTTACGTATTTAGTACATTCTTTCTAAGTAGTTTGAATTTTGTTTTTTTTTTTTTACTTTTGTTAAAATCTATTAATTTGTTGACATTTCAAAAGATCACATGTTTATTAAACCCAATTAATTAATTAAACAGCTGTAATGCCTTGATTTGTTAATCCCCACCTAATCATCTTTGAAAATGACACCACAAAAATCTTGTCACAGAGTGAAATTGAGTTCGGAGTTTTGTGCCTTTTCATTGTTTGCAATTTGGCCTTTATTCTTTTGTTTCTTAAAGAGAAAATAAGAGTAGCAAGGGCACCATATTAAATGGAAGTGTGATGCATATGCAATCATGCATGCTCTCATTAATGAAATGAATGGAACTAACATTATCCTTTGTAGTTTGTATGGCCATCTACTTTATTCGCTGCAGCCATGCCCCTCTCACCTCCTTTGTGCATCTATATCTCTTATTCTATTCTTTTCATTATTCAATTTCAACCCATGTGATGTTTTAGCTCCCTTTGTTGTCGCTATCTAAGAAGAGAAAATATATTATTTTAGCTCCCAACTAACTTTAGTTTTTACATACATATTAGCACTAACATTGTAACCCAACGCTAATATTTTCCGTTTCAATAAAATCTCTGTTATCTCGATGTGAACTATAGATAGATTCGGGCTTGGTTTGAAACCCCCCAGCCTAACGGATCTTGATCACCATGAATCCAGTTTTCAACCACCACATGAGTGATTCAGTCGATCTTCTCTGTACTTAATCAAACTTTGATTCATCTCTTCTCTTCCCTCAATCAACCTTCTCTTAGCCTTCAATTGATATCTTATCTTCCCTCAATCAATCTCTCCTTTGTCCATAAAGTCTTTGTCCAAGATCGATAGAAATCTTTGGCCCTGGATCGATCGTAATCTCTACCCTTGATTAATGTTCTTTATTTTGATCATTGTTCTTTGTACTCGATCAATGTTCTCTATATCACTGTAGAAGCTCATTCTTATTAACCTAGAACACCTCCGTCTCAACCTCTCTAGTAACCAAAGTGCAACAACCTAGACCTAAAATTTAAGTAAATGTGAGAATTTAAAGTGAAAATTCCGATTTTTCCCTCGGATTTGGGGGTCCGGTAGTCGATTGAGTTCGAGATTACTTTTAGAAGTTTTCTTATTAACCTAGACAACACGCGAAAATCGAAGTTCGAGTGAGGAAGATACTGGTCTAGAAGCACAGGGGTATTTTGATAATTAGGTGGAAAGATATTTTATCACCATCATCATCGATTGTTTCTAAGATAATTCGAGCCAAAACAGAGCCAAAAGCAACATCATCTCGTGCTTGTGATCTTTTTGATACTATTATCAAGGCGAGAGTATCGTCATAGGCGGCGAAATCCCACTTCAATTAGATGAAGAAAAATAAGATGATGATGATGATAAGGAGGAGGAGGAAGAAGAAGAAAACTTCAGATTGGGTTGGAGGGTTGGGAATGAGCTGAGGAAAACCCAAAGCGAATGCATTGTTTGTGACGACCCAGAAATTCGAAAAAGGAAAATTTGGAACATTTGAAGGAAATGACGATTTTGCCCCTAAAATTGGGTGAACGGTTGACTTTTGGTTCGAGCGGTCAAACGGACTTTGACCGATGACTGTGACGTAGTTCAGGACGTCACGAGTTCATAGACAAGTGGCACGTCCGATTTCGACATTCGAGGAGAAAGTTATGATGTTCGGAAGTTCAAGGGTAATTTGATTAAAAAAGGGGCAATTTGTTAACTTTTTAAACGACATGGATTTTTCACGTAATTCGAAGACCGTTGGTTAGGTCTCGAGACGCTGAGCCTGTAGACAGGCGGCACGCGTCAATCGGAGTTCGGACGACCAAGTTACGGACCTAGGAGTGTGAAGGGCATTTTGGAAATTAGTTAAAGCAGGGGCAAAATGATAATGTACATGGAAATGATTAAAACTGGAAAAGACGAGGAAAGCCATTAGTGGTATAAAGGTAGGAATTTGTAATTGCGAACTTGGGAAAACGAGTGTTGAACCTGTAAAGGTCGGGATGTGTGAACGGAACAATAACGGATTGATTGTGGACACGGGGTTGTCCAAGTGAAGGAGGTAGGAAGTCTAGAGGTTGGACTTGACGTCTTGTTGGGAGCATGTCTGTTTCCAACATGGTTGGAACCTTAGTGTCGAGGAGAGTTGTGATTGGGGAACGAGAGTGGTGCTCGTTTTTGGTGATTGGTATTCCGAAGTCATTGGGGTTGACTTCTTGCTTTCTGCCCTGGCAGACATTGACTGTAGTTACCAGTACGTTGAGCGTGTATTGGTTGGTGGGTCAGGTGTAATTGCGAGGTCATTAGGAGGAGCTACGTGTTCGAAATTAGGTAAACGAGATTTTTCATTTTCTGCTTGGTGGCAGACAATGTTACGGTACATGGCGTGGTGAGTGCAGTGAGTTTTGTTGCATCCACGTCGGATGAGTTTTGACGTCATCATTTTGGATCGTCCTTGGTTTTTCCTAGGTGGAATGACAAGGACTGATACAAGGTAATCCGTGAGAATCCGCAGTCTCGACGTGTCTCGTCGTTGACTAATCTGTCTAAGTTGTGGGCGTCGGTTGTCGATCGTTGTGGCGATCTAGGATTTTGACGTTATTGTCAGGGACAGTGTCTATCTGGGTCGTGATCTTGATGATTCAGATAGGGGGAGAGTATATCACTCTTACCTTGGTACGTGAGTCGTAAATGACGGGATTGAACTTCTTTTCGAAGGGCCCGTAGGGTATTCTACTCGGGTGAGTAGGTTTTCAAGGTAGTTGAATTTTGTCAACCTTAGACGTGTGGAGGTTGGATTGGCTTCCCTATGAAGTCAATCAAGTGTATTGAACGGGTAACCGATAGGTTCAGTTTTGGTGTGTCTTGGTAAATGTGAACGAGATTTCGGGATTTGGAATCGAATATCTGGGTGACGATTCAGGATTCGATTTTGGAACTTGAAAGTATATTTCTGGGTTTGGGTACGGAATGGTTATTCCAAATGCTAGCTTACGGAATAATGATTTCGGATTCGGATTTGGAAATGAGTTAAACTGTGATGTCTGGGCTTGGATCCGGGATTTCTTACGAAATTGCGGATTTGGATTCGGAATTGGAATTAGATGTTGGGTGGAGTTTCGTTTTGTCTCATGCTGGATTGGGCAAACGTACTCCATTATTGGAACGCGTTCGGCTATGACCTAGGTGGTTGTAGTCAGGTTAGTAGGTAGATGTGTGTACTTCGTACATGGTTCGAGGTACAATACTTGTAGACTTGTGATGTCTAGTTACGGTATACGGGATATACCCGAGGTGTGTTGGTGAACGTGTTGGTAGTCGGATTGGTTCCGATACCATGGGATTGGTTGTGGACCGGACATTATTATGCAATGGGTCATGGTAATTCCGATGTGTCTAATTACACACAGGTCGTGTGAAATGTCGGTAAGGATATTGGTGAGTCGAGTACGTTGGTGGCATGTGTAGCCACGAGTGAGTCTAGTGTCAGTTTTCGACTGACAACAACTGTGTGGTGACAGTTTGTCAGGATGTGTCAACATAGATCGTTGAGTGGGGTCAGCTGACTCCTAGTGGGAGTGGGAAAGGAACCGTCGAGTTGTTGCGTCAACGAGAGGGTAGATTTGACAAGTGGTGTCAAATTCGAAACAAGTAGTTTCAGTCATTCGACGGGGTCGAATGTAATCGTTGCGTTTTGAGTACTAGTGCAAGTTTTGTCTAAGCAGTTGGTGTACGGGTGTACACGTGTTGCGTGGTCGATTCCACTTTCCGCGGGTGTTTGTGGAATCAGGGTAATCGAGTTTCGAGAGCGAAACTTATTAAGGAGGGAAGTACGTTGAGATTAGATCGGTTGGAATTTCGAGGACGAAATTTATTAAGGAGGGAAGGTTGTAACGACCCGTCCCGAATTCCGGGATTAGTTTAGTCACTAATCTTGATTAGTGAGGTTGAACGGTGGTTAGTAGGGCGGAATCGAACAAAATGTGCAAAATGACCGTTTTGCCCCTGGTCGTGGGCAAAATGTTGACTTTTTGATCGGGCGGTCAAACGGACTTTGACCGATGACCGTGACGTAGTTCGGGACGTCACGAGTTCATAGACAGGTGGCACGTTCGATTCCGACATTCGTAGAAAAAGTTATGGTGTTCGGAAGTTGAGGGGCAATTTGGTAATTTGGCTTATTAGGGGCCAAATGTTGACTTTTTGACCGGGAGGTCCGATGGGCGAGGGCCAAGGACCGTTACGTAGGTATCGTCGATACGAATCCAACGACAGGCGGCATGCCGAAATCGGAGATCCGACGACGACGTTATGGTCAAGGAAACGAACTAACGAACCGAGGCCGGGATTAAAATAATATTATAATATAGAATAGTAACCGTTGACTCAGCACACCTGGATGAGTGACAAGTGTCACTCATCCCTTGAAACCAGATTCCATGTTTTGGGGTAGACATCATTATGATGTTTATTATATTTAATTAATTATTAAACCCTTTATTTTCCATTTATTTCTCTTCTGTCCTTACCCGTGTGCAAGCAAAACGCAGAGATGGGGGGAGTTCGAATTCGTCCACCATTTCCTTCCATTTCTGACCAGAGTGTGAGGAATTGAGAGAGTATTGAGATTAACTTGGCTGGGAAACACGAGAGGCAGAGATGAAGCTGAGAATCGAAAATTTGGTTTTGGGAGGGAAATTCAAATACTGAGATTTGAGCTGTGATGATCGATTTGGAGCTTGGAAATACCTTCCTGAGGTTGAGACGAGTTGTTTCAGATCAAGAACGAGATGAATTCATGCCCAATTGGCTCTGAACGGGTTTGGTAACAGTGAGGAACTTCGAGCATGGGTCGTGGAGTTTGGGGCTGTGATTGACTCAATTGTTGTGGGGAAATGATTTCTCATGATCCCACGATGCTTCTGGGATCATCAATTGAAGGAAACCGGCTGAGATCGATGAAACTCCATGGTTGCACAGTGGACGGTGTTCATACTTGAGTCGTGATCATTTACTGATCAAACGACGAAATTGATGTGGGGGAATTGTTCCTCGTGGTCCACTGATGCTTCTAGTTGAACCAATTTGGGGAAATCAATCGAGATTGAAGGAATCCCATGATTGAACAGTGACCGGATGTTCTTCGTGGATCATCATCGAATCGTGGGAATTTGGGTAAGGATTTGTGTAATTGAGTTTGCAGACTTATAATTGGACTTAAAACGAAGCTAATGGATTGATCAATTGAAGAATTTGGGAGTCCCGGTGATAGTGGTGTGGCCCGGGAGGGCCGGTGGCACGCGTATCGAGGCACACGGTTAAAACGGTCTGTGAGTGGACTTTGGTTTTATAAATCCTATGCATGCTTAAATGTGTTATATGGTTTATATACATGATTTCTATGATGGTATTTGTGAGCATTGATTTTGGTTTTGTTGCACGTATTTCGAGGTGTTTTCCGTATTTCACGTATATCGGGATTAACGGTTTATTTGTGGTTTTGTGTGCTTGTGGTTAAATAAATAATATGATGAAATGGTTTTGAAATTGGAAATATGAACTCGGGCTTGAGGCCCACTTGTTTTGGAAATTTCGGACTTGGAGTCCATTTGGGAATCGGGCCGGGGGCCCAGTTGGTTAATGAAATCGGGCCAGGGGCCCAGTTGGTATGAAATCGGGCTGAGACCCATTTGAGTTATATTATCGGGCCAGGGGCCCAGTTGATTTGTGAATTCGGGCCGTGGGCCCAGTGGGTTTATAAGTCGGGCTGCGGGCCCAGTTGGTTTACAAATCGGGCCGTGGGCCCAGTGGTTTATAAAATCGGGCATGAGGCCCAGTTGGATAATAAATGTGATTTCGGGTCAGGGACCCTATATTTTATAATGGTGATTTTGGGTCAGGGACCCTAAATGGTATTATGTGGTTTTATGGAAATTTCGGGCAGGGCCCAATGGTAATAATGTGATAAAAGGATTTAATAAAACTGTTTTCCATATACCATCTGGATACAAGGATATATGATGGTCTCCTCCAGATGTCTGGGACACTGGGGAAGTCACGGTGCATTGCCTGCGAGGGGTCATTATACGGAGCAGCCGGACCGTATGATGACTCAGGAGCAGGATTGCTATGATTGACGTCAGGGACGTCAGACATCAGGGATGTCAGATATATGGACCCGGAGAGACCCCGGGCAGCACGCGTAGCTTATGAAACCGTGAGACATGACGTCAGGGACGTCTAGCATCAGGGATGCTGGTGATGGTAATGGTAAAATATGAATTAATGAAATGGCTTTCCGGGTGGATTTATGATTGTGTGATTTTAATGAATTAATGTTCATTTATGGTAGTGGGTGGTGACCCACATGGTTTTAATATGTATGGTGGTGGTATTCCACGGTTTTGGGCTGAGTTTCCACACTTGGTTTTTGGTTAACGGTTTTTGGGCTAAGGCCCTAATGGCTCGGTTGAGCAAACGTTTTGGTTACTGGTTTTTGGTGGCATGCATACGTTTTTATTGGAGGGCATAAATGTCTTATAAATGTATTTGGTAAACTTATTGGTTTTTGTCCACTCACAGCTTTTGGTTTTAATGCCCTTCAGGTTGATTACGGATGCGATTGCAGCAGAGACTGAGACATTGCACACCTCCTCCATCGGTCCTTGCGCACTCTGGATGGCCCGTTTGGGCAGTAGCTCTTGGTTATCCCTTGTCTGACACCCCTTGTTGGACGGGAGCAGGGCACATTCCACGGTAATCCCGGGGGGGATTGGGATGGGTCCTGTCAACTTGGTATCAGAGCATGGTTGCTCTATTTGTGCGCGCAGGTCGAGGGTGTGATGTCTCATTGGGCTGCAATTCGTTATCAACCTGATAGATAGTTTTTGGGTTTGGATAGTGGATGGAGTGCGATTGGCCCGATACGCCGTGCGTTAATGTGATTCGACCCAAGTGGGGTTGATTGTGGTGAACTAGTATAGTGGGACCGTCGGTTCGGTCATGTGATATTGGATTGTTGTGCTGCTAGGTGCAGCTAGGTTCGGGGAACCTCATGTGAGTAATGGTCTAAAATGTGAACCCTTGTGGTGGTTTCTAGTGTGAGGGATGTTGGTTCATCGGAGTTGGCCGATGACCTAGTGGTGGAACCCACGTTGATGGGATGGTAGGATTAGATTGGATGTCTATTCGATGTCTAGACCGCGGGGTCGGTCAGGTTGTGAATTTTATATTACGGAGAGCTGTTTGGTTCGGTTGAACCATAGGGTGTGATTGTGGAACCCTAGTATTAAAAAGGTAAACCTTAATTGTGATTAGCGGGTGAGAACTTGTGCTGCGAGAAGTGGCTGAGGTCATGGATGACCATGTGGATGGCTCTGGTGAGTTTAGGCAGAACTATGGGATTCGATGTACGGATACGGTTCTGAAATAAATTATGGAATCCCGTGTTGGATCGGGTATTGGTGTGATGTGTGGATGCGGATCTCGATAGCAATGACAGTTAGTCGGAAGTCATATGGAGATGACTGGCTATCGAGGGTAATTGGTATGGTTCTGATACTTGGGGATCAGGGGACGTTCGGGGAACGTTCATTTTCCTGATAGGGATTGTCAGAATAGTGGTACCCATAGTCGTGAGGTACGGGATCGTCGTTCCGTATGAACGGAGATCCAGGGTTGTCGTATTTGCACACGGTGTGCAGTATGGATGTTTGCGGGGTTGGTACTTTTGTGCTGATGCTAGTATGGATGCATGTGTGCTGATACTAGTGATGTTGATAGAGTGTTGGTGCTGGTACTCGCGCTGGTGCTAGTGTCGGTAATGGTGTTGACGATGAGCCACAAATTGGGTGTGACTCCGTCATGATGAACATATGTTCGGTCTTTGAGATTCGGTAATGGTTGAGGGATGGACTGGATGGGATCCAGTTAAGATTGTGCTGTGTTGGGATAAGTCCCAATAGTGGTGAGATAACCAGTGATGAGTGGATTAAAATGGTATAATTAAGACTTAAGGAATTTTGGGATGATTAGTGGATTTGGGGAGTTGTTGGCAACTCCAAAATTTGTGCGATTTTATGTTTTTAAATATCCCTACAATGTACATGGAAATGATTAAAACTGGAAAAGACGAGGAAAGCCATTAGTGGTATAAAGGTAGGAATTTGTAATTGCGAACTTGGGAAAACGAGTGTTGAACCTGTAAAGGTCGGGATGTGTGAACGGAACAATAACGGATTGATTGTGGACACGGGGTTGTCCAAGTGAAGGAGGTAGGAAGTCTAGAGGTTGGACTTGACGTCTTGTTGGGAGCATGTCTGTTTCCAACATGGTTGGAACCTTAGTGTCGAGGAGAGTTGTGATTGGGGAACGAGAGTGGTGCTCGTTTTTGGTGATTGGTATTCCGAAGTCATTGGGGTTGACTTCTTGCTTTCTGCCCTGGCAGACATTGACTGTAGTTACCAGTACGTTGAGCGTGTATTGGTTGGTGGGTCAGGTGTAATTGCGAGGTCATTAGGAGGAGCTACGTGTTCGAAATTAGGTAAACGAGATTTTTCATTTTCTGCTTGGTGGCAGACAATGTTACGGTACATGGCGTGGTGAGTGCAGTGAGTTTTGTTGCATCCACGTCGGATGAGTTTTGACGTCATCATTTTGGATCGTCCTTGGTTTTTCCTAGGTGGAATGACAAGGACTGATACAAGGTAATCTGTGAGAATCCGCAGTCTCGACGTGTCTCGTCGTTGACTAATCTGTCTAAGTTGTGGGCGTCGGTTGTCGATCGTTGTGGCGATCTAGGATTTTGACGTTATTGTCAGGGACAGTGTCTATCTGGGTCGTGATCTTGATGATTCAGATAGGGGGAGAGTATATCACTCTTACCTTGGTACGTGAGTCGTAAATGACGGGATTGAACTTCTTTTCGAAGGGCCCGTAGGGTATTCTACTCGGGTGAGTAGGTTTTCAAGGTAGTTGAATTTTGTCAACCTTAGACGTGTGGAGGTTGGATTGGCTTCCCTATGAAGTCAATCAAGTGTATTGAACGGGTAACCGATAGGTTCAGTTTTGGTGTGTCTTGGTAAATGTGAACGAGATTTCGGGATTTGGAATCGAATATCTGGGTGACGATTCAGGATTCGATTTTGGAACTTGAAAGTATATTTCTGGGTTTGGGTACGGAATGGTTATTCCAAATGCTAGCTTACGGAATAATGATTTCGGATTCGGATTTGGAAATGAGTTAAACTGTGATGTCTGGGCTTGGATCCGGGATTTCTTACGAAATTGCGGATTTGGATTCGGAATTGGAATTAGATGTTGGGTGGAGTTTCGTTTTGTCTCATGCTGGATTGGGCAAACGTACTCCATTATTGGAACGCGTTCGGCTATGACCTAGGTGGTTGTAGTCAGGTTAGTAGGTAGATGTGTGTACTTCGTACATGGTTCGAGGTACAATACTTGTAGACTTGTGATGTCTAGTTACGGTATACGGGATATACCCGAGGTGTGTTGGTGAACGTGTTGGTAGTCGGATTGGTTCCGATACCATGGGATTGGTTGTGGACCGGACATTATTATGCAATGGGTCATGGTAATTCCGATGTGTCTAATTACACACAGGTCGTGTGAAATGTCGGTAAGGATATTGGTGAGTCGAGTACGTTGGTGGCATGTGTAGCCACGAGTGAGTCTAGTGTCAGTTTTCGACTGACAACAACTGTGTGGTGACAGTTTGTCAGGATGTGTCAACATAGATCGTTGAGTGGGGTCAGCTGACTCCTAGTGGGAGTGGGAAAGGAACCGTCGAGTTGTTGCGTCAACGAGAGGGTAGATTTGACAAGTGGTGTCAAATTCGAAACAAGTAGTTTCAGTCATTCGACGGGGTCGAATGTAATCGTTGCGTTTTGAGTACTAGTGCAAGTTTTGTCTAAGCAGTTGGTGTACGGGTGTACACGTGTTGCGTGGTCGATTCCACTTTCCGCGGGTGTTTGTGGAATCAGGGTAATCGAGTTTCGAGAGCGAAACTTATTAAGGAGGGAAGTACGTTGAGATTAGATCGGTTGGAATTTCGAGGACGAAATTTATTAAGGAGGGAAGGTTGTAACGACCCGTCCCGAATTCCGGGATTAGTTTAGTCACTAATCTTGATTAGTGAGGTTGAACGGTGGTTAGTAGGGCGGAATCGAACAAAATGTGCAAAATGACCGTTTTGCCCCTGGTCGTGGGCAAAATGTTGACTTTTTGATCGGGCGGTCAAACGGACTTTGACCGATGACCGTGACGTAGTTCGGGACGTCACGAGTTCATAGACAGGTGGCACGTTCGATTCCGACATTCGTAGAAAAAGTTATGGTGTTCGGAAGTTGAGGGGCAATTTGGTAATTTGGCTTATTAGGGGCCAAATGTTGACTTTTTGACCGGGAGGTCCGATGGGCGAGGGCCAAGGACCGTTACGTAGGTATCGTCGATACGAATCCAACGACAGGCGGCATGCCGAAATCGGAGATCCGACGACGACGTTATGGTCAAGGAAACGAACTAACGAACCGAGGCCGGGATTAAAATAATATTATAATATAGAATAGTAACCGTTGACTCAGCACACCTGGATGAGTGACAAGTGTCACTCATCCCTTGAAACCAGATTCCATGTTTTGGGGTAGACATCATTATGATGTTTATTATATTTAATTAATTATTAAACCCTTTATTTTCCATTTATTTCTCTTCTGTCCTTACCCGTGTGCAAGCAAAACGCAGAGATGGGGGGAGTTCGAATTCGTCCACCATTTCCTTCCATTTCTGACCAGAGTGTGAGGAATTGAGAGAGTATTGAGATTAACTTGGCTGGGAAACACGAGAGGCAGAGATGAAGCTGAGAATCGAAAATTTGGTTTTGGGAGGGAAATTCAAATACTGAGATTTGAGCTGTGATGATCGATTTGGAGCTTGGAAATACCTTCCTGAGGTTGAGACGAGTTGTTTCAGATCAAGAACGAGATGAATTCATGCCCAATTGGCTCTGAACGGGTTTGGTAACAGTGAGGAACTTCGAGCATGGGTCGTGGAGTTTGGGGCTGTGATTGACTCAATTGTTGTGGGGAAATGATTTCTCATGATCCCACGATGCTTCTGGGATCATCAATTGAAGGAAACCGGCTGAGATCGATGAAACTCCATGGTTGCACAGTGGACGGTGTTCATACTTGAGTCGTGATCATTTACTGATCAAACGACGAAATTGATGTGGGGGAATTGTTCCTCGTGGTCCACTGATGCTTCTAGTTGAACCAATTTGGGGAAATCAATCGAGATTGAAGGAATCCCATGATTGAACAGTGACCGGATGTTCTTCGTGGATCATCATCGAATCGTGGGAATTTGGGTAAGGATTTGTGTAATTGAGTTTGCAGACTTATAATTGGACTTAAAACGAAGCTAATGGATTGATCAATTGAAGAATTTGGGAGTCCCGGTGATAGTGGTGTGGCCCGGGAGGGCCGGTGGCACGCGTATCGAGGCACACGGTTAAAACGGTCTGTGAGTGGACTTTGGTTTTATAAATCCTATGCATGCTTAAATGTGTTATATGGTTTATATACATGATTTCTATGATGGTATTTGTGAGCATTGATTTTGGTTTTGTTGCACGTATTTCGAGGTGTTTTCCGTATTTCACGTATATCGGGATTAACGGTTTATTTGTGGTTTTGTGTGCTTGTGGTTAAATAAATAATATGATGAAATGGTTTTGAAATTGGAAATATGAACTCGGGCTTGAGGCCCACTTGTTTTGGAAATTTCGGACTTGGAGTCCATTTGAGAATCGGGCCGGGGGCCCAGTTGGTTAATGAAATCGGGCCAGGGGCCCAGTTGGTATGAAATCGGGCTGAGACCCATTTGAGTTATATTATCGGGCCAGGGGCCCAGTTGATTTGTGAATTCGGGCCGTGGGCCCAGTGGGTTTATAAGTCGGGCTGCGGGCCCAGTTGGTTTACAAATCGGGCCGTGGGCCCAGTGGTTTATAAAATCGGGCATGAGGCCCAGTTGGATAATAAATGTGATTTCGGGTCAGGGACCCTATATTTTATAATGGTGATTTTGGGTCAGGGACCCTAAATGGTATTATGTGGTTTTATGGAAATTTCGGGCAGGGCCCAATGGTAATAATGTGATAAAAGGATTTAATAAAACTGTTTTCCATATACCATCTGGATACAAGGATATATGATGGTCTCCTCCAGATGTCTGGGACACTGGGGAAGTCACGGTGCATTGCCTGCGAGGGGTCATTATACGGAGCAGCCGGACCGTATGATGACTCAGGAGCAGGATTGCTATGATTGACGTCAGGGACGTCAGACATCAGGGATGTCAGATATATGGACCCGGAGAGACCCCGGGCAGCACGCGTAGCTTATGAAACCGTGAGACATGACGTCAGGGACGTCTAGCATCAGGGATGCTGGTGATGGTAATGGTAAAATATGAATTAATGAAATGGCTTTCCGGGTGGATTTATGATTGTGTGATTTTAATGAATTAATGTTCATTTATGGTAGTGGGTGGTGACCCACATGGTTTTAATATGTATGGTGGTGGTATTCCACGGTTTTGGGCTGAGTTTCCACACTTGGTTTTTGGTTAACGGTTTTTGGGCTAAGGCCCTAATGGCTCGGTTGAGCAAACGTTTTGGTTACTGGTTTTTGGTGGCATGCATACGTTTTTATTGGAGGGCATAAATGTCTTATAAATGTATTTGGTAAACTTATTGGTTTTTGTCCACTCACAGCTTTTGGTTTTAATGCCCTTCAGGTTGATTACGGATGCGATTGCAGCAGAGACTGAGACATTGCACACCTCCTCCATCGGTCCTTGCGCACTCTGGATGGCCCGTTTGGGCAGTAGCTCTTGGTTATCCCTTGTCTGACACCCCTTGTTGGACGGGAGCAGGGCACATTCCACGGTAATCCCGGGGGGGATTGGGATGGGTCCTGTCACGCGCGCCATAGGCCTTCATGGGCCTCACCACTATCAGTGGGACTCCCAATCCTGTCCAAATCACATTAGAGGATCACTAACCTCATCATTAACACCCTATTCAAGTCCCGTAATTTTCCCAAATTTTTACGTATTTTAAAACTGGATTTAAAACCTTCGGACATCCCGAACAATATCGAAACGGGATCCGAACAACACGAAACCAACGCCAAAATGTTCGTTACATTGTATAGGACAAAAGTCATGTTGGAAGTTTCCCAAAATTACCTTACACGCGCCCCCACGTGTCGGTTGAACTCCCTGCGCGTGAAACCCACGTGCGGGGTACTGTTCATCATCGTCCAGATCGAGTTGGACAAACGTCCAGATCGTACCTCCTCGATCGAGTTGGACGATGATGAACAGTACCTGGCGCGTGGGTTTCACGCGCAGGGAGTTCAACCGGCGCGTGGGGGCGCGTGTAAGGTAATTTTGGGAAACTTCCAACATGACTTTTGTCCTATACAATGTAACGAACATTTTGGCGTTGGTTTCGTGTCGTTCGGATCCTGTTTCGATATTGTTCGGGATGTCCGAAGGTTTTAAATCCAGTTTTAAAATACGTAAAAATTCGGGAAAATTACGGGACTTGAATAGGGTGTTAATGATGAGGTTAGTGATCCTCTAATGTGATTTGGATAGGATTGGGAGTCCCGGTGATAGTGGTGAGGCCCGGGAAGGCCTATAGCGCGCGTATCGAGGCGCTCGGTTAAACGGTCTGTGAGTGGACATTGGTTTTATAAATTCGATGCATGCATAACTGTTTCATTATTGTTATAATTATGATTAAATGATTTACTCTGGATATCGGTGAATTTAAATGATTTCACGCATTTCGAGGTGATTTACGTATTTGCACGTAAACCGAGGTTTTCTGAATTTGCACCGATTTCCATAAATGTGGTTGGATATGATTTTATGAAACGGTTACGGACTTGATAAAGTAAAATCGGGCCAGGGGCCCAGTTAACTTGTAAATCGGGCCAGGGGCCCAGTTAACTTGTTAATCGGGTCAGGGGCCCAATTGAATTATGAAATCGGGCCAGGGGCCGAGTTAACTTATGAATCGGGCAAGGGGCCCAGTTAACTTGTGAATTCGGGCCGGGGGTCCAGTGGACTTATGAATTCAGGTCAGGGGCCAGTTAACTTATGAAATCGGGCTAGGGGCCCAGTTGATTTATTCATGTGATTCGGGTCGGGGACCCTAAAATGGAATCGAATAAATGATTTTGGATTTAAATCAACTATTTGGACTTATAATGGTTTTGATGATATTGAAATTATGGTTATGGCACGTTTCACGGTATTTAGGCTTGAGACCCGTCTGCTGAAACTTAAAGATTGGTTTGGATTTTATCTATGTATATATATATGCTTTGCATTTGGATATCAATAAAATGTATTTGGTACTGCACTGTATAGATCCTTCCATATTATATTGTCTCCTCCGGATGAGGTACCCCGGAGAGGTCACGGACGTCTAGTACGTCCAGCGTCTATGACGCTAAGCATCGGGGATGCTGTACCCGAACGGGGTTCGGGGATTGAACTCGAAAATTGAGACCCGAGTGGCACGCGTAGCCTTGTGATTGTGACCTTATTGACGCCAGGGATGTCAGACATCAGGGATGTCGGGATTGGAGTGTATAATGCAGTGGCTAAAATTATGTTCATGGTTCATATTATATGATATATGATTTTAAATGATGGTGCATACATATGCTTTTACTGGGGGGCATAAATATCTTATAAATGTTTTAAACAGACTTGTTTATTTTCGTCCACTCACAGCTTTTGTTTTTAATGCCCTTCAGATTGATTCCGGATGCGACTGCATCAGAGACTGGGACATCATACACCTCCTCCATCGATCCTTACTCACTCTGGAAGCCCGGTTGGGCAGTGGCAACAGGTTATCCCTTGTCTGACACCTCTTGTCAGACGGGAGCATGACACATTCCATGGTAATCCCGGGGGGATTGGGATGGGTCGTGTCACTACGCGTGCCACTCGGGGTCTCAATCCCGAACCCTGTCCGGGTACGGCATCTCAAATGCCTAGTGTCCTAGACGCTCGACGTCCCTGACGTCAAATAAGCAATCCTGCTCCTGAGTCATTTTACGGTCTGGTTCCTCCGTAGAATGACCCCTCGCAGGCAATGCGCCATGACCACTCCGGGGTACCACATCCGGAGGAGACAGTATCATAAGAATGGATCTATACAGTGCAGTACCAAATACATTTTATTGATATCCACATGCAAAATATATATACGTAGATAAAATCCAAACCAATATTTAAGTTTCATCAAACGGGTCTCAAACCCAAATACCGTGAAACGTGCCATAACCATAATTTCAATATCATCAAAACCGTTTCATGATTCCAGCATGTGAATATATAAGTAAATCGGAACACATTTAAGCATGCAAGGGTTTAATGAAATCGGGCCCACTCACAGTACAATCCTGCTGAAAACCGAACGTATACCCTCGACCTGGTACAATTGTACAATCCCTGTCATGTCGAAAGTATACGTAAAGGTCAATACAAACCCCTAACATTCAACCATGAAACCCTAGACTGAAACCGGCCCGGAAAAGCCGCCCGAACGCGCTTCCTGAGGCAATAAACCTCATTTTGACCAATTTAATGATCTCCGATCGACCCAAAACCACCGTCATTGGATCGGATCGTTGAAACCTAAAGAATGGTGGTGGTCCCACCAAAAATACTGTTCATGCGCCGGTCAACGCAGGAACAGTTCCTGCTGACGTCAAAGTCTGACGTGTCAGACTCTGACAGGTGCCACGTGTCAACACCTGATTGGTCCACATCACTGATCTGTCAGGCCACGTGTCAGATCTGACATGTGCCACGTGTCAGCACGGTACTGGTCCACGTCACTAACATGTCAGTGACACGTGGCAGTCCCTGATTGGGCCACGTCACTGACATGTCAGTGCTGACTGTGCACTGACATGTGACATGTGTCGGCTGAAGAGTGGTCCACGTCACCTAACAGGTCTGACAGGGTGCCACGTCATCACCACTATCCTCTCGACGGGTCACCCGTTTCTCTGAAACTGGGTCGTTCAGACCCGCGAGATGACCCGGTCCCCAATCCTTCAATTCTCAACCATTTTAGTTCTGGTTTGTTCCTATGTGACCGTCTCAATCCCAGAAAGGGTTCTAACTAAACAAAATCATAAAACCAAGGCTGAATCGAAGGCTTACCTCGATGAACAGAACCGGTTCTCCCGTCGCCGTTTATTCTCTGTTCAGGTCACCACTGGTCACGAAATCAAGCTTTGGAGGTTCCTATTAGTCCCTAGAATCGATTAGGGTTAATAGAGATCAAAGATACACGTTGGAAATCAAGCTTCCATTTCTGAGTTTTTCAAACAGTTTCGGGTTTAGGACTGCCTACCTCGCCGCCGTCTGCCGCCGTGATCACCACCGTCACTCAGCCTCACCAGCTCAGTCCAGATTCATAGAATGGAAAATATATAGAATGGAGGGAAAGGAAATGGACGGTCCAGATTCAATCTGGGGAAATGAGATCAAGGGCTGAGAGGAAATCTGGGAACTTTTGATGAGTGGCTGAGATTAAAAGTTGGTTTTCATTCTATTTAATCACATAGTGGAGCTAATCCAATCTAGCCAATGGATGAGTGACACTTGTCACTCATCCAGGTGTCCTCCAATCATAATATCAGAATAAAATATTCGACACGATTACCGAGACGCAAACCTCCTGATTTCACGTTTCTGACCATAACTTCCTCGTACTGAGTCCGATTTCGGCGTGCCGCCTGTCTACGGACTCAGGGCATCGAGACCTACCTAACGGTCCTTGAGTCATGTGAAAATTAGTTTCCAAACGAAAAGTCAACATTTTTGCCCCAAACGTCCAAATTACGGTAATGCCCCTGAACTTCCGATAGTCATAACTTTTTCCCTGATCGTCCGAATTGGACGTACCACCTGTCTATGGACTCGTGACGTCCCGAACTACGTCACGGTCATTGGTCAAAGTCCGTTTGACTCACCAATCAAAGAGTCAATAATTTGGGCAATACAATTCACAGGGGTAAAAATGTCAATTCATACATTAAATTACATTATTATAATCCTCGAATTTCCGGGGTGTTACATGAACAGTGCTGGGATGTTCTTCGAAAATTCGAGGTTGATTTGAAGGATTGAGAGTATTGGTGTAATTTAAATCACAGACTCCTAATTAAGGCTTAAACGATGATGTTAGATGATTGAATTGAAAGAAATGATGCAGAATTGATGGATATTGAGTCAGGTTCACACGCGGGTTGCAGACCCATTTGACAGAGGAAACGGGTTGGGATGATGAACAGTAACCCGTACTGTAGCTAGCGTGTGGGCTTCACGCGCAGCCACTCACGGCGGCGCGTGGGGGCCCGTGAGACCGAATCTCAAGATGAGTTCAACATGAAACTTACTTCTTTTAATGTAACAAACATTTTGGCACTAGTTTCGAGGAAATCAGATATCATTTCGATAGTGTTCAGTGTATCCGAAGTTTTCGTATATATTTAAAATACGTATTTAAATCTCAAAAAAATTGGGGAAAATTATATGAGATATATTGAAGTGTTAATGACCCTCGATAATGATTTTGGACAAGAATTATGATTTCCGGAATTTACGGAAAAACATGTAGCTCTGAAGCGGGCCGTTTGGACTATGTTTGAGTGGACTTTGCTTTCAAAATTTTAATGCATGCATAATTGTTTTCTATGCTTTCTATCTATGATTTCTATGCTTATGATTATGATACTTATGATTTTCATATTTATACACATTTCGATATGCAATACATAATTGCACGTATTTTGAGAATACAGTTTATATTATACTTTGATGATGGTTTGATGGATGATTTATATGGTTTACACATATCATGTTTTGTTAATGATTTGATGATGTGACATTGGATTTGCATGTGAATTCGGGCACGAGACCCATTTCGATAAAATATGATTTCGGATTCGGTTTTTTGGAATTTGGATTACGATGGATTCTGGATTTGCTATGAATTACACAAGGTTTTGGGTTTAAAGACTCAGTACTATTGCTAGATCTGATTTTGGGTTTAAAGACCCGGTTGATTGATGTGACGGGGGAGGGTCCTTGATTGATATGTTTTGAGTTTAAAGACTCGGTTATTTTAATATCCCCTGAGGCCTGTTGTGACGACCCGTCCCAAATTAACGGGATTAATTAAGAATTAATTACGGATTAGCGAGGCTAATCAGAGATTAGAAGAGGATTAACGGACGTTCGGGTGAAATGACGATTTTGCCCCTAGAATGGGCAAATCGCTGACTTTTTGATAGGACGTTAAATAAGCATTATTTTATATTATTTTATACCCTTTATACTTGACTTTTAATATTAAAATATTAAATAAATTGATAAAATAAATTATTTTGTGATTTTTAAGTTTAGATAAATAAAGTTTGTAATTTGGAGTATTTTGGCGAAAGAATCGTCTCGATCGGAATTATAACAAATAAAATATGGACGAAATTCGGTGGATTAATTAATTTAGTTAATTAATTAATTAAATCTGTGCAGCCCAACCCAATTCTGAAATCCAAGCAGCCGGCCCAGGCATCCCAGCCCAATCCGTGCGGCCCAATCACTGCAGCCCAGGCATCGCAGCCCAATCGTTCAGCCCATCAGCCCAGCCCACGGATGAGTTAAGCCCGCTAGGCCCGCGTCAGCACCTTCCCTTCAGCCCTGCGAATCCGTCGACAGGCGCTGGCCGAGCTGCCTCTCTCACGTTCGGAGCGCGTCCACCGACGACAAGATCTGCAGCCCAGCACATGCTTGCCGACCAGCCGCCTCCTTTCCAGCACAACTTTGCCGACCAGCCGCCTCCTTTCCAGCTTGCACCCATCGAAAATTTCCCTTCTCTTTTCAGCAGCTCCAGATTCCTCTCTTTGCTGTTTTTTCATGCTTTTCTTTTCTTTTTTTTAATTTCTCTTCCCCAAAAACCACCCATACTCATCATTTCACTTTTGAATATTTTTATTATAATTTTTGTTTAGTTTTTATTTATTTTCTAGGGTTTAATTTGAGTTTTTCCCCTATAAATAGGAGTTGATTTCACTTGTTGAAATCACTTCCAAGTAGCACAAAATTGAGCCTCTTTTAGGAGAAATCTTGGCAAAATAGTTCCAATACAATTTTGAGAGTTCAAGTCCGAATTTCCTTGTTTAATCTTCTTCCATCTTCATAAGGTTCCAGCCGCTGTTCGGTGTTCCTTGTGAAAAACAATCCATTGTTCTCATCCAATCTGAAAAGTGTAACATTTGCTCTCCATTCTCTTAAACTCTTTTATTTGTTATTGGTTCTAATTATAATGCAATATATGTATTGGTTTCTCCTTCCTATCTTTTGTGAAAATTGAGTATAATCTCCATGTGTTTTACTTTCTAAAAATCATTCACTTCTTACATTTTAGAGCTTAAACTTCATTTCGAAACTAAATGTTGATCCGCTGTTCGGGGCATTTAGAGTAGATTTGGAGAGATTTAATGTATGACCGCTGTTCGGCGCATTAAATCACAAACTTAAGGTAATTATATTATAAGTAAAAATCCGTTGTTCGGTGCATTTATAATATGAAAAATGTATGAAGAAATATGAGTTTGTGAAGGTATAATTTCGTGATTAATTCAAATATTTGCAATTGTAGTATGTTGTTGAAGTTTGTGTTTACGGGAAGTCTACTTTGTGCATAAGTTAGAATAGAAATAGAATGAGTTTATCTATGCTTTTACTTATTTACATAATTACAAACCTCTTCAAAACCCCCCTTGTTTATTCGTTATTCTTTTATTCTTTATTCTTTTATTCTTTGATGCTTTTATTCTTTCATTCCTTTATTATTTAATTTATTGATTCTTTGATTAATTAATTCCTTCATTCTTTGATTAACTAAGTCCTTTATTCTTCTATTATTTCATTCTTTAATTCGTTAATTTATTAATTCTTTGTAATTCATTAATTCATTATTATCTTGTTCATCTATTCTTTAATTTATTAATTCTTTGATTGTTTAATTCTTTTATTATTTAATTCTCTAATTCATTATTCTTTTATTCATATTCCACTAACATATTATTAATGTTCCCTAATTTCCCCGGTTAAGAACGATCCCTATTTATCAATACTACATCTACACAAAAAGGGTTTAAATTGCATAACACTCGAATTACATGTTTAATTTAATGCGTAGTTTGAGCGTAGTCAATTTTCATTCAGGCGGTCAAATGGACTTTGGCCATTGACTGTGACGTAGTTCGTGATGTCACGAGTTCATAGACTGGTGGCACGCTCGATTCCGACGTTCGAGGAGGAAGTTATGACGTTCGGAAGTTCAAGGGCATTTTGGTAATTTGGGCCAAAAGTTGACTTTTGACCCGAGAGGTCCAATGGCCGAGGACCAAAGACCGTTACGTAGATCGGGACGATACAAATCCGTAGACAGGTGGCACGTCGAATTCGGACGTTCGACGGCGAAATTACGGTTCACGGAAGTTCCTAGTTACTATTTACAATAACACGTTTTTTGAGGCAAGTGGAATTAGGTGGGGCCCAGGGTTTTGTCAGTGGCCCAATGGATGAGTGACAAGTGTCACTCATCCACTGGCCAACATTTTCATTCATGCATCTCCCCTCCCATTTCCATCGATCATTTTCCATTTCCAAACCCACCCAAACCGATCAAAACTTCCACCCCAAACCCAAACCAATCTCCCTTATTTTCATCTGTGAGGCCCTGAGAGTGAGAGGAGTGAAGATTGACGACGGTGGCAGGCGGGAGGCGACGCCACCGTGGACGGCGGCCATGGACTGAGAAGGTACTCGGTTTGAGTTTTTTTCCATGTTTTATCGATTTAATGATTATGGGACGATTTGGATGGTTTGGTTGATTTAAATAGGTTGCTTAGGGAGTTTTAAGAAGGTTTGTATGGTGGTTGGGCGGCCGTGGAAGCCATGGAAGGTTTTGGGAAAAATGAACCATGAGGTTCAAACTTGAACCATAGATTTTGGACGGTTTTTCTTAGGTTTAGGGATTGGGCTAGATAGGATTTGAGAAAAGAGGAATTTTAGAATTGAAATAGAGGCAAACGGATGAAAATTGAGGGAGGAAATGAGTCGAACCGATCACGCCGGTCTGAACCGGCCGTCGCAGGGACAGGGATGATCCACAGTAGTCGGCGCAGGCCAGTCCAGGGGCGCGTGCGAGCGCGTGAGAAGGAATTTGGGGATGGTTCCAATATAATAAATCATCTATTCGATGTAAGGAACATTTTGAGACTGGTTTCGTGTCAATCGGACATCGTTTCTATAGGTTTCGGGCTGTCCGAAGGTTTAGGTTCGGTTTTAAAAATAGTTAGAAAATCGGGAAAATTATGGGACTCCAATGGGAGGTTAATGAGGCTATTAGTAACCTTCTATTACGATTTGGATAGGTTTGGGAATCCCGGAGGCGACGGTTGACCCGGGAGACGGTTATGGCGCGCGTATCGAGACGCGGCTTCGGACGGTCTGTGAGTGGACCCTTCTTTCGAATTCGATGCATACATAAATTTTTTATAATTGTTTTGGAATATATTTTGTGATGCCTTGAGTGCATTTGGTTGTGGTAGCTTAGGATCGACAGGTTTGGGAATATATTAGAATATATTAGTAACCTTCTATTACGATTTGGACAGGTTTGGGAATCCCGGAGGCGACGGTTAACCCGGGAGACGGTTATGGCTCGCGTATCGAGACGCGGCTTCGGACGGTTTGTGAGTGGACCCTTCTTTCGAATTCGATGCATGCATAAATTTTTTATAATTTTTTTAGAATATATTTTGTGATGCCTTGAGTGCATTTGGTTGTGGTAGCTTAGGATCGACAGGTTTGGGAATATATTAGAATATATTAGTAACCTTCTATTACGATTTGGACAGGTTTGGGAATCCCGGAGGCGACGGTTGACCCGGGAGACGGTTATGGCGCGCATATCGAGACGCGGCTTCGGACAGTCTGTGAGTGGACCCTTCTTTCGAATTCGATGCATACATAAATTTTTTATAATTGTTTTAGAATATATTTTGTGATGCCTTGAGTGCATTTGGTTGTGGTAGCTTAGGATCGACATATTTGCACGTTTTTCGAGGTTTTCGGCTTTATGTCGTACCTTTGCGTACCATGTTTTCAACGAGGGTTTAATAAACGGATTTTGGATTTGGAAATATGAAATCGGGCATGAGACCTATTTGATTTGCAAACTCTCGGACTTGGAGTCCATTTGAATTGACGAGGAATCGGACCTAGGGTCCATTTGAGCGATACGATCGGACCGAGGGTCCAGTTGGTTTACGATTCGGGTTTGAGGCCCAGTTACTGGTACTATCGGGCTTGATGCCCCGTTGATTTATGATATCGGGCCTGAGACCCATTTGGTTGAGATATCGAGCTTAAGGCCCCGTTGGTTGTGAAATCGGACGTGAGGTCCCTTTGAGTTATGGTTTCGGGCTTAGGGCCCAGTTAGTCGTGATATCGGGCTTGAGGCCCTGTTGACTGTGAAATCGGGCTTGAGTCCCAGTTCGAATTGTGAAATAAGAATTCGGGCATGAGATCCAGTTGAACTGAGGATTTAGGCCGAGGCCTGTGAAAGTGATTTGAATCGGATTCGAGGAATCCTGTTGAAATGAATCGGGTTTGAGACCCAATTGAAAAGTGATTTGAGAAAGAAAGAAAAGAGTATTTGAAAATGTGATTGAACCCTCCATGATTTATATGGTCTCCTCCAGACGTCGACCTGGAGAGTCACGATCCACAGACCAGAGTGGGTATCCCCATAGGGATCACGTTCCAGGAGTGGTGGTTACTTTTTATGATGTGATCCCGGACCAGATTCCGGAGAGATGTGTGGACTAGATCCAGAGAGAGAGCTCGGACTAGATCCAGTGATTGAGCCTCCCAGATGGAGATTCCTGGGAGAAGACTCGGAGTGAGACCCCGAGTAGTGTGCACACTAGTATAGAGATTGATATCGTGACTATATCGGGGATGTGTTCCCTAGGGGCTGTGTGCCCCGAGTTGGCATATTCTCCGGAAGTGCCTGGGATGGGTTATACGTACGAGTACGTATGAGATTTTATGGAAAAGTGATTTGAGGGCGGAGACCCTGTGTTTTATGATTTAGAAAGTGATTTGGGGCAGAGACCCCGTATTCGATGTTTTGAGAATGGTTTTGGGCTGAGACCCACGTGATGTGAATTGGGCTGAGTCCCTATTGTTTTGATTTCTGTATTCCATGTTTTAGATTGTGATTTTGGGTCGAGGACCCAAATGGATTTATGGTTCATGACAGTTTATGGGAACCGGCATGAACCTTTGAAAGGTGTTTGTGGGTCATGACGGTTTATGGGAACCGGGCATGAACCCTTGAATGATTTCAAGAATATGTTTGATAAATTGAATGATTTTATGAATGTTTTAATGAACGGTTTTTGGAATGCATGCGTATGTATTTAAGAAGGGCATAAATGTCTTTGTATGAAAATGTTTTAAATGAAATATTGTTTTGTCCACTCACGACTTTTAATGTTTTAATGCCCTTCAGGTTGATCGCGGATGCGGGCTGTAGCCGAGACGAGACATCACTCCCCTCCTCCTACGATCCTGACGCACTCTGACATCCCCAACGAGGGCTAGAGACGGAATTTTCCCTGGTCTGACACTTCGTGTCAGGCGGGATCAGGCGGGTCCCACGTTAATCCCGGGGGATTTGAGACCGGTCCTGACACCTGTTGATTGTGTTTTGAGTTTAAAGACTCGTTGATATCCCGGGAAGGCCTGATTGTGTGAGTTTAAAGACTCAGTGATTAAGATCCAGCAGATTGATTGACTTGTGATTTACTGTTGATTTCCGATGTTTTCGGATGTGTTGGACAGTGACCCGGTTTATATGGTTTTATGGATTTTGGGCTATGTTTTCGTGCTTGAATTTTGATTCATTGTTTTGGGCTAAGGCCCCGTATTTATGGTTTCGGGCTAAGGCCCGAGGTTTGAGAAAAGTAAATGATTTTGGTTTTATACACGGTTTCCTTATATTGAAAATGAAATGGATTATGAAATTATTTTCGAATGCATGCATTGGTTTTACGTGGAGGGTAGAAATGTTTTTTCTGTAACATGTTTTATAAACTGATTTATTTTTGTCCACTCACACCTTTTATATTTTTATTGACCATGTAGGTCGTAGCACGATGATCGAGGTCGATCAAGAGGTGGAGGCATGAGTGGGCACGAGTGCGGTTATCCCTTGTTTGGCAAGTGTTGAGGGTAATTTGGGAACTTCAGTTGACTTGTCAGACGAGAGCAGAACCGGGCACGGTTATCAATGTTCCTTAGGGGACGGTCCTGTCATTGTTCATCATCTTCATCCTTCTTCAATTTTTTGTTTTTAAATATTTACTTTAACAATTTTTGATAAATAATTAAACAACCAATTATTTACTGACACATAAGTACAACTGACGCCGTCACTAACATGGATTAACGATTAGAGTAACGGAGGTAATAGAATACATGTTCTGGTTGTATATTGAAACGATTTTCAATTGTGGGAATAAAGTGAAATTCGATATCTGATTAGGAGAGCATTTTAAATAATAAATCTTGAAATAATCTTATAATATATTATTTATATGATAATAAACAAATAAATAAAATAACGAAAATCAGAATAATTTTAATACAATTTTCTTAAAGTTGGCCGAATATTCTAAGTAATATATAAATATAGCTTAAAGATCAATTTCTTTTGAAATCAGTGCACAAATTCCAGTAAGTTTGGTTGAAATATAGAGTGAACATTGTCTGCAAAAAATGAGGAAAGAAATGGACCCATAGTGTCGACATTATTTTGAGTCAAAGAAAAGAAGGCAACAAAGGATTTGGCTTACTTACCAATAAAAAAAAAAAGCAAAGGATTTGGCTTTGAAAGCTGAAAAGAAAAAAGATTGGAAGCGGAGAGAGGACCACGTACACGTACACGTACAACTACACATCACACATGGCGTGCACTTTCCCTCACCCCCGCTTTTGATTCATGCCTGCGTAACAGTACCCATGTCACACTCATGGGATGATGATTCACATGATATGAGTCACATTCGCCTATTCCTCAAGGACCCACAAGATTACTCACTAAACTTATCATGTCGCAACCTAGTAGTCTAGTACCCACGGTTATTAGTTTGTTATCATGTGATAATCAATAATTAATCATTATGTATATAATTCATTGGGCTTACACCGGCCCATGTCTCAAGACAATTAATTAACTTTTTTTGTTGGCTGTTAATGTTATAAGTTAATAATATAATAAGATTAAACACAAACTGAAGACAAAGTCAGAAAAAATCACCCCTATTCAACATCCAAAATTAAAACACAAACTAAAGAACGTTTTCATCTTCTTCATCTAGAATTCATGAGAGCTCCATATTTCATTTAGAACGTTGAGAATGGAGGAAAATTAACATACGGAGGAAGCCGTAGTATAATTATTTTTCTCCTTACTTCGGCTCCTTACGTCACCAAAAGAAAAGTTAACACAAAAAACTTTTGCATGTTGGAAGAATTTATCTGAAAACTTTTGAATGTTGGGATATCTGAAATTCTGAATCAATTTCAAGGAATTCATGAGTTTTGAGCAAAATGGAAAGAAAAAGACTCGGTGGTTTTAGTTTCTTTATTTTATTATATTTCTTTTTTGCTTTAGCTTAGCTTACACTTTCACATCTTCCACTAAATCTCATTCATGGATGATTTCACTTTTGATATGTATCGATCTTCATCCGAGTGCTATCTTTTTATTCAGAAAGATAGGTAGGAGACGGGGATCAACTCTCCTTCCCGTCAGATCTCTCCTGCGATTTTTGGGCATGACGTGGCTGCTGGAGTACCAACTGTCTGGGTTGGGTGCTTATAAATCTCCTTTTTTTTTATTGTTAAGTTTTTTTTTTTTATTTTATAGGTCAAAATGTATCATTAAAAAAATCACAGTACACCCCAAATAATCTCATAAACACAGCACATAGCAAGACATTGCAGAAAGCCCAGCCCAATAATGAACTAATCCTAAATTACAGAAACCCCAGCCCAAAGCCTAAGTTGTTTACTCTCTCCTTAATTACAAATATTAATGTTTTCTATTGTTAATCATGGTTAGCTTAAAATACAGATGTCAAGATTTTAATGGAGGTGGTGAGTAAGAGTGCTCCCTTTTTATTTTAGTTATAAGCTTTTTCAAATTATTATTATTATTTTTTTCATGACTTGTCACAAGTTAATTACTCGTAGCTTCCATGATCATATCAATATTTAAGATCTATTTTAACATGATAACTAATAGAGTTAAAATTGTTACATTTTAAAAAGTACAAAATAGTAAAATGCAAGATTTAAAAATATAGATATAATCGTATAATTATATAAATCACATGATAATAAAATATAACTTGTCAAAAAATAAAACATATAAAGAAAACTGTTTAATGGGTTTGTTTATGGCAGGCTGAAAGGGATGGGCATAATTACTTACGGACATGGTGGTTATTGTTGAAATAGATAGAAATTAGATAAGTAAAAATTTACCCATCATCTAATGGGTAAGGTGAGGGTTTACCCATGGGTATTGAATACCTATTAAATTCAAAATATATTCTTTATCCCTCCTTCAAATTATCTATGATTTTTTAACACTCATTCTTCCCTTTACTAATTTTTTCTTTCTTTCTATTATTATTATTATTATTATTTGTTAGGTATTATTATTTAAATTTTCTTTATTTAATTAACATCAAAATTTCTTTTTTATTATTAAAAAAATTAAACACAAAAATGTTACGAATTTATATTAATATCAAAATTTTATTAAGAACTTAAATCATTCATTTAAATGATTTAATAAAAATCTAACGTAAACTATAGAAATTTTGAAGGATTTCACAACCATGAAATCATTTAAAAGGGAATTTTGTAAATTCTTAAAAATTGTTTATAATGAAATTTCTAAGGAGCTTTGTTTTCAAGTTTTGAATTCCATTTCAACACCTTCTACTCATTCTTCATTTAATTGTAAAGTTTTCGAAGTCAAATTCTCAAACAACTCCTTCAATAGACTTGGTCAATTCGACAAAATTTTGATAATTGAGGATAGAAAGATAAGTTGGTCATTTACTGATTCTCACTAGCGATTGAAAATAAAATAATATATAAATACCACCGTTATTTTCATTCGAAATATATCTCAATTAATATCAAGTTCATTTTCAATTTATGTGATCATGTTTGATTCCAGATTAGTTAAAAAAATATTTACTTGTTTTTATTACTAATTTTTATTTTTAATGTAATTAGATTCAATTTCATATTCGACTTCTTTTCAATGTATTCTACCGAATCCTAAATTAAAGTTAAAAAAAAAATTGAAGTCTAATTTTCGAATTAACTTATTTCACTAGCTTAGTAAACTTTCAGGAACTCGCTAATTTAGTAATTTTAGGAATTCAGTTGCTAAAATTAAAAGGTAATTTGGTAATTTAATAATTTCAATTTTGAAATTAAATAATAAAAAAATCAAAAGAAATAAAAAATTGGTGCAAAAAAATTAGAAGTTAAAAATAAAATGAAAATGAAGAATATAATTGAAAGGGAAAATAAAAGGTAAATTATCATGGCTACCCATTATCCATTTGGTAAGGTTTGGATAAACCCTCAAAAATTAAGAATGGGTATAGATGGCGATGGGTATCCCATTTGTACCCATATAAAGTAAGGATTTATCCATACTCTCAAAAAACCCATTTGGTCATCCCTAGAGGTTGAGCTTTCTCCAATCCAGCCTAGTACAAATATTAATTTGTAGTATTTTTATGAATATATTCGTATTTTAGAGTCTCAGTATAAAAATAGGAAAATATGAAAAAATATTCACGATATTTCTATTGATATCGATATTTTTGGAACCTCTACCTAGAAATAGAGAAAAATACATTTTTTTCCCCTAATTTCCATAATGGACCAGTAATTTGTCTAAATATTTACCCAAATTTCATTCAATTTTTTTTTTTAAGCTTGAATGAGCATTATATCAAATTAACTGTCAATATTTTCATTAAAAATGATATTTTTCATCCTTCAGACTACTGCCACCATTTTGGGCTATAGGGGGCTTTCCTTTTTACCATCGGACGAGACAACAGACGGATAGCGCATTCCATCAGCCTTGCTACGTGTCCACAAAGAGGGACCCACACCACAAAATGGGAGCGAATTTAAAATTTTACCGTTGCGATGGCCCCTCTGAAAGAAAAATCAAAATAATAAAAAAAAAAAAATTAAAACTAGCCGTTGCATTTGCACTATTTTTCCTTGATTTCCTTAAGCCCTAAATCTATTTCTTCAGCCTCCTCATCGCACATAACTCAAAAATCGCCTTTCGTTTGGGAAAGTTCACATTTTTGCTCTTGCTTGAATTGTTTAGAAATAGTTACTGGGTTTTGGACGCGCCTAGAAATGGCTCCAAGAACAGCGACCAAGGACATCATCACTCTGCGTGGCTCTGCGGCTATTGTCAGCGAGTTCTTCGGTAATTTTATCTTCTATTAGACGCAATTACCATTCTAATCTGGTAAGTTCGACTACCAAGAAAAATTTGGCTGATCTCTGTATTTTTTGTTTTCTTTGCAATCTCTGTCAGGATATTCAGCAAACAGGTAAAACGCATGCGACCTTTATCGTTCTTCGTGATATCTTTTGGGTTTGGCCCCTTTTGGCGATTTTATTTCTTGGATCTTGAAATTAATTGAGGTTTGAAACTGGGTGTTATTTTAGCATTCTGTACAATCGTGGAGTGTATCCTGAAGAAAGCTTTGTGAAGGTGAAGAAATATGGTCTGCCCATGTTGCTTACTCAAGATGACGGTCTCAAATCCTTCATTGCCAACCTAACTGCTCAGATTTGTGGTGAGTACTACTTGTTTATGGTTTGTTCATTTTGGGTGCTTTCAGTTTGGGGGCTAATTAGGGTTTGATAGTACCTGAATAGGGAAACAGTTTATTCTTCTGCACCAAGTAAAGAATTACCCAAGGGTCTAATTAGGGTTGATTGAGATGTACTGCTCTTAGGGGACTGACATTTTTTTTTTAAATCCTGAAACTCTTGTAAAGAATGGCTGGAATCTGGAAAATTACAGAGGGTTGTTCTGGTCATAATGAGCAAGGCCAATAATGAAGTTCTTGAGAGGTGGAACTTCAGCATTGAGACTGACAGCGAGGTCGTGGAGAAGGGGTAATTGATTTCGATTTGTATTTTTCTTAAGTGTGTTTACGCAATTTTTATTTTGAAGGCCCTTTCTAAATCATGTTTCATTGTTTTGTTTGACTTGATTCAAGTGTGTCGAGGGAAAAGAGTGACAAGGAAATAATGAGGGAGATTCAAGCAATCATGAGGCAAATTGCTTCAAGCATTACCTACTTGCCATGCCTTGATGAAGCCTGTAAGAGCCACCAAAATTGAAATTTTTTTATCTTTTTGGCCATGGTGTTTGTCATGTTCACATGTGTGTGTTCTGTTGTTTTCCTTAGGTGTGTTTGATGTTTTGGCATACACGGATAAGGATGTGGCCGTCCCATTTACTTGGATCGAAAGTGATCCCAAACTGATTGCAAATCCACAGATGGTGAAACTGCATTCTTTTGACACCAAGGCAAGTTCCAAAAATTGACTTCTGGTGTATTCAATTTAGATTTTAATAGATTTTAATGGGTTTCAAATCTGACATATTTTAACATATTTTAAAAGCTTTTTATTCATTTACAAGTCAAGTAACCCACAAAGCAAAAAAATATGGAAAATGGTTCGGCTTTCTGGGTGCTAATTTGTTTGCTGGACTATGCAGATTCACAAGGTTGACACACTTGTATCGTACAAGAACGATGAATGGGATGAGCAGTGAAGATGGAATGGATATGATATCCATGTTTGCCTTCCTATGCCTTGCCTTTGGTTCTTCTGTGAATCTTTTATTCACCTTTTGTTAAATCAGTTGGAGGGAGGATGAGGATTTGTGTAGGATGTTATTCACCTTTTATTCACCTTTATGCGTAGGATGTTTTCTTGTCTAGGTGTTTTTCTTCATGGGATGTTATTCACCTTGAGTTGTGTTCATTTCAAACAAGACAAGTAATGTAGTAAACTCATGTTATGAAAAGATCCTCTAGCTTCTATTTTCTTCAAATTTTGCCGTCACATAGAAGTATAGACAACGAGCTCGTCACGGCACAAGCTGCAAAAAATAAAGTCATTTTCTTCGATACAAGCAAGTAAAAGTAGAAAGAAAGTGCTTGTAAAATCAACTGGCGAGTATAGTAATTGCTTTCTGTTATTAAGACTGATCAAATTGTGCTTAAATATTATCAATCTTTTTAAAAAAAAACAAAAGGATTATATAACACCTGTAAAACAGGCCCCAACAGGAACACGAAGACAAAATTCAACAGTGGACACAGAGCTTGAGCAAGCCCCGCACCAAAGAAGAACACATAAGGTCACAAAGGACCCCACAGCTAACCTACCTAAAGGCTAATGTTTCGTCTCAGTGTTTCCAACACATTAATATTGGTAACCCTAATAATCAAAGTATTTAAACGGGATCTAATCATATTACAAATAGAAAGAAAGACAATATCTAATCACATCTAATGTTCGTTACGTTCTAACCAGATCTCATAGACTGAAGCAGCAAGAGTAAGTTTGCAAGCAATACATCTGAAAGACTTACCACCCTGACTGAAGCAGCAAGAGTAAGTTTGCAAGCAATACATCTGAAAGACTTACCACCCCACCAGCCAGCAAGCAGGGGATAAGAGAATGTCATAAGGGAGCTGCTACGAAATCCCACATCGAAGCAAAACATGCACCCACATATAAAAAAATAACTGACACTCAAAGTAAAGATGAGAATGAGAGCAGCAATATTGCAAAGAAAACCCAAGCCATTACCATGGGCATTAAAGTTCTTTAATCTATCAAACGTAGTCAACCGAGCACAGGCCATTACCATTGATTTTTTAATGCACCGAATTGGAGGGAGTTCAATGAAATTTGATACAAGTTTGAATGATATCAAAATTCTCTTCACACTCATGTCACATCGAGTTACTTCAAAAGAAAAAAACTGCAAAATCCGATCTAATTTATCTTGAGTTATCCAATATAATATATTTTGATAATAATTTTTTATTTGTTTTTTTGCTACCTACCCTATGGATAGGATGTGCCTTTTTGGAACTAAGTTATTAGCTATCCACCAATCATTTTAATGTCCTGTTCAATTAAAAGCACACAGTAGATAATTATAAATATAAAACGCTACTGAACTCGCACTTTCATACTCCATTAATAAATATGGATAATTAGTAAAATAAAAATTAATTGATTTTTTAATTTTAGCATGCAAAAAGAGTAATTTTCCAAACACTAGAATAAAGGCCAAAAAATTATTTGGTGAGCTAAATTAAACCTTATTTACACAAATTTAAATTTAAATTCTTACTATATTAGAAATATAAAACGTTTAAAATTATGTCAAAGTTAGGAACAAGTAAACCCAACTCGATAAGAACCCGAAAAAATATACAGCCCTAGCTGAACAGTTGGGTTCAGGTAAATAAGTGTAAATATAATTCACCAAATGATAAGATGAGATGGGGTGACCGTTTGAACTTTGATCTGTCCAAAAATGAAACTAACAGAAAAGGAAATGCTTAAGCTGTACAAAAATAACTGCAAAAAAAAAAAAAAAACTTAAAACTTCTTTATAACTTCCAAGTACATATTTACAAACATCAAAGTCCAGGCCAATATGTGCAACTACTTTATCCTGGTTTCTACTATAATACAAAATGCAACTCCTTTATCCAGGTTTCTACCATGATACAATGCAGCATTAAACATTAGTCAGATGACCCAACAATAAGAATTGATAATATCAGCATTTGCAATAATAAGGGAACTAATAAAGGGTAAAGACAGATGGTTCCCTCAACTCACACCACGATACATTCCACCGGGTCGAAGATCATCCATATTATCAATATTCCGGTACCCATCAAGCTCCCTCAGACAGGACCACCCATGGCGGTTCAGAAATTCGCGATAGTCCTCTTCAGTGTAGAATATCTTCTCCTCTGTATGCACCGCTATGTGGTCTGACCCATCATAGAGACACACTTTGATGGCCACCCCTGCAATTGGGAATCGCGTCAAGTTTTACAAATGAAAGGGGAAGCATAACATCATTAATTTTTATGAAAATTCTGTTAGGTGATACTATGATCTCTGTGAATAACAGTTGCTACTTCTAGACCACTTTTCATTTCTACGGAAAATTTATAAGTATTTTTGTTGATATGAAACCTGTAATGCTGTACCTTCATCAAGGTGAAGGGTGTAACTCCCCAGAGGCATGTCCCTGTCAAGACTTCGGACTATCTGGTCTTCATCCTCCAACCAGAAGGCACGCTTTGTTCTCAATCTGAAAGCAGACTTGATTGCCTCCTTAATCGCATCTGCAGTGCCATCGATACCAATCCTTCTAGTATAATCACCCCAATTGACTAATATGACTCTACCACAATATGATTGCCCCTCCCCGCCTGCCAAAAAAGGGAAAATAATTTGTCATTGACGATAAGTTACTAATATTTGGGTAAGAAAATGAATAAATGAGTGCTACTCACTTGTAGAAAACAGTTGGGCATACATGTAACATGCCTATTAAGCATATTTCACAACTGTTCTCCAATTTAAATGACTTACCATTTCCAGGGGTTTCTCTCCAATTCCAAGGTGCAACTCCACTGGCTCCAACCGCATCAGCTGCAGTAATGGCAAGAGGATGACCATCATGATCCAAACGTCTTTCAAGATTGAGTGTTGCCCTACCAGTTACTGCACACCAAGGAGCTTAAAAAGAGAAATTCTACATCTCTTGAAAAAAATGACCTAGAAAAGCATAATTTAGCCTATGTTTGGATGAGGAACTTCAAAGTACCAAGGGATTTAGGCTGAATTAGTTAAAAATGAGTAAATTAACATTAGATGGATGGATTCAAATGACTAGATGGAGTGCATTTAGAGGGATTTGTAAATAACTACTTGATAGTTGTTACTTTGGAAATCCCTTGTTTAGTGGTTTTGTTATTCTCATGTGGTGCATGTGCTCCCTTTGCTAGTTACTCAACTAGTTACTTACAAATCCCTCCATTTCATTGTTTATATTGCATGCCTTCGACTCTTAGTGGTATACCCCAAATCCCTTGGTACTTTGGAGTTCCTCTTCCAAACATAGCCTAATAGAAGCATAATGTGGGAGAAGGAACGCAGAAAAGAGTTCTTATACTAATTTGCCTTACTGCACATGAACTCAACATTTCCGGCCGAAAGGAAAAGGAAAAGGGAGAACAGAACTCAGCATCGACAATAAAAAGGCAGGAGGGGTGGAAGCTAGTAATTAATCATGAATTCCATCTATTATGCTTAAAATCCAAGGTGAGCCTTGAGATCAGCTATTTGGAGAGCATGACCTGAGGCAGGCCAATTATTCTCCCAAAGATGATAAGTAATCACATTTTCCAACAGTGGCCGTGCTATTAAGCAAGCTACTAAATTAATTAGGTGATGAAAAAGCATAAACATCATCCGGAATGATCAAAGTCAGATTATATTATAACATACCTTCAACGGGTGCAAAAGAAATGCTTGCATCTTCAATCCCTGCATGAACAGAAAATCAGTCAAATGATTTCTTTAATGTTAACATTACAATATAGAGAAGAACGGGATAGGCAAATAGACATCATCTATGTTGCAAGCTTTTCAACTGTAGGAACTACTGTAACATATAACCCCCAACTGCAGGTCAAACTAGGAGTTACGATAGCAGAATTTCCAAAAGAAAAAGATTGGAGAACAATAGCTGAATTTCCAAGACTTCTTAGTGAACAGCATGAACGTAAGCCTACCTCAACCCTGTATTCCAGATATCAAACTAAGAGGTGAGCTACATACTCAAAAGTAACTCAATAGGCAGTATGTTCCCGATAAAATCAGATTACTTATCAATATTTTCATATCTGAAATTGATCTATAACCATTACTCCTAGATGTTCCTGCTGATTTATCATAACCCTTATAGCAGAAAGCATTCAAATCAGTAGTTTGAAGAGGATGGCTTTAATAGGTAAAAAAAATAAAAAATTTCCTCAGTCCTCAACAATTAATTATAGCAACCCATTTTATACTCAAAAATCCTAAAAATACCAACTTCCAGACACGGAATCATTTCTAAATTCACAATACCAAATGAAACCTTCTAAACTTAGCTTTTAATACGTTAAGTAATACCAAATATTTTGACAGAAACAGGAAGCACTATAAATGGAAGTAACGAAGACAAACATGCACAAAAAAGGGTAGGCAACCATAATAAACCCTCTAATAACATAAGCAAACGAAACCCATAATGCAAAGCGTAACTTCAAAATATTGTATTGTCAGCTAAGTTCCAATTATACACACATTTGCCAGAAATCTAAAAATCTATAGAAAATCCAAATATCCAATACCTTTATCCGAGAACTGAACAAAAGAATCAACCTTTGGGGGTACAGGACTTTTGTACTGCGGATTCTTGCTTCGTTCCTTCAAAATCTCCTCAATCTCCTTGTAGTATGACATCTTAGCTGACCCACTTCCCCTATCATGGTGCTTAGCTTTTTTGAACTCTTTGAGCAAGTTTCTCCACTTGTCGGTGCACATAGTCGGAGACCGATCGAACCCTTTCTCCCTCATCTTCGCCGAAATCTGCTCCCACAAGTGCTTATTCGACTTGGAGGTGTTAAAGAAGCCATCCATTTCACGGCGCAGAGCTATCAAACTCCGAGTCTCATCTTGCACCCAAGTCTCGGCTCGCTTTTTGGGGGCCTTAACTTCATGGTCCTCGCCGCTGCTGTCCCCCAACAGCATCTGCTGTTGGTGCTGCTGTGGGTGATGATGGCAGGGTTGATGAACTTGAGTCCGCGATTGAGAGAGTTCGTCATTGGACACCACCTCAATCATCATGTCTCGGCTGCCGTCATCTTTGTAAGAATCGATTGCGCGAGGCTTTTCCGGCAAGTACATGGCGGCTGGTGACCTGGTTGTTCAAATAAAAAAACAGGGTTTGCGAGGGTGAGACTGAAAAAGACTGAATTTGATTTAGAGATGGATTGTTTCGCAGAACAAAGCGAGGGGCTTCATCATCATCAGCAGCAGCACCGGCACTAATCCCATTATCAGAAAAAGGGAAGAGGGCTTCTCGTGCTTAGTTCAGAAAAACAAAAAACAAAAAAAAGAGAATGAAATTTGCTTCACTTTTTTTCAGACGCAAAGTTTGGGTGTTTTGCTGTCCTACTCCGACAGAGAGAGAGCTACAGGAAGAGAGAGCGTCAAGTAAAAGCTTTCTTAGTGATTAGCGAAGAGAGAAGAAAGAGTTCAGCTGAAGACGCCTCTGGACTCATTTTCTCTCTCTTTCTTTCCACTGTGGTTAATGAGCTAATTATACTCAAGTGTCAAAATAAAAAAACGCTGCGTCTGGTATCTTCTTTTGAGGACCGAAACGACGACGTTTGAACTCGGACACGGCCAATTCCAATACAAAATTGCGTCTAGAAATGGAAACGTTTTATCTTTTGCTACCCCGCTTTCTCTTTCACATTTAGCTGCTCGCAAAACCCTAGTAATGGTTGCCAGAAATTTGTGAAGATGAAGCTCATTCAAGCCTCTTCCTCTCAGTCTAGAGCTTCTCTGTACTATCTTCATGGCAGCGGACGCTCTCATACTCTCAAACGAGCCTTTGCTTCTCTGAAAGTCGGAGTCTTTAATACAAGCGGTCGGTCAGGTATAAAATCGAACACCTTATGCTCATCTTTTTCCCCTCGTGTTGAAAAACTATCATTCGGGGTTTTGTCACTGAAATCGAATTGGGTAACTTCAGTTGAGGCAGGAAGTTATGAGTTTGGACTTTTTTTTTTTTTTTCTCATTGGCATTGCTTGTGCTTAATTAAGCTGAACCTTCTGATTATGTTGTTTTTGAGTGTTTTTCATCCATGTGTCCGGTATTCCATAATGCAATGAGTAGGAAAAGGATTGAATATTCAGTTTCTTTCTTTGGGAGAAGGATCAATACTTATCCTGAAAGCGGGAGGGAAGGGAAGCATAGAATAATTTCTACTTTTGAGTTATTTTATTTTATTTTTTATTAAAGGATTATTTAGTTCCTGTTTGTGTAAAGTTATATGTGTTCAAAGCTATCTTTCGTTGTTTCTGATTAATTTTGTGTGTTAATTATAGTGTTTTCATAACAAAGATAGACAATATATCAAATTTGAACTCTGAAGTTTTTTCAACTAAACTTTCAAGCAGTGTGTGGATTTTGCAGGACCAACATTCGAAAAAAAGTCGGTATGGGTGGCATTTCCATGTCAGCAACGAGCTATGCCGACTGCACCCGATTCTGCAGCTTTCAACCTAAACCAGTGGAATTGCTGTCTTCAAGAAAATTATGTCGGAATGAGATTTTGAGACCTTTTTCCACCTGCGCCTCACCATTGATTTCTTCGATTGCTCCTTATGTTATCCATTACCCATCATCACTGGTGTTCGCCACCCAGCTTTCTCCATCCGACGCTCCCCAGCGATCAAAGGAGTGGTTTGCCCTACGCAGGGACAAGCTGACCACAAGCACCTTCAGCACTGCCTTGGGGTTTTGGAAAGGAACCCGCCGGCCAGAGCTTTGGCATGAGAAGGTATATGAATCAGAGAAACAAATTTTAGAAGCTGCGAAAAGAGCAATGGAATGGGGAGTTCTCAATGAAGAAGTGGCCATTGGCAAGTACAAAAACATCACAGGTCGTGAAGTGGGTTCATATGGGTTTGCAATGCACACAGAGGAGCGACTTGATTGGGTTGGTGCATCTCCTGATGGTCTTCTTGACGGTCTTATTGATTGCTATCAAGGCGGTGGTATACTGGAAGTCAAATGTCCATATAACAAGGGCAAGCCGGAGAAGGCTCTGCCCTGGTCAACCATGCCTTTCTATTACATGCCTCAAGTGCAGGGCCAAATGGAGATAATGAACAGAGATTGGGTAGACCTGTATTGCTGGACGCCAAATGGAAGCACAATTTTTCGTGTGTGCAGAGACCGGAGTTACTGGAACTTGATGCATGGAATTCTGAGGGAATTTTGGTGGGAAAATGTGATTCCTGCTAGAGAAGCTATGTTGCTTGGGAAGGAAGATGAGGCCAAACAATACATTCCAACTTCAACACACAAACAAACAGGGCTTGCAATTGTTAAGAGCTTGAAGTTAGCCAGTGAGGCTAAGCTCTTATGCCGTGAGATCGCCGGTCACCTTGAATTTTTCTAGTAGGGTTTAACTGTAATTCATCGGCTCCGAATGTACTTACCAATTGTATTAGACCTCATGGTGTATTTATACGATTCGACTACCTTTTTTGGTTCAATTTATGTGCTTCTAATCTGCTTGCCCTTATCATTGACTTGGTCTGCAAAGACTTGGTTAAGAAGGCATCGATTCCAAAATAACCAACTTCAAGCCATATTTAAAGGGCGTGACCAAATTAGGATTTTCTGAGATAGATGAAGACACATCAAAGTTATATAATTAGAAAAAGACCGTTAGATGAATTTCTAAACTTGTTCATAAGAAATAACGAACTTTGTGCATGCGAAAGGTCTAAAGCAAGAAAATCAAGAAGTGAAAGAGAAGAAAGGGAGGGGACAATGGATTCTGGTCTGTCCTGGGCTGATCAATGGGACACCAATCCCGACCCACCACCACCAGGTGCATCGGAGAATGACAAGAAGAAGGACAAGGATGGGTCGAAGAGCAGTTTTGGGAAGGCGATTTTGAGCTTCAAATGGGTGGAAAAACTCCGTAAGAAATCTCAGAAAGAATAATGAGTTGAAGCTGAACAATGTAGCCTCCTTCCAGCTCCTTGCAGCAAATGACATATATATATGTCTCTTAACAAGTTTAATCCCATTTCTCCTTCATTTTCTGTTCAACGTCTATAGTTTGTCACCTGATCTACCGTGGTTTAAACTTTAAAATAATACAGTTGACAATTTGGTAACTATTTTTTTACCTTTTATTTCACCTCCTTCGTTTTGTTTACCTTTGCCAACAAAACCAAAATGAGGTAGAAAACGCGATGACCTGATCTGGTAGAAGAGTAATTGGCATGCACAAGACATGGGAGCACATCACCTAATCATTGTCTTTGATATGTTGGAATTTGGCCAATGCATCTCTTTTGCATGACGAGAAATAAATATTATAAGATGTATTACCGATTCCACTCAATGATCTCTCGTTTTACTCGCAACCCAGGCATTGGAAACGTGAAGTACGGTCTTGGATTACCGAAAATCTGCATGCCACAAATTCCTTGCATTCAGCTCCAAGAATATATACATTTTTGCTTTCAAGAACCTTAGAGAAAGAGTTGGAAGTATATATACATTTTTGCTTTCAAGAACCTTAAAGAAAAGAGTAGGAATTTATTAACTTTGCTTCACAGCCAGATGAAGAGCAAGGCTTTTATTTATGTGGAAGTAATTGAAAGAAAACTTCTGTGAAAAACATAATGGCAAAGGAAAAGTTTCCATTACAATTTCAGATGCTATTTTCCCCCACAATACTTAAAATCATCACCTGAATTCAGAACATTCCATTTTAAGCACCATCTCTTGTACGAATTCTAAGCAGAGGTCGAAATGAAAAACATACAGGCATAAATAGCCATATGAAATGAGAGAATACATTCATGTCAAATTATTTACCAATCAATGGCTTTGCCCACTGGACAGAAGACCTTACATAAATTCATTGTGAAGTGTTACAACATAAGACCATACCACAATAAACATAGATGCTTTGTGCTCGATGCACACACAAAAGGCAATTCGAATGACACCAGAAGCGGCATTGGCAGTTCTTTGCTCAAAGATCCAGCATACATATGAACTCCACCAACTCAACTGAGACCAGCCAAAATCCTCCACGCGAAAGCACAGCATTGCCTTCCGTAGTAGGAAACGTATTCATCGCTACATCCATGACTAAGCAAGAATGAAGCAGAAGAATGACATTAAACATGACACTAGAGAAAAATTAGAGCATTTATAAAGTCAGGTAGAAGAGGTGCATCCTAAGCAATGGGTCACAGATGACGAGTGCCACTACAACAGCAACCTTCGCCAATCTTAATAACACAAACTGCTGCACAGTTGCACATATCACTGTGAGAACCAACATACATCCCACCTCATACAACTGATGACGCTTCCATTGGCCAGCAGCAAAGAGTTGATGGAGCATGATGTCCAATGTACAACCAATAAGCCACCTTTCCACTTTACTCTTCGCAAAACTTCCCAAACCTGATATCCATAGGAAAATCAGGATACTCACCTCATAACTCTTATTTGTGCCGTGCCAGACCCAACTAATGGAGTCTTCACAAACAAGTATTCCATGGTCCAGACGGTGGATGCAGAACTCTCTTCATAATAATCCTCATCCCTAAACCTTCCATCTGTCTTTTTCTTTTTTCTTTTTTTTACAATTTTTTTTCTACACATCACAACGCACTAGCAGAGGCCTTAGAGTCAGATGAGATACAACCACCATAGTTCATCCAACCAGACCAATAGACTAAACACAACAATGACAGCTGACAAAGTGGTTTGAGAGTAGATACCTTAGTAACCACCACTTGCAATTTTCTCATCCATAACAAGAGATCTACGCAACCAGCGGTCACTAGCCATGTCGACCAAAGCTATAACTCTGTTCATGGAGCAGAGCATACATGGATGGACCATACTTCCTATATTGCATTTCTTGAGATCTAAGCAGATGCTTCCAACAGTCTGAACAAAGCAGCTCCAGACAAAATGTTTCCTCATATTCACTATCATTAATGCACCGACCACACTGGGCACACCTCCCGATGCAAAGTGTGCAGGCCCTGCATTCCTGAGTTGAATGTTCTTTGCCTTGACAAGCCTCAGCAGGGCAATCATAGACAAGCCTCAAGTTCTGGCATCTCGGGCACATTTCAATATCAATATCGCTATCATCATCGCAAGGCAGATAAAAATTCCCTCTGTGATAGAAATGCGGCTTTCGGGGATTCTGGTGCATCTGGCTATCAGTCCCCAGCAAGGATTTCAAATCTTCAAAATGCTTCTGCGTCACACCATACAGTCCACCTATTCGTAAATGTTTCACACCTTGCGCACCATTAGACTTGAAATCCCTTAAGCTATTTACAATGCCCTCAATACTGAGTCTAGTGCATCCAGGTACACTCAACTGCATAAATTACAAAAATGTTTAGGAATGTTATTGACCGAACGAGCAAATTACCAATAAAAATAAGTAGAACAAAAGGAAATAAAGCAGAATACGGTACTCGATTCTCACAAAGAAAGATAGCGAATTGGGCTGAAAAAGGAGGTTCCAGATTTAGGCAAAAGAAAACCTAAGCTACTAATAAATTTCAGAGCACGGGAAGCAAGAACTGTAATTAAAACATTACAATATCAAGCTAATTACTCCGTTTCTTCCATTTATATCTGCTAAGCCAAACTAAAAGTACCACCAAGATCCTAGTTATCCTAGTTTAGTACATTTCCCGAGTATACCTTTCTAGTTCTTACAGGAAAGAAAAATAACAAAATTAGAAGCAACAATAGTTAAGGTAACAAGGATTGAAATTCAGAAGCAGGCCATAAATCAACAGGCAAAATAAAGTCGTACTAACCTTGGTTAGCCTAGGATTACTTTCAAGCACACGCTTCAGACCATCATCAGTGATCCTTGGGCACTCCATCAGGCTCAAGCACTGCAGATTACCGTCAGCCCTATCAGTTAATTGCAAAAGAACATCATCAGTAATCTTCTCGTTCAGCGGCTGATCTATGTGAATACTTCTCCACAAAAGGGGGTCTCCGCGAACTGTGGAATGGAGAGAGGTGCAAACACTTTCTACAACAAGGAGATCCTGGACACCCAGATAACCAAGGGCAAACATAAAAGCCCCGTGAGGAGCTCCTCCATCTCCGTCAGCGCAAGTCCCAATGCCAACCTGAAGCTCTAGATTTTTCTGATTGGAAAACTCAGAGCTCTTGTTGTCAAAATCCATAATGTCAGCCTCTGCACAAGCTGATTTGAAACCACCGTGGCAGGACACATTACGAACTCCCTTCTCCTTTGAGCACCCATCATATCCGCTCCCTACACTAGATTTGTGATCCACAACATTCCCAGGGAATGCCTGGAACCTCATAGCGTTATTCCAAATAAAATTCAATTCCGCAAAAATTTCATAATTACCATTACTTGCCCCCACCTCATCCATTCTGTAGGGACCATAGTCCACTTCCAAATCCTCAAGCCAGCCTGTGATAGCCGTAAAAGTGGTACTTATATCCATGCCAAAAGGGTCGGAAGGCAAAAGATCAAGAATGTCACTCGAATCTGGCTCCTGTGAGCCGCCCATATCACATATATCTCTTCCATAATCAAAGCAACCTTCCACTTCCCGGTTCGAATGCCACGGCCTACCAAAACCATCTCCGTTCTTTTCTGGCATACCCTCCACGAGGTACCCACTGGCAATCCTCATTGATGAAACCAGATTTTCCTCGGGCAGACGTCTCGGGAAGACGGGTCGACGGGAAAAATTCAAGGCCATCGAATATACACCCTAATACAATCACGATACACAAACCCTAGTTTCTAACCTCTCTCTCTCTCTCTCTCTCTCTCTCTCTCTCTCTCTCTCTCTCTCTCTCTCTCTATCTTTTAAGCAAATATGTGCGGGAAAAAAGAAAAGAAAATATGAAAGAAGGGAAGATCTAACAAGAGAACCCTCAATTTCTGACGGCAAACTAAAACGACGCCCAAAAACTTCACAGAGCTTCTTGCAAGGAACCTAAAAGCAGCTAGAATTAGAATTTAAAAAACGATGCCTAATCAATATATCTACAGGATACGAATCAAAGAATTTTTTTATTTTAATATATTTTTATTCGACTAACTAGGGCTTACACGAAAAACAGATATTGAATATGGAATGGATCAAAGGAGCAATATTTGATATTTGATAGAATGGAAGAAGAAATTAATTCCAGGAGGGGTAAAAAAATCAAATCAAGCTGGAACAGGAAAATTACCACAACCCTACGAACGCAATCGACAAAGCGAAGCCTCTTGGTACCGAACACTCGCAGAAGAAAAAGACAGAAAAAAAAAATTGTTCGAGTGGTCGGGAAACTCGGGTTTATAAATTGGTGCTTTTTCTTGTGGTGGGAATCGATCCGAATTGAGGAGGAGCGCTTGTCGATCGAGTTAACAGAGGGAGGAGATGAGGAAGAGGAGGAGGAGACGAAGACCGAGGACGAGAAACGCCGAGAAAATTGAATAAAAGTAAAGAAATAATAAAAGCCGGCGAAAAATATTGAGAAAAGAGAGATAAAGTGAAGGGTAAGGATGAATTTGTCCAATTTAGGGGGGGGGGGAGGACACGTGTCGGTTGTTAGAAAGGATTACCTCTTCTTCGCAGTGATGTGGCGGGAGAAGGAATCCTTGTGTTCGCTCCGCTTCTTAGGTCCTTCCCCGCCCTTATCTCCCCCTCTTCATTTATAAGTCTCTCACGAAGTATTTCATTTCAATTTTAAAAATTAATCACTCCCTTTTTAATTATAGAGGTCTTTTTGTTCGCTACAAATTATAGAGGTCTTTTAATTATTTCTTTTTTCTCTCTACAGCATAAATTAATTAGTTCATATGTTCTCTTCATACAGTGAGTTTGAACTCCCTTCTATTCTGAATATAAATATCCTCCATTTAATCAGATACGGGTTGCCCTTCGGGCTGAGATTGTGTTTCAGTCCACTCGAAATTAATGACTTAATATAAAATTTTGTGTATTATTAATTTATATAACTTACTTATTAATTTATTTTACACTTAAAACAAAGATAGTGATGTTTTTGAAAATTATATGACGTCTTATTCACATAAAAGAGATTTTCATAATAATTTTAGATGTTATTGTATTTTATTTATATAATTATCTGTTTTTTAAACATAAAATATATATTTTTTTAATCAATGAAATTCACTTAATATCATCATTGACATTTGATAGAAAAAGTTATCCTAATTAAAATTTAGCTCATCTCATTTTTAATTTATGAGTGTGTCTGCATTTGATTAACTGATATAGTGAAAGTAGTAGCCATTTAGGATTATAGATGCAGTTAGGATTTTTATTGTTTTGGGCTTTTATGTCTTGGTTTGTAACTGCACAATTTTAATAATATGAGTTGTTTTAATTGTTTATGAAATTTATGTACCCGTTAATATTGTTGTATTTATTTTCATAGATTCATAGTAATATAGTATGGTATGATTGTACTTTTGCTTCTTTATTATATTATAGTAAAAATATCATTTTATCAATAAATAAGTAACTCATTTTTTATATGTTGGATTTAACATAACTTAAGGGTAGTTTAGACTTAGGCTTTAGGGTATGTTAGAAAGTTTTATTTTCTCTAGGGCTACTAATTTTTTTTTTCATATTTTTTGTATCATACCACGATATTAATAGTGTCAAATACTTTGTGTAAGTATCGAACACGAAATTTAAGATCTTTCATATATAATTGGTAAAAATATTAATGACAACATTTTTTAAAGGAACATTTTTTTCAAAACTAAGTGTATATTCTCAAGTATTTCTTTAATAGTAATTTTCGTTACTTATTTCATTAAATGACGCAAGTAATTCCATTTTTCTTTCTAGAAAAAAAAAGAAAAAAAAATGTATAATGCGAATAACAGCCCATGTGAGTTTCAAAGTGATTAAAAATGTTTCAAATCTTTGACAAAATAACTCCTAAAAATAATCCTTAATTAATTTCACATGGACCAAAGCGGTTGTGGTTAAACAAATACTACTTTCTGTTGTGTAGGAATTGGATCCGGGTTTCTATTCGTGGCCGTGTGATGACGTTGATCAGGTGGACGGTGAATGAGACTCGTTTGCGGGTTTACAGTTTGGTTTGGTGGATGAGTGTGCGCTGGAGGGAAGATAGACGAGACTTGTTCGGGAGTGCGTTGGTAACAATGCCATAGGGTTCTTGCGTCGAAGCGGGTCTGGGTTGACCCGGCATCACTTTCACGCGTAGTGAGGTGTGATTGGGGCTCGCATGGTTGGCTTTGTCTCATCATGCGGATAATCCGAAACCGACCCCTTTCAGAAGGTTACCTTTAAAAAAAAAAAAAAATTGTAGCCATAGCCCGCTCTCTCAAGTTCTCTTTCATCTTCTTAATCACTAAACCCCTTTCAGAAGTTTTTCTTTTTGCTCCAAAGACCAAACCCTTTACAGAAGTTTTTTTTTTTTTTTTTGGCTCCAAAAACCAAACCCCTTTCAGAAGTCGTGGAGCACACGTAAACAAACGTGTGTGTAAGTCCAACCAAATATAACTACATTGAACGGTTGATAAAAAATTATAACTAGTCAGACTCGTATTGCAAGTTGTCATTGTTGAAAACACCTATCAGTATTGAAAATATTTTAACTCGAATGTGGTAGAAAACTTGAATATGATGTGATTATTCCAACAAAGATAAGGTCAAGTCATAAATAAAAACAAATGAAATATATAAACATTTCGTCTATTGTATGTTATTATCGTCAACAAAATGTATTGACTGGGACGGGGGCAGAGGTTTGGGCTGGAAGGGTTATAGCCCTTCACACTCAAGTTTGCTCCCTTGTATTTTTAGTTTTGACAACTTGAAAAAGATTTCACTGATATTATAAGTAATGAAAGGACTGATGAATGATTTTCATGCTATTAAGATTCAAAATATATAATTTAAAATTAGAAAGTGATAACTTATGCTTGAATTGTATATTTAATTATGATTTTTGTTGTAATTTATTTTTTTTCTTACTATCAAACTTTTATATATGTATATTGATGCATTTACATGTAAGACTCATTACGTCCTCTAATTAGGTGTATCTTTTTATGTTTATTAATAAAATTTACTCGTATTGTTAAGTTTTTTTTAAATTTAGTATGTAAATTTAGTCTATCCTAAATTTGGTTTCAGAAACCGTCAATATTGATACATTAATTATATATCTTCGATGAGATTATTGAAACAAAAACAAAGCAAATGAAGTAGATTGCCAGAATGATATTATTGTTTCCGTCAACACAATAAAACGTACCGACATCAAAATCGATAGATTTTTGCCCATGTTTTATTTCTTCTTAAGCATAAAATGGGTGACGCGCAAAGTCGAGGGCCAATAATTCTTGGAGTTGTCATCTCGACAAGCATCTCAAGGAAATCCAAACACACAATCATACAAAGCATCCGATTTTACGCCAAGAAACAAATCAATTCACGTTTTAAGCACCAAAAATGCGAGTGCCCTTTCTGGTGCTTTTACCCGGCACGTAACGCATGCTCGGTGCTGTTGGTGTCCTGTAAATTGTGGGGGAGAGAGTAAATGTGGTCATCTTTAACCCTTTTCTGCAATACCAAGTTCATGACGATTGTCGACAGCCTTGTAGAAACCTTAGATACGGCCATAATCGCAGCAAAATACAACAAATTGGAACAATCGGGGAGTGAAATATGAATATCACTGCTGAATTTCACAAGACATACTTAAAACACTAACAGTCAAGATCTAAAATTGTTCATTTTTTCCGTCTTGAATCAGAAGTAAGCAGCGAAAAAGCCAAATAATAACTGCAAAATCTCAGCTTAGTCTAAAATTCTGCAACGTTCTAAAAAATAAGCGAAAAATTGGATTCTTCAAGCTAGTTCCTAGACTTTTTTCTTGACTTGGACGAAGAAGGCTTCGATGGCTCAGCAACTGCATTCTGGGAGGCTCCTTTGGAAGCAGTAGCTTGGTTTACCTTTGAATTTGAAGCGTTGGATGTGGCTCCAGCTTCGTGTTTATCTCTAGACACGGAACCCTGGGAGCCTCTTACTTGAGCAGCTCTCTTATCCTTTCTCTTAGGCTTGTAGCTTGACCTTTCTCTCTTAGGGAGCCACCTTTCTGGATCTGGTTTTGGCCCTGGGTTCGCAGGGTCAAACCCTTTAGGATACTTTGGCTTTCTCTTTCTCTTCTTCTTCGCCTTCGCCTTACTCTTTGCTTCATCATATGTCTCCGCAACCTTAACTTGAGAAGCACCCTCATCGTGTTTGGCCCCAGAAGTCTTCTCCAGACTATCCACATTGACCCCCTTCAAACCTGGTAATGGTTTCAGCTTCTGCTCATAAGCTTCCGCCTTCATAACATCCACCCAAGCAGCTGTGGTTACGAGACCAACCAAAGCTTCCACACTTCCATGGCTTTTCACAAGCTCCTCATATAAACGGGAAGCGTCCTCTTCTCGGCCATGCTTGAGCTTGAAGCAAGCAGCCTCCTGCATTATAACAGTAAGCTTGTTGTCCTCAGTCATGGCATTTGACCACCAGTTGATTGCAGCATCAAGCACAGCAGCTGCACCATCGATGTCCCCAGCACGCTCCTTAAGTGACACAAGAGTAGCAACAGTGGAAGGCATGTGCTGGATATCAGGAATCTTAGCAAGGGACTCAGCTGCAATATGAGGGTGGCCAGCAGCAGCAGCGACCTGTGCTCTGGCTAAGAGAATCACCTTGGATTTGTCAGGAAACTTCTGGGAAAACTGTCCTAAAATTTCTTCAGCTTTCCCTGCCTTGTTTTCTCTTACAAAAACTGCAGCCTGAAGCAATACCGGCATCACACTATCAGGAAACATGTCTGGCAATGCAGCAACAAGTTCTCGAGCCTGAAAATTTTAAGCAATGAGTAGAGATCAGCACGCGGAAGTGAACACCCAATTATAACTGATTCGAAGAATAGTACTTAGAAAGACATAAAGAGGCAAACAGAAAACCTGATCCATTTTATTTGCATGGAGAAGTAGAAGCACCCGATTCACATATATTGATTCTTTTTGTTTCAGATACAGCTTGAAGTCTAGTCCAGAAGCAACGTGGAAATTTTGCTGGTCTTTTTCTTTTAGCCGGTCAAGTTTCCTTAGGCCATCATTAACATCTCTTGGACCTCTTAGAGAAATAAGGTTGTTGACTGCCACGGCAAGTGATAACTCATCTCCAATATCTTGTTTAATAAACTCTGTGTAAGCTTCAACAGCCTCTTGTTTGTGCCCAAGGACCTGTTGAAAGAAGCTAATTAGCATTCTGGCTATTGGAATTCCAACTTTTCCAACAAAAAAAGCACAGAAATGAGAAAATACTCTTTAATATTACCTGCTTAACATAAGCCAACTGGACAGCTATCGGCGCCAATTCTATATCTATTTCATCTTCAGGCACGTTATCAGAGAGCAGTGCTTCCTGGCCAATTCTAAGAAACCAAGTCAATTACCTCCATCAGTTCATTCTCATTTTCACAAAAGAGTTTCTTTTGCTAAGCACATGAGATTTAACAAATACAATTATAGCATGTATAGTAATAAACTTAATGGTGGTTTTAAGAACCCCACTAAGGGGAAAGTTGAAAGGAAGATAAAGCAACTAATGAGGAAGGAAATAACTAGCATTTAATCACGAATAAGACTATGAGGGGATTAAAGGGAGGGAAACCAAATCCACAAAGCAAACCTTAAGCAGTCACAAGGCTTAATTGAATTCAGTTCATAAATAAGAGAATGGTCCTTGAAGCATGGGCCAAATATTTCTTTAAACCATACATTTTATAAAATAAAAAAAATCAGTCCATTCAAAAGTTAGTGTCATGGCACAAATTAAAGAAAGATAAATAATAGTAATATGTACAATACAAAGTTCCTAAATCATCTCCTTATACTCAGCAGAACATGAATTGATTGGCGACATCAATTTCAATGAATAAAAGTATCTACCTTTTGGCTCGCAGCAGAAGCTGTTCAGCATCTGTGTACTTATTCAATTCAATCAAGGAACATGCAGTGTTGAACGCAAGCTCAAAACTGCTAGTTTCTTTAACCCCAAGTGCTGCTATCGTACTTTTAACTTCAGAAGCCCTCCCAGCTGCAACCAGACCAGCTACAGAATTGATCTCTACGGACTCAATCTTGGGCTTTGGAAGGTTCTTATATATATCAATACAAGCATCCAACTTTCCCATGCGAAATAAAATCTGGGATTCTAATAGCATGGTTGCAGAATTTTTCTCTTGCTTTTTCAAAGACTCAAGAGCTTCATCTACCTTGTTTTGTCTGTATAAGCAGTATGCCTATTTAGAAACAGGAGTGGAAAAGAAAACCAATGAGAGACATTCATGTGTTTTAAATTTTAAACAGAATCCATCAAATAACCATTACGGAAAAAAAAAATTATCTGTTTGCATTTACAAATCAAAACTCAATTCTTGATTATGAGAAGAGATGTGTAAACAGAAGAATTAGAATTTTAATAATAATAATAACAGATACATATTCTAATTGGTCTTCCAAATTTTAGGCATACGAACAGACCACCTCCTACTTTATTTCTTCGGAAACATTCCAACCCCAACTGTTTAACAATATAAAAGACAATGCAATAATCTGAACAGAACTTCTATGTTTATTTTCACTCAACTGACCAAACCTTATCACCCACATCTTGTGACTGTAAAAGTGTAAATTGCCCGCTGCTACTTTACTATATTTCCCAACCATTTTGGACATTACAAGTAGTCGTTATATTTTAGTTCTTATTTTTTATTTTTACAAAGAAGAAAGGAGGAATGTGGAAGACCGAACTACTTTTAATTCCTTTCACTTTCAAGTTTTTGTTTCAAGCCGTTTATACCATATCGGCCCAGACCGAGCAAGAAGCCCAAACCGACTGCAGGCCCAGCCCATTACCAAATGACGATCAGTCCAGATCAATCTTGGAGGCTCAGCCCTCTTCCGGCTCGGCATGTTGGCCCCGACCGACCCAGAGGCCCAGCCCTCTTCCAACACCATACCACTGGCCGACTCTGGAGGCCCAGCCTCTGACGGTCGGTACGTCGGCCGAGACCGACCCGACGGCCCAATACTGCCGCAGTGCCGCCCAGCACAAGCCCTAGTTGGGTTTGGACAACCCCTCCACCTGTCAGTCCCACCGCAATTGACATTTGTCCCACATCGGGAGAATACAATTATTATATTCACCACATCCATACAAAAGGGGTCAATTTGTCGTATAAAGATAACTAAGCATTTACTGTTCACAACTATTTTTATAGTACACATTTTACCACCCACCCTATGCCTTAGACCGACTACTGACTTGGGCGTCGGAGTACCTTTGAGCTGGTACCACACTGGTACCTATACTCTGACCGACCGACCAGTTTCATTCCCTTTCAGGTCTACACAGGGCACGTGACAGAGCAGCATTCGCTCTTTAAGTTGGCACATTTCGTGCATCAACACAAGCATTCTGCCTCATTTATCTTTCTTTATCTTTCCTCCCACCCTCCAGGCTTTCCCTTTCACCTTTTGTTTCAAGCATGTTCCCTCATTAATCCGTCTCCATCCTTCCTCCCTCCCCACAAAATTGAAAACTACCTAAAACCTCAAGTCGAAACCGTCGATAAAAGGACCATTAATAAATCAGTGATCAAAATAAATAAACAAATTCAGATTTCTGGCTTCCTAATACACTCACTTGTGTGAAATGTGAACCAAACCACACTTAACAATATCAGACACATTCACAAAACTCAACCTCTGAAAATTTATAAGATAGCAACCAAAATTAAGGGTATGCACTATAAGTCTATATCAATGAAATGACATGTATTTACGCTATAAATTTATTTTCCCAATCACCAACTATCTTCCCATTTTGCTAATTATATTTAACAATGGCTAAACCAAATAAATGACAAACAAATAAAAAACTCCTAAGACATGGCCGAAGTTACGAAACCTCAAAGAAGCTGAAATCTGCAGGACGACTTTTGGAAGATCGAATGGTAGAAAGGGCACGGTCAATTTCATCAGCCTTAATCAAAGCCACGACCTTGCATCGAAGCGCGTCCTCATCGCCACCAGCAATGGAGAGAACTGCGTTTCGAAAATCATTATTAGGTAATGAGCAAAGGGATAAACTTACGAAAATTCTGAGACTACACAAGATTGGACGTTGAAGTGGAAATCGATGTTTGAACCTTGATCTGCAACTTTGACGGCTTCTTTGAATTCGGATAGCTCGATGTGCTTGTTAAGAGAAGCGAAGAGATCTTCGAGAGAAGGCGAAGGCTGCGCTGTGGAGGCTCGCTGCCTGTCTCTAGCCTTCGGAGGCATGGATTTTCTTGATCGCCAAAAGGAGAGAAATTCAGAAAAGTACGCGGATGTGGAAAGGGGGTTTTGGCTGGGCGACTATCGCCTAACGCCTAACTCTCTGAGTTTGACGTTCTTGCGGGTCGGATCGGGTATGGACGAAAGTGAAGGCTGGCTTTTTGGTTCCGACAGACCCTCCCGAAACCTAAGAACCACGATCCAATCATCAATGGACACATGGAAATTATCATTTTTTGCGCTACAACCCGAAGTTATATTTTTTGGGGGATACAAGATGAAATTACAATGTTATGGCAATTCGGAGGTCCGTTTTCGGAGTGTTCCTCAGAGTTGTTATAGAGGTTGAATTATGACTGTGGAACTTTCTAGTTAGCATGGAGGAGATTTTAATGAAATTAAGGTGTCGAGGGAGCAATAGGGTAGCCAGCCTCGGCCTCTTAGTCAAATGAGAGATTTTTGTTCTACTTTGGAGAATTGTGGCTTAATGATTGTTCCATTTCGGGGTTACAATTTTACGTGGAGTAATAGGTGGAGGGGGATGGTTTGGTGCAGATTTATTTGGATAGAGTTGTGGTTAACCAAGGGTTCCTTTAGTGTTATCTCGTTGTGTTAACTCAGTATGTGAACTCTTGGGCTTTTGATCATCTGCCCATTTGGATCCGCCTCCTTGCAAATGTTCCTAGGAGCAGGGGTCGGCCCCGATTTTTCTTTGAAGAGGCTTGGGTATCCGCTGAGTGTTGTAAAGATGCTATCCGAGCAGGATGAATAGGATGAATGATAGTCCAGGTAATGATGTGCTTGGAAGGATTCAGAGAGTTGAAGGGTTCTTACGAAACTGGAGCCGTGATACAGTGGGTCATATTCCTCGTAAAATTAAGCAGCTTCAGGCACAGTTGGAGGATTTTAACCCTTCTTCCCCTTCAGCTCATGATCAGCAAGTTGCTTAAGAGATGGACATGGAGCTAGATAGATTAAGGGCTGAAAAGGAGATACTTTGGCGACAACGGTCCAAGTTTAACTGGCTCAAAGAGGGGGACATGGAAACCAAGTTTTTTCATCAGTTTGCTAAAGAAAGAAGGAAAAGGAACTTTATCCTGGGGATCATTAATGCACAGGGGGCATGGAAGGCCTCAGATCTAGAGCTTGGTGGGGAATTTGTGGACTATTTCATTGGGCTATTTGCTACTTTCAGGATGGCTGATCTGATTTTTGTGTTAGAGGACGTCTTGCCAATTCTGGGACCTAAAGAGACTTTAGATCTTGATCGACTTTTTGTTCATCAGGAGTTGGAGGCTGTTCTGGCCAGTATGTTTCCAACCAAGGCTCCAAGGGTGGATGGGATGACAGCTATATTCTATCAGAAATTATGGGATGTGATGGGCGATGATGTCTCAAATTTCTGTCTTGTGGTGCTTAATATGATGGTGCAAGTGTTCAGCTGATTAATCATACATTGATCTGACTCATCCCAAAGCTGGATAGCCCTACTAAGGTAACTAATTTTTTCTTCATTGCTTTATGTAGGGTAATCTATAAAATTATTGCCAAAACTATTGTGAACAGGTTGAAGGGCGTGATACCCATGGTTATCTCAGAATTTCATAGTGCTTTTGTTCATTCTTTTCTAATTATTGACAAGATTGTGGCTGCTTTTGAGTCTATGCATGTGATTCGAAGACGAGGAAACAGTAAGTTAAAGAAGATGATCTTAAAGTTGGATATGTCCAAGGCTTATGACAATTTTGAATGGCTGCATTTAGAAGGCATGCTTCGTAAGTTGGGTTTTAGTGATCGAATTGTTCGATTGCTTATAAATTGTGTGTCGACAGTCAGTTATGCAGTGCAGGTTCGAGGACATGCAGTTGGTCGCATCGTCCCTACTAGCCCTTCAATTTCTAATCTTTTTTTTTTTTTGCAAATAATAGTTTTATGTTTTGTAATGCCTGGTTAGAGGAATGCTCTCAATTACTTGGGGTGTTGAAAGGGTATAAACGAGTTTCTGGTCAACTTATTAATTTTGACATGCATGCTGCATGTTTCAGCCCTGGTACAGATCCCATTATGAAAAGGTTAATCTCTAACTTGCTGGGTGTTAGAATTGTGGATTGTCATGAGAAATATATGGGTCTCCCTATTGTCACTAGCTGAAACAAGAAAAATATGTTTGAGAAAGTTAGAGATGTCCTACGCAGCAAGTTAACCACCTGGAATTTGAATTTGTTGTCCATGGCTGGGAAGGAGGTACTAATTAAGGTTATGTCTCAGGCACTTTCCACATACTCGATGAGTGTCTTTTCGCTGCCCAAATCTCCGTGTCATGAACTATTTGTTGAAATTGCTAGATTTTGGTGGAGTAAAGCTGGGAAGAAAAGTATTCACTGGATGAGCTGGGATCAACTGTGTAGCCCAAAGAGCAAGGGAGTTGGATTTTAAGAATTTTGAGATGTTCAATTAAGCTATGGTTGCGAAGCAAGCCTGGAGGCTTCTGGAGCAACCGGGATCACTAGCAGCTCGAATTATGAAGGCATGCTACTATCCTAATCATGATTTTATATCAGCGGAAGTTGGGACTATTTCGTCCTTTGTGTGGTGGTCTATCATTTGGGGACGATATATGATTAAACATGGATTGATTTGTAAGGTGGGAAATGGAGTCTCGATTGGTGTGTTTCGTGACAGATGGATCCCAAGGCCACAGACTTTCCATCCTATTCTGAACCGGGGACTTCTGGTGAATGCTTTAGTGTCGTCCCTTATCCTTCCTTCTAGAAGTTGGAATGTGGATCTCTTGGAGTCCGTTTTCCGTGAGGAGGATGTTCGTGATATATGTAGTATTGCTCTCTCATATCCCAAATATCATTTTTTGATGGACGTTACTGGTTTATTCAAAAGATAGGAAGTATAATATGAAATCTTGTTATCATTTAGCCTTCACGTTAAGTCAAGTCAAGTCGATGCAGATGGTGGGGGTGAGTGCTCCGAGGATGTACATAGTGTAGCGTAGTGGAAGCACTTGTGGAAACTGAGGGTCCTAAATAAACTGAAGATTTTTTGTTGGCGAGCTTCTTCTGAGATTTTGCTGACAGTTCATAATTTGGTAACTCGTAAGTTGGTTGCATTGAGCCTTTGTTGCTGGTATGGGAAACGTATAGAGGATTCCTACCATGCTCTATGAGGTCGTAAACACAGTCAACGGGTTTGGAGTCTTGCCGAGCTTCCTTTGATTGGGTTCCCTAATTTAGAGGGTTTCATATACCTCTTTGCTTAGGCTTTGTCTCACTTAACCTTTTCTTAGTTAGGCCAATTATTTTTAATTTACTGGAATGTATGGAATTGGAGAAATAAGTCAATACATGCTTTACAGGTTAAAAAGGCTGAGGAGATTTATGAATCAGCTATGGATACTTACTCAGAGTTCACAGGGTTGCAATAGGTTTCTGTGGGGGCCCTACTTCACAATTTGGTCACTCGTAAGTTGGTTGCATTGAGCCTTTGCTGGTGGTGTGGGAAACGTATAGAGGATTCCTACCATGCTCTATGGGGTCGTAAACACAATCAATGGGTCTGGAGTTTTGTCGAGCTTCCTTTGATTGGGTTCCCTAATTTAGAGTGTTTCATATACCTCTTTGCTTAGGCTTTGTCTCACTTAACCTTTTCTTAGTTAGGCCAATTATTTTTAAGTTGCTCGAATGTGTGGAATTGGAGAAATAAGGCAGTACATGTTTTACAGGTTAAAAAGGCTAAGGAGGTTTATGAATCAGCTATGGATACCTACTCAGAGTTCATAGGGTTGCAATAGGTTTCTGTGGGGGCCCCACTTCGACATAAGCCTAGGTGGACTAATCCAGTAGAGTGGACTTTGAAGCTTAATTGTGATGCTGCAGTCTGTAAGGCCACACTTCAACGTGGGGTGGGAGGGGTTTTAATGGATTCAATGGGTGTGCCTTTGGCTGGTTTCTCAAGGCCGAGGGCGTCATGGGGGTCTGTGGTTGCCATCGAGATTGAGGCAATTTTGTGTGGCCTACTTCAGGTGCAATGGTCGTGAGCCAAGAAGGTGGTGGTGGAGACATATTGTCTGGAAGCAGTTAGTACTATTAAGTCGGGCCAACATTTGTGGACACATGTGGGTCTTTTAGCTCGTGAAGTTTGAGGCTTGATGGAAACTCTATGAGTACCTCTAGATTCTCTAGTTTTTGCTCCTTAGACAACTAACTATGTTGCTCACAGTCTGGACCATAAGGGGTGGCACAATTAGGATTGGACCGGTTGGGGGCCTATGTTCCCCCATGTGGTTAGCACCACTCTTAGCAAAAGATAGTGAGGTTTAATGGTTGTTTACTCTTGAGGTTGTTTTTGGAGGGGTACAGTTTTTCCCTCATCAGATTTATCCTGGGCTAATTGGGTTTTATGATGAGGATTTTAATGAGGCCCCAAGCTATGGTTGTGGTTCACCCAATCATTGTACTTCTGCCTTATTCCTTATTCAATGAAGTAAACATGGAATTACATTGCCCTTTCCAATTATAAAGCACAATTTTTCCTCCATATCGTATCAAAAAAATTAGGCTCAAGCACATTGTTTACATTTTTTTCTTTATACATGATATTTAGGAAGAAAATGAAATTATATTTAGATTATTCGAGCTTAAATATAAATTGTTTCTCCGAAAAATCAAAATTTATACACGAAAATTGAACATTTATTTTAATTAAATAACTCTGAATAATACATCCTGATTCAGAAAGTCCATTAAGACACCAAAATCGAGGCATGCTAGGCGACATTTGGACGATGACATTCACACAACGAAAGCCAATTAGTCAAAGTGTTGCGTTTTAGGAGGTCGTGTGAAATGCAATTAATAAAAACTAATTAACATTTCACTACAAAAGTGGAAGTACAAAGCATAGTGAACTAATGATAATCATATAGTTCAAGTAACTATCTAAGCTATCCCAATTCCCATTGTGCAGCCCAAAACTACTGGTGTGAATGTAAACTCCTCGAAATATGCAAATAACATCAAGACCTGAGGCGTACTAAAATAAAAGGGGCAGTGGACCTAGTATTTATTTTATTTTAGTGTGAAACATGAGTTACAAAAACAGATTTTAACCCCTCAGTTTTTTTTTTCTTTCTGAAAACTCGTTAATAAGATCCTTAACTTGCACGTAATGCAAAAAATAATATTAAAAAATCATAAATCACAATAATCAACCCTAAGTACGAATAAACATGGATGAACCGCTAATTAATGCACATGAGTCGCCTGAGGCATACGCTCATGCTAGGCTCATATATATAATAGCTCGTGTACCACATCCAGGTGAAGGCTGGGTGCATCGTACATGTCGCCCTATGCCCCCTAGAGCTCGAGGATAAGCTAGCACTATTTAAATAGTATAATGAGAAGCGCTAAGTGAATGATCACGCAAAAACTATTCTACGGCCGAACAGACTGGGTACTTGGGATATTGAGACTCCTAGGTGGTTATTCTACTTGACACGACCCACCCCTAATCCCCCGGGATTAAGGTTTAAGTCATACTCCCGTCTAGCTTACGCGTGACACGAAGGCTAAACCGACGTCCAACTTCCATGTGACACATAAGCCGGATCATGGATTTCCAAAACAAACCGTCCACAAGTACCGGACATCCCAGAGCACGCAGAATCTACTGTGGATCGCGTGTGTGATGTCTCCGTCTCTCTCTACCAACAGCCCGCACCACAACAACCTGGAGGGTATCAAAAACACAAAAGACTGAGTGGACAAAAATAAAGGATAAGTTTATAAAACAGTTTATCAGAAAGGCACATTTATACCCTCCATTTAAAAACCAATGCATGCATATCAAAACCCATGTCATAAAACCAGTTCATATTCAATTACGAAAACCAAACTTATTTCTTTTTTCTCAAATCTCGGGCCTCAGCCCAAAACCATCAAAATCATCGAAATCCAAAACACATTTGAATTCCATTTCAACCAATCGAACCTGCTGGATCTATCCGAGTCTTTAAACTCCCGAGTCTTTAAACTCAATCCAGGCCTCAATATAATCCGATTTTTTAAACTCCCGAGTCTTTAAACTCAATAGGCCTTCAAGGGAAATCACAATATCCGAGTCTTTAAACTCCCGAGTCTTTAAACTCAATCCGATCCTGCCCCCGTCATAAATCACATCCGGGTCTTTAAACCCATAACCAGATCCAGTAAATCCAATCCAAAACCATTTTAAAACCATTTCCAAATCCATGTCCAAATCCGAATTCGAAATCACCATTTCGAATCCCAAGCCGAATCCGAAATCAGCATCCCGAATCCAAATCCAGAATCATATCCATCATCCATTTCCAAATCCGAATCCGAAACCATCATTCTGTAAGCCGGTATCCGGAATAATCATTCCGGACCCAAATCCGGAAATCCACTTTCAAGTTCTAAAATCGAATCCTGAATCGTCATCCTGAAATCCGATTCCAAAACCCGACATCACGTTTATCAAAACCACTTTTTGAACTGGGCTTCAAGCCCAAAATCACTGTCCAAAATCCATTAGAAATCATTGAAATCAAATCATATTTCAAATCCCAAAATCAAATCATTAAAACCATGGTCAAATCACAGTATAACTGTAAGCTCGTAAAACGTGCAATTACGTACTTATCTCGAAATTCGTGCAAAATCGTAAATCATCAATATCAATTCACAAATATAGAAATCACGTTTAGAAAACATATAAAACATATATGCATGCATCATAAGTTTGAAAGCAAAGTCCACTCACAGACCGTTACGCCGCTGCCTCGATACGCGTGCACTTATGCCGTTCCCAGCCAATCCACTATCACCGGCCAATCTCTTGTTCCCTCATTTTTGTTCACATGGCACAACCAATTGAGGATAACTGAAGGGGGTTTGAATTCTCACAAGCTCTGTGTCTCTGTTTCCCTGTTCCATGATCGTGCAATCACCAGTTTTAAAAACAAGAGAGACGGTGAGGAGCTTCCACCATCCAGAAGGGGCTAGGTGTCCAACATTTTGTGGACACAATTCCTAACGCAGCCAAGTGTCCTAATATCACTGGGCACACATTCTAAGATAGCAAAATGACCAAAATGTCCCTTTCCGCACAAATTACCATTTTACCCTTCATATATTTAGACTCATATTCGAACCGTCTGAAGTCCGATGACAGCGTGCCACTTGTTGTTGTACTTAGGGAATCGGGACCTACCTAACGGTCCTCGAAATACGTGAAAATAACTTGTCGTCTGAAAGTCAACAAATTGCCCCTTTTTAACTAAATTACCAAATTACCCTTGAACTTCCGAACGACATAACTTTTTCCTCGAATGTCGGAAGCGGGCGTGCCACCTGCTCGTGACGTTCCGAACTACGTCACAATCATCAGTCAAAGCCCATTTGACCGCCCGAACAAAAAGTCAACTGTTTGCCCAATTCTAGAGACAAATTCGTCCTTTCGCACCGTCCGTCCGAAAGTACCCAACTAATCACCGATTAACTTTACTAATCCGTCATTAACTACTAATCTAATCCCGATTTCCGGGACGGGTCATTACACTACTATTTTCTCAAATGACTATCTCAGGACATCTAAGTATGTACCATCATCAATGCCAACCAAACATGTTAAGGAAATCTTTAAGCAGTACAATCATACTTAGACAAAGCAACAAGCAAATCATACACTAGCATGCTCGGAAAATCATCAAGTAAAACAAATCATAATCTAGCATATATCATAAAAAAAGTACGTAAAATGTGCAAGCAGTAAACAAGAGTAGAAGTATAAAAACGGTAAAGGACGTCCACTCACAAGCTGGTCGGTGAGCTAAAATCACCCGAAAAATCAAGCTTGCACGAGTTCCAAGCCGATTCAACTATATCGAGACCATTTGTTAATGTTACTTATAATTTTCAAGTCAAACTCTAAGAAAACCCCACTAACGTTGTCCAAAATAGTGTTTAAACAGCCTTGAACGGGTCCTAAACGCGTTTAAAACAATATGAAAGATCCTAAAACCAGGCGTGGGCCGAGATAGTGCTCCACGAGTTGCCACACATCGACAAAAGGATGAAGAGTGGCCTCACGCGCTGCCATGCGGCGGCCGGGGATAATGCACACCGTCCACGCGCCCTCACATTGTTAGGGCTAGTTACAACTTGTTAACATTTACCAGAATATGCTAACACTGTTAGCATATTTCGTCAAAATTCAACAGTGTCCATTAGACTTAATGGCTGGTCTAGTTGCCGAAGTCTCACCGATAATGATGACCAGACCACCGCCGTCGACAACGTCTACAAAGGCCGGATTATGGGAAATTCACTGATTTCGACCAAAATTCCACCACTAAACTCGGAAAACACCCTAGAGTCCATAAATGTACCTTTTGAATCCAATTCTAAGTCAAAACCTTCGAAAATATTTGAATTCCATATGTGGCCTCCAACTATGATCTTGATCTAAATCTTGTCAATTCCCAAATGCAAAGAGTCAGGGCTAATATAAACGACATAGGGAATTCAATAATGTTAAAATCACAGGCTAAAACTACTTGGATCGTCCATCAGATCGTGGAAGAGGCTCGATGCAATCGTCGAACCTCCTTGTTTTCTTGCACTATTATGCACGATGGTAGAAGGCAAAGAGACGATTGGGTTCGTCAAATCTAGACTAGTATGAAGATGGAAATAAGGAGCGTGGTTCACTAGCTCTCAACAATAGTGGTGGAGGTGGTGGTGATCACCTCTCAATGGGTTTATGTAGTTCACACTCAAGGGGTACTCGGGTGGGTGTGTAAAGTAAAATGAGAGGTGAATGTGATGGATAATATTTAGGGATTGGGCCTACACGAGTCAGGTCATTTTTCATGTTTACGACTTTCCCATATTCCAGTCGACGCGCCTACATGCGCCGGGAGAAGACGGAATCCGTCTACAGGTCGCCCGACCCAACGACCCAATGTAACGACCCGTCCTGGAATTCGGGATTAGATTACGGACTAATCATGATTAGCAGGGTTAATCGGTGATTGGTTGGGCGAACTCGGACGAACGGTGCAAAATGACCGTTTTGCCCCTGGTCGTGGGCAAAACGTTGACTTTTTATTCGGACGGTCAAATGGACTTTGACCAATGGTCGTGACGTAGTTTGGGACGTCACGAGTTCATAGACAGGCGGCACGTTCGATTCCGACGTTCGTGGTGGAAGTTATGACGTTCGGTAGTTCAAGGGCACTTTCGCAATTTGGACGAAATAAGGGGAAATGTTGACTTTTTGATCGGGTGGTCAGATGGCCGAGGACCGAGGACCGTTAGGAAGGTCTCGATTCCCTGAGTTCGTAGACAGGCGGCACGCATCAATCGGAGTCCGTATGACCGAGTTACGGGTCTGGATGCGTGAAGGGCATTTTGGTAATTTGTCAATTGGAGGGCAAAATGGTAATTTTGGCTGTTGTATTTGAATAACCGTGAGTGGGGAGCCATGGAACAGAGTGATGAAATTGTTTAAGCTTGTTATCAGTCCACGGGATTGTTTAATTGTCTTAGTGACATTGGGGGGAGTTGTTAACTGGGTTGGAGGCTGAGTGGGAGCATGACATGCTCTGGACTGGGAGAAACTCAGAGCACGGGCAACCGTTTTGTTCCCGTTTTGGGTCAGTTGTGGGGGACAATTCACAGGGTCACTGAGGGGTTTTTCACGGGCTGTTCGATTTTAGGGACTGAGTGTGAGCTGAGTGAAGGATTTTGGAGAGGAAACGGGCTAAGGAGACTTGACGGATTCTGGAACCGTGAAAATAAAAAATGGAGGGAAAATCCTCAGTTTAATTTCTAGGAGGAATTGGACCAAACCAAGGACGGCTTGAGGTTTCTGGGAGGAATTAGAACTGAATCCCATCAACTTCGAAGGAAAACTGACGCGGATTGGTCTGGAACTGAGGTTCCAGATTCTGGAAAATCGCAGGGCTGTGGACGATCACTTCCAGGTAATGTCGTGTCCAATTGATCACGCATTTCAGTTCCTTTTAGGCCTAGAATCCTTACTGTGAAGTTAATTTGAGTTTGAATGAGAAAACACAGAGTTTGGGTGATCGACCCGTTTGGGTGATCACGGGTCGTGGGACTAATTTTGGGACTTTCTTGGTGAATCAGGGACATGGAACTTCGATTAGATAGTTGACGAATGTTTTAGAATAAAAAACGGAAGGAATCGAGGTCGAATTGATGGCTATCTAATCGGGTTGGAATCGCGGGTATCAGACCCGAATTACAGAGAAACGGGCGAGGACGGTGACTGTAGCAGTCACTGTAGCAGGCGCGTGGCTTTCACGCGCAGCCACTCACGGCGGCGCGTGACGGCGCGTGGGCACGAATTCCGAGGTACGGTCAACACGAATTTTGTCCTATACGTTATAACGAACATTTTAGCGTTGGTTCCATGTCATTCGGATCCCGTTCGGATAGTTTTCGGGATGTCCGAAGGTTTTAAGTCGGGTTTAAAAATACTTAAAAATTCGGAAAAATTACGGGACTTGATTAGGATGTTATTGTGGAGGTTAGTAACCCTCTAATGTGATATGAACAAGTTCGGGAGTCCCGGTGTTAGTGACGAGGCCCGGGAGGGCCGGTGGCACGCGTATCGAGGCGCTCGGTTAAATGGTCTGTGAGTGGACATTGGTTTTGATAAATTCTATGCATGCATAACTGCTTCGTGATTGTGATATTTTCTTTTATATGCTTTGATTTGAATATCGGTGAATTTATGTGGTTTCACGCATTTTGAGGCGATTTACGGTTTTGCGCGTAAATCGAGATTTTCCGGATTTGCACTGATTTCCATGATTGTGGTTCGAATATGATTTTATGAAACAGTTACGGATTTGATAAAGTAAATTCGGGCCAGGGGCCCAGTTGATTTAAGAAATCGGGCCAGGGGCCCAGTTAATTTATATATGTGATTTCGGGTCAGGGACCCTAAAATGGAATTGAATAAATGATTTCGGATTTAATAATCAAATAATTGGACTTATGATGGTTTTATGGAAATTCGGGGCAGGGCCCTTGTGATATTTTGAAAACGAATAATAAAATGTGTTCCATAAAACCATCTCGATACGAGGATATATATATTGGTCTCCTCCAGGTGTCTGGGACACTGGGGAAGTCACGGTGCATTGCCTGCGAGGGGTCATTGTACGGAGCGGCCGGACCGTATAGTGACTCAGGAGCAGGATTGCTATGATTAGACGTCTGGGACGTCAGACATCTGGGATGTCAGAGATATGGACCCGGTGAGACCCCGGGCAGCACGCGTCGCTTAATACCGTGAGATATGACGTCTGGGACGTCAAGCGTCTGGGACGCTAGGCATCTGGGATGCCGGAGATGGTAAAGTAATAAACATGTGCCACTGGATTTATGAAATAACTTTTGAATTGATTTTTGGATTGAAACTATGTTTGCGGTTTCCGGGCTAAGGCCCTAAGGGTTATTTCTAATAAATATTTGACTACTGGTTTCTGACGCATGCATATGTTTTTACTGAGGGGCATAAATGTCTTATAAAATGTATTTTATGAACTTGTTTATTTTCGTCCACTCACAGCTTTTGGTTTTTAACGCCCTTCAGGTTGAGCGCGGATGCGACTGCAGCAGGGGACCGGGACATTGCATGCCTCCTCCATCGATCCTTGCGCACTCTGGATGCCCGTAGGGGCAGCGGCGTTGGGTTATCCCTTGTTTGTCACCTCGTGTTAGACGGGAGCACGTCATATCCTGTGGTAATCCCGGGGGGATTGGGATGGGTCGTGTCAGCTTGGTATCAGAGCAGGGTTGCTCTTTTGTGCGCGCGGGTCGAGGATGCGGTATCCCTTGTTGGCTGCAGTTCGTCATCAACCTGATAGTTAGGGTAGTCGGATGGATGGTTGGCGGGATTGGATCCCGGTCAGTGGATAGTGTGCGGTTGGCCTGGTACGCCGTGCGTTAATGCGATTCAACCTAAGCGGGGTTGTGTACGATGAACTCGTAATGTGGGACCGTAGGTTCGGTCATGTGGTAATGTATTGTGGTGCTGCTGGGCACAACTGGGTTCGAGAAACCCCCATTTGAGTGGTAATTTTGGGAAATGCAAAACTCGGTTAAGTAATGGTCTAAATTATGGACCCTGGTAGTATTGACTAGTGTACAGGGTGTTGGTGCATCAGATTGGCCGATGACCTTCGTGGTGGAACCCACGATGAATTGACGATTGGGTTGGATTTGACGTCTATGCGATGTCGGGACCGCGGGGTCGGTCATGTTGTGGATTTTACTGCAAAAGGCAGTTGGGTTCGGTGGAACCCTAGGGAGTGACTGTGAAACCCTAAGTTATAATTGGTGGACTGGAAAGGTGAACTTTAAATGAGAACTGGTGCTGCGACGAGCGGCTGAGGTCATGAATGACCATGTGGATGACTCTAATGAGTCTAGTCGGGATTTCGGCATTCGATCCCCGGGTACGGTTACGGGATAAGATGTGGAATTACGTGTTGGATCGAATAATAGTGTGAGGTGTGGATACGGATCTCGACAAGCGATGACTGTTGGTCGACAGTTGTGTCGAGATGACTAGCTATCGAGGGTGTTTAGTGTGGTTTTAACACTTGAGGATCGGGGGACGTTCAGGGAACGTTCATTATACTGATGTGCGGATGGTCAAATTGGGGGTACCCATAGTTGGGAGGTACGAGTGTTGATACGGGATCGTCGTTCGGTATGAACGGAGATCCAGGGTATCAACTTTGCACATCTTTACTAGTGTGGGTGTTCGTGTGAGTGTGGATGTTAGGATGCCTGTGTGTTGAGGCAAGTGTTGATGATACTAGCATTGGTGCTGGTGTTGGTGATTGAGATTGTGGTGAGCCACGAGATGGGATGTGACTCTGTCTTGGTGGACATATGATCGGTAACTGCGACTCAATGGTGGTTGAGTCATGGACTGGATAGGATCTAGTGCAGGTTGTGAGGTGTTGGGATAGGGTCCCAACAGTGTCGAGACGACAAGTGATTGGTGGATATAACCGTATGCTGAGACAGGAGGAATCTAGGGATGATGTTCCCTATGCCTGGAGAATTGGTGGATTTGGGGAGTTGTTGTCAACTCCGAGATTGGTATGATTGGGTGCTGTTGATATCCCCAGAAAGTACAAGGAAATGACTGGAATTGGAAAAGGCGAGGAAACCATTCGTGGTATTGATGTGGGATTTTGTGATCGTGAATCACTTGGAACCTGAGGGTTGAATCCGTAAAGGCTGTGATGTGAGGTGAATGCAGTATTGTATGCACGTTCAAAAGAGTGGAGTAATTCCCGTTCGGAATCGGGATGTGTGCATAAATGGCTATTATCGGACGTGAGGACTGAGTATTGGATTGACGGACACGTGGTTGTCCAAGTGAGTTGAGGACGTTGTGGGTTCAGTGGTTGGACTTGACATCTCATTGGGAGTATGTCTGTTCCCAACATGGTTGGAACGTTGGTTTCGAGAAGAGTTGTGATTGCGGACGAGAGGAGTGCTCGTTTTCGCATTGGTAATAGGTACTTTGAAGTCATTAGGTTTGACTTCTTATTTTCTGCCCCGGCAGACGCTGTTGTGGTTATCGGTATGTTGAGTGTGTATTGGTTGGTGGACCCATGTGTGGTTTGGGTCACCAGGTGGAGTTGCATAATTCGAAGTAGGGTAAATGAGATTTCTCATGTTCCGCGTGGTGGTAGACGGTGTTGGACCACTTGGTATGGTGAGTGCTGTGGGTTGTGTTTGCACTCACATAGGACGGATGATGATTCCATGTATTTGGACTATCCTTGATCTTCCTAGGTGGAACGACAAGGATCGAGACGAAGTAATTGGATGTGACCCCCAATGTTGTTGGGTCCCATGGTAAATGCATGATTGTATGTGGAAATAATTGGAGAAGTGTTGTGTGGTGGACCAGGACTCTTGAGGGTGTAGGACCCTACGATCGGATTCCAGGTGGATTCCTGGCCACGTGAGCGTGTGTGGATCCGAGACGGATCTGGATTGTAATGGACATTGGACATGGTGACGATCTGGGATCGTAATGGTACCCGTCTGGGGACGTGGTGATGGATTGGAATCGTGACCGTTTGGGTAAGGTTAGGTGAAGAGCTTATCGCTCTGTCACATGTTTGGTTACGGGAATAATTGGACTGAACTTCTTCTCGAAGTTAATCAGTACTCGAGTGTGTTGGAATGCTTACGCATTGACTCGAGGATTTGACCTGTGAGTGTGTGGTTTTTCCACGAGGTCTAGTTGGTCAGTTCGAGATATGTGGATGTTGGGATTGGCTTCCTTATGGGGTCAATCGAATGGATTGAACAGGTGACCGATAGGTTCGGTTTTGGTGCGTCTGGGTAGACGTGGTTGAGATTTCGGGTTTTGGAATCGGATTTCTGGGTGACGATTCAGGATTCGATTTCGGAACTTGAAACTGGATTTCTGGATTTGGGTACGGAATGATTATTCCAGATGCTAGCTTACGGAATAATGATTTCGGATTCGGATTCGGAAATGGGTTAAGGTATGATGTTTGGGTTTGGATCCGGGATTTCTTATGAAATGGTGGATTTGAACTCGGGTTAGGGTATAATGATTATTCCTTCTAGAATCATTCTCACATGATTCATATGCTAAATAGGAAAATGACTAAATTTCCCTTAGTCAAAATTACCATAATATCCTTAACCATTTTTAAACCATAGCGAACGTTTCTGACTTTCGTTTACAGCAAGCCGCCTGTTAATGTACTCTGAAGGCCAAGACCTTCTTAACGACCTTCTTGGATTACCAGGAAGAGGTGTTTCCCAAAAAGTCAACTCTTGACTCTAGGGGTAAAATTCTAATTATTCACTTTTTCAGATTTCCGAGGTGTTACAATCTCCCCCCATCAAAAAAATTTTGTCCTCAAAATTTTAGTATTAGCCCAACCTAGTTAATAAGATGGAATTTTTAATTAGTTTATCACACCTACGTGTGATAGTTTAGGGCAGTAGTCATAATTTTTTTTAAACCTTCCCGCAGACCTGTAACAACAACTGCCAGGTCCACACAACAATTTTATACAATCCTTACGTTATCTTCATATATCACTATAGATTATTAAAACCATAAAAGGTCTCAACCAATCACCCATCATTAAAATATATAGAAAACCAAGCAAAATGCTTGGGTATGCATGCATAAAATTTAAGAAAAAATTATTTATGAACCCAATCATTTGGCTGAGATAGTGCTCCACACGTCTCCACACTTCGACAAAAGCATGAAGAATGGCCTCATGCACTACCATGTGATGGCCGGAGGATATGTACACTGTCCACACGCGTTCATACGCCCTCACAGTATTAGGGCTGGTTACAACTTGTTAACATTTACCAGAATATGCTAACACTGTTAGCATATTTCGTCAAAATTCAACAATGTCCATTATACTTAATGGCTGGTCTAGTTGCCAAAGTCTCGACAATAATGATGACTGGACCACCGCCGTCAACGACGTCTACAAAGGTTGGATTGTAAAAACCCGTCCCAAATTCCAAGATTAGATTAGTGACTAATCACGATTAGTGAGGCTAATCGGTGATTAGTTGAGTGAAATCGGACGAACGATGCAAAATGACCGTTTTGCCCCTAGGCGTAGGCAAAATGTTAACTTTTCATTCTGGCGGTCAAATGGACTTTGACTAATGACCATGAAGTAGTTTAGGATGTCACGAGTTTATAGACAGGTGGCACGTTCAATTCCGACATTCGAGGAAGAAGTTATGATGTTCGGAAGTTTAGGGGCATTTTGGTAATTTTGGTAAAAAGAGGCCAAATGTTGACTTTTTGACAGGGGTGTCCGATGGCCATGGGCCGAGGACCGTTATGTATATCGGGATAATACGAATCCATAGACAGGCGACATGTCGAATTCGGACGTTCGACGGCGAAGTTACGGTTCACGGAAGTTCAAGTGCACTATTGCACGAATTACGAGACGACCTGAGTTTTGGACTCTAGTGGGCCCCAGATATTTTGTGGAGGCCCAATGGATGAGTGACACTTGTCACCCATCCACATGCCATCTCTTTCCTTCATGCATATCATCCCTTCATCGATCATTCTTCATTTCAAACCCAAACAACCCGATCTCACCCAACCATTCAAACCAATCCAACCCAACCCCAGATGAGCATGCCTGAGAGACTAGAGAGGGTTGTGAGAGGCTGATGACGGCTGCTGGTTGGCCAGAACTGCCGTGAACGGCGGCGTGCAGGAGAAACCCGAAGGTATGGCTCGGTTTTGGTTTTTAGATCCATTTTCGATTTCTAGTTGTTATGGGCTTGTTTGGACCTTTGGGTTGAACTAAATAGGTTGCCAGGGTTGTCATAAGATGGTTTTGGGAGGTGGTAGATGGCTGTGAAGCAGTGGGACGGTTTTGGAAATTTTGAACCGTGGAAAAGTTTTGGACCGGTCGGGCTTTAGAAGTTTTAGGAGTTTTAATTAATTGGGTTAGGTTCCTAGGATTAATTAAGGAATTTAGGGATTGATTAGGGACAAAACGGACGAAAAATGGGGGTTGTATGGGCCTGGACCGTGATGGCCTGGACCGGTCACGCCAGTCCAGTTGCAGAAAAAGACCGGATCGGACGGTCTGAACCGGTCGTCGCAAACTTGATGACGATCTACAGTACCCGGCTCGTGGGCTCACGCGTAGGGGGTTTCTAGGTGCGTGGGGGCACGTGCCTCACAATTTGGGGAAGTGTTCAACATACGACATCTTCTATTCGATGTAACGAACATTTTGGGACTGGTTTCGTGTCGATCGGACACCGTTTCGATAATGTTCAGGGCATCGGAAGGTTTCGGATCGAGTTTGAAAATAGTTAGAAATTCCAGAAAATTACGGGGCTTTAGTAGGAGGTTAATTAAGTAGTTAGTAACCTTGTATTACGATTTGGACAAGTTCGAGAGTCCCGGTAACGGTGATTGGCTCGGGAGAGCCGTTTGGCATGCAAATCGAGGCGGCAGCTCGGACGGTCTGTGAGTGGACCTTGTTTTCTAAATTGGAGCATGCATAAATGTTTATTATATGTTTTAAATACATGTTTGATAATGACATGGGTGCATTTGGTTGTGGTTACGTATAAGCACGTATTTCGAGGTTTCGGCCTTATACGGTGCTTATACGGGTCGGTATTTCTTTAGTGGTTTAAATGAAAAGGTTTTGGATTTCCAAAAGGATAAACTCGGGTATGAAACCCATTTGGTTTTGTCCCGGGCATATGACCCTATTGATGGCCTTCGGGTCTGAGTCGTGGTCGAGGCAGATGCTTGGTGCACGGTGACGGACGACGTGACACTCGCCTCCGGATTGGGATGTGTTCCTTCCGGAGAGGTCACGATGCACGGTTCGTGGTTGGGCAGCCTGGGGAGGCTCGACTTCGGAGTGCTGACGGTTCAGGATAGCGATCAGTGATGACTACACCATGATCTTGTGGTGGTCGCGTCGTTTGATTCGTTCACGGCGACATACCCGGATTGAGGCGGTCCTGGATGGATGGTTGCATGCATCACTATGATCGGAGTCAGGACTGACCCTTAGAGATTGGGCAGGATGCCCAGCTGATGTCATATGTTCGGGCACGAGACCCAGTTTTCTTGTATTGATGATTTCGGGTCAGGGACCCTAGATGGATTTCCAAGTTCATGGAGGTTTATGGGAACCGGCATGAACCCTGGAAAGGTCATTATGGTACATGACGGTTTATGGGAACCAGGCATGGAGGATATTACCTATATGTATATATATGGATCATGACGGTTTAGGGGAACTGGACATGAATGTTTGTGTTATGTATATATATGTTCATATACCTTCCTTTACTTCTATTATCTCCTCCGGGGAGGGTCGTTGGCCTGGGTGGACCCCGGAGTAGTCACGAAGCACTGACTGAGTGGGAGTTTCCCTAGTTGGGTTCCTTACTCTTAGGAAGGCTATGGTTACTATAACCTCGGGTAGGGTCAGTGGTCTGCAGACATTGACCTTGACTTTGAGAAGACTTGGATTGAGACCCAGGTAGCACGCGCGTAGCTTTGGAAACAATGACAGGATTGGTTGTGTGAATTATATGTGTATATGATATAGATATGATATATGATATGTGATGTTTGGTTACACAGGATTTGAGCGGTGGCTCGTGTACTTGATTTATTTCTGGTTTTGGCTGAGTCCCTTATGGATTTGGGCAGTGCACCGTACGGTCGTTTTCATTATGGTTTTGGGCTTAGTTCCCACATATGGTTTCTTTGGATAAATGGTTTTCGAATGCATGCATGCTTTTTAGTGAAGGGTACAAATGACTTATGAAATGTTTTTACAAACTGGTTGTTTTGTCCACTCACAGCTTTTAATGTTTTGACTGCCCTTCAGGTTGACAGCGAATATGGACTGTAGCAGAGACTTAGATATCACATACCTCCTCCGGATCCTGGCGTACTCTGATGGCCCGAGAGGGCTAAGGACAGAAATATCCCTTGTTTGACACTTCGTGTCAGACGGGAGCAGGGTCATCCCGCGTTAATCCCAGGGGGATAAGGATGGGTACTATCATGGATTCTGGGAAATTCACTGATTTCAACCAGAATTCCATCACTAAACTCGAAAAACACCCTAGAGTCCATAAATGTACCTTTTGAACCTAATTCTAAGTCAAAAACTTCGAAATATTTGAATTCCATCTGTGGCCTCCAACTACGATTTTGGTCTAAATCTCGTCAATTCCTAAATGCAAAGAGTCAAGGCTAATATAAATGACATAGGGAATTCAATAATGTTAAAATCAAAGGCTAAAACTACTTGAATCGTCTGTTACATCATCGACGAGGATCGATGCAATCGTCGATCCTCCTTGTTTTCTTGCACTACAATGCACGATGGTAGGAGGCAAAGGGACAATTGGGTTCGTTTGTTCTAAGCGAGTATGGAGATAGAAATAAGGAAGGTGGTTCACCAGCTCTCAATAGTAGTGGTGGAGGTGGTGGTAATCACCTCTCAGAGGGTTTGTGTAGTTCACATTCAAGGGGTACTCGGGTGGGTGTGTAAAGTAAAATGAGAGGTGAATGTGATGGATAATATTTAGGGATTGGGCTTCGTGGGGCTAGTTTAGCTAGATAGGATTTGGGCTTCTAAATGGGCTTAGTATTTAGGTCATTGGATCAAAACCCACCATAGCTCCTGTAACGACCCTAAAATTCGATAAATGTAATCATGTAGATTTGAATGTAAATTGACAATTTTGCCCTCATAGATCCAAAATTTATTATTTGCTCAGAGAAATTTTTGGACTTTTCGTGATGACAATTACATAGGTCTCAGAGTCATGAGTCCGTATGCAGATGGCATGTTAGAATCAGAGTTTGGATGGAATTGTTATAGGTTTAACTGGAAACTCATGGACGTATCAAGGGAGGAGAACTTTTTTAAATTAGCATATGATGGGGTTTTCGTGGTCCATTGAGCTAATGAAAGGTGACATCGTCCCTAAGGAATTGGTGGCACCACCTCCCTTATTTCTTTTATGTGTTTACAAGCAACAACCGAAACCAAGAATAACTCGAGAGCAAGAATAGAGAGAAGGAAGAAATAAGAGAGAAAGAAAGAAAACTAGAGGGAAAAAGGAAGAGAACAAGGAGTAGAACCCTCAGGTAAACGAAAAACCTGAAAGTCAAAAAAATCGAAAACTGAACCGTGGACATTTGAGACTTCCAAGCTTGAAACCAAGCATCTTATCACCTTGATGGAGTCCATGAGAGAGTTATGAGCTAGACTTTGAGGGTTTTGCATGCTGAAATAAACCCAGAATCAAGTTCGAGTTGGGCCGTAAGCTTTCGATCGATTACCCACGAAATCAAGGTGAAGATTTTATGTTTTGAGCTCATATAACCTTTCATGAGTATGACTACGTGCACTTTGACAATTGGAATGTGAAAAACAGACGTGAAATAGAGTTTTTTAAACCAGGTCAAGTCGCAGGGTCAGTTCTTAATTACAGACCGGTGGGTTAACCCGAGCCAAGGTTGAAGGCTACTAGCCTTACGATTGCAAGCGTGTGAGGCCCACTCGAAGGGAGCTTGGGTGATGTGTGGTGATGCGTGCCACGTTGCCTCAAAATTTAATCAACACGTGCTTTTCTATAATCAATGTAACGAACATTTTGACGTAAGTTTCAAGTTAACCGAACATCGTCTTATGGTGGTTTTGTGTGTTAGAAGTGTTTATGTTTATGTTTTAAGTACGTATTTATCCCGGGGACTAGGGGATTATTGTAACAACCCGTCCCAAATTCCTATATTAGATTAGTGACTAATCACGATTAGAGAGATTAATCGGTGATTAGTTGAGCGAAATCGGACGAACGATGTGAAATGACCGTTTGACCTTGGGCGTGGCAAAAAGTTGACTTTTCAATCGGGCGGTCAAATGGACTTTGATCGATGACCGTGACGTAGTTCGTGACGTCACAAGTTCATAGACAGGTTGTACGTTCAATTCCGACGTTCGAGGAGGAAATTATGATGTTCGGAAGTTTAGGGGCATTTTGGTAATTTTGGTTAAAAAGGGGCAAATGTTGACTTTTTGATCGGGAGGTCTGATGGCCGAGGGCCGAAGACCGTTACGTAGATAAGGACGATACGAATCCATAGATAGGCAGCACGTCGAATTTGGACGTTCGACGGCGAAGTTACGGTTCACGGAAGTTCAAGTGCACTATTGCACGAATTACGAAACGAACTAACGTTTGGACTCTAGTGGGGCCCAGATATTTATGGAGCCCCAATGGATGAGTGACAAGTGTCACCCATCCATTGCACAGCCCACACATATACATGCATCGACCATCCATTTCATTTTCTTCATTTCAAACACAACCCACCCGATCTCATTCAAACCTTCACCCAAACCCATCCAACCCTTTCCATGTGATCTTGAGTGAGACCAGAGAGTGAGGGAGAGGCCGAGGAAGCTAGGGGAGGTGGCTGGGAGCACCTGGACCGCCGCACACGGCCGTGAAGGCCCAGGTAACCCGATTACCCGATTATGCCCATTTTAACCCATTTTCCATTTTTGACGTTTTGGATTGGTTATAATGGTTTTAATGAATCAAATAGGTTGCTAGGATAGTTTTAGGAAGGTTTCTATGGTGGTTGGACGGCTGGGCAGCCGTGGGTGAGTTTTGGAAATATTGAACCGTTTGGTTCAAAATTAAACCATGGGTTTATGCGGTTTTTAGGTCGTTTTGATGATTGAGTTAGATAGGAAATGAAGAAATAGGAATTTAGGAATTAAAATGGGAGCAAACGGACCGAAAATGAGGACGGAGGGATGCTGAACCGGTTCCGCCAGTTCAACACAGTGACCGGACCGAAAAACTAGAAAAAAAAAACCGGTTTTCCTGAGGTTGATGGTGATGAACAGTATTTTTGACCTTCTAGGGGCTCGTGAGGATGCGTGGACCATAATTTGGGAAAGTGTTCAACACGGGAAATCTTCTATTCGATGCAACGAACATTTTGGGACTGGTTTTGTGTCAATCGGACACCGTCTCTATATGTTTCGGGGCATCGGAAGGTTTAGGATCGGCTTAAAAATAGTTAAAAGTTCGGGAAAATTACGGGGCGCAGATGGGAGGTTAATTAAGTAGTTATTAACCTTCTATTAAAATTTGGACAGGTTTGGGAGTCCCGGTGACGGTGATCGGCTCTGGGAGCCGTATGGCACGCAAATCGAGGCGGCAGCTCGGACGATCTGTGAGTGGACCTTGTTTTCTAAATTGGTGCATGCATAAATGTTTATTATATGTTTTAAATACTTGTTTGTGATGCCATGAGTGCATTTGTATGTGGTTACGCATAAGCACGTATTTCGAGGTTTCGGCCTTATACAGTGCTTATACAGGTTTGTATTTCTTTATTGGTTTAAATGAAATGGTTTTGGATTTCTAAAAGAATAAACTCGGGTATGAGACCTATTTGGTTTTGTCTCGGGCATATGACGCTACTTACGACCTTCGGGTCTAAATCGTGGTCGCGACGGGTGCTATGTGCACGGCGATCGACGATGTGACGCTCGCCTCCGATTTGGGATGTGTTCCTTCCGGAGAGGTCACGATGCACGATTCCTGGTCGGGCAGTCTGGGGAGGCTCGACTTCGGAGTGCTGACGGTTCAGGATATCGATCGGTGATGAGTGCACCATGATCTTGTGGTGGTCGCGTCGGTTGATACGTTCACGGAGACATACCAGGATTGAGAGCGATACTGGATGGATGGTTGCACGCATCACTATGATCGGAGTCGTGACTGACCCTTAGATATCGAGCACGGTGCCCAGTTGAGTCATATGTTCGGGCACGAGACCCAGTTGTTTTACACTGATGATTTCGGGTCAGGGACCCTAGATGGATTTCCAAGTTCGTGACAGTTTATGGGAATCGGCATGAACTCTAGAAAGGTCATTGTGGTTCTTGATGGTTTATGGGAACCGGCATGAACTTTTGTCAGGTCATTTTGGTTCATGACGGTTTATGGGAACCGGCATGAACTCTGGTTAATGGATGTTATGGATCATGACGGTTCAAGGGAACCGGGCATGAACATTTATGTTATGTATATATATGTATTCATATACCTTCCTTTACTTCTATTATCTCCTCCGGGGAGGGTCGTTGGCCTGGGTGGACCCCGGAGTAGTCACGGAGCACCGACTGAGTGGAGTCACCCCCCAGTTGGGTTCCTTACTCTCAGGAAGGCTATGATTACTATTACCTCGGGTATGGTCAGTGGTCTGCGGACATTGATCTTGACTTTTAGAAGACTCGGATTGAGACCTGGGTAGCACACGCGTAGCTTTGGAAACCGTGACAGGATTGGTTGTGTGAATTATATGTGTATATGATATAAATATGATATATGATATGTGATGTGTGGTTACACAGGTTTTGGGTAGTGGCCCGTACGGTTGAGTCATTATGGTTCTTTCAATCTTGGTTTTGGGCTTAGTCCCACATATGGTTCTTTCGGTTAAATGGTTTTCGAATGCATGCATGCTTTTTAGTGAAGGGTACAAACGTCTTCTCGTTAAAGTGTTTTTTTAAACTCTTGTTTTGTCCACTCACAGCTTTTAATGTTTTGACTACCCTTCAGGTTGACAGCGGATGTGGACTGTAGCAGAGACCGAGATATCACATGCCTCCTCCGAAACCTGGCGTACTCTGATAGCCCAGGAGGGTAAAGGTCAGAAATATCCCTTGTTTGACGCTTCGTGTCAGACGGGAGCAGGGTCATCCCGCACTAATCCCGGGGGGATTGGGATGGGTCCTGTCAATGTGGTATCAGAGCATAGGATTGCTCGTTGAATGCTTATCAGAGCGGGGTTGTCTCTATTCGAACAACCGTGGAGCTCTTGGAACGTACACAAGTCGAGGATGTGATATCTCAATGGGCTACAGTTCGTGATCAACCTGATGTTTGGGTGCAGGTACAATAGTTAGTAGGACTGTATCGTGGATTGTTTTGGTTCGGCATTTGATGCCGGGGTTGTCATAGTTCTGTCGGGGTTGACAGTGTGGAGCCCTGCGAATGGTGAACGTAGTATTACGTTAGAGTTTTGGATCGTGATAGGGTTAGTTGGGATCGTCTTTCACGATGTCATAGGATCAGTTTCGACGACTGGTTAGGAATTGTGATCATCGGATGGTCGAATATTGTTGAGTTGGATGATCAGATTTGGTTGAGTTAGATGGATTTACTGCTGTGAGCAGCCGGATTCGGGGAATCCTAGTTGGATTGATGGCTTTTCGATGTCAAGACCGTGGGGTCGGTCAGATCGTGGATTTTACTGCTTTATGCAGTTGGGTTCAGTGGAACTCTAGGTGTAATCGTGGAACCCTACTTTGGGTGTATGGTTCTGAAATGTGAGTTGACGAGTGGTTTGACTTGGACGACTATTCGGATTTGGATTCGCTAGTCGGTCTAGTCATGTCAGCTTGTGTTGGGACTGCACTTCGCAGTCGAGGTTGTACTTATCGGTTAGACCTAGTTGGTTGTCGTGCTACCATAGTTGTGATAGATTGCTGGTACAACTAAGGTCATAGATGACCTGGTAGACGACATTGGGTTAGTCAAGCTGCGACTGGATCGAGTTGGTTGGACAAGTTATCAAGGTTGGTACTTGTCGATGAAATCCCTGAATGGGATATGGAGTGGTTAATACGGGCGGTTGATTCCGTTGGATGCGAATCTCGATAGCGATGTCTGGTAGTTTGGTATGCTCGAGGTTTTGGCAGGCGCTACTACCGAGAGTGGTTGTAGTTACGGTTGTTGGGAATCGGGGACGTTCAGGGGACGTGTCCTTTTCTCGTATGAGTTGTCAGGGTGACTGTACCCAGAGTCGTTGGGTACGACGGAGGTAGAGTTTCTCCTATTCGAGCAGAGGTACGAGGTTGTCGCTCGGTATGAGCGGAGATCTAGAGCTGTCTGATTCGCACACTTTGTGTTGATTCTGACAGGTGTTAGTATGCTGATATTAGTATTGTTGATAGTGACGGTACTGGTACTAGTGCTGGTGCTAGTGCTGGTGATTGTGATGACGGTGAGTTACGAATCGGGATGTGACTCCGTCGTAATGGGCATATGTTCGGTATCTGTGGTTCAGGAGTGGATCTCAGATAGAGTTAAACTGGTTAGGGGACACGTGGTTGATGTCCGGGTATGTTGTTTCCAATCTTGTTCGAACTTCGAAATTGCAAGAGGTTGCGATTGAGGTGACGAGTGGAATGCGGGTTTTCCGCATTGGTATTGGGTATTTCGAAGTCATTTTGGGTGACTTCTCAGTTTCTACCACGGTAGATGATGGTAGATGACGGTAGAGGATGGTTCCGTCACCAGTACGCTGATCGTGTATTGGTTGGTGGACCCGGGATTTGTTTTGGGTCATCAGGTGGAGTTGAGCATATCGAAGTTCCATGACTTAGATTTCTCATTTCTGCTTGGTGGCAGACGATGTTGGATTACATGGCGTGGTGAATGCAGCGAGTTTTATTTGCATTCAAGAGGATGGATTTTGTGTCATCGTCTTGTATCATCCTTGATTTCTAGGTGGAATGCCAAGGATCAATACGAGGTAGTCAGTGAGAACCCACAGTCTCGACGTGTCTCATCGTTGACTGATCTGTTTAGATGTGGGAATTGGTTTAGGACTTTGGGTATCGTTATGGATCTGGATCGTGATTTTGATGATCCAAATAGGTGGAGAGTTTGAGTGGAACATGATGGGACTGAACTTCTTTTCGAGGTAAATCCCGTATGGTATATTATTCAGGTGAGTAAGTGTCCGATGAGGTCGGATTTTGTCAGCATAGATAGGTTGATATTGGGATTGGCTTCCCTATGAAGTCAATCGATGGTAATAGTGTAAATCAATTGAACAGGTATCTGATAGGTTCGGAATCTGGTGTGTCTCGGTAGACGTGAACGATATTTCGAGTTTTGGAATCAGATTTCTAGATGACGATTCAGGATTTGATTTTGGAACTTGAAAGAGGATTTCTGTATTTGGGTTTTGGAATCAGATTCTGGGTGACGATTCAGGATTTGGTTCTAGAGCTTGACAATGGATTTTCTTTTATGGATTTGGGTTCGAAATGGTTATTCCTAATGCCGGTTTACAGAATAATGATTTCGGATTCGGATTTGGACATGGTTATGGATATGAATTCTGGGTTTGAATTCGGGATTTCTTACGAAATTGCGCACTCGGATTCGGATATGGAAATAGATGATGGGTTGGAGTTTCGATTCGTCGGGCGATGATCGTTTTGGTAGGCCCGGCAGTGTCCAGGGTTCAGGATTTTGGGGTTACCGAGCACCGCCGACTCCGCAAGCTAGTGCGACGTCGGTAGCGTCCACAGGGAGACCGAGCAGTGGACCAGGTTGGAATGTGTGTTTCTACTGTGGGAAGCGAGGTCATTTCCGACGTGAGTGTCCACAGTTGCCACAGGAAAGTGGTGTAGATCGAGGAGTAGCGGAGCCTGGACAGAGTACAGCGTCAGGGACAGCAAGCCCGAGAAGAGGGGGTGGCACTGCCACGAGTAGTTCGAGGGGACGTGGTAGAGCATCGGGATCTCAGGCCCGAGTGTTTTCAATGACTCAGCAGGAGGATCAGTTGACACCAGATACGGGGACAGGTACTGGTTTTACTTTTGGTTGTGCTGTACTTAGGTTTGATTGTTATCCAGGGCAGAGTCTAGGAGTTTTCCTAGAGGACTTGGAGTGTTACAGTGAGTTCCGTAGGAGGATGACGGAAAGTACAGGAAAAGAGTGACTATAACTGATTGATATGAGGTTATTGGAGGAGAGAACCCACAAGCTAGAGTTTGCCTTTAGGACTTTGTAGATTTATTTCGATAGTGGCCGAAGTAACAACCGAGGGAGGAGCCAGCCAGTAGGAAAGTATCTGTGGTTGTACACGAGGATGGGCTCTGTGAATTCTATCGGGTACTCCACATGAGGTATTGTAAAATACCTTTGTTTGCTATTCATAGAGTTTCCCTTGCGTACACCAGGTAGCTGTTACATAGCTAGGGTTGGCCGTAGTAACCGTAGTTGGAGCTGGTGTGAAATACCCAAGGTGGAGATGATAGACAGGAAACTCAGGAGAGGTTGTTGTTGACCTAGTGTTGATTACCGGGTAGGAGACCCTAGGTGTCGGGAACTCTCTGTGGAATTTCGGGGTCGAAATTCTTTTTAGGGGGGTAGATTGTAACAACCCGTTCAGAGAGCCGGGATTAGTAGAGTGATTAAGGGGTGATTAGTGAGGTTAATCAGTGGTTAGGTGGTCCCGATAGGTCCTTGCGTGTAGAATGACGATTTTACCCCTAGTTCGGGCAAAAATGTTGACTTTTAGTTCGGGTGGTCGAATGAACTTTGACCAGTGACCAGGACGTAGTTTAGGACGTCACGAATCCGTAGGTAGGTGGCACAGTCGATTCCGACATCCGAGGAGGAAGTTGTGATGTTCGGACGGTTGAGGGTATAACCGTAATTTGAGTAAATTAGGGGGAATAGTTGACTTTTTGAATAATCGAGTTTTGGTATGTTGACCTAGGATGGTTAGGTAGCTTTCGTTGTCCTGAGTTCGATGACAGGCGGCACGTATTCATCGGACTTACGAGGCGAGAGTTACGGGTCTAGGAAGTTTTGGTAAAATCGTAAAAATGTGTAAACTGGAGGGTATTTTGGTCTTTCTGCACATTGGGATTTGTGCAGAAAGAAGGAAATGGACGGCTAAGGTTGGGCCATGTGGGAGAGTGTGGATTGGATTGTGACATGTGGCATGTGTGTAGAGGCTTCTGGTGCAATCCTGTGTGTTCACGGTCCTAAATAATTGGGTGCATCCGTGTTGTTCGTGTTGGTGTGTGTTCAAAGAACAGAGAACAGAGGGTGAGAGATTGAGATCAATTGATCGATCTGGGTGCAAGGGTGAGTGAAGCTTGAGTTGTGAGAGTGACAGGGAGGTAGGACTGAGTTGCTGATCGGGTTTTGGTGGTGCAATTGTGCGCGGCGGCACGGCGGAGGTGCGGAGAAGTTTTGGGGGAAACAGGGAGCCTGAGAGTTCGAGGTGGTGGCTACGCCGTGAGGTGAGGCAAACCAAGGCGAGGGGAGGCTGAGGAGGTTGCAAGGAGTCCAACGAGCACCGTGGTAGGCGGCGGTGCGCACGGCGGAGCTGCAATCGAAAGGTAAGCTTCCTTGCTCTGTTTTCCCGTGAAAGTTCATTTGGAAAGTCGTGAGGTTTGGCTGAGAGTCGAGAGGTTAGAAGGTCAGGGGGATGTTCAGGAGGGTCCTAGGTGTCGACTAGGATGGTCGCCGTGGCGGGGCCGTACACGGCGGGGCTTAGGCAAGATGAACACTCTGGTGCTCTGTTTGGCCGTGAACTTCAAACGGTGAGTCGACGAGTTTGGGGGTGAGTCAAGGGTAACGGAGATTGGTTTTAGGTTCAGTAAAGCCTTAGGGATCGTCTGGTGTCGCCACCGTGACGGGAGGTGACCGGAACAGGTGAATCGTGAAATAGGGGAAAAGTGGCCGTCTGGTTCGAGCTTGAATCGACGATGACGGGACTGTGTCGAGGTTAGAGGAATTGAGGGATGGACTCGTGGTGTCTGGACGAAGCTGCAGGAGAAGAGAGGGAAGGAAAAGGTGGCTGGACGGTGGAGAATGCATCTCACCGGTCCAGTTGCAGCGGCCGGTTCAGCACAGTGCACTCGAGGTTGGGGGTGACACTGTAGCTGGCGCGTGAGGGCCACGCGCAGCCACTTTGGGCGGCGCGTGGGGGCGCGTGCGGCAGCGACGGGGAAAACGATCAACATGACTTTTGGTCTAGGAGTTGTGGTGAGTTCAATGGAGTTGGTTTCGAGTCAATCGGACGTTGTTTGAGTTTAGTTCCTCGAGGGTGAAAGTTTAGGGTCCCGGGTTTTAAGTCTTCGGTTCGGGGATGTTGAGGAAAATTAGGTAGTTGTTTCATAGACGTGTTAGTGATGTATTTTGACGGTGCTTGACAGGATCGGGATTTCCCGAGGAAGCCGAGGAACGGGCTGGACGTTCGGGACGCGAGTAGGGCTCAGTACTGTGAGTGGACCCTTTCTCTAAACTCGAGCATGCATAACTGTTTTCTATAATTGTTTTATGGTTTTAATCATCATTCTATGTTTATCGAATATGTTTGGTTGGTTTTACATTATTGCACGGTTTTCGAGAAAGTCCGGTTTTTAGCACGTTTTACGAGAAAGTGGTTGGCTTCTGAAATTGATGCTTTAGTTTCGGGATTTCAATTGATAAGTGATTTCTAATGATTATAAATGGATTTTGGAATATGATTTTGATAATCAAGGTTTTCGATTTTAGAATCGGATTTCGGAAAGCGAGATTTGGTTTTAAAGTTGAAAGTGGATTCCGGATTTGGGTTCGGAATGACGGTTCTGGATGCCGGAAGGGTATCGGACCAGTGATTTCGGATTCGGGTTTGGATGTGGATTAGTAAATGGTTTTCAAATGGTTTTGGGATTGGATTTGCTGGATCTGGTTATTGGGTTTAAAGACCTGGATATATGTGACGGGGGACCGGCCGGATTGGGTTTAAAGACCCGGATTGAGTTTAAAGAATCGGGAGTTTAAAGACTCGGATATATTGATTTTCCCCCGTAGGCCTTGAGTTTAAAGACTCGGATATGATTAAGGCCTGGATTGAGTTTAAAGACTCGGGAGTTTAAAGACTCGGATAGGTCCAGCAGGTTTGATCGGGACATGATGCTTTGAGCTTTATGGTTTATGATACGGGTTTTGATACTCATGCCATGATTTCCATACCTGTTTTATAGTGTTTCTGTTTCTTATGACGTTTTATAAGACTTGAATTAGACCTGTGTTATTAACTGTTGGTTATGCATGTGGTTTTCAAAACGGAGGGCTAAAACCCCGGTTTTTATAAGAAATGGTTCTGAACTTTTGTACTTTCTGGTCCACTCACATCTTCTGTTTTAAATTGCCCTCCAGGTTGTGGAGCTAGTGCGGGGTCTTGACGTCGAGGCAGTGTCCGAGGCATAGAAGGGACGTGAGGGATTCCAGAATAGTTTTACAGACTTCCGAGTGCGTGTAATTTATCGGTTTTTAGTTCCTTGTATTTTCGTACTATGCTCTGTAAACGATAACGTTGGGATTTTCAGTTAATGACTCCTGCGTCTGACTGGGTTTGCGTGAGTTTTACTTGGGTGTTGTGTCGGGGAGTCAGACGGGAGCGGGATTGACCTCGGGTTTCGGGGTGAAACCGGGGTGGGTCCTGACATGACTACTGTCATTCGATGTGGTCGAATGTAGTCGTTGCGACGTAAGCGTTAGTGGTACGTTTGGGTGCGAGCAAGTATTATTCTGGGTAGTTGGTGTACGATTGTACATGTGTTGTGAGGTAGATTCTACTTTCCACGGGGCGGATGTGGAATCAGGATAATTGGAGTTTCGAGAACGAAACTAAATTAAGGAGGGAAGAACGGTTGGATTTAGGTCGGTTGGAAATTCGAGGACGAAATTAATTAAGGAGGGAAGATTGTAACGACCCGTCCCAAATTCCTAGATTAGATTAGTGACTAATCACGATTAGAGAGGTTAATCGGTGATTAGTTGAGCGAAATCGGACGAACGATGTGAAATGACCGTTTTACCCTTGGGCGTGGCAAAACGTTGACTTTTCAATCAGGCTGTCAAATGGACTTTGACCGATGACCGTGACGTAGTTCGTGACGTCACGAGTTCATAGACAGGTGGCACGTTCAATTCCGACGTTCGAGGAGGAAGTTATGACGTTCGGAAGTTTAGGGGCATTTTGGTAATTTTGGTTAAAAAGGGGTAAATGTTGACTTTTTTACCGAGAGGTCCGATGGCCGAGGGCCGAAGACCGTTACTTAGATAAGGACGATACGAATCCATAGACATGCGGCACGTCGAATTTGGACGTTCGACGGCGAAGTTACGGTTCACGGAAGTTCAAGTGCACTATTGCACGAATTACGAAACGAACTAACGTTTGGACTCTAGTGGAGCCCAGATATTTATGGAGGCCCAATGGATGAGTGACAAGTGCCACCCATCCATTGCACAGCCCACACATGTTCGTGCATCGACCATCCATTTCATTTTCTTCATTTCAAACGCAATCCACCTGATCTCATTCAAACCTTCACCCAAACCCATCCAACCCTTTCCATCAGATCTTGAGTGAGACCAGAGAGTGAGGGAGAGGCCGAGGAAGCTAGGTAAGGTGGCTGGGAGCACTTGGACCGCCGCACACGGCCGTGAAGGCCCAGGTAACCCGATTACCCGATTATGCCCATTTTAATCCATTTTCCATTTTGACGTTTTGGATCGGTTTTAATGGTTTTAATGAATCAAATAGGTTGCTAGGATAGTTTTAGGAAGGTTTCTATGGTGGTTGGACGGCTGGGCAGCCGTGGGTGAGTTTTGGAAATATTGAACTGTTTGGTTCAAAATTAAACCAAGGGTTTATGCGGTTTTTAGGTCGTTTTGATGATTGGGTTAGATAGGAAATGAAGAAATAGGAATTTAGGAATTAAAATGGGAGAAAACGGACCGAAAATGAGGACGGAGGGACGCTGAACCGGTTCCGCCGGTTCAGCACAGTGACCGGACCGGAAAACCAGAAAAAAAACCGGTTTTCCTGGGGTTGATGGTGATGAACAGTATTTTCAACCTTCTAGGGGCTCGTGAGGATGCGTGGGTCATAATTTGGGAAAGTGTTCAACACGGGAAATCTTCTATTCGATGTAACGCAAATTTTGGGACTGGTTTCGTGTCAATTGGGCACCGTCTCGATATGTTTCGGGGCATCGGAAGGTTTAGGGTCGGCTTAAAAATAGTTTAAAGTTCGGGAAAATTATGGGGATGGGAGGTTAATTAAGTAGTTATTAACCTTCTATTAAAATTTGGACAGGTTTGGGAGTCCCGGTGACGGTGATCGGCTCGGGGAGCCGTATGACACGCAAATCGAGGCGGCAGCTCGGACGGTCTGTGAGTGGACCTTGTTTTCTAAATTGGTGCATGCATAAATGTTTATTATATGTTTTAAATACTTATTTGTGATGCCATGAGTGCATTTGTATGTGTTTACGCATAAGCACGTATTTCGAGGTTTCGGCCTTATATAGTGCTTATACGGATCTGTATTTCTTGATTGGTTTAAATGAAATGGTTTTGGATTTCTAAAAGGATAAACTCGAGTATGAGACCCATTTGGTTTTGTCTCGGGCATATGACGCTACTTACGACCTTCGGGTCTAAATCGTGGTCGCGACGGGTGCTATGTGCACGGCGATCGACGATGTGACGCTCGCCTCCGGTTTGGGATGTGTTCCTTCCGGAGAGGTCACGATGCACGATTCGTGGTCGGGCAGCCTGGGGAGGCTCAATTTCGGAGTGCTGACGGTTCAGGATATCGATCGGTGATGAGTGCACCATGATCTTGAGGTGGTCGTGTCGGTTGATACGTTCACGGCGACATACCAGGATTGAGAGCGGTCCTGGATGGATGGTTGCACGCATCACTATGATCGGAGTCGTGACTGACCCTTAGATATCGGGCACGGTGCCCAGTTGAGTCATATGTTCGGGCACGAGACCCAATTGTTTTACATTGATGATTTCGAGTCAGGGACCCTAGATGGATTTCCAAGTTCATGACGGTTTATGGGAACCGGCATGAACTCTGGAAAGGTCATTGTGGTTCATGACGGTTTATGGGAACCGGCATGAACCTTTGTCAGGTCATTCTGGTTCATGACGGTTTATGGGAACCGGCATGAACTCTGGTTAATGGATGTTATGGATCATGACGGTTCAAGGGAACCGGGCATGAACATTTATGTTATGTATATATATGTATTCATATACCTTCCTTTACTTCTATTATCTCCTCCGGGGAGGGTCGTTGGCCTGGGTGGACCCCGGAGTAGTGACGAAGCACCGACTGAGTGGAGTCACCCCCCAGTTGGGTTCCTTACTCTCAGGAAGGCTATGATTACTATTACCTCGGGTATGGTCAGTGGTCTACGGACATTGATCTTGACTTTGAGAAGACTCGGATTGAGACCTGGGTAGCACGCGCGTAGCTTTGAAAACCGTGACAGGATTGGTTGTGTGAATTATATGTGTATATGATATAAATATGATATATGATATGTGATGTGTGGTTACACAGGTTTTGGGGAGTGGCCCGTACGGTTGAGTCATTATGGTTCTTTCAACCTTGGTTTTGGGCTTAGTCCCACATATGGTTCTTTCGGTTAAATGGTTTTCGAATACATGCCTGCTTTTTAGTGAAGGGTACAAACGTCTTCTCGTTAAAGTGTTTTTATAAACTCTTGTTTGTCCACTCACAGCTTTTAATGTTTTGACTGCCCTTCAGGTTGACAGCGGATGTGGACTGTAGCAGAGACCGAGATATCACATGCCTCCTCCGGATCCTGGCATACTCTGATAGCCCGGGAGGGTAAAGGTCGGAAATATCCCTTGTTAGACGCTTCGTGTCAGACGGGAGCAGGGTCATCCCGCACTAATCCCGGGGGGATTAGGATGGGTCCTGTCAATTATATTATGAGGTTACTTGGTACGTTAGTGACCTTTGGTGGTGATTTTTGATAAGCAAGATAACTCCCAGGACTTCGAGGAGCGTACAACTTGGAATTATGCTGCTTGGATTGACTATGAATGGACATTTTCTTTATAAACTATGATGCACGTATAATTAAATGTTTTAAATTTTTTATTGTATTAGTTTGATTTCAATGGCTAAATAAATTATTCTATTGTGTTTGGTGATGTTTGGATTTGACTGATTTCTGGACACGGATTTTACGGGATTGTGCAAATGATGGTTTGGGCTTTGGCCCAGTTTGGAAATGTTTTTACTTGGAATCTGAGTCAAGGAATGTTTGAAAGTAAGTTTTGGATTTAATCCATAGATTGTGTTCCACTGTTGTTATGATGAGTTCCCAGAAGATCGAAGCTAGGTGTGTTTCCCAAACGACTGAAGCTTGGGGTGATTGTTTCCTAGTGGTCGAAGGTAGGGGTGTTTCCCATACAGTTGATGCTTGGGGTTATTATTATTGTTATTGTTCCTAGGCAGTCGAAGCTAGGGGTATTTCCCAGATGGCTAATACTTGGGATTATTGTTATTGTTCTCAACCAGCCAAAGCTCGGGATTTTTCCCAAACAGCTAATGCTCGTGGGAGTTTGTGATTGGATTTTTTTATTATTATTGATATTAGTGTTCAAGTTTTACCACATTCTTTTATATTCAGAGATTTCAAGGAAATGTGGGTCGCGGGATTTGGTTACATTTTATGATTTATGGGGCCCATGGCTTATGATTTCATTTGAATTGAAATTCAGTTGTTTATGTTTTACTTCATGCATGATGTTTTAGAATTGGAGGGGAAAGGTTAATTTTCTCAAAAATGTATTTTCAAATATTTATTTTTGTAGACGTACACTTTTAACGGTTTTTTTTGACCTTCCAAGCTGTTGTAGGGAGATCGGAGCTGACGTATAGATAAAAGCATGAGCAGGACATCAATATCGTTATCCCTTGTCTGACACGTGTGGACGATAATTTTGAAATTTAGGTTTATTTGTCAGACAGGAGTAGGACTTGGCATGATTATGAAAGCATTTTGGAGAAGGGTCATGTCAATTTCGTATTAGAGCATTGTGGTACTTATCTGTGTTTCTTTTAGCCAATGTCGTGTGTCCAAGACGTGAGTCTCATGCACAGCCTGATAATGAGAATGATACTACGAGGGGTACATAGGGGCCAAATATTGAGAGGGCCCAGCAGTTTGGAGCTATTGTGTTTACAGATAAGATGGACCTAGACGACGCCAATAAGATTACTCGCTTGGAATAGATCTTTGAGGTGATGTGATGCCCCCTAGAAGATATGGTCCTGCTAGCCACTTTTCTTTTGGGTGGTTATGCAGATCGATGGTGGTATGAGTTAAGGATGACAGGATATGAGCAGTTTTTGAATCAGTTTTATCCTCACTCCTATTACGATGCTAAGAAAATTGAGTTCCTGCAGCTGTAGCAAGAGGATGTGATAGTGGCTGATTATGAGTAAAATTTTCTGAACTTGTCCCGTTTTCCTAGACGTTCATGGCAATTGAGGCGGATAAGTGTCGACCATTTTGAACTTGGTTTACAAGATGAGATCAGGGCCATTATGAAGATAGGATCGTCCTCCACATTTCGGGATTTATCAAATGCTGTTATTCGAGTAAAGGCAAGTTTACCTATGTGAGAGTAGTTTATGAGCTCTGGAGGACACCAAACGTTAGGATTTTGAGTCACGATGACAGGACCCGTCCCTAAAAATCAAGAAAACCAGACTAGTCATGCTCCCGTCTGACAACCTCTTGTCAAACAAGGGATTTTATAACTTCTAACTTGACTTGAATCCTTAAAAAAAAACCGACTTGATTCCACCTTATGGGGTTACCACACACATCCAACCTAATTCCCGACAGGTGGTGACATTCACTAATTACGTTCTTTTATAAAGCCTTTTTCTTTATTATTAGAAATTACCGATATTTACAACAACAATTATTCACACAAGTACTATTCCAAAATCGATCTTTTTTCGTTAAATTTCCATATTTACCATTTATTTTATTACTCATCTCGCTACATTAGTTATTTCTTAAATATGAGTTCCCTTCTTAGCTTTCATAACGAATAATACATATGCTTAAGAAACCGAGCTTTATGCAACATAGTGATCAAGATATAATCAACATTCTTTTAACTCCCTCCACAAGCATTTCGCGTTCATATCTTCTATCTATAAATATGCAATTGGTTGATGATGAAGTCCTTAAGTAGTTCCAACCATTTAGTATTTAGTTAAGAATAGTTAAGTGAACATAATAACTTTAAACAAGAATAACTTTTTTATACGAGATCCGATTAACTTCAAACTTGAACCATCAAACGTAGATTTAAGTCCGGGTCATTTTTCATGTTTACCACTTTCCCAGATTCTAGTCGACGCGCCTACACGCACCGGGAGAAGACGAAATCCGCTTACAGGTCGCCCGACTCCGCAACCCAACCCGACCATAATTTCTTCATTTCTTGCTCTTTTTAAATGATTCTACTTTAACTCTACTCGTAATACAATATAAAAGAGATATGTAATCCTAGGAGAACCAAAACATACCTCTATCGTTGTTCCAAGAATCATGGCCTTTCGGCCATAGAGTCCAGAGGCTGCCCAGCCAATTTCTACAACCGTCTCCACTCATTTTCGTCCCCAACAGGTCATATGACCTCCAAGAGCAACATGGGACATCATTTTCCGGGACTCCTAACCTCATGGGACATCATTTTCCGGGACATCACAAGCTCTCCATTTTCTGCACATTTTCTCTCCCTTTTTTCCTTCCAAAGTTCGTCAATTTCTTCCCCCTCTCTTCTGTTCTTCTTTTCCTCTTCTCCTAGTTTCTCTATCTCTCATGGTGGTGGCCTTATTCTCTTCATTCCCTTGGGTTTTCTTTCATGGTGGGAAGATAGGTGGAGTTTGGTCCTAGACTCCCCCCTCCCCTGAACTACTCCTCAAACATCCTCACACACATTTAGATATGTCGGTGAGAGGGAGATTGGAAGAATTATAAAGATCCTTCTAGAATCATTCTCACATGATTCATATGCTAAATAGGAAAAATGTCTAAATTGCATTTAGTCAAAATTACCATAAATATCCTTAACCATTTTTAAACCATAACGAACGTTTCCAACTTCCGTTTGCAGCATACCGCCTATTAATGTACTTAGGAGGCCAAGACCTTCGTAACGGTCTTCTTGGATTACCAAGACCTTCGTAACGGTCTTCCAAAAAGTCGACTTTTGACTCTAGGGGTAAAATTGTAATTATTCACTTTGTCGGATTTCTGGAGTGTTACAATCTCCCCCCATTAAAAAAATTTTGTCCTCAAAATTTTAGTATTAGCCCAACCTAGTTAATAAGATGGAATTGTTAATTAGTTTATCACACCTACATGTGATAGTTTAGGGCAACGATCATAATTTTTTTTACACCTTCCCATAGACCCGTCACAACAACCGCCAGGTCCACACAACAGTTTTATACAATCCTTACGTTCTATTCATATATCACTACAGATTATTGAAACCATAAAAGGTCTAAACCAATCACCCATCATTAAAATATATAGAAAACCAAGTAAAATACTTGGGTATGCATGCATAAAATTTAAGAAAAGTTTACTTGTAAACCCAATCATTTCATATACCACAGATCTTGGGAGCCACATACCCATTTTACATTACATCTTAACATCACAAGCAACCCATAACCAGAACTAAGTCCAAAACATGACCTTGTAAAGTAGGATATTTGAATAATTTTCGAAAGAAAAGAAATACATCTACAACTTAAAAAAATCACTAAGATCCAATATCCCAAGATCTCAAATCCTTAACCATAGTAAAGCAAATGTTAGGAGTCATGACCATCCATCAACAAATCAACCTAACAAGCAGTACCATACTTATTCACATTCTTATCTAACCCCTCCTTGATGTATAACATCATTTACCATAACATTGTGTCATCGTCTTGGCAAGACCACACATCCTTACTCATATAAACCAATTTATTAAAAAAGCTACCGTCCTCTTTGAACTTAACGTTACCGGGATCCCGTGTTGTCTTAACTCATTTCATAGATCTTTAATCAACCTTAACCAAGTACTATTTCAAGTACCATCCTTATTACTCATCACACCACGACGCTACACATAGGCCACTACCATAATCATTATTTGAATCACATCCGAAAACAACACTTAGTCACATCATTCAAACAATCCCCCGGGGGTATCAATACTACCGGTAGTCACTCGGAAACTGGAGCCCTGCTCGACGTCCGAGTGTATCCTCACTTAGGAACTAGAGCCCTACTTGATGTCTGAGTGGGTATCGACTCAGGAACTAGAGCCCCTGGCTCGACGTCTGAGTCCTCGCAACGTTAGTCTCAAGAATTAAAGCCTAACTCGACACCTGAGACTTCTCACAAGTCTCAAGAACTATGGAGCCTTACCTCGACATTCGATACCGTCCAGCCAATATGGCATCTCGAGGCACATCTCACATCATCACAATTATCACACATCATCACGAATATTGAGGAGTCACATATCCATATCAACAACAATTCAAACCATAATCCATATCTCAAACCTAAGCCCAAAACTATCATCAACATCAATCTCGTAAAACGTTCCATTAATACACCTTTCATAACAACCGTTCAGAAATTTTATGAAAATCATAATTATGCCAAATCACGTTATTTCATGTCATAATTCAAATTTCAAAACCACACAATCAAATTCGCAATCAGAACCTTGTAAAACAAGTCATGAAAATATTCTAGAAAATCATATAAAATCCATATTCATCAATCATTCTCAAAATCATGTAAATATGACATAACAAGTATGTAACCGTTTTTCAAAAATGATTTAGAGTACAATAACCCAATTTCCTCATAAAACATGTTATTAAAGGAGTTCTTAAATATTCATAGAATTTCCAAAATCCATACCAATCGTACATAAATAGTCATATCAATTCTATCATATCAGGACTTTCATTATATTTCATAATATCATGTGATAATTTTAATTTCATCAATCATACATCATTATTATTATCATCACGCTACCATATGATCATCACCAATCATTAGTATGTCATCCTTATCCTAATATACTCAACATCATCATTTTATCTTTCATATCAATATGTCATAGCCATCACTAGTGCATATACATATTATTTTTATACATCATGCCATTTTTCAAACAAAACCAATTCCAATTTATTTATTTAAACCAACCATCATTTGTAACGAAATCTCATAAATGTATATTTTGGTAATTTTATTAAACCATTTAAAATTCATTAATGCATAAACAATTTACTATCATATTAATCATGTAAAAAACAAAATGCATGATAATACAAGATTCACAATTCGAGAATCTAAAATACCTAATAGCCTAGCTCTGATACTAAGTTAACAGGACCTGTCCCTAAAAATCAAGAAAATCGGACCAGTACTACTCTCGTATGACAACCTCTTGTCAAACAAGAGATTTTATAACTTCTAACTTGACTTGAATCCTTAAATAAACTGACTTAATTCCACCTTACGGGGTTACCACCCACATCCAACCCACTTCCCGAAAGGTGGTGACATTTACCAATTACGTTCTTTGATAAAGCCTTTTTCCTTATTATTAGAAATTACTGACATTTACAACATCAATTATAACACAAGTACTATTCCATAATCGATCTTTTTCATTAAATTCCCATAATTTACCATTTATTTTTTGCTCATCTCGCTACATTAGTTATTTCTTAAATATGAGTTCCCTTCTTAACTTTCATAACGAATAATACATATGCTTAAGAAACCGAGCTTTATGTAACATAGTGATCAGGATATAATCAAAATTCTTCTAAGTCCCTCCACAAGCATTTCTCGTTCATAACTTCCATCTATAAACATGTAAATGGTTGATGATGAAGTCCTTAAGTAGTTCCAACCATTTAGTATTTAGTTAAGAATAGTTAAGTGAACATAATAACTTCGAATAGTCATAAATTTTTTATACGAGATCCGATTCACTTCAAACTTGAACCATTAAACGTAGATTTAAGTCCCGATCATTTTTTAGGTTTACCATTTTCCCAGATTCCCGTCGACGCGCTTGCAAGGGCCGGGAGAAGACCGAATCTGCCTATGCATGTGGGCCTCACGCTCCTACACATAGGTCGTCTCTGTCCTCTCGCGATCCTGTAATACCGGTCACCTAACCCGACAACCCGAGCCGACCATAATTTCTTTATTTCTTGCTCTTTGTCAACGATTATATGTTCACTGTACTCGTAATACAATATAAAAGAGATATGTAATCCTAGGAGAACCAGAACATACCTCTATCATTGTTCCAAGAATCATGGCCTTTTGGCCATGGAGTCCAGAGGCTACCCCGCCAATTTGTACGACCGTCTCCACTCATTTCCATCTGCAACAGGTCGTATGACCTCCAAGAGCAACATGGGACATCATTTTCTAAGATTCCTAGCCCAGAACTGAGGTCCAGAAAATGGAACCTTATGGGTTCTTCATTTTCTGCACAGTTTCTCTCCCCCATTTCCTTCCAAAGTTCATCAATTTCTTCCCCCTCCCTTTCGTTCTTCTTTTCCTGTTCTCCTAGTTTCTCTATCTCTCATGATGGTGGCCTTATTCTCTCTGTTCCTGTAGGTTTTTTTTCACTGTGGGGAGGTGGGTGGAGTTCGGTGCTAGACCGCCCCCTCCAAACTACTCCTCAAACATCATCACACACATATTTAGATATGTATATGTCGGTGAGAGGGAGATTGGAAAAATTATAAAGATCCTTCTAGAATCATTCTCACATGATTCATGTAGGTAATAATCATTTTAAAACCATTTTTAACCATAACAAACATTTCTGACTTCCGTTTGCAGCATGTCGCCATGTACTCAAGAGGCCAAGACCTTCGTAACGGTCTTCTTGGATTATTAGGAAGAGGTCCCGTCAAAAAAGTCGACTTTTGACTTTATGGGTAAAATTGTAATTATTCACTTTGTCAGATTTTCGGGGTGTTACACATGACCCGACTCCCCTAGCACGATATTGTCTTCTTTGGGCTCATGCCCGCACAACTTGTTTTTGGGAACTCACCCGTAACTTCCCAGTGGGTCACCCATCCTAGAATTGCTCTAGACCAACTTCGCTTAACTTTGAAGTTCCAAAGGAATCCAAAGTTAGTGAGCTCCCAAAAGGTCTCGTGCTAGCAAAAGAAGTGCCCACACATATAAAGCACATTATTGTTCCCTCCCTAAGTGATGTGGGATTGCTTATTGTTCTTCCCAAGACATGTATCTTATAAACCACCCATCATGGGGTCTAGCACCCTCACTAGCACATTTCCAATCGTGGTCTAGCTCTGATACCATTGTGTCACGACTCGACTCCCCTAGCACGATATTTTCCGATTTGGGCTTACTCTCACACGGTTTTATTTTTAGGTACCCATGTGCAACTTTCCAGTGGATCACTCATCCTATAGTTGCTCTAGTCCAACCTCGATTAGCTAAAAGGCCTCGTGCTAGGAAGAGAGGTGCCCACACATATAAGACACATCACATTTCCCTCCCCAAGAGATGTAGGATTGCTCACCGTTCTTCCCAAGACACGGGTCTTACACTATGAATCAGAGAACACATAATAAGGGTAGTTTTAGCTCTGGATTTTTTTGTGGGTGCTGATCAGGTTCGGGCAATGGTGGAGCCGGATAGGAAGGTACTCGAGGTTTTTCATCGAAACCCTAAACATCAGTTCAGTCTAGTAAGGCTTTTCTTCAGTTGACTAGTAAGCATAGTGGTAGGCTTGGAAGACTCAACACTGCTAACAGTTACTTTTGTAGGGAGCCTGATCAATATAAGAAGAATTGTCTGTACCGACCAGTTAATAGTACAAAAGGCCATGTTGTGACAGATCAGAGTCTGAGGACATCCATGACTTTTGGTATGGCAAGAGGGAATGAGGCTGTCAGGGCGGAAGGTAGACAACGAGAGACAACGAGGGCGTAGTTGGTCTTCAGGTCCACATGCTCGAGTATTTACTCTCACACAGTAAGAGGCACAAAAGATACTAGAGGGTGATTCAAAGTGATTATGTTGATTTTGAAATTCTCCACAATTTGTGAAATGTTTCGTATGTTGTCTATTAGTGTTGGTACATGTATGGTATGACATGGCCCAACCCGAATACATAAGAATAGTACACTCGGTCCCTACTCCCGTTTGACAGAAACGTTGTCATAAAAAGGATAACACAAATTCAGCTAATTCATACCTCCGCCTCTCAAGCCAAATTCAGCTAATTCATACATCCGCCTTTCGATCCTCGATCTCCGTGTAGTGGCCCTAGAAGGTTACAAAACCAGAAACGTGTGAATGGACAAAAGGGAATAGTTTAAAAATATAATTTGAAAAAATTGAACCTTTACCCTTCGTTTTCAAAAATCATGCATGCATATGAAAACCAGTTCAAAACCGTTTCACTTCAATTTAAAAAGAGATATAGTTTATCATTCTCGAAGTACGTGAGAATGTATATAAAGCAAGTGTCAATCGACAAGCCATCACAAAAATCAACTCAAAGCCAACACATCAACCACAATATCAACACACCATCAGCTCAATGACACACATGAAACCATTGTCCCACTAGCAGGTACACCACAAACTCACTCGGGATTCGGAGCTAAACTTGACGTCCAAGTCATCATAACCCAGTCTCACAAGCCATCATATTGATCCATACAATCAATCCAAAACCAACATCAGCACATAACTCACATACACTCAACTCATCATCAATACATATACATAACATCATTCAACACATCACAAGGCACTACCAGTAGGCTATCACACACTCACTCAGGATTCGGAGCCCCTAGCTCGACGTCCGAGTGAGATCTGACTCAAGATTCGGAGCCCTTGACTCGACGTCTGAATCACCACCATAATACAGTCCTAGGATTCGGAGCCCCGGGCTCGACGACTGAGACTCACAACTAATCCACACACTCACCACACATTTCATACATCACAAGTTTCGAGAAACCACAGTTTACACCATCAATACCAACAACACATAGAAACACATATAATTCATGTAAGTATGCATGCATAATAGTTTAGGGAAAGAAAGTCCACTCACACACCTTCGTAGCATTGAAATCCACTTTGCATGTTTTTTCGTAATTCCCAAGAATGTCACTTCTTGCCAAAATTCACATTTAAGGGTCACAAATCATCTCAAATAACTCCTATTGTAATCCCACAATTTTCTGGGATTTTTTAAATGTAATTAAAACAAACCGTAAACCTTCGGACACCCAAAACTACCTCGAAACAGTGTCTGATCGACTCGAAACCTGCTTCAAAATGTTTATTACAACGATTGCATTAAAAATTGTGTTAACTATTTCTCAAAATACCCTTGCACGCACCCCCACACATCACCCAAAGTGGCTACGCGTGGGAGCCACGCGCATGCACTGTAGAATCGTCTTCAACCTCCCTCGCGACCCATTTTTCTGCAACTTAGGTAGCCCAACTTGATGACCCGACCTGGTCCAAAAAAACTCTGTTTTTAACCTTTTTCAAATCCAATTCAACCAAAACACTCTACATAACCCAAGGAATGCATCTATACGATCAAAACAAAGAAAAGCTTACCCAAACCGCTTGACCCGTCGATGGAATTCACGGCTAACCTGCACCCATGGTCCCTGGATGATCTCAGTGTCCAACTTCTCATCTGGGCGGTCTATTACAGTTGCAGGGGCTCCAGGAAGATGATAGGGAGCTTGGTTTCAAGCTTCCTCATAAAAAACCAATCCAACAACCCGTTGACCCGAAACAGCCTTCACGGGTCCATTTTGCTCCTCTCCTTCTCAGGCCACGACCACCCTCTTCCTTTCCTCACTTCTCTTCTTTCTGATCTCACTATTTTCTTTTCTTTCCTCTTTTCTTCTTCCTTCATTTCTTACCCATTTTTCGCTCTCGGTCTTGTGCAGCCAAAACACACCTAAAAAAATATCAACTAAACTAATACACAAAAACAAATAACCCAAACACCAAGTCGGCAACACATAAATCTAGGAGATAAGGGACACTTGTCCTTGTCCAATTGGACCAACACAAAATCTCATAGGAAATTGCCAAAATGCCCTTCAAGCCCATATTACTACCAAATTTCCCCTACATAATCTAGACCCAAATCGAAATCGTCTGAACTCCGTTTCCAGCATGTCGTCTACTAATGTACTAGGGAGATCGAGAGCTTTCTAACGGCGTTCCCAGAATCGCCAAAAGTCATTCCGGTCGAAAAGTCAACTTTTTAACTTTGACCAAGAAAAGTCAACTTTTTGACTTTGACCAAGAAAAGTCAACATTTGTCTTTATGGGTAAAATTGTCAATTTCGTCCAAATTTTTCGATTTTACCCTTGCTGATGGTCTGGGTCCTTACATGGTATCCTTAGCTGTCAGAGAGATATATTTGAATTTCCACGGCGAAATACCTTGAGGTAGATTATAATAACCCAAAAATTCGAGAAATATAATCCCGAAGGTTTGGAATGTAAATTGATGATTTTGCCCTTATAGGTCTAATATTGAATTTTTGCTCAGAGAACTTTTTGGACTTTTCGTGAGAACTGTTATTTAGGTCTCGGAGTTCTAAATCTGTAGACAAGCGGAATGTCAAAATTAAAGTTATGTAGCTCTCGGAGTTCTAAATCCGTAGACAGGCGGCATGTCAGAATTAAAGTTCAGACGGAATCGTTATAAGTCTAAAACAAGAACTCACGGATGTAGCCTATGAGGGGCAATTTTGTAAATTAGTACATGAGGGGGTTTTTGTGGTCCATTGAGCTAGTGATAGTTGGCACTATCTTTGAGTTATTGGTGGGACCACATCCCATAGTTATTTTATGTGTGTGTGTGTGTGTGTTGTTACAAGCAACAACCAAAACCACGAATAACCCGAGAGCAAGAATGGAGTAAAGCTAGAAATAAAAAGGAAAGAAAGAAAACTAGAGAGAAAGAAGAAGAGAACTAGGATAGGAACCCTCAAGTAACCGAAAAACCCAAAAGTCCGAGAACCAAATCTTGGACATTCGAACCAAACTTGGAGCATTTTGTTCGTGAAAATAAACCCAAAATTGAGTTCTACTTGGACCGTGAGCTTTCGATCGATTTCCTGTGAAATAAAGGTGAGGATTTTATGTTTTGAGCTCATAGAACCATTCATGGGTACGATTAGGTGCATTTTGACAATTGGAACGTGAAAAATGGACATGAAATGAAGGATTTTGAACTGGGTATGGTCGCTGAGTCGGGTCCTAGTTGCAAACCCATAGGTCAACCGGACCAAGGTTCAAGGCGACTAGCCTTGCGATTGCAACTGTATGTGCATGTCGCTCAGTCGTAGGGAACTTGAGTGGCACATGAGGCGCGTGCCATGGGTACGTCAACAGGTTAATATATTAACTTTTTGTTCGAGACATCTTTTGGACATACTGAGAGAACCGTTATGAATATCTCAATCCTCTGAGTATGTCAACAGATAGTATGCTGAAAATGGAGGTCGGATGAGTAAGTTATGGGCTTACAAAGGACAAGGGTATTATGGTAATTTTGGTTAAGGGTGGTTTGGTAATTTCATATTTTGGAACATGTGAATCATGTGAATGTTTTCTAGAACATTCTCTACATTTCCCTCCCATTCTCTCCACCGACTTAGATATATATATATATATGTGTGTGTGTGTGTGTGTGTGTGTGTGTGTGTGTGTGTGTGTGTGTGTGTGTGTGTGTGTGTGTGTGTGTGTGTGTGTGTGTGTGTGTGTGTGTGTGTGTGTGTGTGTGTGTGTGTGTGTGTGTGTGTGTGTGTGTGTGTGTGTGTGTGTGTGTGTGTGTGTGTGTGTGTGTGTGTGTGTGTGTGTGTGTGTGTTGGTGTGTCTTGACGAATTCGAGGGAGTGTAACCGAAAAAGAAGAAAGGCTTACTCCAACCAAATTTGAGGGAAAACCAGGGAGATATAGAACCAGGAAAAAAGGGAGAGGAGAAGGAAGGAGAGTATGAGGTTGAGAAACACCCTATGGCCACTGAAAGAATGAAAGAACCTTGAAACCCCAGAAACACCCTATGTGTGTTTTGTTGTTCGAATCGTTCGAGGCTTCTATGCTTTCAACCAAGGTTTCCATGCCCTTAGTGGAATTCCTATGATTGGTTTAAGTTAGAAAGCAATAAGGTTGGACGCGGGAAAGACTTGGAACAAGGAGCTGAACTTTGGCCGAACCTATCGAGACTTTTTTTTTTTGGAAAATCAAGGTAAGATTTTCATGTTTTGACATCATAGAACTTTTCTTAGGATTGATTAGATGAATTTTAATAATTGGAACATGAAAAGTGGTTGAGAAATGAGGAAGATATGGCCGGATCAACTCGCGTGGGTCGAAAAACCCGAATTGCAGAAAAATGGGTCATTGCTAGAGATTGAAGATGATGAATAGTACCTAGTACGTGAGGCCCACGCACAGAGAGCAAGGGTGGTGTGTGAGGCCCCCACACAGAGAGTAGAGGTGGCACGTGGGGAAGCGTTGACAGGACCTGTCCCAAGTTTCAGTGAAAACAGGACCGATCCTGCTCCTGTTTGAGATTTCATCGGTTCACTCACACCCAACATACTAGATTAATAAAAAAAGTGTTTACTGTTGCGGGGTTACCAGCCACATCCAGCCCACTAACCCCGACAAGTTGAGGAATTACAAGTGATTTTAACTTTTTTTCTTAGTCAATTACCCTAATAATCTTCTAATTATTCATGCCCAAGTATAGTTTAACCAAATAACAATTTAACATAAAATTGTATAAACATTCACCGTCTTCCTCATATCTAGTATCCATCACAATTCATCAACAATTAAAAAAAGGTATATTATAGATAAATATGTACCATCATTTACCAATATAAGCAATCCAATTCCAATGGAATTGTCCACATAAAACCATACGCTCCAAATATTCATTCTTGAATAATGCACCTTTGTTTTTCTTTACCCAAATTGCATTTCTAAGATTCAAACACAAGTCTATATATATATATATATATATAGAAAACAAATACTAAATTTCTTGTGAAGAACCAAATACAAAAAAAAAAATCAAACAGTAAATCTATTAGCTATCCTATTATTGTAGTGCACCATAATTTACATTAGACAGTTCAATTATAATCAAGATTGGTTTAACAAAAACCCTTAATTATTCCCAATTTTGAGAATTAATTAAAAATGTTTATTTGAAACCTAATAACCTTAAACGGGCATAATTGCCTCATACATGGTCCAATTAATCTAATTCTTGGACCATTAAACTTAGAATAACAAACTGAACATTTTTCATGTTGAACATTTCCCCAGATTCTGACCGACGCGCCCACATGTGCCATCAGAAGTGGTTACACGTGAAACCCACACACCAGCACTGTTCATTGTCTCTTTCGCCTGATTCTTCTGGTTTTCAGGTCGCCCGACCCGACAACCTGACCCAGCCGTATCTCTCTCATTTTTTTATCCTTTTTCAGTTCTTTTTTCGACCTAACTACTCTAAACAATTCTAAGAGGAGATCCATCATCTCAAACCAAGAAAACCAGGTTTAAAAAGTAAGGACTCTTACCTTGTTAGTTGGGCCAATTTCCCAGCTTCGAACAGAGGTATTCCCTATGTCCAAACTTTTACTTTCACACTCCAAAATGGTCCTAGGAACTTGCTTAGTCTTCTAGGACCCACAAACTAGCACCACGATGCTTCAGGTCATCATTGGCAACCTTAGCCATTTTTGAGGTTCTTGGTCGTGGAGGTTTTCCTCCTTCTCCTTCGATCACTCTCTATATTTATGGCTTACAGACTCCCTCTCTCTTACTTCTCTTTCTCTTCTTACTTCTTCTCTTTCCCTCTCTTTCCCTCTCTTTCGTCACTTCCTTCTTTTCTCTCATGACCACCATTTCGATGGTTTCGGCTGTCCTCACACGATGGCCACACACCACAACACTCGTTCACACACACACACACACACACACACACACACACACACACACACACACACACACATATATATATTAGCCATGTAGGTCGGTGGGAAGAATTGGGAGGGAAAATTGAGAATTTTCTACAATTTCGCATATGAATCACATGCTAAAAGGGCAAACTTACCAAACAGCCCTTCAAGCCATAATTACCATAAGTGCCCTTGATCAATTTAGACCCATAGCAAATCCATCTGAACTCTAACTTTGGTGTGCCGCCTGTCTGTGTATTCAAGAGACCGAGACCTTTATAACGGTTTTTTCGAAGTTCCTAATAGATGCCCCAGTCAAAAATCGACATTTTTACTTTTTGGTTAAAGTTAACTCTTGGATTTTCAAGGGCAAAATGGTCATTTCAATTCTTTCGAATATCCGGGTTGTTACAATCTTTTCAAATTCCAATTGTACAATTGAGTTTCTTAAAACATAATAAGACCAAACTTAAGTACCATATTCGAAAAAATAAAACAACCCAAAAATCACTAAAATCCAATATTCCAAAATCTCATGCCATAAAATATATTCAATTCAAATCCATAGTCGGAACAAAATTTGAAACGTAACTTACGAAAAATCTCGTAAGCCGCGTAATAAGATAATAATTAATTATTGAAAATCATATAAAGATCCCGCCCAAACACACCGTATCAAATCGTATAGGGAATCGTTTTAAATATGCATCTATAAAGTTTTACGAGTGTAACATTCGCTTACAACCCTTATTAAAAAATGTCGGGATCCCATATAAATATCCTTACCCAAGGTTCCCTTGGAGCCACATATAAATACCAAACATTTCTAAAACCAAGTCTAATTAGGAAACAATCATAACTACCATCAACATATCCAAGACGAATTAAACACTTTATCGGGAAATCAAACATTGCACCCCAGTCGTACAATTCGATAATTATTTAATGCCCATATAGTTTCCAACAATTTAACCGATTCCACATATAATTATACCATATCTAATTATCAAGGAACTATAATTTCCAATTCCAAAGATCACAACATATACGATGAGCGGCATCTCAAATACTGGGAATTAACTCAAGCTATGTAAGGGCACAAACATTATCTCAATCAAGTCCACAATCAAAATCTTGGGCCTAAGCCCAAGCACAACTCGTTCACAACTTCGTAAAACGTACCATCAAATTAGTATCTGAACAACCATCTAAAAATCCAAGACCCAATATCACAACTTAAACCATAGTTAGAACTTTGAAAAAACATTTTAACTGACCGTTATGCAAGAAACATCATTGATCATGACAACCAGCATGTCAATCACACAATAGACAACACAAGATCAGCATAGCAATCAAACACAACCAATCCATCCTTAATGCACAACATCAATCACCAGGTCTACTGAACTACTGGTAAGCACAACATTTACTCACTTAAGGTCTAGAGCCCCCGGCTGTGACAACTAAAATTACCAACCAACACATACCCTTATAACTAGGCTGACCCATCAAATACTCAACTACTTAACTCAATACATAATATCATAATGCGCATTGTACCATTCAAACTCACTTCCCGGGTTATAACTATACTGTTGGCCAACACACCACTCAGGGATATAACATCCGAGTGTCCGCTCATGGATACAACATCTGAGCGCTAACCATACATCTCAACCGCTTGGGGATACAACATCCAAGCGGCCATCTAGGGATACAACATATGGGTGTCCCACATACAATCATACGACACTACTGATAGGCCAATCATCATATCACATTACCACTCGGGGATACAGGGTCCGAATGGCCACCCAGGGATACAACGTCTGGGTGTCAACCACATAAATCAACCACTCAAGGATACATCATCTGATTGGTTGTCCAGCGCTACAACATCTGAACGTCAGCCCCATAACTCAACTATTCGGGGATACATCATCCGAATGGTCGCCTAGGGATACAACATCTAGGCGTAACTCAGTAATCCAGGGTCACAAGTTCACAATATACCATGCACCAAATCGAGAACACATATATTGATGACAAACCAATTTCATAAAATTAATCATCTCTATTCATACATTGGCCTTGCTTCTCAATTCACGTCTAAATCATCTCACCACACATTCTAAAAGAAAATCATCATTGTGAAATTTGAATTTGGGCCATCACCAATTTCACAAACTTTATATAACAAGTATGTTAAAATCAAATTCAATTTAGCGTCATATAAGTCATAACAAACAAAAAATTAACATACAAGACTCAAATTACGGAGCATTACCTCGACGTCCGAGTTTGAGCGTCCACCACTAGCATTCCAAAGTCCATGTTCACAAGTATTCATCTTGCCGAGAAACATATATTTTATTTCTTAAATCACAACCATATTATCCATATTTCAACTTTGTACTTAGGTCTAAGACATTTTTCGTTTGACTTTGCAGAATGTACATCCAAGCATTTAATTGTTTCTAGAACAATTTTTTTAATTAAAACTTAAATTCAAATTTTTTTCATCGTGTATTTGTTCGTAAAGACCCAAACATCGTTTTAAAATCCAAATCTAAATCCAACTCCATTTTCATAAAACTAAGTATAACATGTATTTTAACTATTTCATAAAAGTATTAATTCCACTTAAATCACAATCGATATAAACCATGAAATAACATTTAAAATCCCCAAAAATCATTGGTAGTTACAAGAATACCAAATGCCATAATCAACCAGATATCACCAAAATCATACGAATTCCATAAACCAAATTCCCGTTTTCAAAACCCGAAGCTACACACAAAAAATATATTTTATACAAAACCTTGTAAAAGTAATTCAAGGTTCATCTAAAATTCTCAAGACAAAATTATGGAAAATCGGCATTTGAAATCCGACCCAACTCATTGGTTGGAAAAAAGCTCATAACACAAGTGCTTCAAATTGTGCACAACGTTTCACGATCAATCTAATTGTATCATCGAGCCATTTCCATGTAATACTAAATACTCAAATCTTAGTCAAAATAGCAATACCTACACTTTGATACCAAGTTGAGAGGATTCATCCCAAGTTTCAGTGAAAACCGGATCAGTCTTGCCTCCCATCTGACTACTCTTGTTAAACAAGGGATTTCACCAATTCACTCACACCCAAACTTAATAGATTAATATAAAAAAAAAGGTGTTTACTGTTGCCGGGTTACCGCCCACATCCAGCCCACTAACCCCGACAAGTTGTGAAATTCCAAGTGATTTTACCTTTTTCCTTAGTTAATACCCTAATAATTTTCTAATTATTCATGCCCAAGTACAGTTTAACCAAATAACAATTTTACATAAAATTGTATAATTCCTTGATATTGGTACATTTAGATATGGTTTGTGTATGTGATTGGAATATGAATGATTATAATATTGGGCATTAAAGATAAAACTTGGCCTAACTCTAAAATTTCGAGGACGAAATTTTTTAAAAGAGGAGGATTGTAATGCTCCGTATATTCAAGAAAATGAAACTTTACCATTTTGCCCCTGAAAAGTCAAAGAGTTGACTTTTTGTTTGGAACATCTTTTGGACATACCGGGAGAACCGTTCGGAAGGTCTCAATCCCTTTAGTATGTCAACAAGAAGTATTCCAAAAATGGAGCTCAGATGAGTAAGTTATGGGCTTACAAAGGACAAGGGTATTATGGTAATTTTGGTTAAGGGTAGTTTGGTAATTTCATATTTTGGAACATGTGAATCATGTGAATGTTTTCTAGAACATTATCTATATTTCCCTCTCATTCTCTCCACCGACTTAGACATATATATGTGTGTGTGTGTGTGTGTGTGTGTGTGTGTGTGTGTGTGTGTGTGTGTGTGTGTGTGTGTGTGTGTGTGTGTGTGTGTGTGTGTGTGTGTGTGTGTGTGTGTGTGTGTGTGTGTGTGTGTGTTGGTGTGTCTTGACGAATTCGGGGAAGCGTAACCGAAAAAGAAGAAAGGCTTACTCCAACTAAATTTGAGGGAAAACCAAGGAGATATAGAACCAGGAAAAAAGGGAGAGGAGAAGGAAGGAGAGTATGAGGTTGAGAAACACCATATGGCCACTGAAAGAATGAAAGAACCTTGAAACCCCAGAAACACCCTATGTGTGTTTTGTTGTTCGAATCGTTCGAGGCTTCTATGCTTTCAACCAAGGTTTCCATGCCCTTAGTGGAATTCCTATGATTGGTTTATGACAGGACCCATCCCAATCCCCCTGGGATTAACGCGGGATGACCCTGCTCCCGTCTAACACGAAGTGTCAGACAAGGGATATTTCCGACCTTTGCCCTCCCGGGCTATCAGAGTACGCCAGGATCCGGAGGAGGCATGTGATATCTCGATCTCTGCTACAGTCCACATCCGATGTCAACCTGAAGGGTATTAAAAACGGAAAGACTGTGAGTGGACAAAAATAAAGAATTTATAAAAACATTTCCATAAAAGACATTTATACCCTCCACTAAAAAGCATGCATGCATAGTAAAACCATTTATTCAAACACATATGTTTAAACAACCAAAATTAGGGTCTCAGCCCCAAATTTCGTAAATACAAGTCACACGGGCTCCTGCCCAAAACCATTTACAGAAACCATAACACAGTGAACATATGTGGGAACTCAGCCCAAATCCATTTATCATTATAAACACAATTTCCCAAAACCAATTGAAATTATGTTTATCCATTATATTTCATATCCAGAACCTGTCACGGTAAAATAAAGCTACACGTGTGCTAACCGGGGTCTCAAACCCAAGTCTCTCCAGGGTCCACCCAGGTCAATGTCCGTAGATCAATGACCCTCCCTGGAGGTAACGAACCATGCCCATCCTGAGAGTAAGGAACCCAACTGGGGGGCGACTCCACTCAGTCAGTGCTCCGTGACTACTCCGGGGTCCACCCAGGCCAACGACCCTTCCCGGAGGAGACAATCATATATATAGGATGGAATATGAAAAACCTTTTGAAATCATTCTTTAAACTTTTCCAGGATTCATGTCCGGCCCCCATAAGCCGTCATGAACCATAAAACCTTTCATGGGTTCATGCCGGTTCCCATAAACCGTCATGACCTGTAAAAACCATTTCAAGGGTTCATGCCGGTTCCCATAAACCGTTATGAACCATAAAAACCAATTGTAATACATAACTGGGCCCTAGGCCCGAATCCACATAGAAACTGGACCTCAAGTCCGAATCGTAAACCAACTGGGCCTCCGGCCCGATTCCGTAAATCAAATGGACCTCAAGTCCGAGAGTTACCTTTTCAAATCCAAAATCATTTCATGAAATCATATCCAAAACCATAAGTACGGAAAATCAGTATAAAATCGGAAAACCTCGATTTACGTGCAAGCACGTAAATCGCCTCGAAATACGTGAAACCATATAATTCACAAGCATCCAAATCAACATCATAAAATCATATTCATAATCCATTTGGAAATCTAAAACCATTTCATTTAGACCAATAAAGACATACAGCCCCGTATAGGCACCGTATAGGGCTGAAACCTCGAAATACGTGCCTATACGTAACCGCACATCCAAATGCACTCATGGCATCACAAACAAGTATTTAAAACATATAATAAACATTTATGCATGCACCAATTTAGAAAACAAGGTCCACTCACAGACCGTCCGAGCCGCCGCCTCGATTTGCGTGCCATTCGGCTCCCCGAGCCGATCACCATTACCGGGACTCCCAAACCTGCCCAAATTTTAATAGAAGGTTAATAACTACTTAATTAACCTCCCATCAAAGCCCCGTAATTTTTCCGAACTTTTAACTATTTTTAAACCGATCCTAAACATTCCGACACCCCGAAAACTATCGAAACGATGTCCGATTGACGCGAAACCAGTCCCAAAATCTTCGTTACATCGAATATAAGATTTCCCATGTTGAACACTTTCCCAAATTATGGACCACGCGTCCTCACGAGCCCCTAGAAGGTCGAAAACGCTGTTCATAATCACCTAAACCCTGAAAACCGGGTTTTTTCTGGTTTTGGACAGGTTACTGTAGCACTACTGTTCCGAACCGGCGAGAATTTTTCAGAGGTTTTCTCCCTCTATTTTGGTCTGATTTCAACCCTAATTAATCCTATAATTCATATCTCTTCATTCCCTATCAATTCCAATCATCAAAACGACCTAAAAACATCAAAATTCCATGGTTCAATCTTTGAACCATACGGTTCAAACTTCCAAAACAGCACCCATGGCTTCACAGCCCTCCCAAGCTTCCTAAAACCTTCCTAAAATGTCCCTAGCAACCTAATGGACTCATTAAAACCATTAAAAACCAACCATAACAACAAAAATGGAAAAATGGATCAAAATGGGCTAACCGGGCTACCTTCGGGTTTCTCCTCCTCTCGCCGCCGTGGACGGCGGTTCTGGCCGGCAACCACCTCCTATTGTCCTCTCTTCCATCCCTGGTCTCAATCCTGGTCCCTTGAGTGAAAGTTGGATTGGTTTGGGGTGAATGGTTGGGTGAGAAAATGAGATCGGGTTGTTTGGGTGTGTTTGAAATGAGGAAAATGGAATGCACGGTGCATGAAGGGAAAAATGGTGTCCATTGGATGGGTGACACTTGTCACTCATCCATTGGGTCCTCCATTAAATATCTGGGCCCCACAAAAGTCCAAAAGTTAACTCGTTCCGTAATTCGTGCAATAATGCACTTGAACTTCCGTGAACCGTAACTTCGCCGTCGAACGTCCGAATTCGACATGCCGCCTGTCTACGGATTCGTATCGTCCTTATCTACGTAACGGTCTTCAGCCCTAGGCCATTGGACCTCCCGGTCAAAAAGTCAACATTTGACCCCTTTTATCCAAAATTACCAAAATGCCCCTAAACTTCCGAAAATCATAACTTCCTCCTCGGACGTCGGAATTGAACGTGCCACCTGTCTATGAACTCGTGACGTCACGAACTACGTCACGGTCATCGGTCAAAGTCCATTTGACCGCCCGAATGAAAAGTCAACGTTTTTCCACCACCAGGGGCAAAACGGTCATTTCGCATCGTTCGTCTGATTTCGCTCTACTAATCACGGATTAGCCTCACTAATCGTGATTAGTCACTAATCTAATCATGGAATTTGGGACGGGTCGTTACAACCTTCCCTCCTTAATTAATTTCGTCCTCGAAATTCCAACCGATCTAATCTAACCGTGCTTCCCTCCTTAATTTAGTTTCGTTCTTGAAACTTCAACTATCCTGATTCCACATCCATCTCGTGGAAAGTACCATCTACCTTGCAACACGTGTACACTCGTACACCAACTAACCAGAGTAATACATACTCGTCCGCACCCAGATGTACCCCTAACACTCACGTCGTATCGACTACACTCGACCACGTTGAATGACAGTAGCCATATGCTCCGAATTGACATCACTTGTCAAATCTACCGTTTTCGTTGACACAACAACTCGACGGTTCCCTTTCTCACTCACCAATCTATCCTGACGTCTGCTCCCACTGGGAGTCACCAGACCTCACTCAACGATCCACGCTAACACCTTCGACAAACTGTCACCACTTGACAGTCGTCAATCAAGACTAACACGATACACTTGTGGTTACACTAACCACCAACTTACTCAACCATGAGTGAACACTAACCAACCATGCACTCGACATGTGTGTAACTAGACCCATCGAAATACCATGACCTACTGCACAGTATCCAATGTTCAGTCCACGACCTCAACTAATCCGATGGTATCAAAACCAATCCGACTACCAATACGCTCACCAACATACCACTGGTATAACCTATATACCGTCACCAGGCACGCCAAGTCTGCCTAGTATCGTACCTCGAACAACGTACAAGATACGTACATCAATACCAACTTGACTACAACCACAACAATAACAACAACACGACCACCTAGGTCGTAGCCAACACGTTCCTATTATGGAGTCCATTTGTCCAATCTCGGATTAGACAAATCGAAACTCCAACCCATCATCTATTTCCAAATCCGAATCCGTAATTTCGTAAGAAATCCCGAATCCAAACTCAGAAATCATATCCATAACCATGTCCAAATTCGAATCCGAAATCATCATTCCGTAAGCTAGCATTTGGAATAACCATTCCGAACCCAAATCCATAAAAAGAAAATCCACAGTCAAGCTCTAGAATCAAATACTGAATCGTCACCCAGAATCCGATTCCAAAACCCAAATCCAGAAATCCTCTTTCAAGTTCCAAAATCAAATCCTGAATCGTCATCCAGAAATCTGATTCCAAAACCCGAAATCTCGTTCTCGTCTACCGAGACGCACCATATCTGAACCTATCGGATACCTGTTCAAATGATTACCACAATACAATCGATTGACTTCATAGGGAAGCCAATCCCAAAATCGACACAGCCCTAAGGCTGACCATATCCGACCACGTCAGAAAACTACTCATCGGACAATTACTCAGGTGAGTAATAAGTCATATGGGATTTACCTCGAAAAGAAGTTCAGTCCCATCATGCTCCACTCAACATCCAAGTAAGAGTGATAAACTCTCCACCTATCTGGATCATCCAAATCACGATCCAGATCCAACACTACGTCAACCGACCACAGACGTCACGATCGAGAATCGTCACGCCGACCAAAGTCCTTAACTATTTCCCACATCTAAACAGATTAGTCAACGACGAGACACGCCGAGACTGTGGGTTCTCACTGATTACCTCGTATCAATCCTTGTCATTCCACCTAGGAAAAATCAAGAATGATACACGACAATGACACAAATTCATCCTTCGTGAATGCAAATAAAACTCGCTGCACTCACGACGTCACGTAATCAACATCATCTGCCACCAAGCAGAAAATGAGAAATCTCAATCACCTAACTTCGATATACTCGATTTCTCTTGATGACCCAAAACAAATCCCGGGTTCACCAACCAACACACGACCAATGTACTGGTGTCACAACCATCATCTACCGTCATCTATCGTCATCTATCGTCATCTACCACGGTAGAAACTGAGAAGTCACCCAAAATGACGTCGAAATACCCGATACCAATGCGGAAAACCTGCATTCCTCTCGTCACCTCAATCGCAACTTCCCGCGATTCCGAAGTTCCAACCAGATTGGAAACAACATACTTGGACATCATCTACGTGTCCCCCTTTTGACTATTTACGGACACATGCCCATTTACGACCGTATATGTACCTCTCGACTAGAGAGTCACAACAGACACCTGCTCTGATCTGCAGTCAAATCTCTGCAAACCACCATATCTAACCAATTCTGACCAACTCTGGGCGACACCGACCAACTGGTCGCTAGTCCCCCATGACAGTACTCGATCCTTACGTCTCAACTACCGTTGGATCCTATCCAGTCCATCACTATCCGTGATTCACTCCCGAACCACAGATACCAATCATAAGCCCATCACTTCGGAGTCACATCCCGACTCGTAACTCACCGTCATCACAATCACCGGCACCAGCACTAGTACCAGTACACCACCTGTCAGCATCAGCACAAAGTGTCCACACTAGCATCAGCACTAACACTAGCACACCGTGTGCAAACTGACAACTCTGGATCTCCGCTCACACCGAGCGAAGACCCCCACCTCTGCTCGAATAGGAGAAACTCTGCCTCCCTCGTACCCGACAACTCTGGGTACAGTCACCCTGATAACGTATACGAGAAAAGGAAGCGTCACCTGAACGTCACCGATTCCCAACAGCCATAACTACGACCACACCAGGTAGTAGAGGCTCCGCGTCCAACGGAATCAACCGCCTGTATTAACCACTCCGTATCCCACTCAGGGATTTCATCGACAAGTACCAATCCTGATAACTTGTCGAACCAATCACCAACCAGTCGTAACTCGACTCAACCAATGTTGTCAACCAGGTCGCCCATGACCTTAGTTGTACCAACTGTCCATCACAACCAAAGTAGCATGACAACCTACTAGGTCTAATCGATAAGTACAACCTCGGCTGTGAAGTGCAGTCCCAACACTAAGCTGACATGACTCGACTGACGATCTCATCAAAGTCGAGACCACACGCCAACTCACCTTTCCGAACCATACACCCAAGGTAGGGTTCCACAATCACACCTAGGGTCAATCTGAACCCAACTACTACTGCCAACCACAGTACACTCCACGAATTGACCGACTACACGGTCTGGACATCGTAAAGACGTCAATCCAATCCTATCGTCAAATACACTAGGATTCCACGAATTCGACCGCTAACTGCCAACCGCAGTAAATCCATTTAACTCACCAATATCCGATCATCCAACTCAACAATATTCGACCATCCGATGATCACAATTTCTAACCAGTCGTCGGAACAGATCCTACGACATCGTGAAGACGATCCCAACTAACCATCTCACGATCCAAAACTCAAACGTAATAGTACGTTCACCATTCCGTAGGGTCCCACACTGTCAACCCTGACAGAACTATGGTAACCCTGGCATCCAGTGCCGAACCAAGACATTCCACGATACGGTTCTACTAGCTATCGTATCGATACCCTAATTATCAGGTTGATAACAAACTGTAGCCCATTGAGATATCACATCCTCGACCTGTGCATTACTCCGAGAGCTACACGGTTGCTCGAATAGAGACAACCCCGCTCTGATAAGCATCCTATGAGCAATCCTATGCTCTGATACCACGTTGACAGGACCCATCCCAATCCCCCTGGGATTAACGCGGGATGACCCTGCTCCCGTCTAACACGAAGTGTCAGACAAGGGATATTTCCGACCTTTGCCCTCCCGGGCTATCAGAGTACGCCAGGATCCGGAGGAGGCATGTGATATCTCGATCTCTGCTACAGTCCACATCCGATGTCAACCTGAAGGGTATTAAAAACGGAAAGACTGTGAGTGGACAAAAATAAAGAATTTATAAAAACATTTCCATAAAAGACATTTATACCCTCCACTAAAAAGCATGCATGCATAGTAAAACCATTTATTCAAACACATATGTTTAAACAACCAAAATTAGGGTCTCAGCCCCAAATTTCGTAAATACAAGTCACACGGGCTCCTGCCCAAAACCATTTACAGAAACCATAACACAGTGAACATATGTGGGAACTCAGCCCAAATCCATTTATCATTATAAACACAATTTCCCAAAACCAATTGAAATTATGTTTATCCATTATATTTCATATCCAGAACCTGTCACGGTAAAATAAAGCTACACGTGTGCTAACCGGGGTCTCAAACCCAAGTCTCTCCAGGGTCCACCCAGGTCAATGTCCGTAGATCAATGACCCTCCCTGGAGGTAACGAACCATGCCCATCCTGAGAGTAAGGAACCCAACTGGGGGGCGACTCCACTCAGTCAGTGCTCCGTGACTACTCCGGGGTCCACCCAGGCCAACGACCCTCCCCGGAGGAGACAATCATATATATAGGATGGAATATGAAAAACCTTTTGAAATCATTCTTTAAACTTTTCCAGGATTCATGTCCGGCCCCCATAAGCCGTCATGAACCATAAAACCTTTCATGGGTTCATGCCGGTTCCCATAAACCGTCATGACCTGTAAAAACCATTTCAAGGGTTCATGCCGGTTCCCATAAACCGTTATGAACCATAAAAACCAATTGTAATACATAACTGGGCCCTAGGCCCGAATCCACATAGAAACTGGACCTCAAGTCCGAATCGTAAACCAACTGGGCCTCCGGCCCGATTCCATAAATCAAATGGACCTCAAGTCCGAGAGTTACCTTTTCAAATCCAAAATCATTTCATGAAATCATATCCAAAACCATAAGTACGGAAAATCAGTATAAAATCGGAAAACCTCGATTTACGTGCAAGCACGTAAATCGCCTCGAAATACGTGAAACCATATAATTCACAAGCATCCAAATCAACATCATAAAATCATATTCATAATCCATTTGGAAATCTAAAACCATTTCATTTAGACCAATAAAGACATACAGCCCCGTATAGGCACCGTATAGGGCTGAAACCTCGAAATACGTGCCTATACGTAACCGCACATCCAAATGCACTCATGGCATCACAAACAAGTATTTAAAACATATAATAAACATTTATGCATGCACCAATTTAGAAAACAAGGTCCACTCACAGACCGTCCGAGCCGCCGCCTCGATTTGCGTGCCATTCGGCTCCCCGAGCCGATCACCATTACCGGGACTCCCAAACCTGCCCAAATTTTAATAAAAGGTTAATAACTACTTAATTAACCTCCCATCAAAGCCCCGTAATTTTTCCGAACTTTTAACTATTTTTAAACCGATCCTAAACATTCCGACACCCCGAAAACTATCGAAACGATGTCCGATTGACGCGAAACCAGTCCCAAAATCTTCGTTACATCGAATATAAGATTTCCCGTGTTGAACACTTTACCAAATTATGGACCACGCGTCCTCACGAGCCCCTAGAAGGTCGAAAACACTGTTCATAATCACCTAAACCCTGAAAACCGGGTTTTTTCTGGTTTTGGACCGGTTACTGTAGCACTACTGTTCCGAACCGGCGAGAATTTTTCAGAGGTTTTCTCCCTCTATTTTGGTCTGATTTCAACCCTAATTAATCCTATAATTCATATCTCTTCATTCCCTATCAATTCCAATCATCAAAACGACCTAAAAACATCAAAATTCCATGGTTCAATCTTTGAACCATACGGTTCAAACTTCCAAAACAGCACCCATGGCTTCACAGCCCTCCCAAGCTTCCTAAAACCTTCCTAAAATGTCCCTAGCAACCTAATGGACTCATTAAAACCATTAAAAACCAACCATAACAACAAAAATGGAAAAATGGATCAAAATGGGCTAACCGGGCTACCTTCGGGTTTCTCCTCCTCTCGCCGCCGTGGACGGCGGTTCTGGCCGGCAACCACCTCATATTGTCCTCTCTTCCATCCCTGGTCTCAATCCTGGTCCCTTGAGTGAAAGTTGGATTGGTTTGGGGTGAATGGTTGGGTGAGAAAATGAGAACGGGTTGTTTGGGTGTGTTTGAAATGAGGAAAATGGAATGCACGGTGCATGAAGGGAAAAATGGTGTCCATTGGATGGGTGACACTTGTCACTCATCCATTGGGTCCTCCATTAAATATCTGGGCCCCACAAAAGTCCAAAAGTTAACTCGTTCCGTAATTCGTGCAATAATGCACTTGAACTTCCGTGAACCGTAACTTCGCCGTCGAACGTCCGAATTCGACATGCCGCCTGTCTACGGATTCGTATCGTCCTTATCTACGTAACGGTCTTCAGCCCTAGGCCATTGGACCTCCCGGTCAAAAAGTCAACATTTGACCCCTTTTATCCAAAATTACCAAAATGCCCCTAAACTTCCGAAAATCATAACTTCCTCCTCGGACGTCGGAATTGAACGTGCCACCTGTCTATGAACTCGTGACGTCACGAACTACGTCACGGTCATCGGTCAAAGTCCATTTGACCTCCCGAATGAAAAGTCAACGTTTTTCCACCACCAGGGGCAAAACGGTCATTTCGCATCGTTCGTCTGATTTCGCTCTACTAATCACGGATTAGCCTCACTAATCGTGATTAGTCACTAATCTAATCATGGAATTTGGGACGGGTCGTTACAGTTTAAGTTAGAAAGCAATAAGGTTGGACGCGGGAAAAACTTGGAACAAGGAGTTGAACTTTGGCCGAACCTATCGAGACTTTTTTTTTTTTAAATCGAGGTAAGATTTTCGTATTTTGATATCATAGAACTTTTCCTAAGATTGAGTAGATGAAGTTCGATCATTGGAACATGAAAAATGAGGAAGATATGGCCGGATCAACTCGTGTGGGTCGAAAAACCCAATTTGCAAAAAAATGGGTCACTGCTAGAGGTTGAAGATGATGAATAGTGATTGGTGCGTGAGGCCCACGTACAAAGAGCAAGGTGGTCTGTGAGGCCCCCGTTGATAGAAGTTTCAGTGAAAATCGGACTAGTCCTAGTCCTGTCTGACAACTTTTGTCAGACAAAAGATTTCACAAATTCACTCACACCCAAACATACTAGATTAATAAAAAAGGTGTTTACTGTTACGGGATTATAGTCCACATCCAGCCCACTAACCCCGACAAGTTGTGGAATTACAAGTGATTTTACCTTTTTTCTTAGTCAATTACCCTAATAATCTTCTAATTATTCATGCCCAAGTAGTTTAACCAAATAACAATTTAACATAAAATTGTATAAAAATTCACTGTCTTCCACATATCTAGTATCCATCACAATTCATCAAAAGTTAAAGAAGGGTTTATTATAGATAAATATGTACCATCATTTACCAGTATAAGCAATCCAATTCCAATGGAATTATCCACATAAAACCATACGTCTCCAAATATTCATTCTTGAATGATCCACCTTCGTTTTTCCTTACCCAAATTGTATTTCTAACATTCAAACACAATTATATATATATAGAAAACCAATACTAAATTTCTTGTGAACAACCAAATACATAAAAAGTTAAACCATAAATCTATTAGTTATCCTATTATTATAGAGCACCATAATTTACATTAGACAGTTCAATTATAATCAAGATTGGTTAATGATTAAACCCTTAATTATTCCTAATTTTTGGAATTAATTAAAAATATTTATTTAAAACCTAATAACTTTAAACGAGCATAACTACCTCATAAAAGGTTCTATTAATCAATTTCTTGGACCTTTAAACTCAGAATAACAAACTGAACATTTTTCATGTTGAACGTTTCCCCAGATTCCAGCCGACACGCCCACATGTGCCATCAGAAGTGGCTGCGCGTGAAACCCACACACCGGCTTAGTCTTCCAGGACCCACAAACTAGCACCACAATGCTTCAAGTCATTATTGACAACCTCGGCCGTTTTTTAGGTTCTCGGCCATAGAGGTCCTCCTTCTTCTCCTTCGATCACTCTATATATTTCTGGCTTACAAACTCCCTCTATCCTCCTTCTCTCTCTTCTTACTTCTTATCTTTCCCTCTCTTTCCTCACTTCCTTATTTTCTCTTATGGCCACCATTTCCATGGTTTCGGTTGTCCTCACTCAATGTCCACACACCACAACACTCATTCTCTCTCTCTCTCTCACACACACACACACACACACACACACACACATATATATATATATAGCCATGTAGGTCGGTGGGAAGAATTGGAAGGGAAAATTGAGAATTTTCTAGAATTTCCCATATGAATCACATGCTATAAAGGAAAAATTTCCAAATTGCCCTTCAAGCCATTATTACCATAAGTGCCCTTGATCAATTTTGACCCATAACAAATCTATTCAAACTCCGACTTTTGCGTGCTGCATGTCTATGTATTTAGAAGTCCGAGACCTATATAACGGTCTTTTTGAAGTTCCTAAGTGATGTCCTAGTCAAAATGAACATTTTGACTTTTTGGTTAAAGTCAACTCTTTGACTTTCAAGGGAAAATGGTCATTTCAATTCTTTCGAATATCCGAGGTATTACTGATAACGCTCAAACTACGCCTTAAATTAAACACGTAATTTGAGTATTATGCAATTTAAACCCTTTTTGTATTGATGTAGTATTGGTAAATAGGGATCGTTCTTAACCGGGGAAATTTAGGAACATTAATAATGTGTTAGTGAGAAAGAATAATGAATAATCAAAGAATAAAATAATAAATGAATAAAAGAATAAAAGAATATAAGAATATAAGAATAAAGAATAAATGAATTAAAGAATTAAAGAATTAAATGAATTAAAGAATAAAAGAATGAAATGAGGGGTTTTGAAAGATTGTAATCTAAACTAAATTTTAACCAAACTAAGAATTAAATTCAAATTTAAAACTACTCCTAAAATAAACTTCCTTTAAACACAATTTTTTACCAACACTCTAACATCATGCTTATATTGAACTAATCACGAAATCCTACCTTCATCATCTCCATTACATGCATACATTTTTTATATTATAAATGCACCGAACAACGAATTATTACCTACAATATGATCTACCTTAAGTTTGTGATTTAATGCGCCAAACAGCGGTCAAACATTAAATCTCTTCAACCCTATTCTAAATGTCCCGAACAACGGATCAACATTTAGCTTCAAATTGAAGTTTAAGCACTAAAACATATGAAGTAAAAGAAATTCAGAAAGTAAAACACATGGAGATTGTATTCATACTTACAAATGTTAGAAAGAAAATACCCACCCATATATGGAATTATAAGTAAAACTAAAACAATAATAAGAATTTAAGTAGAAAAATATGATTTTTCACAAGAATCACCGAACAACGGAAGGAAACTTGTGAAGATGGAAGAAGAAATACGAGGAATGTGGTCTTAAAAACTCTTGAATTGCCTTAGAATTTCATAGCATTAGGTTTTTCTTAAGGAAAGCATAAAAATGTAATTAAAGAGAAGTTTAAGAAATTCTAAGAACAAAATAAAGAAAATGAAACTAAAATAACTAATTAAAAGAAGTTACAAATGGTCCCAAAATAATGAACAAAATAGAAAAAGTATGAACTAAAAGAAGAGAGAAAAAAAAATAAAAACTAGACAAAAAACTACTTAAAAGGGAACAAAATGAGGACAATTGGGGACCTCCAACAAATGAAATGGTCTCCCTATTTATAGAGGGAGTGCCAAAATTCAAATTATAAAATACAAAAATAAAATAATAAAAATGAAATGATGATTAATGATGAAATTGGGGATGGTTTGGGTTGAAAAGGGGCTGAATTGTGCAATAAATCTGCAACAAAAGTAGGTAGTTGGAGCAAGGCAAGGCGTCGGCAAGCAGTGGCTGAAAAACAGATCATGATTTCGGCATGGGTTCACTGACAGGAATAGCGGAATTCAGCGCCTGACGCGCTAAGGAAGCATGGTGGCTCGGTATGCCACTACTGACAAGAGGGAATGGGCTTCGCGTGAATGATGCTAACTGGACATTTGGAGGATCGACGCATGCGCGCCGAAGTGAACACCCATCATTCGGGTGGCGTGCTCCGAGAAGGTCGCTGGGCTTACAAAAGAATGGGGCTCGCGGGCCTAGACTACTGGGCTTGAGCTTCGGGCTGGGCTGAAGGCGTTGGGCTTGCCCAGGTGGATTTTTGGGCTGGTTATGGGTTCAGTGGGCCAATTGGTCTGGGCTTATGGATTCTTGGGCTGCAACTGTGAGTTTTCGGTTGGGCTGCAAATAATGGATTTTCAATTTAATATAAGCCCACCGAAATTCATCCATAATTTCTTCATTCGAATTCTGATCGGGACGATTCTTTCGCTAACATGCTTCGAATTCTAAACTTTATTTATTTCTACAAAAATCCCACAAAATATTTTTTTCTCCAATTATTTATTATTTTAATATTAAAAGTTAATTATAAAGGGTATAAAATAATACTTAATTATCGACCTATCAGTTACAAGCGTGCCACACCACCTTAAAATGCGACCACCACGCTTTTCAATGTAATTGATATTACGAATACATTGGTGCATTTTTCGTGTCGATCGGATATCGTCTCGAGGTCGTTTTGGGTGTCTGAAGTTTTATTTTTGGGTTTTCAATTTTTATTTAATCTAAAAAATTATGGGACTTAAATGTAAGATTATTTGGGATGTTAGTGACCCTTAGTGGTGATTTTGACAAGAGGTATAACTCTTGGTATTGCGGAGGAGCGTATGGTTCGGGATTTAGCTATGAGGATAGTGTGTGAGTGGACTTTGTTTTTATAAATTATGATGCATTCATAGTTAAATATTTTAATTTTTTTTTATTGCACTGCAATGAGTTGAGTATGATTTTGAAATTATTATTTGATGATTTTCTGGATTTATTGATCGGTTTCTTGACACAAACTTTACGGTATTCTATAGAAATTTGGGCTTAGGTCAGGGTTTTGAATGGTTTTGGACTTGGTTGAGTCAAGAATTTGTGTTAAATGAGTTTTCTTAGTTTTGTGAATTGCTTTTCCATGGTCAACCATTCTTGGTTATGGTCAGCGCTCAGACATCCAGAGCTCGACTCCGCAAATCCTAAGGTTATGAGGTTGGAGATATGACATTTTTCATATGGGAATAGCTTGAGCCTGAGGTGGCTTCCCAGATGTTGCTGATTCTGGAGATGGGACTCAGACATCCGGAGCTCGGATCTGCAGATCTTGAGTCTGTCTACATAGACAGGTTATTCAACTAGTAGTGGCCAGGATGTGTAGCTGGCAAAGGCCAGGTTACAGAGGATTAGTTAGTTGATTAGTATTAGATTGGATGGTCCGATTTATTGGTTTTGGATTGGTTTTGGTTTGATTTACTAATATTTTGGTCTACATGTTTTCATATGATTTGATGATCATGGATTTCGTGAAATGTGGGTCACATGTAGTTTACTGGTATTTCCTGAGAGTTGTGGTCCCACGGTTTATGATTCTTTCGATTTTAAATTCGATTGTTTACATTTTATTCTATGCATACATGTTTTAGATACTTGAGGGTAAACGTTTATTTTCTTCGGAAAAAATGTTTTTTTAATTGTTATTTTCATCCACTCACACTTTTTCATGGTTTTTTTGACACTTTAGGTCGTTGAATGATGATTGGGGCTAATCGAGAAGCGGAGGCATGCGTCGTAAATCAGTTCGAGTATCCCTTATCTAGCAAGTGTTGGGGATAATTTTAATATTTCAGATCGTTTGTCAGATGGGAGTAAGACTAAGCATAATTATCAATGTGTTTTATAAGCAGGTCTGACCAACTTGGTATTATAGTAAGATTGGTACTCAATTGCTTTTTCCAAAGTCATCCCTCAAGACGCAAGCCCCATGCGTGGCCTAGTAAGAGCTGGAATAGACCTTGGATTATCGGGTTGTATATTGGATAACTGTGCTCCAGAATAAAAGGATTTGTGTGGGTCCAGATAGTGAGCAAGCCTAGAGGGTAGGGCTTTAGTATTTACAGGCAAGTTAGACACAGATAAGATAGATGAATGAGTTCCTCGGTTAGAATGGGTATTTGAGGTTTGTGGTGACGAAAGTTACTTTGTAGGATATGGTACTATTAGTGATATCTCTGCTTGGTAACTCGGATGCTGATAATGGCATAGATTGCGAATGTCGAATTAGGACTCGGACGAAATCAGGATATTGGACTAGGACTCAAGAGGAGTCAAAATTGGGAACTAGGGCTGGGAGGAGCCGGAATGTGGAAATATTAATTCCCATTTCGAATATCAGATGAGGGTTCAGGAAGGAACCCAAGACATTGTTGTAGGCCCGGTAATTCCAATGGTCGGACATATAGATTTGAATTTCGAGGACAAAATTCTTTAAGTATGGTAGATTGTAACGACTTGGCTAATATTCATAAATTTAAAAAAGGGATTGACGATTTTACTCTTAGGGGGTCAAAGGTTGACTTTTTGTTTCGAGTACTTTTTGGATTTTTCTTGAGGACAATTATGTAGGTCTCGAAGTTGTGATTCCATAGTCAGATGCCATGTTGGAATCGAAGATCAGATGAGTTCGTTACATGTCTACATTGACCATGGGAATTTTGGTAATTTTGACATTAGGGTATTTTGGTAATTTCACAAGGAGAGTTATTTTGTGATGTTGACAAGTGTCCTTATCTCTTCCCTCCTCTTATCTCTTGCTATGCATTGACATAATATGCATGTATCTGTGTGCATAGAGTTGTTGTGTGTGTGTGTATATTCAGGTTAACCAAACCCCGTGAGAAAAACGGAGAATAGAAAGGAAAGAAAAATCAAGGGAGAAGGAGAGGAAAAAAAAGAAGAGGATGGAGAAAAGAAAAGAGGAAAACGAGAGGAAGAAAGAAGGAAGAAATCTGAAAACTCGAAAAATCAAAAATTGGTCTTCGAATTGTTCGTGGCTTCTAAGCTTTCATCCAAGGTTTCCAAGCCCATAGTGGAGTTCTTAGGTTTGGTTTAGGTCAGAAACCAATGAGGTTCGACGCGAGAAAGGCTTGGAACAAGAAGTTGAACTTTGGCCAATCCTGTGGAGGTTTTTTTTAGAAAATCGAGGCAAATTCTTCCTATTTTAACACCATAGAACTTTTCCTAGGATTGAGTAGATGAAGTTTGGTTATTCGAATATGAAAAATGGTTGAGAAATGAGGAAGATATTACCGGGTCAACTCGTGCAGGTCGAAAAACCCAAGTTGCAGAAAAATGGGTCATCACTAGAGGTTGAAGGCGATGAATAGTGCCTGACGCGTAAGGCCCATGCGCGGAGAGCAAGGATGGCACGTGCGGGTGCGTGCCACGCCACCTCAAAATGCGATTAACATGTTTTTCGATGTATTCGACATTACGAACACGTTGGTGGAGTTCAAGTCAATTCGTCTCGAGGTCATTTTGGGTGTCCGAAGTATTATGTTTGATTTTTACACTTTTATTTAATCCCAAAAATTAGGGGACTTAAATGTAAGATTATTTGGGATGTTAGTGACCCTTGGTGGTGATTTTTGACAAGTGGTATAACTTCCAATATTACGGATGAGCATACAGTTTGGTGTTAAGCTAAAAGAACGGTGTGTAAGTGGACTTTTTTTTTATAAATTATTATGCGTGCATAGTTAAATATTTTAAATTATTTTATTGCATTGTAATGATTTAAGTATGATTTCGAAATGATTATTTGATGATTTTCTAGATTTATTGATCGGTTTCTGGACACGGAGTTTACGGTATTCTATGGAAATTGTGTTTTAGGCTTAGGCCCGAGTTTTGAATGTGTTTGGATTTGGTTGGGTCAAGAATTTGTGTTATATCAGTTTGCTTGGTTTTGTGAGTTTTTTTTTTCCTATGGTCAACCATCCTCAGATATGGTTAGCACTCAAATGTCTGGAGCTCGACTCCGCAGACCCTGAGGCTGTGAGACTAGAGATATGACATTTTCTGGATGGGAGCAGCCTGAGCTTGGGGTGCCTTCCTAGACGTCACTAATTCTATAGATTGGACTCAAACGTCTAGAGCTCGACACTATAGATCCTAAGGCTATCAACATATTGGATGTGCATATAGTAGAGGCCAGGATATGCATCTGGTAGACAGGTTATTCAGGTGGCAAAGGCCAGGATGTGCATCTGGTAGAGGCCAGGTTACTAAGAATTGGTTGGTTTATTGGTATTGGATTGGATGGTATGATTTACTAGTATTAGATTGGTTTTGGTTTGATTTACTGATATTTGAGTCCAAACATTTTCATATGATTTTTTTTATCATGGATTTCGGGAAATATGGGCCACTGGCAGTTTACTGGTATTTCATGAGTGTTGTGATCTCACAGTTTATGTTTTATTCGATTTGAAATCCGATCATTTATGTTTTATTCTATGCATGCATGTTTTAGACACTAGAGGGTAAACATTTATTTTCTTAGGAAAAACTATTTTTTTTAAATGTTATTTTTGTCCACTCACATTTTTTCATGGTTTTATTGACTCTCCAAGCTGTTGCATGAAGATCAGGGCTGATCGAGAAGTGGAGGCATGCGCAGTGAATAAGTTCGAGTATCCCTTGTCTAACAAGTGTTGATTGTAGTTTTGATATTTTGGATCGTTTATCAGACGGGAGCAGGATTTGACACAATTATCAAAGTGTTTAAGGAGCGGGTCATGTCATGATGCTCGTTGTTATTGTTATTGTTCCCAAGCAACTGAAAGTCAGAGTTTTTCCTAGACGGTTGATGCTCGAGGGAGTCGATGATTGGCTTTTGATTGGTTATTGATATTGGTGTCCATGTTTTACTTCATGGTTTTATATACAAAGATTTCAAGGAAATGTGGGCCACGGGTTTTGATTACACTTTATGATTTGTGGGTCCCATGACATATGATTTGATTTGAATTGAAATCTAGTTGTTTATATTTTACTTTATGCATGCATGTTTTACTATTGGATAGGAAAGATTCATTTTCTCAAAAATGTGTTTTCAAATGTTCATTTTTGTCCACTAACATTTTTCTTAGTTTTGTTGACCCTCCAAGTCGTTGCAGAGAGATTGGGATTGATCTAGACATGGAGGCATGAGTAGGACATCAATATTGTTATCCCTTGTTTGACAGGTGTTGATCATAATTTCATAATTTTGGTTTGTTTATCAGACGAGAGCAGGACTTGACATGATTATCAACGCGTTTTTTAGGAATGGTCTTGTCAGTTACTCCATTTAATTGAGCCCAGTCGATAACTCTATGCTTGTGACCTCAGAAAGTAAAATCGAGAATTTATTAAAAAGATTCTAGTTTTTACCATAAAGGAAACTATTAATCGGAACGGGATGTAAAAATAAAAGAGATTGATCAAACAAGAGCCGAAATTTGGCCTTTACATTAAAAAATGTCAAATTTTTGTATAAAAAAATTCCAAAATTTTTAAAAAACTTTAATTTATAGGAAAACATTTACACAAATAGACTCAAATACTCTCAAAATTTACAAAACTTAATAAACCTAATCAATGTTATATGCCATCAAAAAACTTCCATAACGACCATGCGTTATACCCTAATTTTAGATTGCATCCATGAACATCAAATTTAGCTACTACAACCATCAAATTGTTGTAAATCTGTATTAATGGTCACTTTCGTTAATTTTAACTAATAGTCTATTAAATAGAAAATGTATTACCAATTTTTAACCAAAAGATATTGTTGATGCATAAATCGTCCAGACTTGTAGAGTTTCTTCTCGATTCCTACACATAATAACAAGAAAGAAACGGGTAAGGTTGAAGCTTGGAGGGGGTGATTCAACCAAGAACGCTCTAATGCCTAAGTCAGTTTAATCGAGAGAGTAAACTGGCAGAGTAATGGTTATAGTGAATCTTTGGGAGTCATCGAAGCGTCTGATTGGTTGAAAGAGATGATGTTTAATAGGTGATTCTACTGGGAGAAATCACATATTATTAACTATATAAATAATAATAAATAACTTGCATGAAGATTATTTACTATTGGTATTAATCTGATTGATTAATATATTTAACTAGTAAATATTAAATTAATGCGGAGACTGTGTCATATTTTTGTTGTCTATACCAGGGGTAATATTGACATTGTGAGAATTATGGGTCACGTGGCAGCTCAATAATTTTTTTAGTGATTTATGGTTCCACAAATACCCCCACATCGCTTAGGAATTCAGGGAATCCTAAAGGCTGTAATTTTTATTGTGGTTCCGATAAATCCTTTTTTCTTATGGGAGAGTAGGACTCTGCATTAAATATTCCTTTGGGTGATTGAAGTCCCAATTGACCTTGGAAGCAGCTCCAGTTTGCAATAAGAAGCTTTGGTCTTGAAGCATTATAGCTGATTTTAATTTCTTATGTTGTTTGATCCGATTGCAACCTGCACATGTTGGTTGCTGTTCCCGTGCGGCAAGGTGGAAATAAGTGTCTGGTGCGTGGGCTGTGTAACTCCATTGGCTTGGATATGGCGTGTCAAAGCTGATTGGTGATCTACAGGCCCTTGTACGCCAGGCTTGTTGGCATGCCTAAGGATAGCAAGAGCGACAGGAAATGAAGACTCTTCCCCAGCTTTTGGATTTTTTTTTCTTACTATCAGAATACAACTCCTTTTTTTGTTTTTTTTTTTCTATCCCTTTGTAGTTTCTATGAAACAACAACTTGCCTTTTGTAAAATATGTATAATAAAATATATATTTTATATATTTGTATATATTTGGCTTTAATATATGCATATATATATATTGTTTCTTTTCGCTCTTTTGAAGATTTCAAGAGCTACAAATGTCTGGTCGCATTGACTCATGTGATGATATGATTTACTCTCCAAGAAGGTCATTTCAAAATGCATGAAGGCATGCTTTTGGTGGAATCTCGAAGAACTCATTTTTGTGGGAGCTTAGGTCTTAAGACCATCTGGTGGTGTGCTCTGGATTTCATGGGAGTTTCTAACTTCAAGAGATGGTGGAGTTGACATCAAGACACCCTTTCAATTGACATGTTTGTGTTACTTGGCAGATAAGAGAGCTTGATGCATTGATGGTCTTGTCGTCTACAGGTGCTGGTAGAGCAAACATCGAGGCAGTCTTCCCAATGACCATGCTGATAGTACTTGGATAATAGGATAGGTTAGAGCATTAGGAACGGTGCATCATGTCACATCGAGGCCTTTAACAAGGGGAGCGAGAAGTCCTATGACTTGAAGTGAAACATGTCAAAACCCAATGCGAGGTGTGTTACAACTACAGAGCAAGGCGTGTTATAGCTGCAAGGCAAGGTGCTATAGCTGTAATGATAGACATGCTATGGTGCAAGGCGAGGCATAGTAGAATGCAAGGCGAGGAACAGTAGAATGCAAGGCGAGGTGCATCAGACTAAAAGGCAAGGCATAGCAGAATGCAAGGCAAGGCAGGACCAAGATGTTCCTCCCAATGATTAGTCATACCTGGCGCATCAGACATGAGATTTTTGTGTTCGAGTGCTGGTGAAGCTAACATCAAGATGTTCCACCCAATGACTATGCTCGTGGTGCTTCGCATATAGAGGAGCTCGACGCATTAGGAGCGATGTATGATGACGCATCAAGGCTTTCAATAGGGGGAGATGAGGCATCCCATGACTTGAAATGAGGCGCGCCACAATACAAGGGGATGCATGCCAAGATGCAAGGCTAGGCACAGTTGGAGCATGAAGCAATGTGCCATATAACATGAGGCTAGGCATGCCATATTGTGAGACGAGGTGTCCCATGACACGTGGCGAAGTGCATGTGGTGCCAATGAGTGATTGAAGTTTCCAATGAGTTTTTTTGGCTAGTAAAGGATTTTCTAGAGACTTGATCTTTAAGACCCTGTTGAGCTCAAAATGGGGTGATAGTAAAAGGAACATAAATATGGAGGATTGATTATGTAACGACCCGTCCCGGGAGTCGGGATTAGCGAAGTGATTAGTGACGGATTATCTAGGTTAATCGGTGATTAGCTGGTTACTTTGGGACAGTTAGCGCAGAATGACGATTTTGCCCCTAGACTGGGCAAAATGTTGACTTTAAGTTCGGACGGTCAATTGGGCATTGACCGATGACCGGGACGTAGTTCGGGACATCACAAGTCCGTAGACAGGGGGCACGTTTGATTCCGACATCCGAGGAGGAAATTATGATGTTCGGAAGGTTGAGGGCACTTTCGTAATTTGGTTAAAAAGAGGGAAAAAGTTGACTTTTTGCACGACAAGGTTTCTTCACGCAAACCAAGGATAGTTAGATAGATCTTGTCGTCCTGAGTACAATGACAGGCGGCACGCCTTCATCGGACATCGGACGAGTGAGATATGGGTCTAGGAAGCGAAGGGTAAAATCGTAATTTGAACTATTAGGAGTATTTTGGTCTTTTTGCACCTTGGGAAGCATGCCAATTAGATGAGGACATGTGTACAGGGTTGAGTGGATATTTTGGGATGGGACCACCAGGTGTTTGACACCTGGCTGGATTCCAATGGGTTCTAGCCCACACGGTGCAATTGTTTAAAGGGGATTGTTTTGTAATCATGCATTTGGGAGAAACAGAGATTGAGTACAGGGAGGAAATCAACCCAGTGCAGTGAGTGTGTGAGTTCTGGTGATCAAGTGAGTGTGAATAGAGAGAAGTAAGAAACTGGTGAGTGAGTCTTGAGTGAGAATTGTGACAGGAAAGACTGAGAGGAGGGTGTGATTTCTCAGGAAAACAGAGAAGTGTTAAGGATTGTGGTGCAACCATAATCTATCAATTTGATCCAATCAGGTTCGAGGGAAGGCTAGGACGGCTGAGGACAGCCCCGTGAACCCAGAGGAACACGACGGCTAGCACGACGAAGGCCAGAACGACGGTAAGTTTAGATGTCCTCTGTTTTTCCGTTTAAATTCAAAATTAAGTCGTGGGTTTAGAAGCTTAGTCGATCTGTTATAGGAGTCCTAATGGGTTTAGTAAGTTTTATTTGAGCCCAGGGAAACAAACTCGTGGCAGGGAGGACAACCAGTGGCCGGGAACAGAAACTGGGATTTTTCTGGGTTTCAGTTCGAGTTCAACAGGTGAGGATTTGGTCGTTAATTCGTGTTTTAGTTACTTGATTAAGTTGGTTAGAGTAGGACAATCCTAATGGGCTAAAAAGGACGGAAAACAGACTGAAAACGGGTGAGAACCGCTCACGCCGGTCCCCGGCTGGACCGGCTTAACTGAACCGGTTGAACACGGGTTGAAGAAGGTGAACAGTGTCAGCGCGTGGCTCCCACGCGCAGCCTCTTTGGGAGGCGCGTGAGGGCGCGTGACGGCTCTTCTGGGGAAGTTGTCAACACGACTTTTTATAGTATCGATGTAACAAACATTTTGGCGCTGGTTTCGAGTCGATCGGACATCGTCTTGATATGTTTCGGGCTGTCCAAAGGTTTTAGGGCTGGCTAAAAATAATTAAAATTATGGGGCTTTAGTATGACCTCTGTGAAGTAGTTAGTGACCTCGTTTTGGGATTTGGACAGGTTCGGGAAAGCCGAGGATAGCGGAATGGCCGGGAACGGCGTAAGTGCGCGCTTATCGAGGCGACGTTGGAATGGTCTGTGAGTGGACTTTGCTTTCAAACTTATGATGCATGCATATATGTTTTACTATGTTTCTATACTTGATTCTATGATTTGATTTACGATCTTGATGATTTACGATTTTGCACATTTTTCGAGGTATTTGACAGAATTTCACGTTTTACGAGTTTTCAAACGATCTTGTGATTTGACTATGGTTTTAATAGTTTGATTTCGGGATTTGGAATATGATGTGATTTCAAGGTTTTGCAATGGATTTCGGAAAAGTGATTTCGGGCTTAGAGCCCTGTTCTTGTGATTTCGAAAATTGAATTTCGGTTGGGTTTCGAGATTTGGAAAGGAAGTCTGGACTTTGATTCGGGACAGTGGTTCCGGATGTCGGCTTACGAAATCATTGTTGCGAATTCGACTGTGGATTTTCTGTGATTTTACTGTTCCTTGAAAAATGGTTTTGGGTTTAAAGACCCGGAAAAAGAGAAAAACTCACTGGATCTGGTTTTGAGTTTAAAGACTCAGATTGATTGACGGGGGGGAGGGCCCTGGAATGTTTTGAGTTTAAAGACTCGGTGATTATGATACCCCCCAAGGCCTGTGATTGTGTTTTGAGTTTAAAGACTCGGATATCCCGAGAAGGCCTGGTTATTACGCATGGTTTTGAGTTTAAAGACTCGGGCGCACTTGAGATTCAGTAACTTGTATAATTGCTGTTTTTCACTGGTTTTCTGATGTTTTGGGCAGTGGCCCGGATGAATTGGGTTTGACGAGTTTTGGGACTGAGTTCCCGGATTTGAGATTGATTTGAGGCTGAGGCCCGGATTTGAATAACGGGTTTGATACAGGTTTTGATAATGGTTTTCGTTGATGGTTTTTGATATGAATGGTTTCATGACTTGAATGGATATGCATGCATTGATTTTTACGTGGAGGGTAAAAATGTAATTGTTTTATTGAACTGTTTTCTAAATTATACTTTATTTTTTCCACTCACAGTCTTTTCGTGTTTTCGATACCCTCCAGGTTGTTGCGGCACAGGATGTTGAACGAGAGAGACGGAGACATCACACGTACGTTCCACAGTAAACTCTACGCACTCTGGGAAGTTCGGAAGTTTTGGACGGTCGGGTCGAAAATCCCTTGTCCGACTTACGTGTCACATGGAGGCTGGACATCCGTTTAGCCTTCGTGTCATGCGTAAGTCAGACGGGAGCAGGGTTTAGCCCTTAATCCCGAGGGATTAGGGGTGGGTCCTGACAGATTATGCCCCTTGTGAGGCCTGAGATGTTGTACATCATTACCTAGTTGAAGGAAGAGAGCTTGGAGGTGTCATCATCTCGACGCTGAAGGCAAGTAGCATGAAGACACGAACTGTAAAGGTCATCGATGGCAAGCATGATGTTATCGCTGTTACTTCCATGAAGTCATGCGATGCTGAAGTGGGTTGTTAGAGTTGTAATCACCATTTTGGATGTTGTTGGATTTATCCCTCTAAAGCTTTACTCAGTGGAAGTGGTCATTGATCTCAAGGCGAGTGACGTGAAGACACATGGAAACAAGCCATCGTTTCGTCCTGGAGTTGAAGTTGCTTTCGCAAAGTCAAGTAGTGGTTGAGTCATTTGTCTTTGAGGTTATTTTTTTAGGATATATGCATCACTGAGTTTCTTCTACAGAGTCAAGCCGATCTATAGTTGCTTCAGCATTATCATAGAGTCAAGTAGTGGTGAAGTTGCTTTTGCGGAGTCAATTAGCATTGAACATTCGTTCGCAGAGTTAATTGTTCCAAGTGAGTGATGTTGAGGAGGTTTCCCATATTGCTTGATGAAGGCCACAGACGATGTGTCATGGGAATTCTACGATGGAATGATCGAAGGCGTCCAAGAATAAAGCTTATAGGTTAACGGAGAAACTTTGAGGTCGGGTTGGTCCTAATGATAAGCTTCATGGTTCTTCTTGGTTTATAGCTAGATCTTAGTGTTGAGCATTCAACTTGTGAATTGTTAACTTCTTTAATTTTCATTATTAAAAGCCCTCGATTTTATGAGTGTTTTGTGATTCTCGGAAAATTTGACCTTTGTGTACTAATTTTGGTCTTTTAACTTCGTTTTAGCTCCGAATTGAGTGCCATTGGTGGAGTTGGAAAGCTGACTTCATGTGTTTTTGGCGTCATCAAGCTTTCTTCGAGGAAGTAAAATTTGATTTCAGACGGATTAGTGATTAATGATGGATTAGTGAAGTTAATCGGTGATTAGTTGGGTGATTTCGGACGAACGGTGCAAAATGACAATTTTGCCCTTAGAATGGGCGAAATGTTGACTTTTAGTTTGGGTGGTCAAATGGACTTTGGCCAATGACTGTGGCATAGTTCAGGAAGTCACGAGTGCGTAGACAGGCGGCACGTTCAATTCGGACATTCGAGGAGGAAGTTATGACGTTCAGAAGTTGAGGGGTATTTTGGTAATTTAGCCTCAAGGGCATTTTTTTTGCTTTGAGATCTATGTCCAGTGACACTTAGCTCCCTTGGGATGGTTGCCTAATCAGATTAGGACATTTATCCCCTCTCTAGACGTCTGTGGAAGCCTCATCTACCTCCTCAAATGGTTTCAAACGGGTAAGGTGTTGAGTGAGAAAAACAGAGTACCCGTGGAACCACCCCCACAAACCCCCTTTGATCTTCATGCCTTGTTTGTGACCGTGAAGGAAGCTGAGAGAAGATGATAAGATGAACGTGGTGGTTCTACCACGAGGGCCGTCGTGGACGGTGGTCATGAACCGTGAAACACCTGCAACCCCGTGAAAAACCCACCAATCCAATCCCTTTGATCCTCATCCTTTGGATATGTTTTGTGAATGAAAGATGGAAAAAGAGGTGAGACGAATTCGGTGGTAACCACGGTAATGCACGACGACGGTGGTAAGGAAGTTGAGAGGAGCTAATCGAGACTAAAACCATGGCCTATGGTGGTCTGTGATGGCCGGACAGAGAGGAAGAAAAACAGGATTGGATTCTTGATTGGGAAGGTAATAAACAAGCCTCAATTTCATGTTGTAAGTAGCTAGATCAATTAGGAATAATGGGACAACACTAATGGTAGAAAAAGGACTGAAATTGGACTGGAAATGGGCACAAAACTGGGAACGCCGGTTCGAGTTGCAGGGTCCGGTCTGAACTGGTCTGCAGAGGTTGAAGACGATGAACAGTGCAGGCGAGTGAGGCCCACGCGCAGCCCCTTTGAGAGGTGCGTGGCATGTCTTTTGAGGAATTTTTCAACACGACTTTTAATGTAATCGATGTAACGAACATTTTGGGACTGGTTTCGAGTCGATCAAACATTATTTCGATAGGATTCGGGATGTCTGAAGGTTTAGGATTAAGTTTTAAAATAGTTAAAAATTTGGGAAAATTACGGGGACTTAGTAGAAGCATGTTGAAGTAGTTAGTGACCTTAGAATGTGATATGGACATGTTCGGGAAATTCGGTGATAGAGGATTAGCCAGGAACGGCGTATTGCATGCGTATCGAGGCAGCATCGTGAATGGTTTGTGGCGGACTTTTCTTTCTAAATCATGATGCATGTATAAATGTTTTATATGTTTTATATATGTGATTTCTATGTTTATGCTTATGATCTTTATGATTTCCGTTTTGCACGTATTTCGAGATATTTTACGTAATTGTATGTTTTACGGGATTCTGTCTTGAGTTGTGATTTGATATGATTTTTATGATTTCATTTTGGGATTTGAATTATGATTTGATTTCAAGGATTTATAAATGGATTTCGGACAGTGTTTTCAGACATGAGGCCCTGTTTCTACGTCCCAATCGGATTAGGCAACCATCCCTAGGCAGCCAAGTGTCACTGGGCACAGATCTCAAAGCAAACAAAAATGCCCTTGAGGCTAAATTACCAAAATACCTCTTAACTTTCTAACGTCATAACTTCCGCCTCAAAAGTCGAAATTGAACGTGCCGCCTGTCTACGGACTCGTGACGTCCCGAATTACGTCACATTCATCGGCCAAAGTCCATTTGACCGCCCGAACTAAAAGTCAACATTTCGCCCATTCCAAGGGCAAAATCATCATTTCGCACCGTCAGTCCAAAATCACCCAACTAATCACCGATTAACTTAACTTCTATTATTTTGGAAATTCAATGGTTTTAAGAAATGGTTTTCGAATGCATGCATTAGTTTTACGTGGAGCGTATAAATGTCTGTTCTTATAAATGTTTTTCTGAACTTATTATTGAGTTTTGTCCACTCACAGTCTTTTATGTTTTTTATACCCTCCAGGTTCTTGTTGAGGTGCGGGCTGTTGTGAGAGAGACATAGAGGTTAGATCATTTTGGTACATTAACCTGAATATCCCTTGTCTGGCTGACGTGTTCCATGGAGGTTAGACAAGTGTTTAGCCTTCGTGTCACACGTGGATCAGACGGGAGCATGACTTATCCCTTAATCTCGGGGGGATTGGGGGTGGCTCGTGTCATTGTGTGCTAGAACTCATAGTCGATCCTCGCACATTAAGACATTTACCCTAGATTTTTCATGTCATGACCTATTTATTGCTACCCTTGGTGGAGTTAGGAAGCGATCTTCAGTAGATTTTCTAATTCCAACAAGTCCGTTTGTTGGGTATAAGTGATACATTCTTGGTAATGTTCTTGAGTGGTATGTACCTCATTGTTGGTAAACTGCACTAAACTTAGCAGTCAAGTAGACTTGTCTAAATTGCTTAAGGTGATGACTTAGCTCTTTGAGGCGAAGGTTGTACTTTGCCCTTGGGGGGAGGAGGGGGGGGGGGTGTTTCGTGTCCTTTGTAGGTGAAGTCTTTGATTCTTTCGCCAATGGATGGCTTTGGTGCTTCACAGGGTGCAAATGTTGATAGGTTGCGACCTTAAGGCATTAAAGCACCATTTGTTGATGCTTCGTAGGGACAAAGGTCTTATTGCTTCACGAGCAAATGTGTTTCTTCATGGGTGAATTATTGGATACTTCATGGGCCAAAGTCATTAATGTTTTGCGAGCAAAGGACATGACACTTCATTGGAGAAAGGCATAGCTTCTCCGAGCGAAGGTGTTGATGCTCTATGAATGCATTGATGATTTGCGAGGTGAAGACTTTGATACTTCATGGGTGAATGTCTTGATGCTTCATTGGAGGAAAGTATTGCTTCTTCGAACGAAGGCGTTGATGCTCCACGAATGAATGCGTTGATGTTTTTCAGGGTAAAGGCGTTAACGCTTCACAGGCCAAGGTGATGACGCTACGCGGGCGAAGGCTTGGCTACTTCGCAAAGTGAGGACTTCGATGCTTCAAAAGCGAATGTATTGATGCTTCATGAAGCGAAGGCTCGACTACTTCGCATGTTGAATGCGCTGATGTTTCATGAGCGAAGGTATTGATGCTTCATGGGCCGAAGGTGTTGACACTTCATGGGGTGAAGGCTTAGCTGCTTCATGGGTTAAGGGTGTTGACACTTCATGGGACGTAGTCTTGGCTTATTTCCTAGGCGACGACTTTGATGCTTCACGAGCGAAGGCTTTGATGCTTTGATGCTTGAAGATGTTGACACTTTGTTAGGCGAAGGCTTGATGCTTCAATAGGCAAAGGCATTAATGCTTTAGTAGAGGAAGACTTAGAGTGCTTAATGTGGCGAAGGTTTAGATGCTTCTTATGAAAATGCTTAGTGTGCTTCGCGTGGCAAATGATTTGAATGCCTCACATGGCCAAGGCTTGGAGTTCTTTACATGGCGAAGGCTTGGAGTGCTTCGCATGTCGAATGCTTAGATGCTTCTTATAAGAATGCTTACAATGCTTCACATGGTGAAGACTTAGATTTCTGCGCATGGCGAAAACTTGGAGTGGTTCATATGGCAAAAGGCTTGGAGTGGTTCCCATGGCGAATGTTTGAAGTGCTTTTCATGGTGAATGCTTAGATGCTTCTTATGAGAAGGCTTAGAGTGCTTCGTATGGCAAAAGCTTAGAGTGCTTTGAAAGGTGAAGTCTTAGAATGATTTGCATGATGAAAGCTTGGAGTGCTTTGCATTACGAAGGCTTAAAGTGCTTCGCGTGGCGAATGATTGGAGTGCTTCACATGTTGAAGGTTTAGAGTGCTTTGCATGGCGAAGCCTTGGAGTGCTTCGTGTGGCAAAAACTTGGAATGTTTCACATGGTGAAGGCTTGGAGTGCTTCACATGACGAAGGATTTAATGCTTCTTATGAGAAGGCTTAGAGTGCTTCACGTGGCGAAAGCTTGGAGTGTTTCGCATGGCGAAGGCTTGGAGTGTTTCGCATGGCGAAAGCTTGGAGTGTTTCGCATGACGAAGGCTTGTAGTGCTTCACGTGTCGAAGGCTTGGAGTGCTTCATAAGGCGAAGACTTAGAGTGCTTCGTGTGTCGAAGTGTGACGACCCGTCCCGAATTAGCGGGATTAATTGCGGATTAGCGAGACTAATCGGAGATTAGACGAGAATTAGCGGACGTTCGGGCGAAATGACGATTTTGCCCCTGGAATGGGCGAATCGTTGACTTTTCCTTTAGGCGGTCAAATGGACTTTGGCCGATGACCGTGACGTCACGAGTTCATAAATAGGTGGCACGCTCGATTCCGACGTTCGAGGAAAAAGTTATGACGTTCGGAAGTCCAAGGGCATTTGGGTAATTTGGGTAAAAAGTTGACTTTTGACCCAGGAAGTCCGATGGCCGAGGGTCGAGGACCGTTACGTAGATGAGGACGATACGAATCCGTAGACAGGCGGCACGTCGAATTCGGACGTTGACGGCGAAGTTACGGTTCACGGAAGTACGAAAGTACTATTGCGCGTTTTACGAGACGACGTGAGTTTTGTCCTAGGTGGGGCCAGGGAAATTGTCAGGGACCAATGGATGAGTGACAAGTGTCACCCATCCACTGGCCCTTCCTTTACATTCATGCATATCATCTCCCTTTCCTTGTTCGTGCAACCAAACCAGTCCAAACCCAATCTCACCCAACCTTCACCCAAATCCAACCCAACCCTATTTGACCATTTGAGAGAGGCCAGAGAAGTGAGGAGGACTGGCTGGAAGTGGTGGCTGGCCAGGAAGGGCCTCCGTGCACAGCGAAGGAGGAAAAATTGATCGGGTAATCGGTTTTTACCGTTTTAATCCATTTTTCGATTCTATTGATTATGGGCCGTTTTTATTGTTTCTATTGAACTAATTAGGTTGCTAAGGGGTTTTTAGGAAGGTTTTGGGAGTGGTGAGACGTCGAGAACCCCTGGGGTGGATTTTGAAAATTGAACCGTGGGAACCAAAAATCGAACCGGGTAGTTTTCGTGGGTTTTAGGGCTTCAAATTAATTAGGTTAGGATCCTAGTATTAAATGATGAAGATTGGGATCGATTAGGAGTGAAACGGGTGAAAAATGGACCGGTTATGGGCTTGAACCGGTCACGCCGGTCCAAGTTGCAGGCGAACCGGACCGAACCGGTCGACGCGAGGTTAGGGGTGACACTGTTCACAGGCGCGTGGCTCCCAGGCGCAGCCACTTCAGGCGGCGCGTACGGGCGCGTGGGGGGAGATTTTGGGCATGGTTCCAACATAAGAAATCATCTGTTCGATGTAACGAACATTTTGGGACTAGTTTCGAGTCAATTAGACATCGTCTCGATATAGTTCGGGTTGTCCGAAGGTTTAGGTTCGCGTTTAAAAATAGTTAGAAATTCTAAAAAATTACGGGACTTTAGTGAGGGGTTATTTAGGTAGTTAGTAACCCTCTAAATTAATTTGGACAGGTTCGGGAATCCCGGAGGCGACGTTTGACCCGGGAGACGATTAAGGCACGCGTATCGAGGCGAGGCTTCGGATGGTCTGTGAGTGGACCCTTCTCTCGAAATTGATGCATGCATAAATGTTTTATAATTGTTGTAATGTATGTTTTATGTTGCCTTGAGTGCAATTGGTTGTGGTAGCTTAGGATCGACATAATTGCACGTATTTCGAGGTTTTCGGCTTTATGTCGTACCTTTGCGTATCACATTTTCAACGAGGGTTTAATAAATGGATTTCGGATTTAGAAATATGAAATCGGGCGCGAAACCCATTTGATTTACAACTCTCGGACTTGGAGTCCATTTGATTTGACGAGGAATCGGACCTAGGGTCCATTTGAGCTATACGATCGGACCGAGGGTCCAGTTGGTTTACGATTCGGGTTTGAGGCCCAGTTAGTAGTACTATCGGGTTTGATGCCCCGTTGATTGATGATATCGGGCCTGAGACCCATTTAGTTGAGATTTTGGGCTTAAGGCCCCGTTGGTTGTGAAATCGGACATGAGGTCCTGTTGGTTTATAGTTTCGGGCTTAGGACCCAGTTAGTCGTGATATCGGGCTTAGGGCCCTGTTGATTGTGAAATTGGGCTTGAGTCCCAGTTCGATTTGTGAAATGAGTATTCGGGCATGAGACCCAGTTGAACTGAGGATTTGGGCCGAGGCCTGTGAAACTGATTTGAATCGGATTCGAGGAATCCCGTTGAGATGAATCGGGTATGAGACCCAGTTGAGAAATGAGTTTTGAGAAAGAAAGAAAGAGTTTTGAAAATTAATATGAACCCTCCGTATGATTATATGGTCTCCTCCAGCGTCGACCTGGAGAGTCACGAGCCACAGACCAGAGTGGGTATCCCCATAGGGATCCCGTTCCAGGAGTGGAGGTTACTTATGATGTGGTCCTGGACCAGATTCCAGAGAGATATGTGGACTAGATCCAGAGAGAGAGCTCGGACTAGATCCAGAGATTGAGCCTCCCAGATGGAGATTCCTGGGACAAGACTCGGAGTGAGACCCCGAGTAGTGTGCACACTAGTATAGAGATTGATATGGTGACTATATCGGGGATGTGTTCCCTAGGGGCTGTGTGCCCCGAGTTGGCATCTTCTCCGGAAGTGCCTAGGATGGGTTATACGTATGTCGATACGTATGTGGTTTTATGAAAGGTGATTTGGGGCTGCGACCCCGTATACGAGATTTGAGGGCGGAGACCCTATGTTTTATGATTAGAAAATGATTTGGGGGCGGAGACCCCGTACGTGATGTGATTTGGGCTGAGTCCCTATTGATTTGACCTACGGGTTTTGAATTGTGATTTCGGGTCGAAGACCCAAATGGATTTATGGTTCATGACGGTTTATGGGAACCGGCATGAACCCTTGAAAGGTTTTGAGAATGTTTTCAAATGTCTTTATGAATGTTTTGCTAAATGGTTTTTGGAATGCATGCATATGTTTTTATTGAAGGGCATAAACGTCTTTATGTGAAAATGTTTTATTAAAATATTAAATTGTCCATTCACAGTTTTCGTGTTTTATTGCTCTTCAGGTTGATCGCGGATGCGGGCTGTAGAAGAGACGAATTGTCAGGACCCACCCCGGTTTCACCCCGAAACCGAGATAACTCCTGCTCCCGTCTGACACCCCGACACACACAAAAGTAAATCAGTCAGACACATGAGAAACTATACAAAATATCCCGAAGTCAACAGTTTACAGAGCATAGTACTAATACAGAAGAAAGAAAACCGTTAAACTAAATACACGCACACGGGAAAAAAAAGTAAAACAGTCCGGGATCCCTCTCGTAACTTCTATGCCTCAGACGCTGCCTTGACGCCGAAACCCCGCGTTAGCTCCATGACCTGGAGGGCAATGTAAAACAGAAGGTGTGAGTGGACCAGAATAAAAGAAAAGTTTCCAAAACCATTTTAAAAGAAAACCGGGTTTGGCCCTCCGTTTTGAAATATCATGCATAACCTAGTTATCAAAACAGTTATAAACCGCATCATAAAAACAGAAACACTATAAAACGGGTTGTAGAAATCATATCATCAGCGTCATAAAACTGTATCCGAAAACATAAAGAGCAAACCACAACCAATCGATCAAACCTGCTGGATCTATCCGAGTCTTTAAACTCCGGAGTAGGGGATTGGATTGCTAAGGATGGGACGATGAAGATGGTGAAGAAATGAGGTGTTTTGGTGCAGGTACGGCGGTGAACCGCTCACGCCGGTTCGAATTGCAGGGACTGTGTCGAACCGGGTCGACCAGAGGTTGCTGGTGACACTGTAGCTGGCGCGTGAAGGTCACGCGCAGCCACTTTGGGCGGCGCGTGGGGGTGCGTGCGGCGGCGGTTGGGGAAATGGTCAACATGGTTCTTGGTCTAGGTGTTGTGACGAGTCTAATGGAATTGGTTTCGGGTTGATCGGACGTCGTTTGAGGGTAGTTCCGCGAGGGTGAAGGCTTAGGGTTCTGGTTCGTTACGTTTAGGACCCGAGGATTTTTAGGGAGAATTAGGTGGACCTTCGTAGATGTGTTAGTAACGTTCTTGGGTGATGGTTGATAGGTTTGGGATTTCCCGAGGAAGCTGAGGAACGTACGAGACGTTCGGGACGCGATTGAGGGCTCGGTACTGTGAGTGAACCCTTTCCTTAAACTCGAACATGCATAACTACTTTTCTATAATTGTTTTATATATGTGATTTCATGATTGTTGGATTTATGATGTGGTTTTACATAGTTGCACGGTTTTCGAGAAAGTACGATATTTGGCACGTTTTACGAGAAAATGTCGATTCTGATTATAATGCCATGGTTTTGGGATTTCAAACGATAAGTGATTTTTGGAACATGATTTCGATAATCGAGGTTTTCGGTTTTGAAATCGGATTTCGGAAAGCGAGATTTGGTTTTTAAAGTTGAAAAGAGGAATTCCGGATTTGAGTTCGGAATGACGGTTCTGGATGCCGGAAGGGCATCGGACCAGTAATTTCGGATTCAAGTTTGGATGTGAATTCGGAAATGGTTTTCAAATGGTTTTGATTGGATTTGCTGGATCTGGATATTGGGTTTAAAGACCCGGATATTGATTTACGGGGGAGGGGCCCGGATTGGGTTTAAAGACCCGGATTGAGTTTAAAGTCTCGGGAGTTTAAAGACTCGGATATATTGATATTTCCCCCGTATGCCTATTGAGTTTAAAGACTCGGGAGTTTAAAGACTCGGATAAACTAGGGGCAAAATCGTCATTCTACCTTAACAACCTTATCGGGACCAACTAACCCCCGGTTAAGAGCACTAATCCCATCTTAATCACTGTCTTAATCCTAATTTCCGGGACGGGTCGTTGCACGAGACATCACTCCCCTCCTCCTACGATCCTGACGCACTCTGATAGCCCCGGCGAGGGCAAAGATGGAATTTTCCCGAGACGGGATTAGGCGTGTCCCACATTAATCCCGGGGGATTTGGGACCGGTCCTGACACGAAGGCTTGGAGTGCTTCGCATGGCAAAGGCTTAGAGTTTTTCATGTGGAAAAAGCTTGGATTACTTCGTGTGGTGGAGACTTGGAGTGCTTCGTGTGAAGGCTTGAAGTGCTTCACATAGGCAGGAACACAACCATAATTAATTCGAAAATTAAAGAACGCCCTTTAAACTTTAAACATGGCCATCACTAACCTGTCCAAGCCTCCCCAAATCCACAAAATTTTGCAAGTGAACTACATAGATTCAGTTTGGTGGCTGCCTCCTCTCTCAACCTTAGAACCGTTTGGCCGTTATTGTAGTCTTCGACTCTAGTTCCGACTCTTCATCCATAGAAACTTTCTCTTTCACCCAAAACCCAGCCAATATAACCCCCACAATCTCAACGGTTATCACCTTCGTGAGTTTGCAGTCCTCATCCTTGTTCGTCGCCAACACCTCATTTTCGTCTCTCTTATCTTGATCGGTCCTTGACATTTTGGGATGGAGAAGGAGAAAGCGCGGTTTATCGTTCGAGTAAGCATTATAAAGTCCCTTTTTTTAAAATCATCTCTCCTTAATTATTAAATCACCTCACCTTAAAAAAATTAATTAAGTGAGGACTTTTTTGGTATTATGAGATATTTAATCAAAGAATATTACCATCTCACCCTAAATTATTGAATAACCTCTCTTTTAAAAAAATTAATTAAGGATATTTTTGGTATTATAAGAAATTTAACCAAAATAGAAATGTGACTTTATATATACAGATCGATGAGTGAAACGGCAAAACAACCATTTATTAAATTGGAACATTCAAATTCTGATAAAAATTGGGTTCTGTAGGAAAATATATCGGGCCGGGCAGCTCCAAGGGCCCAAGCCCATTTCCCATATAATAATCCCAAAATTTAAGCAATCGAGGGCTCGCCATTGATAAGGATAGGCCTCCGACAATTTTAAGAAATTCAAATTCAATATATGCGATTTATCGCCCGGCTCATAAAAATTGATCAAAACCTCTCCTCTCCGCGTATGATATATTCCCAAATTTCCCTCCTTCGCAATTGCCCTTTGGTGAGCGAGGAAGGAAAAAACAAACTTGAGAAAAGAAAATGACGGAAAGTGAAGGAAACAGCCAGAAAATGTCCAAACAGAGGCGGGAACGGAGCCTGCTTGCCTACAGCGGAGCCGCTGCTCTCCTCGCTCTCGCTGTTAACCTCGGAATCACCGCCTTCAACTCCCACAGGAACAGCAGAAAGAAGAAAGGTTTGTTCTTGGCTTACTCACTTGTCCGTTTAACTTTCCGGGCAACCAAACAGTGGTTTCACTCACTCTCCCTCTCTATGTGTTAAGTTGCAGATCTTCAGGGCTCTAAGGTTCGAGTTAATCTATCGGCATCCGAGATTTTAAAATTGGCGGACCGAATTATTTCTAAGTCAAAAGTGGTCCACGATGCTGTTGCTTCGGTTCCTCTGGACAAGGTTTAAAGCAATTCACACACTTCAGTATGAAAATCCAGCTGAGTAGCTTTTGCATTTGAACCTTTGCCACTAATATGGCTTGTTTGGCTCCTTTAAGCTTTCCATTCTCATATTCGATTTAGAATAGTATTAGTTTGTAATGATAATGCTTTTGGTGGATGAACATATTTTGAATTTACATTTTCATGGAGAAACTACAATTCGGTGACTTTTTTAAGCCTTATTATTTTATTTTTTTGGTAAATTTGAGCTAATTTTAGTAAGGGTTATATTTTACAGGTTACATATATGAATGTTATTTCACCTCTAGCAGAATTAGAAGTGCAACAATTTCCTCTTGTCCAGTCTTGTGTGTTTCTAAAGATGGTATCCACTTCGGATAATGTCCACAAAGCAAGCACCGAAGCAGAACGGAGAATAGACATCCATGCTCTGGCTTGCAGGTATCATATGATTCTTGGATGATGATCTCTAGTTCTGAAGTGAATTGAATTTTGTATAGAGTATTATTGGCTTCAACATATATCTGATGTGCAACGACATTGAACTGAACTAGAAAGTCATATAGAAGGTTGGTAAGAAGTGTGGAAATAGATAACAGATTTTTTCCTGCAAACTAAACAGAAATCGTGAAGATGTATACCGTGTCGTGAAAGCTTTTGCTTCGAAAGGGGAATGGGTGAATACTGAAGTAAAGCACTACACTCAGGCCTTGGTAAGGAGTGTGGATTATTTCTTTTATCCATCTATGGAATTTACCTGACAATTTTGTAGCTTTATTTTCTTTGTTTTGGTTGTGTAAGGAGAAGGGGGGTGGGGGTGGGGTTCTGTGGGTATATGTCTGTTACTGCGATAATGTTGCTTGCAGCTCTATTTTTTTTATATGTAAAAAGTAAATGCTGGATGTTGATTCTTTCCCAATCAGTGACAGATTAGAGACTTTGAACGCAATGGGTTGAATCTTACTTTAACGAAGAGAGAGGAAATGCAGCGTGTGAAAGTCCAAATCGATGAGTTAAGCTTGCGATATATCCAAAATCTAACTGAGGATAGTACTTTCCTTGTTTTCTCTGAAACTGAATTGGCTGGGTTACCGCCAGAGTTTCTTAAGGTATAGTATTTTGACCTTATGTATCTTCTTTTTTGAGGCATTTACGGATAAACTTTCGGGCTTGTTATTCTGATACTTGTTTGTAGCCACTGAATTGCTCATGAATAAAACCTTACATTATTCTAGATGTAAAGTGTGTTGGACTGGGTTCTGATGAACGTTACATTATGGAGCTAATGTAGGGTGTAGGAGATAAAAAGTGAGATTTAATTGCTATATTAGCTTTTGTTTTTAATTTTTAGTTTTTAATTTTTTTACTCTTTTAATGTGAAAAGGGAACATTTTCCACATTAATATTGACCAATATCTTTTATTAAAGTTTAGTAATAGTAGAAAGTATGAGATGTATTTTTTGTCAATATTAACTCAAAGTTTGATCCTATTGTTGCTTTGAGACTGATAATGATTATGTAAAGACCCAAAAACTTGTTTATTGGCATGCGGACAGTGTTTCTAAAAATAGAGGATTGGTAAAAAAAAAAAAAAAAAAAAAGAGAGATGAGCACAGAAGCAGCTGTGGAAAATCATTAGGCATAGGATAGGTTAAATCTCTTTCCATATCCTTGGGAGACCCATCTGTTACAGGAAAAGACCTTATGTATAAACTTATTTATCTTTTTTGCCAACTACGTCTATAATTTTGTTCAAATAAACAAACGCAGATGGTAGTTAGTAAAATGTGAATAAGGTGGTTATTATTGATGTAGGTTGTCTCTAATTAATTCACTGAAAGTTATATAATATTGTGTTTTTCATGTGTAGAGCTTAGGGAAAGCTGCAGATGGTAAATTCAAGGTGATCCTGAAAAGTCATCATGTGACAGCAGTACTTGAACTTTGTGAGGTATAATATGTTGAGTTCATGTCAAACGAATTTCTTTTTTCCTGGAATTTTTGCCCCAAATGTCAGTGACAATTTTTCCACACTGACCTTTAGTTTACTTGATTTTTGATAATTTCAGAATCATTATTAATGTCAAAATTCATTCTGAGCATTTGAAGGTTGGAAGAACAAGGAGGATGGTAGCAGTGGCATATGGAAAGAGGTGTGGAGAAGTAAATCTTTCTATCTTAGAAGACTTGGTAATTTTCTTCCTATGATAATTTTTTTTCCCAATCAGATAATCAGTCTTAAGCCCATCGTAGTCTCGTAGATATAAAGAAATTTAATCAAATGGCTGGCCATAAATTTGACTCCTAATTGCTTAATTTTTTTAATGGCATTTTAGAAGTTCATTTTTCTTAGTCAACAGATAATTCTCTATAGCCCAAAAAGAAAATATAGTTTATTGAAATTTGTAATTTTAATAGTTGACATGTTTTTTTTTTAATTACAAAAATTAAAAGTTATTGTATTCTTGTTGGGCCGTTATGTGATAAGTTTTCGATTTACGATTCACTTGCTCTTTCTCCCTATACATCTCACTATGTGAAGTTGTGAGTTATGATGAATAATGCAAGTCACTCATTTTTTTTTAGGTCCAAATGCGCCATAAATTTGCGCGGTTACTTGGCTATTCAAGTTATGCTGACTATGTAGTTAATCTTAGAATGGCAAAGACACCCTCCAAGGTTTGTATGATTTTACACTTTTCTGAAGTAGTCAACTGTTTTTCCCTTCTCTATGAATTTCGTTATTGGATATTAAGGAATATCCAGGATCACTCCTTGATCAGCTGGTCTAAGGTCAACGGAATCTTCCTAATTCCTTACCTATTGTATATATAGGATTCCTTCCTAGTTTAGTTAGACTATTATTACCTTCATAGTTAGTTCTTGTCAGACTTGTACAAATAGGGTACCACTGCTATAAATCATTTATCTGAATATACAAGAAAACTTTTTATACCTTTTATGGTCTCAGAGTCCTAAGGCTCCACCGAGAAAATTCGATTCCTTTTGTTTTCCCTACCCTACCTTCAATGGCCGCATAAACCACCATCCATGTCAACCCCATCCCATCAACCATCGATACCAACCCTAATCCCTTCTCTCTCATCACCATCAACGTCGTTACACAGCTTCCTGTTAAGCTCACTTCCACAAACTTCTTCCCCTCCTCATCGGCTATGACCTCATGGGATACGTGGATGGAACACATCCTTATCCTCCCGCAACCAACACAGCACTACGCGCCTTTTGGATCCGTCAGGACCAGCTCCTCCTCCATGCCATCTTGGCATCTATCTCCCCTCAGGTAATCACCCTGATTGCTGCTGCCAAGACCTTAGCAGCTGCCTAGGAACTTCTTACTCGCCTTTATGTGAGCATTGCCAAAGCTTGTGTTCTTGGCCTCAAGGAGCGTCTTACCCTCCTCCGTCGTGATACGCGCCCCGTACTAGTCTACCTGCAGGAAGTTCATCTTCTCTTTGGTGAATTGGCTGCCATTGACACCCCTTTCTTGGATGATGACCTGCTCCTCCTGTCCTTAATGGTGTTGACCCAGAGTTTAAGGACATCGTCGCTGCAGTGAGGTCTCGAGACACTTTTGTCTCCTTGGAGAACCTCCACGACATGCTGGTTCACATGAAGCAGCGTCCAAACGCGAGGAATCTGCAGCCCTTACCCTTGACATCACAGCTAATGTGACTAAGACCTCCCATGGCTGTAGCTCTAATCGCCCCAATCGTGGCTCCTCTGGCCAGCGTTACTCGAGCCATCAATCAGACAGCAACTGCTCCTCTGGCCAGAGTTTAAGGACATCGTCGCTGCAGTGAGGTCTCGAGACACTTTTGTCTCCTTGGAGAACCTCCACGACATGCTGGTTCACATGAAGCAGCGTCCAAACGCGAGGAATCTGCAGCCCTTACCCTTGTCATCACAGCTAATGTGACTAAGACCTCCCATGGCTATAGCTCTAATTGCCCCAATCGTGGCTCCTCTGGCCAGCGCTACTCGAGCCATCAATCAGACAACAACTGCTTCTTTGGCCAGTGGTTCTCCTCCAACAACTTAGACAGCAACCACCATTCCAACCTTCCTGGCAGTGGCTATCGTGGCTTCTGCCAATGGTGTGGCACACATGGCCACAGTGCCAAACGTTGTCCTCAACTCCAGCAGTCCTCAGCCCATCAACCCTTAGCTAATCCCACCATGCAGTCCACGTCTCCTAGCTAGCTCCTAGACTTAGGTACATCTTACCATGTTGCCTCCAGCTCTCATCATCTCTTTAATGCCACTCAGTACTGTGGACCAAACGAGATAATCATTGGTAATGGTAAGGGGTTAGGTATCACCCACACTAGCTCTTTATCCTTATTCTCTCCTTTCTCTCCCTCATTTACTCTTAAAAACGCCCTTTGTGTAACTTCCATGACCAGAAACCTAATTTACATTTCTAAATTCAACAAACAAAATAACACATCTATTGAATTGTTTCCTGATTTTTTCCATGTGAAGGATCTCAGTACGGGGGTGGTTCTCCTTCAAGGCCTTAGTAAGGATAATGTGTACAAATGGTCCTCTCATTGCATTCAACGAACTGATGCTCTGGTGGGTGTGGTGGTTTCCCCCAATCTTTGGCACCATCATCTAGGTCATCCCAACTCCAAGGTCATTCAAAGTGCCCTGCGTCTCTCCTCTATTCATGTCCCCCCTAAACTCTCAGAGTCTGTGTGTACTTCGTGTCTTTGTAATAAAAGTCACTGTTTACCATTTGGTGTTTCCTCTTTTACAAGCACTCATCCCCTTCAATTAATCTATAGTGATGTATAGGGTCCTACCCCTTACAAATCAATGGACGGTCTTGCCACTCGCGGCATTAACCACCTTTTAACTCCTCCACACACTCCTCAGCATAATGGTGTCACCTTTCGCCGTCACATCTTAGAAACTGGCCTCACTCTTCTCCATCAAGCCTCTCGTCCACTCTCCTACTAGACCTATGCATTCAAAACTACCGTGTACCTCATCAACCGACTTCCCACTTCCACCCTTCAAAACCAATGTCCTTACACTGCCCTCTTCAACCAACCCCCTAACTCTTCTCGTCTTTTCACCTTTGGGTGTCTTTGCTTGCCTTTTGCTAAGGCCCTATAACTTCAATAAGCTTCTCTACTCACTTATCAAAGTGCCTACCTCTGCTATGACCGCCTCCACAAACTTTATGTCTTTCGTCATGTTCAATTTGATGAATCCACCTTCCCAAGTGCTCACACACCTTCCACTATCCCTAGTGTTCCTCACTTCACCTCAGGGCTCTCTACTCTCCCTCCTATTTCCTACGGTCCTAGGCTGCTACCACACCATCAACAGCGATACCACCTTCGCCTTAACAGATGGACTAATTGGACGCCTTATCCTTGCCCCGCCTTGAGGCAGCATTCTCTCATGCTCTGATTCAGCCCTTTCCCCTACTTTATCCTGCCCCTAGCAGCCAAACCACAACCCAACCCACAACCCCAGCTATTGCTATCGCAACGCCTCTGACCACAAAGCCACACCTTCCACCACTCTGCACACCTACACCAGGTGACAACCTCGTCTGCCACCTACCTCAACACGAATACCATCTATACAACCATTTGCCCCATCTATTTCCACCTATCCCATACTCACTGGCACCAAAACTGGTACGGTTAAGCTTGTTTCTAGCTATGCCCTCACGACCACCTCTCATCCCTTACCAACCTTGGTTGAACCAACCTATGTGTCTCAAGCCTTAAAGGACCCATAATGGTTGAGTGCAATGTCTGATGAGCTTAATGCTCTCACCCTTAATGGTGGCTGGAAACTAGTTCCTCCTCACTCACATCAAAACGTGCTAGGTAACAAGTGGGTGTTTCGCATCAAACGAACACCCACTAGAGCCGTGGACAGATTCAAGCTCGCCTAGTTGCCAAGGGGTACCACTAGCGACCAGGTGTGGACCTCTAGGACACTTTCAGCCTAGTGGTAAAACCTACCACCATGTGCATTGTTCTGCACCTTGCGGTCACCAATGGCTGGCCAATCTACCAACTCGATGTCAACAACGCGTTCCTTTATAGCACCCTAAATGTGGATGCCACTGGCTTCGTTGATCCTCACAACCCAACCTACGTCTGCAAGCTCAGGAAAGCCCTATATGGCTTTGAACAGACCCACGAGCATGGTACAAGGAGCTCCACTCCTTTTTGCTCACTCAAGGCTTCGTCAATGCTCTCTCGAATACTTCTCTATATCTACTCAGGCAAAGGTCTCACATTCGCTATTTCCTTGTTTATGTTGACGACTTTATTGTGACAGGAAACGAAGCAGCCCTCATATCCCAGTTCATCCAAACCCTGGCTACTCACTTCTTCGTGAAGGATCTTAGGGACCTACACTACTTCCTTGGTGTGGAAGTCCTGCCAACTGCCACAGGTCTCTTCTTTTCACAGCACAAGTATGTCCATGACCTCTTAACCATGGCTCGCATGGAAGGAGCTAAACCCTTGTCCACTCCACTTGCTATCTCACCATCACTTATCCTCATAGATGGTTCCCTACCAGTAGATGTGTCTCTCTTTCGTCGCACTGTTGGTAGCCTTCAATACCTTAACTTGACACATCTGGATGTCTCCTACATTGTCAACAAGCTACCCTAGTTCATGCATGCTCCCACAGAACTTCACTGGCAAGCTCTCAAACAAGTCTTTCGCTACCTCAAAGGAACCCTGTTATATGGCCTTCACCTCCACGGCAAGTCCACCAATAGACTCCATGCCATCTCACTCTTTCCACACCTTTCATGCCTTCTCTGATGCGGATTGGGCAGGAGACCATGATGATTGTAAGTCCACCACCGCTTATCTGGTATACCTTGCGGCAACTTCATAGCTACTCTGGGTTCAGTCCCTAATGCGAGAGCTTGGTAATCACCATCGCTAGGAAGGCAAGCATCTCCTGTGACACCATAGGCACCAACTTCTTTTGCGCCAACCCCGCCTCTCCACTCACACATGAAGTGTGTGGACATTGATTTTCAATTTGTCCGTGACCATTTCAGTCGTGGTCTACTCTAGGTCTCCCATGTCACCATTGATGTCTAGCATGCTGATGCACTCACCAAGCCGGTGCCTCGCCCTCACTTCTAGCTCCTCCATTCCAAGATTGGTGTTGCAAATGGCTCCACCATCTTGCGGGGGCGTATTAAGGAATATCCAGGATCACAGGAGATTGACTCTCAATCTCCTTGATCAGCTGGTCTACGATCAACAGAATCTTCCTGATTCCTTACCTATTGTATATAAAGGACTCCTTCCTAGTTTCGCTAGACTATTATTACCTTCCTAGTTAGTTCTTCTAAGACTTGTGCAAATAGGGCACCACTGCTGTAAATCAGTTATTTGAATCTACAGGAAAACTTTTCATACCTTTTTACTAGATAGGTCGGTCAGCTACAGTTATTTTAGCTGATTTTGGATGATTGTCTTTGAGCAAGTCTAATAACATTGGAAAGGATGAGAAATACTGTTTTTCATAGCATGATGGATAAGTGATCAAATGTTTAAATGGTGGGTGTTGAGATAAGAAATGTTTTTCCATTCAATTTTTCTTCACCGAGCTCATAAGTGTGAAGAAAATTTTATTCTAGGAACCTCTAACTTGCTCCTTCCAGTCTTCCACCCTCGATTCTGATGCTCCACCATCAACCCATCAGCATTTCATCCTTAATTGGGCATACTTTCATTCCTTTCTTTTCTGAAAGGATTTATTGGACCATTCTTGCTACTGCATACTGATTTGCAAGGTCCCTTGGTCCTTAGTTACTGCATTACATGGGGTATTAACTCATTAGGGAAAATTGGGCTGATTTGATGCGACCTGGATTTGTTTATCCCTAGCCCTGGTTCAAAATTGTATCATGCTTTGTGCTCCTATTCCCCATTAGTAGAAATCCTATCAAGTAGTCTATTAGTCATATATGGGTATAAAAGTACGCAGTGAGGCTCTATTATGGGGATTGCCTTCACATTTACGTCCACTTTCCTGCAATGGTTTTTTGTAGCTCATGTATGTTGGGGTTGCTCAGGTTTTTGAGTTCTTGGAGGACATTTCCAATAGTTTGACCGACTCAGCTACCATGGAACTCTCCATGTTGAAAGATTTGAAGGTTAGAATGCCCTTAATAGTTCTCATTGCACCATGTTTATTTCATTTTTTCCACAATGCTGTGGTTTATTTTAAGACTGGTTGCTTTGTGTCTTATGTGGTTTCAGATAAAAGAGGAAGGAGATCATCCATTTGGATTTGAGGATCTTCTTTACTATGTGAAGAAAGCTGAAGCACAGCTGTATAATTTGGACCTTGGAGCTCTTAAGCTATTCTTTCCAGTAAATCTGGTTCTATCTGGGGTCTTCAAGATCGTGCAGGACCTCTTTGGTAATTATTCATGTTACTGTAACATGTCCCATTTATAATTTGATAAATGACAATAGTGATAGTTGAACTGCCATTTTATTATATGCAGGTTTAAGATTTGAGGAAATTACAGATGCTGAGGTTTGGCATTCTGATGTTTCTGTATACTCAGTTTTTGACTTAAGCTCTAGTGAACTTTTGGGTCATTTCTACCTTGATATGTACATGAGGTTAAAGGAGGACTTCTTATAAAGATTTAGCCTTTGTTTTTTTTGTTTATTTGAGTCACAAACAAATGGGTTTATCTTGTCTGTGCACAGGGAAGGAAAATTTAATCATATCTCTGTGGTGGCTCTTCAAAAGGGTGCATTATCATCCAATGGATCAAGACAGGTTGTGCCTTCAATTTTGGACAATAAATATTATCCCTACAATATATGGTTTGTTGTCAGATGGAAACTAATGCTAATAGCTGTAGTGAAAGATAGATAATTGATAGAAACGTTTGGATAGAAACCTTTTTGGGTCATGGTTTTTTAATATATTTTTTGTTTATACTGCGGGTAACGTTCTTCTCATTTGCATGTGAGGGATGACTTGACAAATATTGTTCCTTTTTATGATCGAGCCATTGTTGCTCTGAATATTTTAATTTTAAGACATTTAGTTATCATATTGATAGGATGCTTGCTATTTGAATATACCATTTCTCTTGGGTTATTAACTAAACATTCCTTTTTTTTTTTTTTTGGGTAACTAGATCCCACTGGCGTTACTGATATCTCAATTCCAAAAGGGTGCTAGTGGTCATCCTGCATTACTGAGATTCTCTGAAGTTGTGAATCTTTTCCATGAGTTTGGCCATTTGGTATGTTGTATTTCATCATTCAGATACTTTCTCTGTGATCGTCAGAACTGCAATCTTCTGTGCTGTAATGCTGTATGTTATTTTGTTTTAGAAATTCTTTTATGATTTGTATAAATCATTGCAATTCAACAATGGTGCATGATGTGCATCCTAGTTGCCTCACTGTTGCTTGTCATCTTGACTAACTTAAAAACGGAAAATAAGTCTTTGGCTCCCTTTAAACGTCATTAAATACGGCAGGAACTGCAAATTCTTAGGGTGAATGACCTAAGAAAGATGGCTATGTCTAAATAGTAAGAACTGTTTTACCAAGAGTATTAATATGCAATTTCTGCCTTATTAAGATGTAGAGATTAAGGCCCTTGGAAATGCAGAAGTGCGAACTTTGAGTGCACAGGCTTTGTCCTTATGGACAATGCCTGTGGAAAAGTCCACCTCCTTCATGCCTGGGTGGTGTCACATAATTGGCTAGCAAGAAAAAAAGTACATATGCTTCCACTTGTCATGCAAAAGGTACATGAAATTAACAACTACTAGTATGCAACCTGCAGATTTTAGAAGATTAATTGGGCAAATCAGGAGGTGAATAAGTTATGGGCCCCTAGATTTATTTTAAGAACTAACAAACTTATTTGAATATGCAGGTTAAGTATTTTAAAGATATTAATTTAATGATGGATGTCCTTTAAGTTCTAAATAACGCCCATTGACCAATGATTGGTGGTTCAAGTGGAAAAGACCTTGTTCCCCTTAAACAAGGTCTCGAGTTCGAGCCTTGTGAATGGAGTAGCCAACATTAGGGAGAGCTCCCCCCGTATCGGGGTCCTACGTGGCTCGAGGGTTAATCCTCGTCTACGTGCGAGGGATACCTTGGTTTTCACCAAAAAAAAGAAATAACGACCATTGGAAGAATATTTTTAGGTAATTGGAATGAATCCCTGCTATAGCTATATGGTTGGGGAAACAGATTGAGCCTGGACATGATTCTTCTGAGGCATGTTATACATAATTTGGTACTACACAAAGTTTTACGAGTGTGATATGTTTACCCATAGTGACAGGTTCTTCTGTGAATTGTGATCCGTAGGTCCAACATATATGCAATCGCGCATCTTTCACCAGATTTTGTGGACTGGGTTTTGATCCAGATTTTGTGGAGGTTCCTGCTCTGGTGCTGGAAAATTGGTAATTAATGGATCATATTGTTCCCTTTTTTTTAATACACATGACCTAAATAGATGCTTCTTAACTCTGTAAAATTTCAGGTGCTATGAAAGTTTCACTTTGAAGATGATATCTGGCTTCCATCAGGTGGCACATGTTTTACTATTGTTTTTGTTTTAAATTTAAGTAGTGAATGCTTGGAATAATACATGAGCTTCCTCCCTAGAGGGCACCTCATTTTTTCCAACATATTTGCTTTTGATTTTATCATTATTAAGGACAGTTTTGTTGGAAGTCATATCTAACATAAATCTTCTGTAGTTAAAGCTGTTTTTTTCTTATATAGAGATAAATTGCTGACTACTGAATTTTACCTGTAGGATATAACAAAGCCTATCAAAGATGAAATGTGCAAATCCATTAAAAGGTGGCGTTATTCCTTTTCTGCTCTCAAAATGAAGCAAGATATTCTTTATTGTAAGTCCTTTTACTATTTCAAGATCTTAGAAACCACAACTAATAAATTATTATTATTTGAAGAATTATCTTTAAGGCTGTGTTGTGTTGGTTTCTTGCGAAAGATTTTGAAGGCAATTTTTTTCCCTGGAAAATATTTGTGGTTAGAACTTTTGCTCTTCAATTCATTTGGTGTTGATTTAAATTTCTTTGAATAGTTTGTAAAAGTTGTTTCGTAGTTGTACTTTTAAGTTTTAAAACATTTGCTTCCTAATCCTAAATTTGGCAGTTTATGTGGGACTAGTTAAGCAATTACACCTCCTCTTCTCTCGATAGTGCTGGAATGCCGAATTATCATTTAAGATTTGGTGAATCATTTTCAACTTTTCATCTTCACAACTGAAAAGTGTATTTTGTCAGGTCTTTTTGATCAGATTATACATTCTACGGAAAATGTTGACATTGTTGAGTTATTCAAGCACCTTCATCCAAGGGTACGTCCCTATGTGGTTGATTCTAGTAATGCCATTGTGAAGTTGCATTTGGGGTTTTATTGACTACTTTTCTCCAGATTATGTTAGGTTTGCCAATGTTGGAGGATGTCAATCCTGCTTCATGTTTTCCATGTAGTGCCATTGGTCATGAGGCTGCTTGTTACAGCCGTATTTGGAGTGAGGTTTGTCACCCATCCTTTCTTGGAAATAATGAAGCAACATATCCTTCTTACTTAGTTTCCCCAGTTTGCGGGATAACAAATGTGGTCATTACTAGTCATCTGTGGTTCTTTGAAAATTAGTGCTGACACCTCAAGTACTACTTGTAGGTTTTTTCGGCTGATATATTTGCTTCAAAGTTTCATGATAGTTATTTGAACCAGTATGCTGGCATGCAGTTCCGAAACAAGGTAAAAAATTTGCTGAACAGAAATACATCTTTCCAATATGCTTTGAAAACATGTTTGGTTTCATCTTGCACAAATACTATCCACTGCTAGCAATCTAAAGTCTTTAGGAGGGTTCCTGGATTTAGGTTTTAATCGTCTTTGTAGGTATTGGCCCCAGGAGGAGCAAAGGAACCTATCGAAGTTTTAACTGCCTTTCTTGGGAGAGAACCATCAACTCAAGCTTTTATTAACAGCAAATCCCAGTACAGATCGTGAGGCAGACGGAACTTGCCTATAGTTACAACCCCATATTATCCGATAATACTAGATGGTACTCTCACAACATGTTGCAGTTTTTGGTTGCTACTGGTAATCTCATGCTTTTGTATTACAAGCGTTCATGCTGAAAATCATAATCACCTCATGTGTTTATTGGTACCATAATCATAACCATATAGCAGCATTGAGATTTTTTTGTTTTTCCTTACCGAGGTTAGGGCTAGACCTGCATTGTAGTTGGTTTCAGAGCATTGCAGTTTTGGTCACTCCCAGTAAAAGGTAGCAAGTTTCCTTGTAATTTTTCCTCTTACTCTCTTCTTTTTTGATAAGTGATCTTGCTCAATAGGCGACCTCTTTCTCTTCCACTTTCAATGCAGTCAATTTGCATTACAGACTATTAGAAAGTTTTCATTATTCAAAGATTAAGGTCCCTCTGGGTGATGAAAATGAGAGACCGTTGCAATTTTATTTAATTTTTTCTCTGTTAAATTGGTATTTTATTTTCTTGATTCGCTATTCCCTTTGTAATCTGGAAGCTTTTATTGATTAGATTTGACTATAAAACTTGGGTTTTGGTTTGATAATAGAATTTGGTAAAACTTGCAACTTCTAAGTTGTGACTTGTGACCAATCTAGAAAATCTTCATGTTTGATGATTGACCTAGTTTTGCACAAGAAGTTGAAGATTTGAATTTTCCCTGCCTGCTCTTTTGTTTTGTCTTAAGATAGTCCTCATAGTAAAAAATACTTGGGGAGTAGGGCACACGGCGCTAGATGGTCTCACACACCTTTATTATGATTCATCTAATGATTCTACAATTAAGATCGCGTTATGCTCTTCGAAAATTCTCTCTTTAATTATATCCTCGCTTTATTTAATTTGGTAAGATGTTTTTTTTAAAATAAATTTCCCACGAATTTCTTTTGATGACTCATTTCAATCGTCTAAAATTCTTATTATCTAATAAATTGTGTAACATTGCAATCCATATATGTATGTTATCTACCTGTAAATCTAAGGCTTCAATTAATCATCCTAATTCAATAAGCTTTGCAATCATCAGTTAGTCATTTATCTGGGCGACGATAACTTATTGGACAAAGATGCATGTCATTACCTCAATATACTTAGAACTCAAAAACATTCGAATGTACAATACATGTAATAAATTATCCGAGTTCCACTATAACATAAAAATCTTACAAAGAAAAATAACATAAAAACAAAATTAAAAATGAACAAGATAGAAACGTAATTTTTTTTTTTGTTAAATAAAAAGATTATATAGCATCATCAAAATTGATCACAACAAAAACAAAAAGACAATTTAACAACGAACATAGAGCTGGAGCAACCCCATCAAACAAAACCATAAAAGGTCACAAAGGACTCCCACACCAACCCTACCTAAAGGTTAATGTTTCTATCTTAGAGCTTCCAACACATTTAAGATTGAAGTCCTAATACTCAAAGTACTTAAATGGGACATAACTATATTACAAATAGAAAGAAAAATAACATCGGGAGACCTTGGGGGTGCCCAAACACACGATGGTTACATTCCAGCCAAATTCCATGAACAGAAACAGCAAGAGTAAGTTTGCAGGCAATAGATTTGAAAGACTTACTATCCCACCAGTTGGCAAGTAGGGAAATAAGATATTTCCACGAAGGAAGCTGCCACGAAATCCTACATCGTAGCAAAACACGCTCTCTCACGAAAGAAATGTAAAATTAAAAATAGAAACCTATGATCTATTTATTGTTTGTCACAGAGCCTAATCAACATCCATTATTATTTATTATCAATTATTCTTCTCTCTCTCACCTTACATTAATTAAACAACTATAACCCCAACAACCATAGAGGGAACAAGGAGCAACAGATGAGGGGGAAAGGGGGAATATGAGGGGCGGCGAATGGGCAGAGGGGTGGCAGAGGAGGAGAGATTGGGAAGAGATGGTAGCGACGGATGGACACAAGCAGAGAGGGAATAAAGAAAAAGGGACGATGGCAGAAGATATGTAGAAGAAGAAGGGTCCCTAATTTACCTACATGCATCCCAGGCTATCTACTTTTATATATATATATATAAAAGAGGTGTTATATTTAATATTGTAAAAGAGATGCAGCGATAGAAACTTTCATAATACAGCGATAGAGACTTTCACAATACAGCGATAGAGACAAAGTCTCTAACAAGTTCCAATTGTGAATAGGTGGAACAATAACAAAATTTAAAAAAGATTTGTAGCTTGGACATATTTACTGGGAACAAGAACCTACAAAAATACATATAAAGAGTACAATGTAATGTCTTGATAATAAGTGTAAATGTTGAAACTCAGCTAAAGATCTACAAATGTCCTCAGTGTTGCCTCGTTAAAAAAGAGTGCAGTAGCTTGAGGTCAATGGGAGTGGATAAAAGAAATAGTGGTAGTCCGATCTTCAAAATCGAATATCTGCGTAGGAAACAAGATCAGTGTTAGAACAATGAATTGTGGTATGAAATACTTACTTGAGTTAAATAGTGTAGATGAGAAAGGTTAGTAATAATCAAAATAAGGGAGGAGTACTGCTCAAAGATTAATAACTTGACACTCAACAAATTGAGACCACCCATGAAGCTCCGACGATGAAGAGAAATCAGCGCACAATTGCATTTAGCTTGAAATTTAACAGAATTACCTTGGAGGGTTCAGAGGGATTTCGACGTGATTTGGAGGCTGGTTTCCTAGGCGACAAGAAACTAAACAAAGACAAACGAAAAAGAGAAATTCTCTGTTTCTTTCTCGTTCAAATGCTATTCGCACCCCCTCAAATGCTACTACGTACACCACCACAATTATTTTTGTTTTTTTTAATAATTATGGAACTAAACTAAACTAAACAAACTAAAACAAAGCAATGGAAAGACTTGAAAATTGGGTCAAACCACGAGTACCCATAATATAATTTGGCCTAAATATTTTGTCTAATAAGACCAAATATTTTGTCTAATAATAATTTGTTTGATAAATATGAGTGATTTTTGTTGAGCGATACGCGATACTTTAAAGAGTAGATTTTTATTTTTCAACTATAAAGAGCAAATTGAGATGGAATACTTAGAAATTTGATAACGATTGCGTATGATTCTTAAGGAATCTACCAAAATTGATTCAATTTTTTTATTGGATTGAGATGGGAAATTGTCTAATTAAAATAGTCACTCTGATTTTTCCCAACAAAAACCAACCAAAAAAGAAGTCGACACATAAATCGACAACGAGAGCAAATTGTAAAACGTGATACGGATTTTTATTTAGTAAGAATAAATCGTATTATTATTTTAATAATTTTACATGGATTATAAATTGTAATTAATTCGCACTAAAATAAGCAGGGGATGTATCATGTATCATGTATCATGTATGTGTAATCATTTTAGTCAAAATTAAATTAAGTTTTTCTTTTTGTTTTTTAAGAGAAGTAACTCCTATGCATGATGTATAAATGCGAAATCTAGGAGGAGAGTTGAAAAAAGGAAAGATTCTGTATATCACATGAAACGGTGGCGTTTGAGCTCGAGAAATTGATTAAGTTATATGGTGGCTGATGGGTGGGTTAACGTGGGTATTTTTGGTTTTGAATTGACTCTCCCAACGAGCCCAGAAAAAGCAGTAGAAAACGAGAGCGAGAGAGAGAGAGAGAGAGACAGAGATTGACCAAAAATTTCCGACGCAAGAGAATCAATGATAATCAATCACAAGGAGAAAATAATAATCAATGCAAAAAATTTCCCAGTCAACAAGTTACGGCGAGAATAAGGGATAATAACGAAGGCCGAGTCCTCCTTCGTAACTTGTATGTATTTTCGAACCCTTTCTTGATTATTCCCATCCCATCTGGGTTTCGCTTTTCTCTTCTTTTTTCTGCCCTCTGTATTGTTGCATGTGCTTTGCTTGTCAGTATTTTTCTGAATTTATAACATCTCATTGTATTTTGTTTAATCATTGGTGTGATCAACATGTTATTTTGAATGTGGTGAATATAATCTGATTTTTTTTTTCTTTTTCTGTTTTGATTTGGAAGAACAGATAAGGGAGCTGGGGGTTCGTGAATTGAGTTTGGGAAGTTTGTTGCTTATTTTTTAGTTAACAGCGGCTTTTAGGCATCTGGATTTTCATTTATAGTAAAAAGTTGCAATTTTTCGGGAGATAGGGAAGAGATTTCAGGGGGTTTGTTCTTTTTCCTGACAACGGCACAAAGCTGAAGGAGTGTTTATCTTTTGGGTGGTTGATTTTAGGTAAATTAGGGCTTGGGTGCTCAGTGGTGACAAGTGTCTTTGCCTTTAGTTTTAGGATGGTAAGGGGGTTCATGTCCCCCTTGCTAGCTTTATTTTCAGAATGACAGGCATAAAAGAAGCTTCAGCATAGCCTCAGATGTTAAATATATACTCAACTGCTGATCTGAAATCAATTTTTGGCTGTGTGACTCATTACACTCGGGTGTGTGAGCTTAGATACTGGTGTTGTGCTTTTAAGGGGCTGATTTTTTCTGCTTGTGGGAAATATGTTGAGACAGTTACTGAATAAGCTTCCCCGGAAGTCTTCGAAGAATGCTGAAAATCGTGATGGGGCCCATACAATGTATTCAAATGTTCCTACCAGTTCAAGAATCAGTGATTTAGGCACCAGCAAGTCTGGAAACTTGATCACCTCTTTCCCAGTCGGAAATTCTGTTTCAGATGTGGGGAAAAGTAATGGCAACAAGAATGTTAAGGGTGCAAATTTGAAGGCGAATGGCTTCTTGGTCTCTTCTTTGTATGAACCATTGCCTGGATTTAAAGACGTACCCAGTTCTGAGAAGCAGAGCTTATTTATTAAGAAGCTGAACTGGTGCTGCGTTGTCTTTGACTTCACTGACCCAACAAAGCACCTGAAAGAAAAGGAGATCAAGCGGCAGACACTGTTAGAGTTAGTGGATTATGTGACTTCAGCAAATGGTAAATTTACAGAAACTGTTATGCAAGAAATTGTAAAAATGGTGGCTACTAATTTATTTAGGTCGTTCACCCCGCAGCCACGTGAGAATGAAGTTGTAGAAGGCTTTGATTTGGAAGAGGATGAACCTTCAATGGATCCTGCGTGGCCTCACTTGCAAGTAGTGTATGAGTTTTTGTTGAGATTTATTGCATCACCTGAGACCGATGCGAAATTAGCTAAAAGATATGTTGATCACTCATTCATTCTCAAGTTGCTGGATCTTTTTGACTCTGAAGATCCTAGGGAAAGGGAGTATTTGAAAACAATTCTGCACAGAGTTTATGGAAAATTTATGGTGCATCGCCCATTCATCAGAAAAGCTATTAACAACATCTTTTATCGTTTCATCTTTGAGACTGAGAAGCATAATGGAATTTCTGAACTCCTTGAAATTTTGGGTAGTATTATAAATGGGTTTGCTCTACCACTGAAGGAAGAGCATAAGTTGTTCCTTGTTCGGGCTCTAATCCCCCTGCATAAGCCAAAATGCTTAGCTATGTACCATCAACAATTATCTTACAGCATTACGCAATTTGTAGAGAAAGATTGCAAGCTTGCTGATACTGTCATAAGGGGTTTAGTGAAGTACTGGCCGATCACTAATAGCTTAAAGGAAGTATTGTTCCTAAGTGAGTTGGAGGAAATTTTAGAAGCAACTCAGCCGTCTGAATTCCAGCGCTGCATGGTTCCCCTGTTTCGCCAGATTGCTCATTGTCTGAACAGTTCTCACTTTCAGGTAGCTGGTTCTTTCTTTGATTTCAATTTTCCTATATGTTTGTTTTTTGTGCGCCTTTTTTTTTTGGGGGTAACTTGCTTTCGTATGCAACATGAATAATACTCAAATTCTGCAGTTATTTTGTCCCAAGGGGAAAAATTCTCTGCGTCCTTATTTTTCTTGTAAAACACTATGAACACGTTACATGTGTGTAAATTTTCTTCTCTTTCAATCTTCGGTACGTTTAGAAATATCGTTAATTGAAATTGTTCTGTAGCCATATTGCTGGTGATCCATTTTCACTTGTCTTTTCATGTATGTTGGTTCCTATTTAAGAGCTTCCCAAACTGAGGTTTTCTTTCTTTATTATGCCATCTGAACCTTGGGTCCTGGGTGCCAGCTATAAAAAGAAAACCACTGACATCTTTTCTAGTTGGATGTTTCTGTTCACTTTTGTTTTTCTTTTCCTTTATTGACATTTTGATCTTAGAACTTGCGTTACTTCTAATCAATGCTTTTTGTTCACTCAATTTAGAGGAGAATGCAAGAATACTTTGGCAGTTACTCAGCTTTGTGCTCCATCGTTTTGGAGTAGATAAAAGATTGAAATAAGATAACGTACGACAACAAGAAAATGCACTGCACAGCCAACTTAATTGACTCATTATAGTCTCTGTGTTTGTTATTGTATTTGAGGTTCAAATGAAGTCTTTACAAAGTTACGAAGATTTTTTTTTTTTTTTTAAAGAATAAGTTAGGAAGAAAGTTAGTATCACAAGAGTTTAAAGCGCAATATATCTACTATCACATGGATCCCAGGAGTACAAGTAGTCATCCTATAATAGTTCATTATTTTCTGTTCATGCACAAATTGTCTCGGAATTTTGTTATGACAATGAGTGTTGACTGTTGGGAGGATCTTAGCTACTCTTTTGAAGATTTGTGTGCTTGGGGATGTTCCATTTTTGTAACATAGAAATTTTTTAGATGTTTACAGAAGGATTCAAAGTACATTTATATGAAAAACCTTAAGATAATAACAAGAGTTTTGATAAGTAAATGTTAATCTGGTATAGGAGGAATCGGGAACTCAAACTCCTATCAATTCTTTATTTGGCTATCTTGAGTATTAATAGTGTTAAACAAATTGGTAGCTTATTAATGTTAAAAAAAATAAATACTAGATGAAGGTTGAAGCGTTCAACAGAAAATAAACAAATTGGGAGCGGTTCATTGAAGGATTCCGTTTTGTTTTTTCTGGAATTGCCTATGGAGAAATAAGTAAAGCTTATGGTAATTACCATTCATATTTTGATTCATGAGTCTAATGCAATCGATTCTTGTTATGTCAGGTGGCAGAGCGTGCTTTATTTTTGTGGAACAACGATCACATTGAGAACTTAATCAGACAGAATCGTAAAGTTATACTGCCCATTATCTTCCCTGCATTGGAGAAAAATGCCAGAAACCATTGGAATCAGGCTGTCCATAGCTTGACCTTGAATGTCCGCAAAATATTCTCCGATCTTGATCCTGTGCTGTATGAGGAATGCCTTCTCCAGTTTCAGGAAGATGAGTCAAAGGAGGATGAGGTCAAAGCACGACGTGAATCCACCTGGAAACGTTTAGAAGAAGTTGCTGCAAAGAAATCCGTGGGCAACGAAGCTGTTCTTGTTTTTGGCAAAGCTCCACCCCCCACTGCTTCACTCTAGCTGAAGCAAGAGACCTGTGGACAATTCAATGGCATCCACTGTTGCCGGGTTGATAATACCGACGGTGTTGTTCGGGTGGTCGAATGATCATACTTTTGCTCGAAGCTACAGAATATTTTGAAGATCATGTGTATGTAGCTGGGAAAGGTTATGGCAGACAACCACAGTCCAAGGAAGGAACATTGTCTGCCTGATTGATTTTTATTTTTAAGGTTGTTTTTCGAACTGTTCCTTCACTTCAAATGATATACAGATAATGCAATCTTTCATGTTGTCATCAACTTGTGATCCTGTTTAAATTGTTTGACAAGCTAAATAAAGCTGGGAATATAAAATAAAAGATGAAATAATATTTGTATATAATTAAAAAAAAATTAGTTTAAACTATTTTCACCAAAATTGTCTTGGCCCACTTCGTTTTGGACATTTTAAAAACTATTTATTGCCGAAAGTATTTTGTCTCGAGGATTATTCCATTTGCTTGATTGTCAAACTATTGATTATACTTATCTAAGAAAAAACTGGGAGCTTTGGTTGGTAGGCTTTAACAAACGAGTAATGTTAGAGATGTGACTTGATGGATTACATTTTGTGATTTAAAAAATAAAATTTGCCTTGCATTTTCATTACATTATTGTTTTTTATTTGAGAAACCTCCAAAATTTGATGTCGGATGCTCTGCCACTTAATTGTAACCCATCTTCAACAAAAAGCTATCATCTTTCGCTACAAAATGAAAAAGGCTTTTTACCCAAAATGCACCTTGTACTACTATGTTAGTCTCAAAATGCACCCTGGACCTTTTTTTGTATCAAAATGCACCCTGAATCTACATTATCGCTCCAATTTCGTCTGTTTCCGTTAGAGAGGTTAAAGTCAGGGTTTAAATCGTCAAATTGTACACCTAAGCATTTAAATATTGAGGGAAAAATTGATGTGGCATCCACCTCAGTATTTGCCCCAAATAAAACCTGAAGCTTACCTCTGTCCGTGGCCCTCATCAACATCCTGAGCGACTGAGCCAAGAGATTGACCATGTATAGCGACTGAGTGACTGAGCTGCAGTGAAACCCAGCTCCGATCGACTCCGACCGGACGGTGTGAAGGCGTGACAGCACCAACCAGGTTCCTGAGCTACTCCGGCGTGGCGGTGCGACCCAGGCGGCCCGTGAGCAACCTGTCTCCCTCCCCGACCCAGCCATCTCAGACAGAATGCAAGGTTATCGTTGCTTTGATTCTTAAATCATTTTAAAATGTTGGCATCTTTGTCCCTTTACGATTTTGAATAAAAGTAGGAGAGAATAGCAGATGAGAAAACTTTCCCTTCATTATTTTGAACTCTCCACAAATATTGGGGAAGATTCATGTTAAGATTGACAGATTAGTGCGTAGATTTCAATATGATATTTACAATTTTTAAGGAAATGTGTTCAATTCAAATTGGGGAATAACAGTTGAGCTTTAAGAAATAGTTATCAGGTGTCTAGGCCCCTGTTTTTTTGACATTATACCCGTCTTCTTCATTATTGAGATGTACTCTTATCTGGTTGCAATTTGAATCATATCTCTTGGCGCATATGCAGATGCTACATTTGAACTATGATTATTAAGTATAGGTGGAATGGGAGGGTCAAGGTGGGTGATGAAAAATTGGACTGAGTTAACAAATATCTGCTTACACATTATATGTTTAATATCTGGGCTTCTTACTCAAACTCTTATGTTAGGGTATGACTCTACCTCCCTATTTACTCAGAAATATTGACAGGCCTAAAAAAAGGAACCCCGAAGAAATCAATATATTAGTCTTTATGGAATTGGTATTTGATTGATGGATGATTATGTATGGAATTGAATCATTATAAGATGATGTAATGATCCAATAACACCATTAAGTCTAATGCGGCAGGCGTTGTCCGTTGGAAGTCGTATTAGTATAGCAGCTTGATTTCGGTAGCTATTTTGTCACACCATTTCTTGCCATGTGCATTCTGATTTGACTGTTCCAACAATAATTTGTCACTGATAAGCTCATCGAAGGATTCCATGGAATTGGTGAGTTAGCTTATGAACCCCGAAGAAATCAATATATTATGTTTGACTCCTAATAATTTATTGGTGCGTTAGCATGAATTGTTTTCTGAAATCAATAATTTGTCACCGATAATCCTCGATCCAATAACACCCCACAGCTATAAAACAATTCTAAATGCACCGAAGGATTCTAAATATCTTATGTTTGACTCCTAACTATATATCGAGGATTATTGATTTCATGTTCGACTTCAATGCATGCCAATGACACTCATGTTAAATTCAATATTAGTGAGTTAGCTTATGAACCCCGAAGAAATCAATATATTAGTCTTTATGGAATTGCTATTTGATTGATGGAATTGATTATGTATGGAATTGAATTTGTTTTTGAATTGGTCGTTGAATATGGGTTTTATGGAATTGGTTTTGGATTGATGGAATTGGTTATATATGGAATTGAATTGGTTTTTGAATATGTCTTTGAATATGGGTTTTATGGAATTGGTGCATGCAGTTGATGGTGTTGAGAGGGCAGAACATGCATATGTTGCAAATAGAAGTGAGGAAGATGCAGATAGTGAAGAAGAGGATCACCTTGATCCAGAGTTCGTTGACACCGAGTTTGAACAAGGCAGAGAAGAACTGGGTATTCAAATTGCGGACATGGATGATAATCTTTTTCAGAATTATGTAGACCATGAAATTGCTGAATTTGATCCCAATGGTCTTGAAGATGATCAGAATATGGCAGATGAGGAGGCTGGAGCAAGCTCACCTAGGCTGAATAACTTTGATTCAGAAGTAGAAGATAGTGGAAGTGAGGAAGATCAAACTGAACGTATGGGACAAAATAGAAATTATGGTAGTGCATATAGGGACTTCCATCCAGAAATCGACATGGAACATCCTGTTTTTGAGCTTGGTTTGAAATTTGCTTCAGGCGCTATTTTCAGAGAAGCAATTAGAAGGTATTCGGTCATAATTGGGAGGGAATTAAAGTTTAAGAAGAATAATTCTGACAAGATCAAAGTAGTGTGTGGAGATGGGAAATATTGCAAGTTCAGCGTCTATGCTTCAAGAGTGAATGCGAGAGAATACTTTCAAGTGAAAACCTTCAATCCTAAACACGATTGTGACAAGGGTGTGTACAATATGCATGCAAATACTAGGTGGTTGGTGAGAAAGTATTCAAGACAACTAACAAGCAAAAAATGGGACTTAGGGGAGTTTCAACAGCTTGTGAGGCAAGAATCAGGCTATTGGCCAGGGAAGTCCAATTGCTATAGGGCAAGGTCGATGGCCATAGAATTGGTTGAAGGTCACTACACTAGACAATATAAAATCTTACGTGATTATTGTGAGGAGCTGAAGCGAGTGGATAGGCAAAGCACCGTGCTTATTAAGTCGGAACTTGAAGGTGATGGGCTGCCTAGATTTCAGAGGGTGTACATCTCACTAGGGCCATGTAAACAAGGTTGGATTGAAGGTTGCAGGCGTTTTATTGGCTTAGATGGCACTCATGTTAAATGCCCACATCCGGGACAGATTTTGGCTGCTGTGGGAGTCGATGCAAACAATGGTATGTATCCAATAGCATGGGCCATTGTTGAGGCCGAGAACTATAGTAGCTGGAAATGGTTTTTGGAAATATTAGGGGACGATTTGAAGATAATGAATAGCTATGGGTATTTGTTTATGACTGATAAGCAGAAAGGACTTCTCGAAGCTGTAGCTGAGTTGTTTCCACATGCAGAGCATAGACACTGTATTAAACACTTGTATGACAACTTCAAGGCATCTTTTAAAGGGTTGGCTTTAAAAGAGCAATTTGAAAGAATAGCACGGGCAACTAATATACCATGGTTTGAAAGTGAAATGAAGAAGATGCTTGAACTCAGTGAGCCTGCACATTATTGGCTATGTCAACGAGATCCTAAACAATGGTGTCGTGCACATTTCAACCCGGCCTTCAAATGCGACATCTTAACCAACAATCTCAATGAGGCTTTCAATAAGGCTATCATTCCAGCAAGAGACAAGCCTATATTAACCATGCTGGAGAAAATTAGGATTTATGTCATGTTGATGCATGCAACACGAAGGTTAGTACTTTTTAAAATAATTTAGCAAGCATGCATGGGTAGCTTGAGGGTTCATTTAATATTGAGTGAGTGTTCATATTATCTTGATATGTAGGTTGGCCCCTGATCATTGGCATGGGCATCAAATTGGACCACGAATTAGACAACTGTTGGAAGAAAACAAGAAACAAGGGCAACAATTTATATCAATGCATGCAGGGAGTTATATTTTTGAAATAAGTTCGCATACAGGAAGGCAGTTTAGGGTGGATTTGAGTGCAAAGTCATGTTCTTGTCGAAGGTGGGATCTTAATGGCCTTCCTTGTCCACATGCATGTTGTGCCATAAGTAGATTATGTCGTCATGCAGCAGACTATGTGGATGATTGCTACATTGTGGAGTCATATAATAGGTGTTACTCACAAATCATAATGCCAATGACAAGTGAAGACCAATGGAGATCTATTGGAAGAAATCCTTTGAAGCCACCCAAGTACCACAAGCAACCTGGCAGGCCAAAAAAAAGCAGGAGAAAAGCACCTGATGAGACCAAGCAGAAACCAAGTACTAAATTGCCAAGATTTCACACAGAGATAAGATGCAGCAACTGTGGTTCAGTGGGCCATAATATGACCAAATGCAAGGTATTGTCCCCAACACATGGATTATTTCATAACGTTCCAACATTTTTGATAGTCGCTAATTTTCCTCGTTGTTTGATTTGTCAAATTCAAGGAACCAATCACATCAAAAGCAGCTGCTGAAGCCACCAAAAGACGAGAAGCACGTCGCCGACGCAAAGAATCTAAGGAACAAGCATGTGCTGACCCCATGGTGACGAGAACTATGTCCAAGATGATGAATGTTCCTTTGCAGCCAGTTTCCCCTAGAGAAAGTTCACAACCAAATCCACCTATACATGACATGTCACAATGTAGTGGTAGCCAGCACGCTCAATCTCAGCCACCACTTCAAGGTTCTGCACATGGTGAATCTCCTTCAAGACGGTTGAGGTTCAAATCCCCAGCAAAGAGAAGGAAGTGAAATGAAGTGAAGTTTGATGTCCATGAATTGATGTATGTGTTGACACCCTACTTAATATGATATATGTATATATGGTGAATTTAACACATTGGATATATGCTTGATGATGTTTGATTAGGCCTTTTTTGGGGGATATGCTTGATGATGCTTGATTAGACTTTTCCTGATTTGAAGTGCGGAATGCAGATTCCAAGTTTAATGCTCAAGTTAAATGAATGCTCAAATGAAAACTCATCAAACTCAAAGGTCTCAATTTTTCCAAAAGGTTTGAGTTATAATTAAACATCCATTACACTCATATCAATTTTTCAAAAGGTGAGTTATAATTAAACATCCATTACATACCACCTATTACATTCAATCCTTAAATATCAAGCCAATAAGCAATGTGGACACAACCAAGCATCCAATCCACGCCTTTCTACATGAAGCTCGGGTGTTTTCCAGTTCCTTTTCCAACTTGTCAAGCTTCCTTAAAAGTCCGGGTATTATTGTCTGAGCTCTAGGACCCATCTCCGGATCCAGCCATTTCCAAAATCCACAACCACCCTGCATAAAATAGCAATCAATGCCCAAAATTTGAGAACCTTAATATCCATTCATATCCCTCCAAATTATGATACTGCTATGAGTATGGTTGATGCCTATATAATCATTTTCATTGCTATGAGTATGGTTGATGCTCAAGGATTCTCTAAAATTCGACATGTAAATTAGAGACTAGTGAATCAAGATTTACATATAATTTTCCCTTTTTGAGGAAAACATGAAGAAAGCAGAATCCGCAGTATTAAACTAAACAAATGCAATTTGAATCCAAAGAAAAGGGTGATCGAATGACAGATGACAACCACCAAGCTAGGCAACTATTAACAAGATAAAAGAATCATTTGCATCAAATATACCCTTTTCCTCAGGAACAGCAAGAATACAAATGAAAGGAGTTGAGAAAATGTTATGATTCTCAGAGGCGTCGACTTATAAAAGTTTTGGTTTTACAATTCGTGGACCTCTCCAACTACGAATTATTCTTCTGACATCCTTTGTTATTGACAAGAAGGGTGCAAACAGGGCGATTGACATTGCTGGGTAAATATATATAAGATTTGTTCTCTTTCTCGAAAGGATTTCCCTAACAAGTCCCCATATGATAAGAAGTGTGCCAAAGAGACTCATTCTTCCCGGTTTAATGAGACCTAGGAGAGCTCCTGCCACTGATAAGTAGCTTCCAATGGCAATGTTTCAAGAGCGGAAGTCCGGGAGAGAAGGAGAAGATAACATAGATTCCTTAAAAAAAGAAGAACTAAAAACGAATTCCAATGGCAGTGAGTCTTTTTTTTTTACCAAAAACATTCTACATCCTTCCTCATCCCTTCCTCGATGACATTTTCCCAAGATGATTATTAGTTGTAAAGGGTGTTGCAAAAGCCACTGGAAAGTTCCAATAGGTGTTGTAACAGATTGAAAAAAGAAAAAGAGGAAAAGGGAGAGACATTAAAAGAAGAGAAAGAAGAAAAGTGAATTTTACAACACTTTATTAACAATAAGAATGATGTTTACTGGGGTTGTATGAATTGAAGTAGATTTATAACTTCTTATTGGAGATGCTCTAAACAACTGAAAACAAAACAGAAAAGTTACAAGAGCTGTTAATTCTTGTTTTTTTTTATCTGACAAAGGAAGTAGCAAAGGAAGCAGCAATATGATACTGTTTGTTTGAGCACTAACAGCAGAAAACACGCCTAACATAACCAACACAGTAAGAGACAGTAGACAACAAGTAATGCTAATTGTTAATTCCTGTTGACATTTGCACCTTCATCACCTCTTGGCTTTTTTTTTTTCTAAACTTCGTAACCACTATAATAATAATGAAGAAATGTATAGAAAATAACCCAATATCTAACAGAATTTGAGATGAGCTTCAATCTGATCCAAGGGTAAATGTAATGCCAACACACAGAAAATGAAACTAGAACAACAAACAAGTCCACATGTCATAACTCGTAACTCATAACAACATCTGCCTCTATCAAAGACCGAAATTTGAACGAAACACAGTCTACCTATCACAAAAATCTAATTACCCAAACATATATTTCAAAGAAATTGGAAAACATAAACCAAATTCTCACCCTTGGATTTGGGCAAACTTGGAACCTCCTCCCTGGATTCCTTTCGGTCCATGATGTGAGAATCTTACACGCCTTCCCACAATAGCAACAATTTAGCTGATTCAATGTTTCAGTCTCCATTTTTTGGTCCATTAATTTCTGAAGAGAAGAAAAAGCCCAAAATAGAAAATTAGGACAAATTTGGGGAAAATGGTAACCTGATTATGAAATTAAAGGGTAAGTGTCGAGCGTGGATTCCTTTCTCTCTGCTCACGTTGGCTGCTAGCCGTTGAGACAAGGAGGTTGCCGATTCCGTTTGCAACTGGGTCGGGGAGGGAGAAGGGTTGCTCACGGGCCGCCTAGGTCGGGGAGGGAGACAGGTTGCTCACGGGCCGCCTGGGTCGCGCCGCCACGCCGGAGTAGCTCAGGAACCTGGTTCGCGCTGTCACGCCTTCACACCGTCCTGTCGGAGTCGATCGGAGCTGGGTTTCTCTGCAGCTCAGTCACTCAGTCGCTATACATGGTCAATCTCTTGGCTCAGTCGCTCAGGATGTTGATGAGGGCCACGAACAAAGGTAAGCTTCAGGTTTTATTTGGGGTAAATACTGAGGTGGATGCCACATCAGTTTTTTCCTCAATATTTAAATGCTTAGGTGTACAATTTGACGATTTAGACCTTGACTTTAACTTCTCTAACGGAAACAGACGAAATTGGAGCGATAATGTAGATTCAGGGTGCATTTTGACACAAAAAACGGTCCAAAGTGCATTTTGAGACTAACATGGTGGTACATGGTGCATTTTGGGTAAAAAGCCAAATGAAAACAACTTGAGTGGCAATGATAAAAGAAAAAAAAAAGACAAGCACTCTGATTCTGGTTCGATGAGTTGGCAATGAGTTGGCGACTTTGATGAATGATGATGTTGGTAAAATACTAAAATGTGGTGGGATTGTTCTTCTACCTTGGTTCAACGTTGGATAGAAATTAGAATCACAGAAGAAGGCTACAACTATTGAATGTGTCGATGAAAACAAAAATATCTACAAAAACTCTTCCAAGTCCAACTTGTGTTCAACAAAATAATGTCTTTGAGTTTACCTTCTCTCTTGCAAACTTTCTTTTTTTGTTTTACCCATCTTTCCTTTCTTAAATCTTTAATATAAAGACTAGAGACTGTTGAAATTGTGAATGTTCTATTCTTCAGCGTGTCTTCTTCTTCTCTCTCTCTCTCTCTCTCTCTCTCTCTCTCTCTCTCTCTCTCTCCCCAGAATTTAATAGATAAAAAAGGACAGCTATTTGCTTTCTTTCCCTGCTTAGTCTCCTGTTTCTGTAAGTATAATGAATCTCATCTCTTTTTCCTTTTTCGTTTAATCTGAGATTACTTCAGTTTCTTATCTGTTTGTTTTTTGCTGGCGCCCTCTTAGATTTTACTTTTATGAGTCACTTTTCCTTTGATTTTTTATTTTTCATTTAATGCTTGCTGTCTTTGTGTTTTAGATCGTACCCAGATCGTGCCAGCCTCTGAGCCAACTGGGTTTGCTGCTGATTTGGTAAATATACTCTTCAAAGCTGTCCTTAACTGAAAGAAGATCAAAGACAAGAATTTTTGGTGTCATTTTTCAGTTTCTGCTTCTGGATTTACTAAGTTTGAGTCTCAAGGTGCCAAAGTCTACCACTTTATTGCGTTACAGATAGAGAAGTTCTCAGATTGTTAGGAGAAAATGATAAATCAAGGGCCTTGATTAAGAATTATTGATTCTGGGATTAATTCATCTTCATATGGAAATGGGTGTCTCTATTTGGGTTTTTGATTTCTTATGATATGGGAATTTGTTGTTCATTGTTTCAAATTTGAAATGGGTTTTGTATACATCTGGGCTTGACTCTGACATTTGAAGCACCCTCCAAGCACAATTGGGTTTGACAGGATTTGTGTTTGAAGCCATTTGTTTTTCAAGTCATGTTCAAGCAGATACTTGGTAAGCTTCCGCGGAAGCCGTCTAAGTCATCTGAGAATCGTGAATTTGGGGGTTCATCCGCCCCTTCATTGAGTTCAAGAAGTAGTGATGTTACAGGTAATAGGCCAATTAACTCAAACAGCCTGCCTCTTTTGGGTCTTGATTCTGTTTCAAGTTCAGTAAGTAAGGTCCCTCCACTTATAAATTCAAATCTAAATGGAAATTCAGTTATTGCTTCTTACGAAGCATTGCCGGCATTTAGGGATGTTCCAAGCTCTGAGAAGCAGAACTTGTTTATCAAGAAGCTAAACTTGTGTTGCTTAGTGTTTGACTTCGCTGACCCAACAAAACATCTAAGGGAAAAAGACATCAAGCGGCAGACTTTGCTAGAGCTCGTAGATTATGTCACTGCTGCAAATGGAAAATTCACTGAAACAGTTGTGCAAGAGGTTATAAAGGTGGTAACTTTGAATTTGTTCAGGTCATTCTCTCCACAACCCCGTGAGAACAAGGTTTTAGAAGCAGCTGATTTGGAAGAGGAGGAGCCTTTGATGGACCCTGCATGGTCACACTTGCAGATTGTGTACGAATTATTTCTGCGGTTTGTGGCCTCTCCCGAAACGGATGCAAAGTTGACTAAGAGGTTCATTGATCAGTCTTTTGTTCTCAAATTATTGGATCTCTTTGATTCTGAGGATCCTAGGGAAAGGGAGTATTTAAAAACGATTCTCCATCGCATCTATGGAAAGTTTATGGTGCATCGCCCATTCATTAGGAAGACAATCAACAATATATTTTTCCGATTTATATTTGAAACGGAAAAGCATAATGGGATTGCTGAGCTTTTAGAGGTTCTGGGGAGTATAATCAATGGATTTGCTCTGCCACTCAAAGAAGAACACAAAATATTCCTTGTTCAGGCTCTGATCCCCCTTCACAAACCAAGATGCTTACAAATGTACCATCAGCAGTTGTCCTACTGCATTGGACAGTTTGTGGAGAAAGATTGCAAGCTAGCGGATACGATTATAAGAGGCTTACTAAAGTACTGGCCAATCACAAATAGTTCAAAGGAAGTCATGTTCTTAAGTGAGCTAGAGGAAATTTTAGAAGCAACTCAACCCACAGAATTTCAAAGGTGTATGGTTCCCCTCTTCCGCCAAATATCTCGTTGCATGAGTAGTTCACATTTTCAGGTAGTGATCTAGCTGCGTCTTCATTCAATTTGGCCTGTTTGTACTTAGAAAATTCTTTAGCGGTTTTCTTTTGGAAGTAATTGTGGTCTAGTTCTAAATGCTATAGTTTTAGGGTTTTAAAGCTCAAGTTAATGCTTCTTTTCTATTATGGATGGGTTCAGTACGGATAAAATTTACCTTTTATATGTGCAGATGCTTATGTAAATGTTTGAAACAAAAATTCTAACTAGTGACTGCTGAATATCAATTCTAGCTGTCTCGGGATTGCCTTTGTTTTAACATTTATCTCGCATTGGCATAATTGATTGGAATGCTATTATGTTGAGCCCCTAGTAGGAGCTTCTGAATATTTATTCATGTTTGAGGTCTAACCATTTTAATAGGATGGGCATTCAAAATGATGTGTATGTCACAAGCTATTTCTTAGTTGCCTTTCATTTTCAAAAATTCCTGGAGAATTATGTTTTCTGTATGAAATGCTGGTCGGGAATATACAACGAATTAGGATCCAGTTTTATTTATGATGACAACACATTTCCTCCCTATCCTGACCAAAAACCTTGAGCTGACTGATGCTTGTGTTTACAGGTGGCTGAGAGGGCTTTGTACTTATGTAACAATGATCACATTGAGAACTTAATTAGACAAAACCGTAAAGTCATACTGCCCATTGTCTTCCCTGCCTTGGAGAAGAATGGGCGTAGCCACTGGAACCAAATTGCCCGGAGCTTGACATTGAACGTCCGTAAAATCTACTCTGAAGCTGATCCTGAGCTATTTGAGGAGTGTTTGCTCAAATTTCAGGAAGATGAAGCAAAGGCGGAGGAGATTAAGAGAAAACATGAAACCACCTGGAAGCACTTAGAAGATATTGCTTCTTCTAACATTGTTAGCAGTGAGGAAGCTGGTTGCCGATTGAACACAATCAAAATATCGTCACGCTAATGGTAGAGGAACATATTCATGCAGTTCGAGGTCTCATGGTTGTTTTCTTTCTGCTTTTTGGATCATTTTGGAGGGAGCACTGCATGGTATTGGCTCTTTTCACTGTAACATTCAAGAAGCGATGAAGTTTGTGATTACCATAGGCAGGAAATGACAGAACAGGAGTTAGAAGCTGCATTATGCATTCAAGACGGTGAGTGTTGAGCTATATGATTATAAGAGTTAACATGAAAGAAGTTACAAAATACAGGTAATTTTATTCACTTGGAGTAGATTTAATTGGTTTGTAGTATTTACTAAACTACTTTGTTCTCATTTCTGTATGCGTATGTATTGTAATATCTATCTGTTGATATAAAAAAAAAAACCTGGTTGTGTGAGAATTTTTGAACATATTGATACATCTGAATGGCTCTATTTGGAATGGATGTTCTTAATTGATCTACTACGACGTAAATGATTCTAAATTACTTGGTAATCATGACTTTACCTGCGTCCCGTAGGGGAACTTTTGATTTTCCTTGATGTCATTTAGTTTATTTTATGATCACTAGGAATTGGCCAAAAAAAATTCAATAGGAATAAATAAATCACATTAAAAATTTATATTAGAAGGTATTGTATGAATCAGATTAGGGATACAATACATGTATGTGTTACCAATAGGTAAGAGACCTTTTCAAATATGTGAACCATGAACATGAAGTGCTTGATTTACAGGACCCCGGAATACATAGTCCTAGGTGGTCGGTGCCAGAGAAGCAAACTCTAGGAGGTCATGATTATGTTCAAATTTGGCCATATCTTGTTCCTCTAAGGTCACCCATGCCTCTATTCCATCACTAGAGCTACTACACATCAATATGATAACATTCTTAATGGGCACATTGCTAATGCATGTCCACACGGGTTTCCCAAATCCAAAATCAGTGTTATAAAATGGAAACCTAACCCAACTGCTGAACCTGTAGAAGTCAACCTCTTCTTTAGAGGCCAATTCAGTTGTTTCATTTAGAGGCTCACAAGCATGTGCAAACCCATCTTCACCTTGTAGCTTCTTCACATACTCACTGTTGGTTGTTCTTATTACTTTTCTTAATTGGCCCACAAAGTCATGCAACTCTACATTGCTGTCATCTTTCTTTATGGATGCGACAGCGAACCTCCAGATATTACCGAAATAATGCTCTGACAAAGGTGGAGTCACTCTTTCTCTTAAATTCACCACGTGGGATATCGCCATTGTTGGCCTACCCTCACCAGATGTACCATATTTCGCATTCATGCTAGACTTGCATATTAGGGCTGTCACAGCTTCCACGCGAGTAGGGCTAGGGTTGTCCGTGGACGAACCCTTGCATGCTTTGGCTTTAAGCCTGGCTAAACTTGATGCATCAAACAGAAACCTCTTTGTCACAATATTTCCTTTCTTGATCAAATTAGACGGCATGAGGATCTGTTGGTCCCTAGGTGGAAAGATGGTGGCTAAATCAAGGGAGGGAGTGATGTTTTCAAGAACACCACTTGATTTTCTAGCCCATGCATTAAGGAAAGAAGACAATGTTGCACCATCTGCAATCTTGTGTGAAAGGCAGATTCCAATTCCCATGCCACCGCAGTCAAAGAAGTTTAACTGCACGGCCATGCCTGCAACTGCCTCATCCACTCGAACATTGTAGGGATCAAGTGGAAGAAGTTGTTGCACCAAGTCCATATTGGGATTTTTCAATATCTCAGAGAGCTTAATGTGAGCTCTAGCTCTTGTGAACACAGCCTGCCCATTTTCACAATCCACTGATGTATTGCCCTCAATCTTTCCAGCCAAAGGGTAGAAACCGGTTAAGGTTTCTGATAAAGATTTCTTCAGCTTCTCAAAAATTGCATTGTCATCAATGTTTTTTGGTGCTGAATAGAAAAGAACAACGGGCACGTAGAATATAGGAGATATCTGATCTAGCATAGACAGGTTGTAGCTCTTAAGATGGTCTGGAGTTGGGATTGATGGTTTGCAGTGATCTTTATAGACTATTTCAATATTCATCTTCATTTTCACTTTCTTTTGTATAAATTGCAGCTTTTGAGAAACAAAATCAGATGGAATTTTTCATTGGCAGAGGCTCTATATTTGTAACCACCCAAACTCAAGCCAAATTTAACAAACTAGACCTGGAGTAACAGATCACAGCTAGGCTTGACAAATTTTGCCTTTAAATTGCATCAGTTGAACCAACCCTATTTCCTTCTTGTTGGGATTTGAGACCCTTGTTTAAGCTACTACTAAATTAGACTCTAGACGCGTTGGATGACACGTGGCATTGATTAACCATTCTCTTATTTGTTAATTTTTCTTGTTTAATGCTTAATTAGTAATAATTGGTTGTAGGAATCCTCCCTAAGAGGTAGGAAGGATTGTCTGGTGAAGTTTTTGTCTTTTTGACCAAGAGATCACCCTATTAATGGAGAATTGAGAGTTTGAACTTTAAACAGGTTTTTTGGCACAACCCTTCTTAAGTGGGTTTTGGGTTGGAGAATTATATTAAGTTAACAAACGCAATAGTTGGTCCAATTAAAGGATGGTTTAAAGTGCAAGTCAATTGCAGGGCTTTGTGCTGGTGAAGCTTTAGGCCCTGACTTATCGGGTGGGCTTTTTCAAAGTCTCCTTTACTTGTGAGAGTAGTTATACAAATAACGTGATCAAACTATTCTATTTTTATATATCTTCTCAACACACCTAATCATTCCTTAAAATACACTTCCAAATATTTCTCATTTACTTGTAAGAGTAGTTACACAAATGACGTAATCAAACTGATCTCTTTTTATATATCTCCTCGACACACCTAATGATTCCTTAAGATACACTCCCAAATATTTCTCCCTTATTTGGCCTTTATAGTTTTGGCCTCTTTATTTTGAGCATCACTTTATAGTTTATTGAGCCGTACATTTTTTTATTCAGCCCTTAATATTAGTTAATTAGGATAAGACCAACTGATCTTCATCATCCTTTCACTTTTAAGTTTTCAACACTATATTGTACATAATTTTGTGTACTATATTATTTGAAGGACAATCATGTTGATAAATGATGTAACCCATGTGGAGCCAGCCACAAATTTAACAATGAATTACAGGGATATGATTATCTTTATTTTCATTCCATATAAACTGGGAGAACCCACACGAATTTACATAGAAAATTTGCTAATTTGAAGCTTTAGCATCGAAGGAAACGGTTATAATGACAATAGAAGTCGAAATTATATCCAGAGAAACCATCAAACCTTCCACTCCAACCCCACCACACCATAGTACATACAAATTTTCTTTCCTTGAACAGCTTAATCCTCGGACTTATGTTCCGGTTGTTTACTTCTATCCCAAGCAAGCCTCTGATTCTCCTACTGCCTTTGTTGGTGACAAGTCAAATCAGCTCAAGAAATCCCTATCCGAAACCCTAGCTAAGTACTACCCATTTGCTGGTAGGATCAAAGACAGAGTCTCCATTGATTGCAATGATGATGGAGTCGCATTTGTAGAAGCGAGAATCAAGCACATCAAGCTGTCCGAAATTCTTGAGCACCCGAAAGATGAGGTGATGGATTTGTTATTCACAGACAAATTGCAGTGGAACGATGATTCGAACATGAGTGTCATCTTGGCAGTTCAAGTGAGCTTGTTTGATTGTGGTGGAATGGCAATTGGCATCTGTATGTCGCACAAGATTGCTGATACCTCCACCTTGAGCAACTTCGCCAACGACTGGGCAGCTGTGGCCCGTGACAGCACTCATCAACATGTACCATCTCCAGAGTTCATTTCAGCAACCATATTCCCCCAAGGTGACTTCCCAATGTTGCCAGAAGCTGTGGTGGCGAAAGGAGATTGTGTCACCAAAAGGTTTGTATTTGATGCCTCAAAGATTACCGCCCTCAAAACTCTAGTCGCGGACAGATTGCCAAACCCGACCAGGGTCGAAGCAGTCACGGCTTTTATCTATAGCTGTGCAATTTCTGCTTTAAGATCAAGTTGCGGGACCTCATCAAATCCGACAGTTTTCATGCAGACAGTGAATCTGCGTCCAAGAATGGTCCCTAGTTTACCGCAAAACTCTGTTGGCAGCATTGTTTTGTTCTACTCCGTGTCCACAGCTGAAGACAGTGTGATTGAGTTGCATGAGCTAGTGGGTCAAATGAAGCAGAAAATGTCCCGATTTTGTGATACATATGCCAAGAAATTTCGCGGGAAAGATCAATGGCCGGGGATCTTTAAGGAGTGGATGCAAGAATCAAGGGAAGCATTTTCTAGAAGCAACCTGGTTGCATATAGATGTAGCAGCTGGTGCAGATTTCCGGTGTATGAAGCTGACTTTGGTTGGGGAAAGCCAGTTTGGGTGAGTATTGCTAGCTGTGAGATGAAGAATGCTATTTTTATGATTGATACAAGGAATGGTGAAGGGATTGAAGCATATGTCAATCTGGAAAAGCAGCAACTGGATTTGTTCGAGCGCGATGCCAAGGTTCTTGCATTCGCTTCTCTGAATCCCAGTGCTCTGTAGACTTTCCATCTGATGGTCTCATCACAAATCTTGATGTTGTTTTATGTTTTGAATCCGCAGTTTCCAATCTTGTGTATTCATGTTGTAAAATAAAAATGAGCCTATCAATGAAAACAATTGCAATGGTGTTGATGATAAACATATATGCATTAATTTAAAGTGATAATAATAAATTCTCGGTTTTATATTCATATCATTAAATTGTGAATGCTATTATTTCCACCCTAAAAAAAATGAAAAACAATATTATTTGAACACAAATTTGATGGCACGGTCTCTCATATGAGACCAAATAGGTAATAGGGTCCACGTTAAGGTTTTCTTCATGACATGAAAGCAGTTGCTCCCACCAGCATTCCATGAATCCCATGAATTTAGTTGAGGTCGGATTTTCAAAATATGCACTTCATTAATAGATAAGATGTGCATCATCATCGTCAACAACTTTCAATTTGAAGTACATAACTGCCCCACAAGACTTAGGAAAACAAATGAATTAGTTTTAGCTCGGAAGCTGTGGATCAGAGAAGAATTTGTTGAGGGAAGGCATGATCTGGGGGGCTCTGTTTCGAACATATTTTCGGAGTCCATGTTCTGCATATCTCTCACCTTCTGCATGATTCTCAAGAATCCCAGCAGCTCTGTTCTCCTTCGTAACCCTATAATCACGTTCATCAACACAACAACATTCGTTACTCCAAAAACATCCTCTGATAGTTACCCAACAAATTGCATTCAAATTCGATATCCGATATTTCTGGATGAAGAAATAGAAGAGAATTGTAATTGAAGAAGTCGGATATGAAGATGAGGGTACCTGACTTCTGGGTTGGTGCAGATGTTTCTTACAAGCTGCATGCCACAAATGCCAACGGCTGCACCAACTGCAGCAAATAGTGGGTATACCTATATACATATATATATACACACATCCACAACAAAGAAAATTATTTCTTACTTAGAGAAAACAACTTCCTTATGAAATTAGAATAAATCAAAACCATAATTCTCTATGAGACCTGTGCATTTTTACACTGGGTCTTGAATAAAATAATTCATACAACGGATTACTAGATTTATAATGTGATCCTCTCTTTTTTCATTACACATAAATTTGTTAGATCAATAGATACTTCTGAGGTTCAAACCAAAATTTATGAAAATGGCGGTATGAGTAGCTACCTATATGGGTTTTGTCATGCATAATTTGAGTGATTGTATAACAAAACACAGACATCCAGGCCCGTATCTATATGGCCATCCTAATCCTACAATTTTTCTGATTTCGAAATTCATCAAAATATTCTATTTCAACATAATCTAATATACAAAAAATAGAGATTCGAATCTAAACTGTTGAAAGAGAATTCATTTATCAAAAGTGCGGAATGTAGTTCAAATTTGAATCATTAAAAAGTCATATCCGCTCTAATCAATGTAATTATTCTCACATTGGCCAATACTAATAGAAGCATAGAACGAATACAAGGAACATGACGTACAAGACTGAAGGCAAATCAAAATAAAAGGCTATAGCAATCGAATCTGGAAATCTCAAAGCAGAAACACAGGCTAACGTCCATTGACAACCAAACAAACCCGTTGGTGTGGTCTGTCTGTTATTTTCTCTCAGCTTCTCAGCAACCAAACAAAAAGTAAATGATTTAATAAAACAACTAGAGAACTTGTTTAAGAGAAGATAAAGTGAAATTACCTCAGGCCTGAGCCATCTGCTAGCCATTGTTAAAGAAAGTGATCGATTTTAAAGTGAAAGAGAAGATGAGACAAAACTCAGAAATTGATCTCAGTTTTTTACCCTTCTCCTTCTTCTCTTTTTTCCCCCCTCGAAGGATAAGAATAAGAGAAAGGGCAGAAAACGGCAAGTTGTTTTCACAATTATGAGCTGTGTATTTATTGCAGGGACTAATTACTCGTATTTGGACTCCTAAATAATATGGAAAGGTTTTACGTCCAATTTTGGACAAATTACTAATTTTACGGTTCAAATTTTGTGGTTCTTTTTAATTTCTCTGTAGTGTAAATTAACTGCCTGTTTAACTTAGAAGTTAGTTTTCCTTGGTTCTAGACTACTAGTTACCCCAATGACAATGTCGTCGCTCTGTTAATTTAACCGCTTTTTCTTCCAAATTATTAATATTATGACTCGTCGTATTTATTCATACTATTATTTATCATCATATTCTAAGTTAAGAGCACTTCTTTTCTTCCCAGACACTGGCTTGCAATAATAACTCCCATCGCATAGACTTTACTTTAGTCTTGGACATATCGTCCCGAAATACCGAAACTATTCTGTCGCGTATCATATCAAATTGGAAAAAAAACTGAATATTAAAATTGAATGGATGATCGGTACGATATACCGTACCAGTTCCAACCGATACGAGATCGATTTCGGTGTTTAGGAATACTGTCCCGTGTCGAAACCAAACAAATTTGATTTTTGTTAATTAATTTTTTTTAAAAAAAACCCTAACCAAAAAAAACGGACGAAATAGAGAGGTATGCATCTACTGCTGTAGCCAAACGATAAGGTGGCTCCTAAGAATGCTCGCTAGCTATGAGCAGTTTGTCTAAATTGATGATCATTGCTTATTTTATTTATTTTTTGGTGAACATAGACACATAGTGATCATATATTGTTTATTTAATTACATCCTAGATTGGAATTTTTTCACGTGGGATACTTAGAATCACTAACTACCAATATATATAGAGTTATTGGATTTGACAGACTTCCACCCAATACTTATGCTCATATCATGACTTATTATAGTTGTGAATGAGAGTTATGAAGATATCCACCAGAGGGATGGATATGCAAACATTGCAAGTATTTCAAAAATTTAGCGGATAGAGAGTTATGAAGGTAATTATCATTCTCAAACAATCAAGATTGATTCACCAATTTTAACAAATTGTTTTTTTATTTATGAAATTCAATTAATTATTGTACTTTTTTTTCAAGAGCGGAAAAATTTTCGGAAATTATCCATACAATATGTTATTAGGTTCGAATTTAAGATCAATTGTCTACAAGTCAACACTAGAATCAAACGAACTAGACCCACTTGGCTTGTACTTCTCATTAGACTTGCACTATTATTTGCGTAATTTAAATTTAATATTAAGTTAATGATTGTACTTCTTTGTTGTCATCATGTTTAAATTAAGCAGTGGAATGTTAAATAGTATTTCATAGCCTAATTAATCGGTTTTTTCGGTTCGGATTTTTTGCCGAGATCAAAATCGAACCGGTTAGAGAATCACTTTCGGTTTAGTCCGGATCTCAACCCCGAAATTGTTTGAACCAAAAATTGATTAAATTGGTTTGGTTCCGTTTTGAACCGATTTAACAGATTTTCAAGCCCAAATCCATGCGCAAACGAGAAAAAAACTATCGAATTTTTCAGATCGAAACACAAGCAACAACAATCAAAACAACAATCGAAACAGGAATCAAAGTAACAATCGAAACAAAAAAAAATATTAACACATACCCCAAATCAAAACTAAATCGAAACCCATTTGAAGCCCTAAAGCGAAACCCTAAATCAAAACTAACCATCCTCGAATACGAAGATGATGAATAATATCTATCCCCCAACTCTCGATCGATCATCATTTCTCCCAACCCTCGCTCAATCCACCATCTCCCCTAACTCTCAATCGCTCGACCGTGAGTTAGATGAAAGGGATAAATGGAGATAGTGAGAAACCGAGAACAAAATATATGAGTGAGAGTCGGAGACTGAGAGAATGAGAGGACTGAGTGAGAGAGAGATGAGTGAGGGGCAGAGGATCAGAGGATGAGACATGAGATGATAGGCTTGAGAGTTGAGAGTGGATGGGAACAGAAGATCGCACTTAGCACTTTCGCTATTAGGAAAGACTGAGTGTAACGACTCGTCTCGAATATCGGAATTAAATATTAATTAATTATGGATTTAGAATGACTAATCGGGGATTAGTTGAGTGAATTCGGACAGACGGTGTGAAATGACCGTTTTGCCCCTAGAATTGGGTAAATGTTGACTTTTGACTAAGAGAGTCAAACATACGAGGACCGATGATCATAACGTAGATCGGGATGTCATGAGTTTGTAAATAGGCGGCACGTCGAAATCGGAGGTTCGACAGAGAAGTTATGGGTCTAAAGCGGAAAATGGTACTATTGCACGAAAACCGAGAAACGGGGGGACAAGTGGCAGGTTTGGACTGGATTCGAAATCTGGGTGGACCAATCAGTTAGTGACACCTGTTCTTTATCTGATTGGCCCATTCCCCCACACAGTGGGATATTTCTCCCTTCCCACATCATCGATCATTTTTCATTTTTGCTCCCAAACCCGTGACTGTGCAAAACCTATTCCCATGGCCCTTAAATTTCCATTTTTTGTACTTGATGCGTGAATGAAAGAGTGAGGGTGAGGTGAGACGATGAAGATGGTGGCCACGGCTTGCTCCGTCGTGGACGGCGGCCGGAGATGCCATGAAAGGTACGTTTTTAGTTTCAAAATTGGAAGTTGAATTCTTAGAGGTTGTTGAATGGTTTTATTGATGGAAATGGTTGTATGGAGGTTGTACAAACCTTTTGGGACAAGGAGGATGAACGGTGGTGGCCAGAATCGTGGAAAACCGACGGGTGGTGGTTGGCCGGTTCAACCATCAAGTGGAAAGGTATGATTTTGGACTTGGTTTCTTGTTTTTGAAACCTCGTAAAACATACAATAAAATAATAATTAAATTTAAAACTTTCGAAAAATCACATAAAGATTCCAATCACCCAAATATTACCAAAAACACGTAGAAATACCTTTAAAACAAATAAATATGCATGCATAATATTTTAATAAAAACAAACGTCTACTCACACGTACCTTATACACAACCGAACCAAACTGCACGCTTTTTCGTAATATTTGAGAATATCAATTCCTGCCAAAAATCACTTCGAAGAGTCACTAACCACCCTAATTAACTTACACGTGAATCCCATAATTTTTAAACGAATTAAAACAACCCGTAAATCTTCAGATAACCCAAACTGCCCTAAGACAATGTTTGATCGCCTCGAAAACTGTACCATTGGACTCGTAACATCAAATACTATAACTTTCGTGTAACGACCCGTCCCGAATTAGCGGGATTAATTAAGAATTAATGATGGATTGGCCTTGCTAATTGGGGATTAGACGAGGATTAACGGACGTTCGGACGAAATGACGATTTTGCCCCTAGAATGGGAAAATCATTGACTTTTTGTTCAGGAGGTGAAATGGACTTTGGACAATAACTGTGACGTATTTCAGGACGTCACGAGTTCATAGACAAGTGGTACGCCCGATTCTGACGTTCGAGGAAGAAGTTATGATTTTCGAAAGTTCGCGGGCATTTTGATAATTTGGTTGTATATGAGCAAATAGTTGACTTTTGACCAGGGAGGTCTGATGGCCGAGGGCCAAGGACCGTTACGTAGATCGGGACGATACGAATACGTAGACAGGAGGCAAGTCGAATTTAGACGTTCGACAGAGAAGTTACGGTTTACGGAAGTTCGAGAGAACTATTGCACGAAGTTCGAGACGGCTTGGGTTTTGTCCTAAATGGGACCTAGATATTTTCCCAAGGCCCAATGGTTGAGTGACAAGTGTCAACCATCCACTGGCCACCCTTTTTCATTCATGCATATCATCTTCATTTCCTTTGTTTGTCTAAGCCAACCCGATCTCACCCACAAGCCTTGAACCCAATCCAAATCGCTCCCCCATCTGATCGTGTGTGAAACCAGAAAGTGACCTGAGGACGTGGTGGTGGTGGCTGACCGAGGACAAAGCCGACGTGGACGGCGGAGGTGCAGAGGAAACAACCGATTACCCGGTTAGACCCAAATTCCCTTTTATTTCGATTTTTACATTATGGATAGTTTTGGATGATTAGAGGATGTTTATTAGGTTGTTAGGAAGGATTAGATGAGGTTTTGGATGGTGGTGAAGGGCTGAGCATCCCTAGGTGCAATCGGGAAACTTAGACCGTGATGAGGGTGAGTTGAACGGGTCGGTTTATAAGGTTTTCCTTGGTTTTCTTTACATAATTAGGTTGCTAGGACGGAAATAGGGAGATTGGGATTAAAAAGGAAGAAATTGGACGAAAAATATGGAAGATATGGGGCCAGACCGGTCACGCTGGTCCAACTGGACCGACTGAACTAGTGAACCTGTCATCGAAAGGAAGAAGACGAACTGTAGCGTGGCGCATAAGGCCCACACGCAGGGCAATTTCAGGGCACGTGCGGGTGCATGGTGAGGCTTTTAGGGATGTGTTCAACACACGAAATCATCTATTCGATGTAACGAACATTTTGGGACTGGTTTCGTGTCAATCGGACATCGTTTCGATATAGTTTGGGCTGTCGAAGGTTTAGGTTCGCGTTTAAAAATAGTTAAAAATTCTAGAAAGTTACGGGGATTTATTGAGGGGTTATTTAAGTAGTTAATAACCTTCTATTATGATTTGGACAGGTTCAGGAATCCCAGAGGCGACGATTAGCCCGGGAGAGGCTTATGGCGTGCGTATAGAGGCGCGGCTTCGGACGGTCTGTGAGTGGACCTTTCTTTCGAACTTGATGTGTAACACCCCGGAAATTCGAGGATTTTAATATTGTAATTTAATGTATGAATTGACATTTTTACCCTTGTGAATGGATGGTCAAATTGTTGACTTTTTGATTGGTGGGTCAAATGGACTTTGACCAGTGACCGTGACGTAGTTCGGGACGTCACGAGTTCATAGACAGGTGGCACATCCAATTCGGACGATCAGGGAAAAATTTATGACTATCGGAAGTTCAGGGGCATTACCGTAATTTGGACTTTAGGGGCGAAAATGTTGACTTTTCGTTTGGCAACTAATTTTCACATGACTCAAGGACCGTTAGGTAGGTCTCGATGTCCTGAGTCCGTAGACAGGCGGCACGCCGAAATCGGACTTCGTACGAGGAAGTTATGGTCTGAAACGTGAAATCGGGAGGTTCGCGTCTCGGTTTTCGTGTCGAATATTTTATTCTGATATTCTGATTGGAGGACACCTGGATGAGTGACAAGTGTCACTCACCCATTGGCTAGATTGGATCAGATCCACTATGGGTTTAAATACCATTAAAACCAACTTTTAATTCCAGCCATTGATCTGAAACCTCCAGATTTCATCCCAACCATTGATCTCATCCCTAAGATCAAATTTGGACCATCCATTTTGTGTGAACAGATTCCCTCCATTTCTATATATTTTCCTACCCGACACCACATTCTGCCCATTTCAACCATCACACCTGCATAGCACCTGGTTCCTGCGTTGTGAGTGGCTGGACTGGACTGGTGAGGCAGCAGACGGCAGTGATCACGGCGGCGGACGGCGGCGAGACAGGCAGTCCTCAAAACCCGAAATGGTTTGAAAAACTCAGAATTTGAAACTTGATTTCCAACGTCTGTCTTTGATTTCTATTAACCCTAATCGATTCTAGGGACTAATAGGAACCTCAAGGGCTTGTTTTCGTGAGCTGAGAAGGCTTGAATGGAGGCTAAACGGCGACGGAAAAAACCGGGTTCTGTTCATCGAGGTAAGTCTCTGATCCAGTGCTTGTTTGATGATTTTAATTATCTAGAACTGTTTCTGGGATTGAGACGAGTAATTAGGAACAAACCTGAACAAAAATGGTTGAGAATTGAGGGATTGGTGACCGGGTCATGATCGCAGGTCTGATCGACCCAGTTGCAAAGAAACGGGTCGACCCGTCTGAGGACATGGGTAATGACGTGGCACCCTGTCAAACCTATCAGTGACGTGGACCACTCTTGTGTCGACACGTGTCACATGTCAGTGCACAGTCAGCACTGGCATGTCAGTGACGTGGCCCAATCAGGCATTGCCACATGTCACTGACATGTCAGTGACGTGGACCAGTGTCGTGTTGACATGTGGCACATGTCAGATCTGACACGTGGCCTGACAGATCAGTGAGGTGGACCAATCGGATGTTGACACGTGGCACCTGTCAGAGTCTGACATGTCAGACCTGACAGCTGTCAGATGACGTCAGCAGTGACTGTTCCTGCGTTGACCGACGCGTTGACCGTCGCGTGGGGGCGCGTGTGAATAATGTTTTTGGTGGGACCACCACCATTCTTTAGGTTTCGACGATCCGGATCCAATGGCGGTGGTTTCGGGTCGATCGGAGATCATTAAGTTGGTCAAAATGAGGTTTATTGCCTCGGGAAACGCGTTCGGGCGGCTTTGCCAGGCCGGTTTCGGTCTAGGGTTTCATGCTTAAATGTTAGGGGTTTGTATTGACCTTTACGTATACTTTGGACATGACATGGATTGTACAATTGTACCAGAACGAGGGTATACGTTCGGTTTTCAGCAGGATTGTACTGTGAGTGGGCCGTTTTCCTTAAACCCTTGTGTGTATAAATGTTTTCTGGTTTACTTATATATATTCACATGCTAAAAACAAATAACGGTTTTGATGATATGGAAATTATGGTTATGGCACGTTTCACGGTATTTGGGCATGAGACCCGTCTGATGAAACTTAAAGTTTGGTTTGGATTTTATCTATGTATATATATATATATATGCTTTGCATATGGATATCAATAAAATGTATTTGGTACTGCACTGTATAGATCCATTCATGTGATACTGTCTCCTCCGGATGAGGTACCCCGGAGTGGTGACGGACGTCTAGAACGTCCAGCGTCTATGACGCTAAGCATCGGGGATGCTGTACCCGAACGGGGTTCGGGGATTGAACTCGGAATTGAGACCTGAGTGGCACGCGTAGCCTTGAGATTGTGACCTTATTGGACATCAGGGACGTCAGACATCGGGGATGTCAAGATCGGAGTGTATAGTGCAGTGGCTAAAATTATATTTATGGTTTTATTATATGCCTTATGATACATATTATATGACTTATGGTTTTAAATTCTGATGCATGCATGTTTGGAAAACGGAGGGGTAAATTATATGTTTTACTTACTAAACGATTTTATAAACTTGAGTTTCGGCCCACTCACCCTTGATGTTTTGGTAACCCCTCCAGGTCGTCCTAATGAGGTAGAGGAGGAACCTGAGGCTGAGGTATAGATCTACTTCTGCGTACCTGAACCCCTGTTGGGTGGTGTACCCGCAGGTTTATGTTAGAGTCGTGCTCGCAACTTGTGATTTGGATTTCATCCCTTTTCTGACATCTGTTTATTTCGAACTTAATGTAAAACTTTAATTTGGTTTTTATGCATTTGAACGTTTAAGGTTAAAATTGGAACATTATTTTGGGTGTCAGACGGGAGCAGGGCACGTCCCCATGTGGTCCCAGAGAGGATCGGGGCGGGTCCTGTCAGCTTGGTATCAGAGCACTAGGTTGTGGTCAGCATGCTAGACTAGCGATTGGTACTGGTTACTTTTTGAGTTTAGGGATAATGTTAACTGATCTATGCCTCTTGACAGTTGGTTATTCCTCCAAGGAGGATTCCTCATACACGAACTGACGAGGATCTGGAAAGGGAAATGGAATGCGCAAGCATTGAGCGGGCTCAACGTCTGGGAGCCACTCCTTTCAACGGAGGATCGAACCCCGAAGATGCTCATGATTGGATCACCAAATGGGAAAGGATCTTCACGGTAATGCACTGCCCTCCGGGGGAACGGGTAACTTTGGCGGCCTTCTTGCTGGAAGGAGGAGCCTACCAGTGGTGGCACGACCTTGAAATGTTTGGGTGGTCTGTCCATACCACTACTTGGGAAGCTTTCCGTTCCCGATTTCTGGACCAGTACTACCCGCGATCATTTCACGCGGCACGGGAGGCTGAATTCCTACGACTGGAGCAGGGAGATATGTCCGTTGCGACTACGAGCAGACTTTCGGAAAACTATCCCCGTTCCCTGCATCATTCTTGAGCACAGAGGAGGGCCACTATGCCTGTGACTGCCCGCTGTTGTCCAAGAACAACGACGCCGGGGGCTCTATTGTGGTGCAGAGCATGACTTCCCACACTAATGGAGGTCGCGGTCAGGGAGGTGACCGAGGTGCTGGGCTTGGTGCGCGCGGACGCGGACGGAATGGAGGGCCTAGGGCCCAAGTGTTTGCTATGACCTAGCAGCAAGCGAGGACTGCCCCAGGCGTGGTTACAGGTACACTACATATCTTAAATCTTCTTGTACGTGTATTGATGGATGCGGGGGCTACACATTCTTTTATTTCGAAGAGTTGTGCTGGTATGCTTGATTGTGTGGTATCAGCCTTAGATTGCGAAATGGGTGTTGGCACCCCGATGGGCATCGTGTACCTTGTGAATCAGGTGATTCGGAAGTGCCCGGTGAGAATTGAGGATGTGGATTTACCAGCGGACTTGATTATTCTGGATATCCACGACTTTGATGTAATTTTGGGAATGGATTGCCTATCGGAGCATGGGTCGCTCATCGATTGTTGTAGCAATCAAGTGATTCTGCGAAGCCCGGGTTTGCTAGAGGTTACCTTCCAGGGGGAGCGTGACGGTTCACCTCCCGAAGTGATTTCTTCAGTTACCACTACGAAACTTCTACGAAAGGGATGCCAGGTTATCTGGCGCGTGTCGTGTCAGATCAGGTTGATACTCCGGGTATCGACGAGATACCGGTGGTACGTGAGTTTCCGGATGTGTTCCCGGAAGACTTACCTGGGTTACCACCATCGCGGGAGATCGAGTTTACAATTGAACTACTCCCCGGTACCCGACCCATATCCCAGGCACCATACCGGATGGCGCCGGCCGAGTTACGAGAACTCAAAACTCAATTGCAGGAGTTGGTGGATTTGGGATACGTCCGACCGAGTACTTCACCGTGGAGAGCACCGGTGTTGTTCGTAAATAAGAAGGAATGGAGTCTCCGTTTGTGCATTGACTATCGGCAACTCAACAAGGTGACACTGAGGAACCAGTATCCTCTACCCAGGATCGATGACCTTTTTGACCAGTTGCGGGGAGCACAGTGCTTCTCGAAGATTGATTTGCGGTCTGGGTATCACCAACTGAGGATTTCGGAGGAGGATATCCCGAAAACTGCTTTTCGAACCCGTTATGGACACTACGAGTTCCTGGTTATGCCTTTTGGTTTGACGAATGCTCCAGCAGCATTCATGGATCTAATGAACCGGGTCTTCCGACCCTACTTGGATAAATTCGTGATTGTGTTCATCGATGATATCTTGGTGTACTCAAGGAGTGCCCGAGCACATGAGGAACATCTACGGTTAGTGTTGGAGAAGCTGAGACAAGAACAGTTGTACGCCAAGCTGAGCAAGTGTCAGTTTTGGCTGAGCAGTATTGGTTTTCTGGGACACGTGATATCGACAGATGGGATAAGCGTGGATCCTCAGAAAAATGAAGCGGTGACTAACTGGGCTAGACCAATAACAGTAACGGAGGTGCGAAGTTTTGTCTGATTAGCAGGTTACTACCGAAGATTCGTGGAGGGTTTCTCCAAAATTGCTGCACCATTGACTCGTTTGACTCGGAAAGGAGTAAAATTCATTTGGGACGAACAGTGTGATCGGAGTTTTCAAGAGTTGAAGGATCGATTGACCACTGCACCTGTCCTTGCATTGCCAGATGACAGTGGAGAATTCGTGGTCTTTAGTGACGCATCGCTACAAGGTTTGGGCTGCGTGTTGATGCAAACTGGCAAGGTTATCGCCTACGCATCCCGGCAGCTAAAGACTCATGAGTTGAACTACCCAACCCATGATTTGGAGTTGGCAGCTGTGGTTCATGCCCTAAAAATCTGGAGACATTACCTATTCGGCGCAACGTGCCGGATATACACCGATCACCAGAGTCTAAAGTATTTGTTCACTCAAAAGGAGCTTAACATGAGGCAACGGAGATGGATAGAGCTGCTGAAGGATTATGACTGTACGATAGAGTACCATCCGGGTAAGGCCAATGTGGTGGCTGATGCACTCAGCAGGAAGTCAGCGGGATCTGTTGCACACCTAGGGATGGTGTATCTTCCTTTGCTGGTGGAACTCCGGAAGGCGGGAGTTATTTTGGATACAGATGAGCATGGAGCTTTGTTGGCCAGCTTCCATGTATGACCTGTACTGATTGATCGGATCATCGAAGCACAACTTCAGGATCCGATACTCTGTATTTACAGGATTGAGGTCGATGCGGATGGGAGAGAGGATTTTACCATCCGGGATGATGGAGCACTTGTGAAGTTGGGCCGTTTGTGTGTACCTGCAGTGGCAGAGTTACGGACCGAGATTCTTGAGGAGGCCCATAGTTCAGCTTATGCTATGCATCCGGGAGGTACAAAGATGTACCGTACCCTCCGGGACCATTATTGGTGGCCAGGAATGAAGAAGGATATTGCTGAGTTCGTGAGCAGATGCTTAACCTGTCAGCAGGTTAAGGCGGAACGGCAGAGACCTTATGGGGCTATGCAGCCACTTCCGATTCCCGAGTAGAAGTGGGATCACATCACCATGGACTTCGTCTTTAAGTTACCAAGGACTCAGAGTGGAGTTGACGGAGTATGGGTGATCGTGGATCGGTTAACCAAGTCAGCCCATTTTCTGCCGGTTCAGGAGACTTATAAACCTAACCGACTGGCTCAATTGTTCGTAAAGGAAATCATACGATTGCATGGTACGCCGGAATCGATCGTGTCCGATCGTGATCCGCGTTTCACTTCCAGGTTCTGGCGGAGTTTGCAAGCTACTTTGGGAACAACCCTAGGTTTCAGTACTGCGTTCCATCCACAGACCGATGGACAGTCTGAACGGACCATTCAGACCCTGGAGGACATGATGAGGTCCTGTGTACTACAGTTTCAGGATTCTTGGGATACTCATTTGCCATTGATGGAATTCACTTACAAAAATAGCTATCAGACAAGCATCGGGATGGCACCTTATGAGGCACTGTATGGTCGACAGTGCAGGACACCTATCTGCTGGATGGAGATAGGGGAGCGAGCGGCTGTAGGGCCGGAATTGATGGACTTAACCCTAGAAACTGTTCGAGTTATCAAGGAGAGATTGAAGGCGGCATAGGATCGCCAAAAGAGTTATGCCGATCGGCGGATTCGAGACTTGGAGTTTGATGTGGGAGATTTTGTCTTCCTGAAGTTATCCCCGTGGAAAGGGATTATCAGTTTTGGTCGACGGGGGAAACTGAGTCCGCGTTTTATCGGACCTTATGAGATCGTGGAGAGGATTGGCAGGGTTGCATACAGATTGGCACTACCTCCAGAACTTTCTAGAGTTCACGATGTTTTTCACGTATCGATGTTGCGGAAGTACGTACATGATGCTTCTCATGTACTGGAGGATCAACCTATCGAACTCCGAGGGGATTTGAGCTTTGAGGAACAACCAGTACAGATTTTGGATCGGAAAGACAAGGTACTACGTCGGAAGACGATTCCTCTCGTGAAGATTCTCTAGAGAAACCAGAATGTGGAAGAAGCCATATGGGAGCCTGAGGCTCAGATGCGAGAACAATTTCCTCACTTGTTTCTTTGAAATTTCGGGACGAAATTTCTTAAGGGGGGAAGGTTGTAACACCCCGGAAATTCGAGGATTTTAATATTGTAATTTAATGTATGAATTGACATTTTTACCCTTGTGAATGGATGGCCAAATTGTTGAATTTTTGATTGGTAGGTCAAATGGACTTTGACCAGTGACCGTGACGTAGTTCGGGACGTCACGAGTTCATAGACAGGTGACACGTCCAATTCAGACGATCAGGGAAAAAGTTATGACTATCGGAAGTTCAGGGGCATTACCGTAATTTGGACTTTAGGGGCAAAAATGTTGACTTTTCGTTTGGCAACTAATTTTCACATGACTCAAGGACCGTTAGGTAGGTCTCGATGTCCTGAGTCCGTAGACAGGCGGCACGCCGAAATCGGACTTCGTACGAGGAAGTTATGGTCAGAAACGTGAAATCGGGAGGTTCGCGTCTCGGTTTTCGTGTCGAATATTTTATTCTGATATTCTGATTGGAGGACACCTGGATGAGTGACAAGTGTCACTCACCCATTAGCTAGATTGGATCAGATCCACTATGGGTTTAAATACCATTAAAACCAACTTTTAATTCCCGTCATTGATCTGAAACCTCCATATTTCATCCCAACCATTGATCTCATCCCTGAGATCAAATCATTTTGTGTGAACAGATTCCCTCCATTTCTATATATTTTCCTACCCGACACCACATTCTGCCCATTTCAACCATCACACCTGCATAGCACTTGGTTCCTGCGTTGTGAGTGGCTGGACTGGACTGGTGAGGCGGCAGACGGCAGTGATCACGGCGGCGGACGGCGGCGAGACAGGCAGTCCTCAAAACCCGAAACGGTTTGAAAAACTCAGAATTTGAAACTTGATTTCCAACATCTGTCTTTGATTTCTATTAACCCTAATCGATTCTAGGGACTAATAGGAACCTCAAGGGCTTGTTTTCGTGAGCTGAGAAGGCTTGAACGGAGGCTAAACGGCGACGGGAAAAACCGGGTTCTGTTCATCGAGGTAAGTCTCTGATCTAGTGCTTGTTTGATGATTTTAATTAGCTAGAACTGTTTCTGGGATTGAGACGAGTAATTAGGAACAAACCTGAACAAAAATGTTTGAGAATTGAGGGATTGGTGACCGGGTCATGATCGCGGGTCTGATCGACCCAGTTGCAGAGAAACGGGTCGACCCGCCTGAGGACAGGGGTAATGACGTGGCACCCTGTCAGACCTATCAGTGACGTGGACCACTCTTGTGTCGACACGTGTCACATGTCAGTGCACAGTCAGCACTGGCATGTCAGTGACGTGGCCCAATCAAGGACTGCCACGTGTCACTGACATGTCAGTGACGTGGACCAGTGTCGTGCTGACATGTGGCACATGTCAGATCTGACACGTGGCCTGACAGATCAGTGAGGTGGACCAATCGGGTGTTGACACGTGGCACCTGTCAGAGTCTGACATGTCAGACCTGACAACTGTCAGATGACGTCAGCAGTGACTGTTCCTGCGTTGACCGACGCGTTGACCGGGGCTTGGGGGCGCGTGTGAACAGTGTTTTTGGTGGGACCACCACCATTATTTAGGTTTCGACGATCCGGATCTAATGACGGTGGTTTCGGGTCGATCGGAGATCATTAAGTTGGTCAAAATGAGGTTTATTGCCTCGAGAAGCGCGTTCGGGCGGCTTTACCGGGCCGGTTTCGGTCTAGGGTTTCATGGTTAAATGTTAGGGGTTTGTATTGACCTTTCCGTATACTTTGGACATGATAGGGATTGTACAATTGTACCAGAACGAGGGTATACGTTCGGTTTTCAACAGGATTGTACTGGGAGTGGGCCGTTTTCCTTAAATCCTTGCGTGCATAAATGTTTTCTGGTTTACTTATATATATTCACATGCTAAAAAAAATAACGGTTTTGATGATATGGAAATTATGGTTATGGCACGTTTCACAGTATTTGGGCATGAGACCCGTCTGATGAAACTTAAAGATTGGTTTGGATTTTATCTATGTATATATATATGCTTTGCATGTGGATATCAATAAAATGTATTTGGTATTGCACTGTATAGATCCATTCATGTGATACTGTCTCCTCCGGATGAGGTACCCCGGATTGGTCACGGACGTCTAGAACGTCCAGCGTCTATGACGCTAAGCATCAGGGATGCTGTACCCGAACGGGGTTCGGGGATTGAACTCGGAATTGAGACCCGAGTGGCACGCGTAGCCTTGAGATTGTAACCTTATTGGACGTCAGGGACGTCAGACATCGGGGATGTCAAGATCGGAGTGTATAGTGCAGTGGCTAAAATTATATTTATGGTTTTATTATATGCCTTATGATACATATTATATGACTTATGGTTTTAAATTCTGATGCATGCATGTTTGGAAAATGGAGGGGTAAATTATATGTTTTACTTACTAAACGATTTTATAAACTTGAGTTTCAGCCCACTCACCCTTGATGTTTTGGTAACCCCTCCAGGTCGTGCTAATGAGGTAGAGGAGGAACCTGAGGCTGAGGCATAGATCTACTTCTGCGTACCTGAACCCCTGTTGGGTGGTGTACCCGCAGGTTTATGTTAGAGTCGTGCTCGTAATTTGTGATTTGGATTTCATCCCTTGTCTGACATCTGTTTATTTCGAACTTGATGTAAAACTTTAATTTGGTTTTTATGCATTTGAACGTTTAAGGTTAAAATTGGAACATTATTTTGGGTGTCAGACGGGAGCAGGGCACGTCCCCATGTGGTCCCAGAGAGGATCGGGGCGGGTCCTGTCATGATGCATGCATGCATAAATGTTTTATAAGTGTTTTAATATATGTTTTGTGATGCCATGAGTGCATTTGTTTGTGGTAGCTTAGGATCGACATATTTGCATATTTTTCGAGGTTTTCGGCTCTATGTCTTACCTTTGCGTACTACGTTTTCAATGATGGTTTGATGAAATAATTTCGGATTTGGAAGTATGAATCGGGCACGAGAATCATTTAATTTACAACCCTCGGACTTGGAGTCCATTTGATTTGACGAGGAATAGGACCTAGGGTCCATTTGAGTTATACGATCGGGCCGAGGGCTCCGTTGGTTTACGAGTTTGGGCTTCAGGCCCAGTTGGCTGTAATATCGGGCTTGAGGCCCCTTTGACTGTAGTATCAAGCTTGAGGCGCTATTGGTTGTGAAATCGGGCTTGAGGCCTCGTTGAGTTATGGTTTCGGGCTTAGGGCCCCGTTATTGTGGTATCGGGCTTAAGGCCCTGTTGATTGTGAAATTGGGCTTGAGTCCCAGTTCGGTTTGTGAAATGAGAATTCGAGCATGAGACCCTGTTGAACTGTGGATTTAGGTCGAGGCCTATGAAATGGATTTGAATCAGATTCGAGGAATCCTGTTGAGATGAATCGGGTATGAGACCCAGTTGAAATATGATTTGAGAAAGAAAGTATTTGAAAATGTATGATACCCTCCATATGATTTATATGGTCTCCTCCAGACGTCGACCTGGAGAGTCATGATCCACAGACCAGAATTGGTATCCCCATAGGGATCCCGTTTCAGGAGTGGAAGTTATGATGTGGTCCCAGACCAAATTCCGGAGTGATATTCGGACTAGATCTAGAGATAGAGCTCAGACTAGATACAGAGATAGAGCCTCCCAGATGGAGAATTCCTGGGGGAAGACTTGGAGTGAGACCCCGAGTGATGTGCACACTAGTATAGAGATGAATCGTGACATATATCGGGGATGTGTTCCCTAGGGGTTGTGTGCCCCAAGTTGGCATCTTCTCCGAAGTGTCGCGGATGGGTTATACGTATGAGTACATATGAGGTTTTATGGAAAGTAATTTGGGGCGGAGACCCCGTATTTGATGTTTTGGAAATGGTTTGGGGCGGAGACCCCGTATTGTATATTTTGGTATTTCACTGAGAATGGTTTTGGGCTGAGACCCACGTATATTGATTTGGGCTGAGTTCCCACATGTATGGATTTACAGGTTTTTTTGTGATTTCGGGTCGGGGACCCATAAATAGATTTATGGTTCATGACGGTTTATGGGGACCGGCATGAACCTTTGAAAGGTTTTTATGGGTCATGACGGTTTATGGGGACCGGGCATGAACCCTTGAAAGGTTTTGAGAATATGTTTGATAAATGGTTTTATGAACGTTTTGGGAAACGGTTTTTGAATGCAAGCATATGCTTTTAGTGAAGGGCATAATGTCTTTTGTGAAATGGTTTTAATTAAAATATTATTTTGTCCACACAAAGTTTTCGTGTTTTTAATGCCCTTTAGGTTGATAGCGGATGTGGGCTGTAGCAGAGATCGAGACATCACACTCCTCCTCCTACGATCCTTGCGTACTCTGGAAGTCCTAGCGAGGGCTAGAGACGGAATTTTCCCTGATCTGACACTTCGTGTCAGACGGGATCAGGCGCGTCCCACATTAATCCCGGGGGATTTGGGACAGGTGCTAACATTTCGTATTGGTCAAAATTCAAAAATCCAAGACAGGCGCCTAGCAAAGTCCCTGTGCGTGGGCCTTACGAGCTGGGCACTATAGCTTGGGCCTCAGAATTGTTTTTTGCAATTCGGGTCACCTGAACCGGAGACCCTAACCGGGATCAAAATTCAATTTTTCATGTCTTTTTTTTCATTTTAAATGTAATGACCCGTCCCGAATTCCGGGATTATATTACTGACTAATGCAGGATTAGTGAGACTAATCGGTGATTAGTTGAGCGATTTCGGACGGAAGGTGCGAAATGACCATTTTGCCCCAAGAGGTGGGCAAAATATTGACTTTTGACTCGGACGGTCAAACGGACTTTGGCCAATGACTGTGACGTAGTTCGGGGCGTCACGAGTCCGTAGACAGGCGGCACGTCGAAATCGGACATCGAATGGGAAAGTTATGGTCACAGGAGTGAAATCTGTTAAACTTATGTCCCGAGAATTCGATTGAAATAATAATAAATATTGAAAAGTGATTTATGATGTTTTGGGTGTAGGCCCGGGATTGAAAAATTATGTTTTGACTCGGATTATGAGTCAGGGATTGATTTGATGGATTTACGTAATGTTTTTCGGATATATTTCATGGATTTACGTGAAAATGGAAACTCGGGTTACAGTTGCACGGATTTACGTGAAATCGAGATTTTGGGCTTAAGACCCAATGGAATTGTGATTTTGATTGGATTTGTATTTCCATGTCATTACATGATGGTATTGATGGTTTTCGGATTTATGGAATAAATCGGGACATTGGTTTTACGGATTTGAGGAAACTATATGTTGGGGCTGAGACCCTGTGCTGATAATGATTTGAGTTTTAAACGCAACTGTTTTCATTGGTTTTCATGATGGTGATGTGTTGCGGATATTTAGGGCTTTCAGATGGAAATATGTTTTTCCCGAAGTGCACACTGTGTTGCGGATATTTAGGGCTTCCGGTTGAGAATGTGTTTTCCCCGGAGTGCACCCTGGAGATAACGCTCGTCTCCGGGATAGGATGTGTTCGCCTGGAGAGGTCACGTAGCACGGTCTGTTGTCGTCTAGCTGAGGGAGGCTCAACTCAGATCAGATGTGCTGGTATTATGTGGAGATCGATCAGTGATGTGTTCATGACGAGCTGGAATGTCGGCTGGTGATGTGTTCACAGCGACATGCTCGGATTTGAGCGGTCCTTGAGCCTATTTGATTTGCACGCGTTGCAGGGATAGCGTGACTAATGAGATTGGATATGGAAATAAGTCCCGTGGATTTATTGACATTTCTGATTTATTGACATTTGTGTCCAGATACTTTATATCATGAATTGATTTGATGAACATGAGTTTTAGGGAAAATGTGGACCATGGGAATTTAGAAACATGTTTTGATTTTATCGGTACACTATTCATACTTGATTGATTTCACACTATTACTCATTTTTTATGATATGCATGCATGTTTGTGAAACTGGAGGGTAAGAATGTATTTTGGTAAATGTATTTATAAAAGTTTGTTTTGTCCACTCACACCTTTTCTGTTTTATTGACCCTTCAGGTCGTGGGGCGATGATAGAGGCTATTCGAGAGGTGGAGGTATGAGTGGGTACAGGTGCAGTTATCCCTTGTTTGACAAGTCTTGGAGGGTAATTTCGGAACCTCAGTTGACTTGTCAGATGGGAGCAGGACCGGACACGGTTATATATGTCCTTCGGGGACGGATCCTGTCATTAAACATCTATCCTCACTTAATCAAGCCTAGAAAGAGACCTATAACATCAAAACTTCGAAACACTTACCCTAAGATCGTGGTCCAAGTTTCCAGGTGCTCGGCCATGGCTGCAAGGTCTGTTTCTCAACCTTCCTGCTTTCTTTCCTTCGTCCTTTTGATCATATAAGGACTTTATGGACTCGCTCATCTTCTCGAGATCATTGGTTGGACGTGGAACAGCCTCACACGAGCTCCATGACCCACGACCAAAACATGGCTCACGGGTTTCTCGATCAACAACGTCTCAGCCCTATTCTCCTTTCTCCCTCGAACTCACCTTCCCCCACTTCCTGTTTCTCATCGTTTTCTCCTTTTAGTTTACAACCATCGAACACACACACAACACACACACACACTTCACATATAAAGAGACTTGACTGTCAGTGGAAGGATAGAATTCCCGGTCTCTCTATATCTTGACACGTGGCAACATTCAATAGGGTCTCATTACCAAAATACCCTTCAAGTGTAAATTACCAAAATACCCATTAAGGGGTTTTTACACGAAACAACCTCATACGATCTCCGATTTTGGCGTGCTACCTGTCTACGAACTCGGGATCCTGAGACCTCCATAACAGTCTTCTCAGAATTCTTAAACGAGATCCATAGCAAAAAGTCAACATTTTGACTTTCTAAGGGCAAAATCGTCTTTTTACTCTAAAATTTTTCATTTTCATGTTTTTCTCAAAATCTGGGGCATTACAACTGAGAACCCCCTAGCCCATTGTGGCTCAGCCTATGCATACAATCACGTATAAAGAAAAATATCATTAACCGTAGTATTAAGTGGCAATATAAAATTTCTTTTTGGTCTACATTTAATATCAAGTTTTAACCTTTTTTTTTATATATATATAAATACAATGATACATAGAAGAAATATTACAAAAAACACATTGACTGTCGATCTTATTTTTTATGAGAGTTGAATTTGAAACTTCTAAAGTAATTAATAGAGATGAATACATCATACTGTAGTAATATGTGATAATTCTTAACCTCTTCATTCCATCCATCTTTCTAAACCCATCATTCATTGTCTTGTTGTTTTCTTTGGATTGATTGATGAATTTGTGTAGGAATGGTAAATTCAAGGTTGATTTTCAAATGAAGATGAGGTAAACCTAACAAAAACAAAAGAGTCAAATTTTAAGCTAATTAATAACCAAATTGAAAAAAATGAAACCAAACTAAAATTAATTATTAATATAGTGAATCGAATTGAATCATACATGCCAAAGAGATTTAGATTAGTTGAGAAGCGTTTTAGCCAGCAGACCAAAATTGTACACAACTCTAATGACAATTGACAATGAACCAAACGAGCTTATGATGCTAACCCAAGCACAATTGATGTTATTGGTTTTAAACTTTATCTTAAACAATTCAATCACTCATACTAAGACATGAGGAGCACAATTGTGAACATTTTGGTTGGATCGACTCTTAACTAAATAAGCATATATTATTGTCTTAATAAGCAGAGTTTTTAGCAGTTCTTTTTTCCCAGTGATGAGATTCTCATAAAATGCCTTATTTAGTGTCATAATGCCCTATTTAGTGTTATAATCTAATTGTATTCATCTCTACATGTTATGTAGTAGGCCTCAAATTTGAGTATCATAAATAGTAAGGTCAATACCCGATGTGTAAATTGAATCTCCCTTCCCCAATATATTGTATCAAAAAACTAAATAAGTAGATATGTTTCCATTACAACTGAAAGATAAATAGAGTGGATTATTATTATAATCTAATGATATTTCTCTCTACAAATTATGTGTAGTGGTCTCTTGTTAGATATTGATAAACGAATTTGATACCTATTATGTATAATATAATCTCTCATTTCAATATCTTTATATATAAAAAACAAAAACAAAAAACAACAACCGTAAATACGTACTTCACTTCAATACTCTACCTCAAAATGCGAAATGTAGACAAAGGGAGGAAGATTTTGTCAACTATGGACAAAGCAAAATAAAAAATTTATTTTCGTTTATAATTAAATAAAATTAAGGGGAATCGTCTAATATGCCCTTTTTAGGATAGTGCATTTCCAAAACTGTCTCTTTTCTTAAAAGCCTATATAAATTGTACTTTATTTTTGCATATTTATAAAAATAAACTTTATATACAAAGAAAAAAAAAATCATAACTCTCTTATATTCCCGTTATTTCATTTGTGGAAAAAACCTAAATTCAAACATCAGCCCTCCCTTCCCAAGCGCGAGCGACAAAATCAACGACGCACCAAGATGAGCCATGGAATTGAACAATGGAAGCCAAAATTGAGGGCGCGAGAGAGACAGAAGAAAGAATGAACTTGGTTAACTCGAATCTTGTCTTGAAGTCTTGAGGTTTAGTTTAAATTGACTAGAGAACTCAGAGAAGAATGGAGCGAGTCCGTACAAGCATACCTCTCAGTTCACCAACATCTGCAGCAAAAATGCCCGGATCTCTTCAAGATTCCTTAACTGTTTTGGATTACTCTTGTTTTACATTAATGTTTTGGATTTTCTCATGAACCAGGTAACCAAAACCCAGAAAATTCTATGCAAAAGGGGTTGCGGCTTGGAGAAGGTGAGGGCGGCGTGGATGCTACAGTTCAAGCCTTTTGATGTTCATATATAATTAGTATGCCCTTCTTGGCCAATCAGACAGAATCGAAGTTGGGTAATCCCTACTCATCTACTACTGTATGGACCAAGTCGTCTTCTTATGATGTGTCATTTCCCAGTTTCGCACATGCACACCTAACCCAAACCCCAACACCCACTCTCCAATTTATTCATAATTTTTCACTTATTTACTGCTTTACCTTTTTCTTATTTTCCACAACAATAATTGAGAAGGAATTTAGACATGCATATGACTAGCACGGCCGAGAGGTACAAGTTCCAGGACTTATTGTCGTTGATGATGCAGACGTTGACCGAGGCTTTGAATTGCGGCCAGAAGGCAACTGCGCAAGAGACTCTGGAGTTGTTGATTGAATTGGCTGGTACTGAACCCAGATTTTTGAGAAGGCAGTTGGTGGATACGTTAGGGTCCATGATTCAGATTGGCAAGGCAGAGTCCTTGGAGGAAGGGAGAAAGCATGGGTGTAGCAATGTAATTGCTGGGATGTGGAATCTGGGTTTAGAAATCCAGATGGTGGCGGCTGGGATGGAGAAATCCACATCTTCTTCATTGTTCTTCATTCCTCCGCAAGGAGCTTGAAAGGGGAAGAAACAAATGTAGGTTTTTTTTTGGTCCAAATAAAATGATGGGGGCTATGAAGTGACTGTTTTTTTTTTCTTTGTATATATGATTGGCCCATTGGGTAAATATGTAAAATAATGTTTAGTTTCGATACATTTTTGAAGAAAAAATTATTTCAAAATTTATGTCTTTTAAAAAGGTCATATAAGTTAATTTCTGTAAAATTAATAATTTAGGAAAGTGAAGGAATTATGGTCAAGTCTAACACGTCCAGCTCGCTTTCTGTTATTCCTAATTGCCTTTCTTGCATAGTTAGTTCTCTCTCGTGTGAGTCGGCTGCAAATTTTAATCACAAACCAGCATCCGACTTTAGAGTAAATCATTATAATACCTTTAATAACTTATATTTTTATTTAAAACCTTTAATATTTGTATATCAAATAAAATAAAATTTTATCTCAAAAAAAAATTATTCATAAATCCTTAAAAGAGAATTTCTAAGTAATAAATTCCACATCTACTTTTGTATATCTCAATAAAGAGGATGAGTAAATTATTGAGAATTCTTTTAAACAATTAAAAATAATATTATCTTTTTTCTTTCCTTTTTGTCCTATGTGCCCTTTAGTGTTTGATTTATTTGGCCTTTTGGGCCCTTTATTATATTATGCATATAATAAATATTATATATGTATCCTATATATATATATCAAGGTTCAAAACGGCGCTATGCGCTCTTAGGGCGGTCGATAGAGGCCTAGCGCCTAGGTGATTCTTTTAAAGATAAAATTCAATAAATTAATAATATAATGAACACTATCACATAATTCTAGAAAAAAAAATTAATTATCTAGATAAATAAATTGAGTTGAGAATCATAAATGTTAAAAATGTAAGTTTTTTTATTAATTTTATTATACAACATTCTATATTTTTTAATTTATTATCTTTGTTTTAATTAATACTTATATTATTAATTTAAGTATTTAATAAATAAAATAACTTATACAACTAAATATATATATAACAAGTTATATAATTAAATATGTATAAATCCACTAAATATATATAAGGATGTACACACAAATCTACCTAGGCACTTGATCATTAGGCTGGGCGGTTTCCCACTTTAAGCGGCGCCTAGGCGGCCACCGTTTTGAAAAGTGATATATAAAAAAAATAAAGTTTGTATTGTCTGAGGTTCAACGATAGGGTATAATTTTTTTTTTTCGGGGGGGGGGGGGGGGGGGGGGGGGAGGAGAAGGTGAGATGGTGGTGGATAATCGTATGATGTAAGGTTTAATTATTGAATTTTGGCACAAAATTCAAGAATTAAACTCTGAACTATGTGAAATTAACCAAATTATTTAATATCTTTAAAAGTATTTTTGAAGAATTATTGCTTTGAATTATCTTACTTTAAGTTAGATTAGATAATCATATTACTTTTAAAATGAGCAAGTGAAAAAAAAATAGAAGTAATATTTTCATAATCCTCAATATAATCTTATAATTAAAAAAAAAGTAATGTTGAAATCATGATAGATTTTGATAAGTGCTTTTTAGATTATTGGTGGACTAGTTTACAATTGAATTACATTAGTTGTAATTTATATAAAAACTGTAATCTATTTTAAATTGTATAGTCTTTTGACTAGTCAAATGACCTATGAATTTTTATTTTTTTATATATAAGTTTTTGAATAAATTTATATGTTAGTAAGGATCTATGATTTAATTGCCCTTGACTTTATGCATATGTCGTGTTCCCTTCCCAGTTTCTTTGAAATTGTTCATCCGTGGCCATAACATGTATAAATTGTGGTTTGAAATCTGTGAGATTCGAAGTCTAAACGAGTTTTTAATGAGAGGCACTGAAATGATTGCATCACTGTCTTGTCTCTACCCAAATGTGGGTTCCTCTATCATCATCCACGCTTCTTTTTTAAATTCATAACGAATTGAAAAAGAGTAATTGAGTATGAAGCATGATTGGGAGAGAGTAATTTTTTTTAAGAATGAGTGGACTATTAATTCAAGTTAAACATATGTATATTGGAATCTTGTATAAATTAAAGTTCATTTCTTTTTTTTAAGGAGGAAAGTACTTGTTATATAATGGAATTAAGTGTTTCTAGAACGGTCGATAAAGGCGTAATACCTAGGCGGTTAGGCAAGGCCTAGGCAGTTAGGTGGGGACTAGGTGGTTTTTTTTTAAAAGACAAAATTCAACAAATTATTAATATATTGAATACTATCAAATAATTTCATAATAAAAACTAATTATTTAGATAAATAAATTGAATTGCAAATCATAAAATATATATTTATAAATTTGTTTTCATTTAAATGTATAATATATAACCTGGGTTTTGACTCTTGGGTCTCTTATTTCACGGTTGACTTTCTATGTGGCTCACCAACCATTGGAATTTGGATAATCAATCCATCCATGCTATTTGGTTCGTTGGTGAGTTCATGTTTGATGCGCGCCTATGTATAAATTTAGGTATTTTATTTTGTGTGCTGACAGACTTTGGTTGAATTCCAAGTTAATTATTTAAATCTCAAGAATAATTGATAGCACGATTGCACCATTGCCCATGCACAAGATGATGTCAAAATTTTTACCCACTACTTTAAAAAAAAAATTAATAAAAGTTTATTATAAATAACGCACCGCAATATGCATTTATTAATAATTTTGTAAACGACTTAAAATTTGTACAAAATTTAATTAGATCAATAAGTATGATTAAAATTGAGTCAACATGTTTTGACATATTTAATAAACGGGTAGATTTCAGGTCAAAATGTTCACCTGTTTATGATCTATTAATCAGTTTAATAAACATGTAGATTTCAAGTGAATTTGTTAATCTGTATAATGACTATGTATTAACCCGTTTAATAAACATGTCAATCACTAATCCATTATCTACCAATCTACCTATTTACATATACCTATTAAATCTTATAATTTAAATACGTTTAACATGTTTTAAGCAGAGAATAGAATAATTAGGTTTCGAAAACGACATGTTTATTAAATGGGTTATACATGTGATCTAGTTTATTAAAAGGTCGGATTCAATTGGACATTTTTGATACGATTATTAAATAAATTGTGTTCGAATTAGACTTATTTGGATAAAATCATAAAATATAGTTCATAGCAAACTTGACACGACACGACCCGACTTATTGCTGACCTTGGTTACCAACCCAAAATGTGTGATTTGAGAAATTTTAAGAGTAAATCATTGTTACACTCTTAACAACTTTTATTTTTATTTAAAACCTTTAATGCTTGTATATTAAACAAAATAAGACCTTATCTCAATTTTTTTTTATTCAAAAGTCCCTAAACAGAATCTGTAAGCAATAAATTCCACATATACCCTTTTATATCTTAATAAGGAGGATGAGTGAATTATTGAAAATTCCTTTAAACAATTAAAAATAACATTGTCTTTTTTTTGTCCTTTTTTGCCCCATGTGCCCCTTACTGTTTGATTTCTTTGCCTCTTGGACCCTTTATTATATTATGCATATAATAAATATTATATATGTAGCATATATATATATATATATTGTATATAGTTATAATTTAATTTTTTTATAAAATAACAAATAAAGTTCATATTGTTTGGGGTTCAACGGTAGGTATATATTTTTTTTTTTGGGGTGGAGGGGTAAGATGGTGGTGGAAGATCGCTACGCCCATTCTCTGTATCGGTGTGTTGCTGGACTCACGGGGGAGGACTGAGGCACGGCGGTGAGCGGCAGTGGACGGCGGCGAGGTAGGGAAATCCTAAAAACCCGAAACGGTTTTAATAACTCAAAACTTGAAATTTGATTTCCAACGTGTAACTTTGGTTGCTATTTACCCTAATCAATTATAGGGACTATTAGGAACCTTTTGGGCTCGAGTTCGTGACCGGAGGTAGCCTGAACGGAGTACAAACGACGACGGGAGAACCGGGTCTGTTCATCGAGGTAAGCCTTCGATCCTATCTGTGTTTGTCGATTTTAATTAGCTAGAACCCTTTCTGGGATTGAGACGAGCATCTAGGAACAAACTAGGACTGAAATGGTTGAGAATTGAAGAAATGGTGACCAGGTCATGATCGCGGGTCTGATCGACCCGAGTTGCAGAGATACGGGTCGACCCGTCTGAGGACAGAGGTGATGACGTGGCACCCTGTCAGACCTATCAGGTGACGTGGACCAATCGTGAGCCGACACGTGTCACATGTCAGTGCACAGTCAACACTGACATGTCAGTGACGTGGCCCAATCAGGGACTACCACGTGTCACTGACATGTCAGTGACGTGGACCAGTGCCGTGCTGACACGTGGCACATGTCAGATCTGACACGTGGCTTGACAGATCAGTGAGGTGAACCAATCGGGTGTTGACACGTGGCACCTGTCAGAGTCTGACATGTCAAACCTGATAGCTGTCAGCATGACGTCATGCTGACGTCAGCGATGACGTCAGCAGGGACTGTTCCTGCGTTGACCGACGCGTTAACCGGCGCGTGGGGGCGCGTCGTGAACAGTGTTTTTGGTGTTACCACCACCATTCTTTAGGTTTTGACGATCCGGATCCAATGACGGTGGTTTCGGGTCGATCGGAGATCATTAAGTTGGTTAAAATGAAGTTTATTGCCTCAGGAACCGCGTTCGGGCGGCTTTGCCGGGCCGGTTTCGGTCTAGGGTTTCATGGTTAAATATTAGGGGTTTGTATTGACCTTTACGTATACTTTGGATATGACAGGGATTGTACAATTGTACCAGAACGAGGGTATACGTTCGGTTTTTAGCAGGATTGTACTGTGAGTGGGCCCGATTTCATTAAACTCTTGCATGCTTAAATGTTTTCTGATTTACTTATATGTTCACATGCTGGAATCAAGAAATGGTTTTGATGATATTGAAATTTTGGTTATGGCACGTTTCACGGTATTTGGGCATGAGACCCGTCTGATGAAACGTAACGATCGGTTCAGATTTTACCTATGTATACATATATGTTTTGCATGTGGATATCAATAAAATGTATTTGGTACTGCACTGTATAGATCCTTCCATATGATACTGTCTCCTCCGGATGAGGTACTCCGGAGTGGTCACGGACGTCTAGAACGTCCAGCGTCTATGAAGCTAAGCATCGGGGATGCTGTAACCGAACAGGGTTCGGGGATTGAACTCGGAATTGAGACCCGAGTGGCACACGTAGCCTTGTGATTGTGACCTTATTAGACGTTAGGGACGTCAGACATCAGGGATGTCGGGATTGGAGTGTATAGTGCAGTGGCTAAAATTATGTTTATGGTTTTATTATATGCCTTATGGTTTATATTATATGATTGATGGTTTTAAATTCGGTTGCATGCATGTTTGGAAAACGGAGGGGTAAATTATATGTTTTACTTATCAAATAATTTTATAAACTTGATTTTCGGTCCACTCACCCTTAATGTTTTGGTAACCCCTCCAGGTCGTGCTAATGAGGTAGAGGAGGAACCTGAGGCTGAGGCATAGATCCACTTCTGCGTACCTGAACCCCTGTTGGGCGGTGTACCCGCAGGTTTATGTTAGAGTCTTGCTCGCAACTTGTATTTTGGATTTCATCCCTTGTCTGACATCTATTTATTTCGGATTTGATGTAAAACTTTAATTTGGTTTTTATGCATTTGAACGTTTAAGGTTAAAACTGGAACATTATTTTGGGTGTCAGACGGGAGCAGGGCACGTCCCCATGTGGTCCTAGAGAGGATCGGGGCGGGTCCTGTCACAATTCCATATTTCCAAATCCAAAATCATATCATTGAACCATTATTAAACCACAATCACGTAGAAATACAATATACAATCATAAACCTCGATATAAGTGCAAATACAGAAATCATCTCGAAATACGTGCAAATATGTAAATCACCAATATCACAATCATCATCATAGAAATCACATGTATAAAATATATGAAATAGTTATGTATGCATCACAGTTTAGAAAATAATGTCCACTCACAGATCGTCCCACGTTGCCACCTTGATATGCGTGTCATAAGCCTTCCAGGCTAAATCACCGTCCTTGGAATATCCGAACCTGTCCAAATCATACTAGTGGGTTACTAACTACTTCAATAACCTCTCATTAAATTCCCGTAATTTTCCCGGATTTTTAAATGTATTTTTCATGGACTTTAAACCTTCGGACACCCAAAACTACCCCGAAACGGTGTCCGATCGACACTAAACCAGTCCCAAAATGTTCGTTACATCAAAAGGATGATATTACATGTTGACCTTGCTTGGAAACAAGGCCTCACGCACCGCCCAAAGGCACCAAAGTACTGTTCATCTTCAACTTTGGATAAACCGGTCTGAACCGGTTCTCTCCAATTCCGATTCAATCGGACCGACGAGCCCTACCCGACCGGTTCTCAGCTGATATCCAACCATTCTTCCCCATTCTTATCCCATTCTTCTCATCTAATCATTCCTAAGAGATCTACGGATTCAAAATCGTGAAATAAGCTAGATATTATACCTATTCGAAGGTAGTAGTGATCGGCCACCTGCATATGCGAACTGCTACCACTTCCGGCCACCCTGATCCTTGAAACCGATCTCATTCGACTCGTATGAATTCTAGAAACATCCTAGGGTAATCCAAATCGATCAACAATCTCCAAAACCAAATCACGATTTTTGAACCAAAACAAGGTTCACGGGTTTCCACTCACCGTCGTCGTCGTTGCCCCATCGTGGCCACCGTCGTGGTCGTCTCACTACACTCTTTTTTTTCATTCACGGGTTATAAGCATCAGGTGAGGTTTATGGGGGTTTATGGGTGTTGGGGTTCATAGTTTAGAAGAAAAATAAAAGAAGATGAAGAACATGGGGAAAGAGATGAAGTCTAAGGATGATGAAGATGATGGAAAATGATGGAGATAAAGGGTGAGGATGAGAGATTTGAAAGAGAGATGGATGGTGAGATGAGTGATGAGGGAATAATATATATATATAATTAGCCAATGGGACAAGATCCCTATTTTATGGAAAGCCACCCATGGGATGAGTGACAAGTCCAAGGGCCCTACAAAAAATATCAGCGAATCAGATTTAAAATAATATTTAATTTGAATTCGGAGACGTAAATTCCCGATTTCGATTCCGTGACCATAACTTCCCTGTTCGACTTCTGATTTCGACCTGCCGCCTGTCTATGTACTCGTAACGTCCCGATCTACACGTAACGATCCTCGGTCCTCGTATGTTTGACTTCCTGAGTCAAAAGTTAACCTTTTGCCCAAATTTAGGGGCAAAAAAGCCATTTTACACTGTCTGTCTGATTCCTTTCAACTAACCCCTGATTAATCATACTAAATCCATAATTAATTAATATTTAATCCCGATATTCGAGACGGGTCGTTACATATAGCCCTCGTCATTGGGCCGAGTCGGGCAAGCCCGACTCAAATTTGTTGGGCTTGGGTTGGTCCTATCTCACCTTTGAAAAGTTTTGGGTCGGGCCGGGCGGGTTTAGTCACAAATATGAAAACCCTATCCTTTATCGGGCCAGATTTTGATAGGGCTTTTATCGGGTTTTATGGACCGGACCCAATAAGCCCACTTGGGCTTAAAAATAATTTATTCAACAAATTATGGAGTTAGAAATATATATATATATATATATATATATATCTTCAAGAAGATGTAATAACATCTATCACTGTTTGGTGTACTTAATGGGGCAAATTAGCTACAATATAGTTAATCGAATATTATATATGTATGTAAAAAAAGTAATGTTCCATCCTAATATTAGGAAAATACGTTAATTAATAAACAGAAAATCTGTGCTTATGTTATGTTTAATCATGTCAAATTTAATTAATTAGTTAGTTTTAGTTTAATAATGATGTAAATTGCACTATTATTGCTTCTAAATTTGATTCCATGCTACTTCATCCTTTGACAACATATATATATATATATATATTAATATGATATATATCATCCTACATAATCCTACAAATAACATATATTCATTTCTCATATATGACCTCATGATCATAGAATCACTCAATCGATAATTACTTAATATATTCGGACTTATGAGTCAGGTTTATATGAGCGGGCAGGGCTGGGCTTACAGGGCTTTATCGGGCTCGGACCTATCGAGTTTGAACACCCTAAGTCCAAGTCCAGCCTATCAAATTTCGGGCTGGGTCGACTCATAGCCCATAACGGGCCGGGTCAAATTTTTTATTAACGAGTTTAGTAGGTACCCCCAAGCCATGAACTTCTAGGACAAATGGTGATGGCTACTCATATAGGAAAAAAAATATTAGTACTAATAATATATGACATGTATTTAATAAGAATTTGCTAATCATAAAAGGCAAATAACACAAGTTTTGTTTGTGCTGAATTGAATTGTTGCTCATGTGCATTTGTGACATTTTTCACTTTGTGGTATCATTGCTGATCATGGTGTACTCAAGTTTCTAAATTTACTAACACAAGATGAATTTTTCTACGTACGATACTATACGATTTGGGGAAGAGAGATGATATGAAGGAGTTGGGTTTGGTTTTTTTTTTTTTTTAAAGAAAACAAAACTGAATTGGATTTGAATTTAGTTTCAGGAAGAGAAAGAAGATGATTTTTTTTTTTTTATGAGAAACTGAATTGGATTTTAATTTTGGTTTTAGATTCGAGAAGAGAGAGGAGACGATGATTGATTTTTTTTTTCCTGAGATGATTGGTAGTTGATGAAGATTGTTGAAGATGATGAATTGAGGAAGATGAAGAATGGAATGAGATGATGAAGATAAAATAGTAAAATGACAAAAAAAATGCCCTTAAATAATTGACACTTGTACTTTTAACATAATATTAGATAAAAAAATCTAACGGATGTACTGATTTGTTAATCGTTATATAGTTTGGGTACGAAAATGTTACTTTTTTATAGTTGAGGTACTTTTTAAAATCAATCCTATAATTTAAGTATTTTTATGTAGTTTATCCTAAATAAAATCTATGTCACAATATTAAATAAAAGATCTCTTCTTTGAAAAAAAAAAAAAAGTAAAAGAAGGGGAAAGGGAAAGAAATCTCTAGAACATTGAGCGAATTACATATACCCAAGGATGAAAATATCGATATCGACGGATATATCGCTAATCAAATTTATATCGATATCGTTGACGGTCAACAAAAATGACGGAAATTCGGTCTAAAAGTTGTAAAATTTGAATGAAACTTTGAGAAAAACTTAAGTACCCAATGATGGTTATAAATGACTAATAAAAATATAAAATGACTTTTTTTATAATAAATATATGATGAATAATATGATACAATAAGGTTCTGCCGATGACTAATAATATAAAATTTTAAACATAAACATAAATTGAAGTGAATTACTATAATTGAATGTTAATATAATTAAAACACAACAATAATCATAAAAAATTTCAATGGAAGAAAAATTATAAAATGAGTAAATATATTTAAAATTGGAAAAAAAGAACAACCAAAGTTGAAAATTTGGAAAAAAAAGAAAAAATAAATAAAAAAACTCATTTGAACCCAGGACCTCAGGTTTTTGAGGCAAAACCTGAACGAATTCGGCTGGCCCAGCCTAATTCAAAATATTAATACCGTATAATATATAAAGTATATAAACTAACATCTTAACAGTCATCTTCTTCCTCTCGCGGGTCTTCAATTCGGGTTTTTCGACCCGCGCGACAAGACCCGACTGGAAATCGATGGTTTTACGTCCAATTTTCATGAAATTTAGCCTTATCTTGATCGTTTTAATCAAATAATGAGATCTATGAGCTTAAAACAAGACAAAATGTCGAAATTTCGCTCAATTTATTCCCCACTCTTTCTTATTGCCGATCGAAAATAGCAAAATATCGACCGATATATCGGTGATATTTTCGATGTTTTCATCGGTGTATATACCTAGGTTTAGAAAAATTTACTGAAAAAAAAAAGTTTAGAAACATTTGACGGGTAATCCGGGATGCTGATGCTCATATGAGCTCACAGTTTCTATTGGAGTTTTCTTTGTCAAGCCCAATTCAAGCCCGCCACGTCATCCTACCCACGGCATCTCCGTCCGAATATTCCAGAAAGAAAAGCGTCGACCCCACGCTCATGCACCGCACGTGTACGCGAACCACCTTGCTGTGCACGCACTTGCCATAAATGCGAGACCTCCCATGCGCGTGACTCACCACATAGTACATTAGCGGTTAGAACAAAGCCATAAACGTAATCAACGGCTCCAAAGCAACTATCTTTTCCCCCAAGAAAAGCCGCTGCACGTGATCAAACCCACCCACTTTTTTACTCCTTTTGGATTTCTCTACCCTATATAATCACTCTCATCGACCACTCTCTCACTACCGTGTAAAACCCTCATTTCTCCTGCCTCTCTGTACCTATTTCTTTTCAACTCTACGCAGTCGTCAATGGGTATTTATCTCAGTTGTTGATTAATCTCATCTTTTTTGTTGTAGATCTTGAAATTTATATGCATCTTTCCTTTTTGTTTCTTTTTGTGCGTGTGTGGTTGAATTGATCTGTTTTATTCTTTTCTTGGTTGTATCGATCAGCAACTGACAAGAAGATCAAGATCGGAATCAACGGTAATAGTCCGATCCTTAAATTTTCTGTTTATTGTTTTGATTTTTGATTATTTGATCTGGGTTTTGGGTTGCCTTTAGGGTTAGTAATCAGTAGATTTATGAGGGCCCGTGTTTTTATGTTTTAGGATTCGGAAGAATCGGTCGATTGGTTGCTAGAGTCGCTCTTCAGAGGAACGATGTTGAGCTCGTGGCCGTCAACGATCCCTTCATCACCACCGACTACATGGTTAGTAGTTTTTTTTATATGCGTTTACTGAATCTGTATTAGTATTTTGGAATTTGAAATGCGGATTTTGTATTTTGGAGTTAATTAGTGATCTTGCGTTGCTTTGTTGTGTTTAGACCTATATGTTCAAGTATGACACAGTCCATGGCCCATGGAAGCACCATGAACTCAAGGTCAAGGACTCCAAGACCCTTCTCTTTGGTGAGAAGCCCGTCACTGTTTTTGGGATCAGGTACTAATTAATTTCCTAAACTCATGTGGTCTTTAGATGCATTTTCTGTTTTTGCAAGTAATGACAATGAGATTATGAACAAACCTTCGCATCATAGTCAAAAGGTTTCAGTTTTAATCGTTTGTTAAATGCTAATGTTTTGTTTTTATTTGTTGCAGGAACCCAGAGGAGATCCCATGGGGTGAGGCGGGTGCGGATTTCGTTGTTGAGTCAACTGGTGTTTTCACCGACAAGGACAAAGCTGCTGCTCACTTGAAGGTTCACATTTATTCTTTGGTTCCATTATTCAATTTTTTTGAACTAATAGTATGCGTTTTCTTGTGCGTGGTATTATACTCTAATTCAAGAAAATAGCATGCAAAATTCTTTTTGTTCGTCTTAATTAGCCACTTAATTTGTGCCTTTTCTATTTATGCTCATTCTATGATAGTAATTTAGAATTATTAATTTCCTACATTTGTGTGTTAATTTGAGTTTGTTGTGTTTGTTTGGTTTCCTTTTCGTAGGATTGTGTCTCTGGGTATGAACCCTTTGTTTTTATGGTTTGTATTTGAATATTTGCATAGTTTAGTTGGATTGAATTGTTTCTCTGTTATCATCAGGGTGGAGCAAAGAAGGTGATCATTTCTGCTCCCAGCAAGGATGCTCCCATGTTCGTTGTTGGAGTCAATGAGAAAGAATACAAGCCTGAGATTGATATTCTTTCCAATGCTAGTTGCACCACCAACTGTCTTGCTCCCCTTGCCAAGGTTTGAGTCTAGCAGTTTTTGTATGTGCTTATGAATTGCTCGATTGGTTTATCACTGATTTTGGTAATATACATTGTTTTGCTGTCCGACTGTCCATAGGTTATCAACGACAGGTTTGGAATTGTTGAGGGTCTTATGACTACAGTCCATGCTATCACTGGTGAGTTTAGCTTTGGACTTTTTGAAGTGTATGTATGCATGTTAAATTTGTGTTCTTGACATTAAATTGTTTCTTATTCTCTATTCAGCCACCCAGAAGACCGTTGATGGTCCATCAAGCAAGGATTGGAGAGGTGGACGTGCTGCTTCCTTCAACATTATTCCTAGCAGCACTGGAGCTGCCAAGGTAATTTATCCTGTATCCATTGAGAATGCTGTTGGCAATCACTCTTTACGTTCTTGGAAGTCTTATTATTTCTTTAGCAGTTTGATGGATTGTATTCTTATTGTGTTTGTGTAGGCTGTTGGAAAGGTTCTGCCAGCTCTTAATGGAAAGTTGACTGGAATGTCCTTCCGTGTGCCCACTGTTGATGTTTCAGTTGTTGACCTTACTGTTCGGCTAGAGAAGAAGGCAACCTATGAGCAAATCAAAGCTGCCATCAAGTAAGCTTTGTTCTGTTTAGACTTTTTTGCTCAAAATGTGTTGTTATTGCCATAGTCCTCGACTTGACCATGCACTTGTGATAGTCCTAAATCTGTCTTTAATTATGTCATTACCAGGGAGGAGTCTGAGGGCAAGCTCAAGGGTATTTTGGGATACACTGAAGAAGATGTTGTGTCCACTGACTTCATTGGTGACAGCAGGTATGCTTGTGATGAACATGCATATTTCCTTATGTAGTTCTTACTAATGTAGTTAGTATTTTCTTTGTTAATCAAGACCATGGATTTTTGTTAATTGGATATCTGTTGCTCTTGTAGGTCGAGCATTTTTGATTCCAAGGCCGGAATTGCATTGAATGACAACTTTGTCAAGCTTGTCTCATGGTACGACAACGAGTGGGGTTACAGCTCCCGTGTGGTTGATTTGATTGTGCACGTTGCATCCACGCTCTGAATGCTTGATGAAGGAAGAAGGCTTTGATTTCTCTGTTTTTGTTTTTGTTAATCATGTTAGGGGTTTAGACAAATGGTTTGGTGTTCTGAATAAGAAGCCTTTGTTTTGTGTACTCTGTTGAGTTGAGCTTTCCGGGTGATTCGGGTTTCGATGTTGACTTTGAAATCCTTCCCTTTTGCTGATTTATAATGAAAATATGACTTACTTCACTTCTACGAGTTTTATATAAGCAACAATTGATGCGGATGTCATATGATTGGTCTTTTGGTATAATATTTCCAGCTAATTTGAGATATGCTCGTCTCTGCGAGCTCAAAAGACATGTCTCTGCGAGCTCAAAAGACATGTCTCTGCGCTCTCAAGGGCACGCCGCGACCTCAAAAGATGGTGAAGCATTGTCGTCCGGCTTTGGCATTTGTTTCAGCTCTAAGTTGGGACTGGTGTGATATTGTATTATTCTTAGCCATTGATATTTGAAAGATGAAACATTACATTTTGAGTGGGCCCAGAAGTACAAAATGGGGGAATCTGTTCTTTAAAAACCACTTGGGGTCCTTAGTCTCTATGATTGAGCTGGGTGAGGGATAAACTTTTTTAGGGGTCCCGTTGGGGTTTATAATTGAAATTGAACTGCAGGCATAATTATAGACAGGAATAACTCGTCACATTTTAAAACGTTGAAGAAATTAAGAAAAACCAATCAGACTCAAAGCTCCAAAGGGAAAGAAATTATCATGCGACATATGTCCCAAAATGACAAAAATAATTTTGGGAATTGATGGAACATATAAAATCTCCCAAAAATGACCCCGAAATGGAAAAGAAATTTCATGAGGAAGACAGAAACCTCCTATGGAGCTCCACCTCTGGAAGGCCTTCGGTGGCCTAACAGCCAGCCGTGACTTCCTCCTCTTATATTGATTGTTTGAGAAATGGATTCGAAGTAGTTTTCTTTTTTTCACTAGTGTTATTTAACAATCCTCTTTTCTAGTTAAGGTTTTAATGAGACTTTTTTTTTTGTTTTCACCGTGATGCTTGCTTGTCGTTTGTATTCTATATGATGGACTTGCATCAGTTGAACCGCACAACCCAGACAATGAGTTGATCGTCCCAGTTAGTAGCCCTCACTATTTGGCCTAGAAGCCCACGGGCTTATGGGTACCTGGTAAACTTGGTGACAAAAAGCCCGACTCGGCCCGCGTGTTGACGGGCTAGACTTGGACTTAGGGTATTCAAACCTGATAGGCCCCAGCCCGATAAGGCCCGGTAAGTCCAGCCCGACTTGCCCTTATAAACTCGACCCATAAGCCCCAATATATAAAATAATAATAAATTAAGAATTACTACTCAGTCAAATCTTATTACTACTATTTCAGCTCAAATCTAAAACTTTAACATAAGTGCAACCTAGTTTTTTATATAAGTGCATGGTTTTCATATACAACTCCACATCCTACTGTTCCATATTTACCAAAAAGGTTATTTGGGTCATAACAATTTGATATAGGGAATTCACCAAATTCACCATTTTTGACCCACTTTGGTTCTAATAGCTTTACGATACTGAGTGATAGCCAAGAGTAGCATAACTCCACAAAGAATCTCTCAGGAGCTAGCCATTCGGGTAACTCTTCATAGAAATTACTACAATTCAAGTAGATTTGTGATTAGTGACCTCCTTAGCCTGTCTCGACTTTGTGGTCGAAAGGTTAAGTTAATTCTCCAAACCCAATAGGTCACATCCTTACCTTGTCTCAATATTCAATAATGATATTTAAGCTCAACTCACACTTTTCATAATTAGGTAGACAGAAGTGGGTTTAGTAGGCCTGATCCGTAAAGCCCGATAAAAGCCCGGCCTAAACCCGACCCGAAAAAGGGCATGGGCTTTCATATTTATGATCAAGCCTACTCGGCCTAGCCTGATATTTTTTTTAAATTATGAAATATGCCCGACCCCAGCCCGGCCCAATGATGAGGGTTACCTGTTAGTCAGTCCGACAATATTTTAACTGATCACTTGCGCGACCAAACACTATTTTTCCAGCACCACCTTTGAGGGCCCTAGACCCATAATTATATCAATAATACAATCTAGTGCATTCATCCCGCATCGAAATATTTCATCTACAACATTTATTAACATATGTCTATATATATATATATATATTATATCATGTACAAGGGTATTCCCCTCTTAAAAGTAATGTGACAATTTTGCCTTTGTATTATCTAAATTACTAATTGGTCCCCTCACTTTTGGATTTAAGCCATGAAGATTGTTAGACTAGCACCCTAAGAAGAGTAAGCGAAATGATTTAAGCCATGAAGACTGTTAGGCTAGCACTCTAAGGCTACGTTTGGTATGCCGTATAAGGGACTGGATAGTATAAGATAATACGAAATCAATATTTGGTACTACTCGTATTAATTCGTCACCGTATAAATTAGTATGATTGTGTGTTTTTATACGATCCAGACACGCTAAAATAATACTCTCGAAATTGTCCGTATTAAATAGTCGGATAATTAGCAATCTTGAGAAGTGTAATAATAATAATAATAATAATAATAATAATAATAATAATTTAATAAATAGTAGTAATAATAATAATATTAATATATCAATAATTAATAATAACAATATACATAATTAATATTCATGATATAAATGTCTCATTCCACCTACTATTATAATATATCTAGCCAGTATAATATAGTCGGCATTTTAATTTGGTATAACACTAACTGTCTGACTGAAATAGACAATACAATACGATGTATCAAACGAGATTTAAGATGAGTAAGCAAAACGGTAGCAGCAAGGCAAGTCTAAATTGATATATTTTGAAGATTAACACTTATAATACACAATTATTATTTCATGAATGAAATCATTCTCTTTGATTAAAAAAAAAGCTTGCTCTACGTTATACTTTCACTTTTTATTTATTTGAAATTTTGAAGCACCATACGTTTGTAAATTTTTTTTTCCATTCGAAAACCAGACGATGGTAGTTCAACTCGTGGTTGAAAATATCGGTGATTTCGCCAATATATCGATCGATGTTTCAAAATTTGGAGGAGTTGACATCTAAGCCGGGAGAGAAGAAATTTTTTCTCTCAATATCAGCAAAAATCGCCGATATTGCTCAATACCCAACAAAATCAAAATACTAAAAGCTAAAATGTTTCCTAATTTCTTCAATAAAATTGAAAATTCATCGTTCAAAGTGAAAAATTTGGGCAATTTCAGTACCCATTTACCTCTTCATCCTCTATAAATTGAGCCAATTTCATCTAAGTTAGGCCTTAATATTCAAGTAAACAATCAAGAACTGATGTCGTCGAGGGTTTCTGGGTTTCAACAACATCGACGGCAGCGACCCTCTTTTCCCTCACAGTCTCCGTCTCTTTTCCTTCTCGAAGTCGAGTTTCGAACCTCTCTGTTTCTCACGCTCACGGAGCAGCAGCAGCCATCAATAGTGGCATCGGTAGCAAGGACCCTCTTTTCCTTCACGATCACCGTTTTTTTTCCTTCTTGGAGTCGAGTCTCGATGACTTCTTCTCCGTTTCTCAATTCTCACACTCATAGGTTGTCGACTAAATTCTAATGAAGAAATGAAGAGGCGCTTCTACATGCTTCTAATGTAGATTCTGATATCTTGTTATTGTTTTGGTCCTCTAAAAGGATTTTCTAAATTCTAATATCTTTTATTACTTTATTACTTATTATTAGAAAAATTCAACGAATAAAGTATTTTTAGTGTGAAATTGTCAATAAAGTTATGTTGTAATCTAAGTATATGTTTAAGGTATTATAAATGTTAGTCATCATCAGATCATATTGTATCATATTATATATTATATATTTATTATATTAAAATTATTTTGTAATTTGTGTTAGTTCTATATAATTATTATTAGGTATTTAAGTTTTCCCCAAAATTTCATTAAAATTTCCAATTTTTGAATTAAATTTCCATAATTTTTGTTAAACGTAAATAATATCAATATTGATGTATCCGTTAATATATCTGTAAATTTAATTGTCAATATTTCCTTTAATATTAATATTTTTATTTTGAACCGTGACATTTTGTCCTCTTCTCTTACATTTCTTAAGGGTGATAATTTTTGACACGACTCAAAACCCGCACGAGATTTATCCAGGTCAACCAGCACAATTAAAGTTTCGAGTCAACCTGTTATGACCCGTTTAATAAACGGGTGAGTTTTGGGTCAACCTGTTAATCCGTATAATGACCTGTTAACCCGTTTAATAAATGGGTAGATTTCGGGTTAATAGGTTAACCTATATATTGACTTATATATTGACCAATTTAATAAACGTGTCATTACTAACTCATATATCTACCAGTTTACCTAACTAAATACCCATTAAATCTTATAATTTAAATAAGTTAAACATGTTAAACATGTTAAATGAGTCAAACGGGTCATAGGTTAATTGAGTTTTGAGTACGACCTGTTTATTAAATGGGTTATACGGATTACACGGGTCATTAACAAGTCGGGTTCAGGTTGAAAATTTTTGACACGATTATTAAACGGGTCGGGTTCGAGTTGTACATAAATGGGTATAACAGAGTTCATGACATGACATAAAACCGAAACAACATGACCCATTGCCACCCCTAACATTTCTGACTATTTAGTTTGATGGGTGATGCAAATTCAAGATGTAGCATCACGTGACTTTGCCACGTAAGTTGTATAAAAAAAATAATAAATAATAGTTATCGTGATCCAATGATGATGTATTATTTGACGACTGAAATGTAGAACCACTACGGTCTACGCTTGCCGGTTGATGCTCAAACTGATTCCATACATGCATGCGCATTGTGTGTCATGCACCATCATTTTAAACATTGGTCGATGACGTACAGTGAGTCTCACATTCTGAAGGTGAAAATTATGAAAGCATGCAATAGATGCATGTATTGAATCACTTTCTGACACGGCTCCACACCTTCCGGTTTACCAACTGAGGAACTAAACCATGTGCGTTGTGTGACCAACATATGAGATGCATGTGCTTACAAAGCATGTACCATTAAGTGAATAACCTTTGTAAATTGACTTACACATAAAATTAAGGTTTTTTACTTTAAACACACTCCGAACTCGCACGAAAATCACACTTTTCACTTGATATTAGTTATTCATTCACTTAACACCCTTAAACAGTTGAATTGACCACTCAGCTCCTTTTCAGTTACAAATGTTAAGTGGGCGAGAAAAAAAATGGTAAAAGTGAGAATTTGGACATGTTGACACACTTAAGCCACAGTAAGGGTCTACATGGAAGAGATTGAGACCTGCAAACAACAAATCACGAATCTCCCTCTCAGTTCATGTTCGAAATTGAAATTTGGGGAAAATTTCTAGAGTTTTGAATTCGATCGAAATTGGGCGAAAATCTGGAGAGTTAATTGAAGTCTGACTAAGTAATTGACGGGGGCAATTCAGTAAGTCAATGAAAAAATGAGTCCTCACAAGCCTGGAGCGGAACAACCATTGTTAGGACCCGTCCCGAATTTACAGATTAATTAAGGATTAATGACAGATTATCGAGAATTATTTAAGGATGAATTATCGAGAATTACTTAAGGACTAATTGAGATTAGTCGAGGATTATCGGATGATTAGGGTAAAATGACGATTTTGCCCTTAGAAAGGGCAAAATGTTGACTTTTAACCCGGGAGTGTAGACGATTGAAAAAATGAGTCCTCACAAGCCTGGAGCAGAACAACCATTGTTAGGACCCGTCCCGAATTTACGGATTAATTAAGGATTAATGACAGATTATCGAGAATTATTTAAGGACGAATTATCGAGAATTACTTAAGGACTAATTGAGGGTGGTAACATGTGGACTAATGGGGTGGTAACATGTGGCAACATGTTAGAAGGTGTCAGATGACGTGGCAGCTGACGTGGGAGGTCCACATCAGCATTGTCAAACCACGTGGACTAATGAGGTGGTGCCACGTGGCAGGGTGTCAGAGATTGTCAGAGATGTTAGAGACATATGGCAGGACACGTGGACGAATCAGAGAGTGACATGTGGCAGGTGTCAGACCTGATAAGTGTAAGACCTGTCAGGCTAACATTAGCATGATGTCATGATGACGTTAGTCGTTGATTGGCGTTGACCACCGTTAACAGCCGACGACCAACGTTGGTTGGACTTTGACCAGCGCGTGAAGGCACATGGACACAAATTTCAAGGTAAAACCAGTCTTATTCAAAAGACTTCGACGATCTGAATCTAATGGTGGTGGTTTCCAATCGATCTGAGTTTGTTTGATACGTCATTTAGAGGTTTTTAGCCTCGGGAAGCGTGTTCAGGACACGTTGACCATTTTGGGATGTGTGAGGATCGATGATTAGGACTTGTATCGATGGATAGTGACCTTTGAATATGATTTGGACCGGACATCCCAGAGATTGCAGATTAGCCCCGAAATGGCTTACGACGTGGATTGTAGGCACCCAACTTAGACGGTCCGTGAGTGGACATTTGATTTATAAATATGATGCATGCATAACTGTTTTATTTGTTTTATTAACATGATTTGAGATCCCTTGAGTGCATATGATTTAAATATGATTTATATTGATGATTTGATTGGAATTTTCGTAGAAAATGCAATATGGCACGTAGTTCGAGATTTATGTTTTATATGATATTTGAGCTTCGACTGAGTATTCTAGGTGCATGTGTTTTATGAGATTTTGATGGTTTCACGGAGAGGTGTGAAATTGAGGATTGCTTATCGATTTTGAATGATTTCACGGAGATACGTGAAATCGAGATTCGGGCATGAGTCCCAGTTGATAAGACTTGAGCTGGATTGAAGTCAAGGACGATTTTGAAAAAGTTTTTGAATCATGAAATGGTTTTCAGATTTGGAAATATCTTTCGGGCATATAACCCAATCGATTTATGGTTTGGTTTAGAGTATAGTCAAACATGAGATATATCGGGTTGTGACCCAGTTATGAGATTTATGAAAGATATTTCGGGCATAAGACCGAGTAGTATATTTGATAGGATTCGAGGAATCCTGGGTTTATGAAGTGTTGATAGACACTGTTTTCGGGCTTGTGACCTATTTATTGATATTTCGGGCTTGTGTCCTTGTGATTTTGAGTTTAAAGACTCGAGAGTTTATAGACTCGGATTTTATTAGAGGGTCTCCGATTGTGAATATGTTTTCTTGGAGAGCACTCTAGAGATGATGCTCGCCTCCGAGGTACGGGGAGGTCACGATGGGCCTGCTGTCGAGCAGCTGAGAGAGGCGACAACCGAGGGAGGCTCGACTCAGGAGTACGGTATATGAGATCGATCAATGATATGTTCACGATGATCTGGTGATTGTCAGTCACTGATGTGTTCATGGCGGACGTGCTCAGGGCCAGAGGAGTCCTTGAGCTTATGGGCACACATTGCTGGGATTAGAATCGTGACTGATGATACTGATGATGATGGACTATGATCCCACATGGTTTTATATTTGGGCTCAGTCCCTATGTGGTTTGATTTTGGCTGAGATCCTGTATGATTTGGTTTTGGGCTGAGACCCTATTGAGGAAATGACTTCAATTGAGAAACATTTTTCACTGTGTTTTGTTTTGAAAAGCAATACGACTCGCTTTTAAGAAAATATTTGAAATACTTGTTTTTAGATGCATGCATGATTTTATGTGGAGGGTATACATGTTATTTTGGAAAATGTTTTTATAACTGATTATTTTTGTCTACTCACAACTTTTATGTTTTTGATACCCTTCAGGTTAATAGCGGATGCGAGCTGTAGCAGAGATCGAGATATCATATGCCTCCACAGATCCTTGCGTACTCTGGATAACACCGAGTGGGTTACGGTTTAATCCCTTGTATGGCACGTGGTGTCAAATGAGAGCAGGCAAATCTTATGATAATCCAGGGGGATTGAGATGGGTCTTTTCAAAGTGGTATTAGAGCACTAGGTTGCTGTTGTGGTGATTGCGTGTGTGCTGGATGTGATGTCTGTACGATGAAAACAACCCATCATCAACATGATAGTGAGGGTGAAAATCAGAAGTTCAAGTGGAAATGAACCCTAGATAGGTTCTATGTGGCACTAAATGTGTGTTTCAGTGGGGTAGACCCTGAGTAGGACTGAGTAGTCCCCGAGGAGGGCTGAGTATGACGACTTTATTAAGTTGTGACTGAGGTTTGGTCTGGAACTCGGGTCATATAGTTGAGATTGGTTGGACAAGGTACCAGGAGAGTGATACTTGTGGATCGGATCCCGAGATGACCGATCGGTGGATTACACGCTTATGAGCGGATTGTACAGGAGTTGACCTATGCTCTTGAGGACATAGTTTAGTTAGTCTTGAGTGATTGGTACAAGCGGTGAGTTTCCCGCATGAGTGAGGAGTCTCGATAGTAGAGTGTTTCTTGGTTGGGTCTGCACGAGGTTTGTGGAAGACATTACTGTCGGATGGACGTAGATGAGTCTTATCGACCTTGGTATGCTCATGACATAGTGATGACTGAGACAATGATGAGTCGTTAGTCGTGTTAGGTAACGAGATGTGATGTTCCTGCGGTTGATACAGAGGAAACGATGATAGAGATGATGATGGACACGTCGATAGGAGATGATGAGCACGATGGTGATTGTATTGAGATGCCACATTATCCCCACCGAGATGACTGAGATGACTGAGAAGAGTTGGATGGAATTCGACAGCAATCAGATGATTCTGGACGACGCATATGCGTTATAGAGGTTCGTGTATTTAGGGATGGCCTAGTGAGATCACAGTATCTTCCTTGTTGAATTAGATTACTACATGCACGGGGTATGCCTGGATTGGTGACAGGTACCCTGGTTAGTTTTGGTAGAATTACACGAGTGTTGTGTGCAGGAGTTGATCCCACAGAGTTGGGACATGCGAGCCAGTACTCCGTTGGGTATGGTGATCAAATCAACTATTGGATATGCATAAATGGTATTATAGAAGACATATAATGTAACGACCCGTCCCGAATTCCAGGATTATATTAGTGACTAATCATGATTAGTAAGGTTAATCGGTGATTAGTTGAGCGAAATCGGATGAACGATGCAAAATGACCGTTTTGCCCCTAGGCGTGGGTAAAACATTGAATTTTCGTTCAGGCGGTCAAATAGACTTTGAACGATGACCGTGATGTAGTTCGGGACGTCACGAGTTCATAGACAGGTGACACGTTCAATTCCGACATTCGAGGAAGAAGTTATGACGTTCGGAAGTTCAAGGGCATTTTGGTAATTTTGATTAAATGGGGCAAATAGTTGACTTTAAGACCATGAGGTCCAATGGCCGAGGGCAAAGGACCGTTACGTAGATCGAGATGATACGAATCTGTAGACAGGTGGCACCTCAGGACGGGTCATTGGTCTACGGACATTGACCTTGGACTTTGAGAGACTTGGGTTTGAGACCCCAGGTAGCACGCGCGTAGCTTTGGAAACCGTGACATGATTGGTTGTGTAATTATATGTATATATGATATATGATATGTGATGTGTACAGGTTTTGGGCTGAGTCCCGTATGGATTTGGGCAGTGGCCCGTATGTTTGGTATCTTTATGGATTTGGGCAGTGGCCCGTGTATTCGGTTTCATTTACGATTTTGGGCTAAGGTCCTAATGAACGGTTTGATAAATGGTTTTCGAATGCATGCATTCTTTTTAGTGAAGGGTACAAATGTCTTTCTTATGAAATATTTTTATAAACTCTTGTTTTGTCCACTCACAACTTTTAATGTTTTGACTGCCTTTCAGGTTGACAACGGATGTGGACTGTAGCAGAGACCGAGATATCACATACCTCCTCCGGATCCTAGCGTACTCTGATAGCCCGAGAAGGCAAAGGTTGGAAATATCCCTTGTCTGACACTTCGTGTCAGACGGGAGCAGGGTCATCCCGCATTAATCCCAGGGGGATTGGGATGGGTCCTGTCATATAAGGTTCTGACCTTAAGACAGTTGGGACGTGAGACACGTGTTATGATGTCCCCAGTTAACTCAATAAGCTTGGAGTGATTTCGACTGTGCCGCGTTTCTCGATGCGTCGTCGGAAGGATTACATGGTTGCCACAACTAGAAGGAGTTTCTCGGCTATGTAACCCAGTTTACAACCACATTGTCGGAAGGTACTGACGGAGTTGAGAGAATTGAGAGTCCTCTGACTCGATGAATTGGGATTCAGTTGACTTTGAATGTCTATGATGAGAAACCAATAACTCTTATTGAAGTTCGATGGGACTTCGAGAGTTAATTATGGCAAATAAATATACTTCCTTCTCTTGGAAGTTCCTAGTGAACTTCTCATCACTCGTAGATATATAAGCTTGTAAAGGTCGAGCTGATTTGAGGAGTGATGCGGTCGTTGGAAGATCACGACAGTAGCTATCCACGAATATTATTATTTGGAGAAATTGTTGTTTGGAGAAGCAGACTTCTCGATTTTTTCTTAAGTCCAAAGAGGGTGTAAGAACTCCTAAAACTTGGATGAGTTGAGAAGTGGAAAGTGCTTGGTGTCACATGACGTGATGAGTGAGTCTCAGATCTGGTGGACCCGTGTTGGTATTATGGGTAATTGGCTGAGAGAACTAGTGTGGATTGAGTTGAATATGGACTAGGTGAATTGTGGTAAAAGTGGATCGAGGCGATTAAGGATCGCAATGGTTGTGGATAGGTCCAAAACGTTCGATTTGGGCTATAGATTAGGGAGAATCGAGACGGTTGTGGAATAAGTTAATTGAGGGAAGAGATTGCGTCTGCTTGGTGCCACCCAATGATGATGACTGAGATTGGATTCACTCAGATAAGATGAGTGTCATTGACTTCCTTCTGAAGTCTATCTGGTAAGAGATGATGATCGAGTGAGCAGAATGTTGATTACTGCTCTAGGTGGTTACTCCAGCCATGAGTTGGTTAGTCTTGGAGATCTCAATGAGAATATGTGTAGGAAAAATCTTAATTATTGGTCGGGTGACCAGGAGAACTTCGAGAAGAATGGAGATAGTAGGTAATTTGTACAGGTTTGGGATCGGACGAATGTGAACTAGTGTTCAGCTGCCATGCCAGATGAACTAGATGATGATTGGATTGAATTCGCGATTGACACGATGTGATTGATGGACTAGATCGGGGATATTGGTACATGTCCGGTTGGTGTGTGTACAGCCCCAGACGGAATTCGGACGTTGTGTTAGTGTAGTCCTTGAGCAGGCTTGAGTAGTGCCTTGGGATTATTGAGATGTGTATGCACCTATGAGTAGTGCATGATTGATAGCGAGACTGCTGAGTGTTGATCATCTAATTGGTGAGGTATGATGTTATATTGAGTCTGATATGGACATGATATGGTAATCGGACGAGGTTCGATGTTGATTATATGTTGAGTACAAGGATCGCACATTGAATATTGGACGCTAGTACAGAGTGACTTTGGAGGGTTCAGTGATTGCATGAGCAAAGTGCTTAGAGCCATGATGGGCCAGAGGAACCTAGTGATTGTGTGTGTGATTATCTCTGCTAGAGTAAGTATTCGATGGGATCCAGATGCAGTCTGAGTTTATCGGCAAGATGAGTGAGATGATCATTTGAAACTCGTGAAGAGTTGGGATGACAACGTAGTCGCTAAGTGACATAAGGTATTGTACTCGGTACTTTGATAAGACTCTAGAACGAGTCAAGGTTAGAGTTACGCAACGGCGGAAGCATAGTGGAGGCGTGAGTTACCGGTTGGGCATGGCAGTGTGTCGTCGATGTATTGAGTATCGTGAAGGTGTTGGACATCGTGAGTGTGTTGGACGTCGGGGAAACCGTCTTGTGAGACAGGACGTGTGATTTCTATTGCAGGAGGTGTGATGTTAGTTTGGCACAGCAGGATCAGAAACATGATCGCCAGATCGGATGTTGAGTAGAGTCAACAGATTGAATGCTAGACTAGACGTCAGCTTGGATGGTAAGCTGAATAGGGTCGTTAGGCTGAAAAGCTGTATAAGATGTCAGCTTGGTATAGCATGATTTTTGGTCTGGATTGTCAGCCAAGTAGGACGGTAAGATTGACTCGTTAGTATGGATTCTGAGTACACCTGCGTGAGTGACAGGTGAGATCGACGTGCGTCGATGTCTTGTTCGAGACTTGTGATTGAGCGTTGTAGGTTTCCAGTGACGAAAGGTCACTCTTGGATACAGTCACGGAGGACGAGCTGGATTTTAGCATTGACTGTTGGATTGTGGTTGACGTTGAGTGACGTTGGTTATGGCTGAGTACCGTGGATGGATATTAGACATGTACCTCGAGATGGAGGTATGATTGGATTTCCGCAGTTTTGGAGCGGATTAGAGTTGAATGGAATTTTGATGACGAAATTATTTTAAAAGAGAGTAGATTGTAAGGACCTGTCTCGAATTTATAGATTAATTAAGGATTAATCATGGATTATTGAGAATTACTTAAGGACTAATCGAGATTAGTAGAGGATTATCGGACGATTTGGATAAAATGACAATTTTGCCCCTAAAAGGGCAAAATGTTAACTTTTGACCTGGGAGGTCCAATGCACGTGGATCGAGGATAGTTATGTAGATCAAGATGGAAATGTTACGGGTCATGGAAGGTTTCAGGAACTATTCATAATTGCACGAAAACGAGATGATTGACTTTTGTTATTTGAAATTGGGACCCAAACTATCTTGGCTTGGACCAATGGATGATGACATTTATCACCCATCCATTGATGTCCATTACACATATATGCACCCAAACCATTTTCCCCTTCCATTTTATCCATCCTACCCGAACCCACCCAAAACCATATCCCCATTTCCTTGTTTGAGGCCAAAGGCAAACAGAGTGAGTGGGTGAGACTGAGAGGCAGCCATGAACGGTGGCAGGAAGGCGGAGCCATCGTGAGGTGGCTGGAAACCCGTGAAACCCAGGTAACCCGAAACCCATTTTTGAAGTTGATTTTGGATTTTGAATTTCGGACGTTTGGGGATGGTTTTGATGACAGGGACGTGTTTGTTGAGCTCATACGAGCTTATAGGGATCAAAATCAAAGGGAATGGACGGCTGAGTAACCCTAGGTGGTGGTTCAAAGGTTGGCTGTGAAGATCCAGTTCAGACAGGTAATTTCTAGCCTTTTATTCATGATTTTGAGGCCATAGAACCCCTTTTGGGATCAAGGCGAGTCGATAGGAAGAAAAATGGAGGAAAACGGTAGCTGGGTGGCTGAGATACGGCTGGGTCAGGGTCGTGGGCCAAACGACCCGTTACAGTGGTTCAGGTTGACCGGCCAGAGGTTGACGATGATGATATGGCAGTCCACGTCATCATCTGACAGACCTGTCAAGCCACTCAGCCAATCGGAGGGTGACACATGGCAGGTGTTAGGTCCAGTTAACAGTGATGTGTCAGTGCCACATCAGACACGTTAGACCATGTGGACTAATGGGGTGGTGCCACATGGCAACATGTCAGAAGGTTTCAAATGACGTGGCAACTGATGTGGCAGGTACACATCAGCATTGTCAGACCACGTGGACCAATAAGGTGGTGCCACGTGGCAGGGTGTCAGAGATGTCAGAGACACGTGGTTGGACACGTGGATTAATCAGAGAGTGACACGTGGTAGGTGTCAGACCTGATAACTACCAGACCTGACGGGTGTCAGACCTATCAGGCTGATGTCATGATGACGTCACCCATTGACTGGTGACGCCCAACGTTGACTGGACTTTGACCGGCGCGTGAGGGTATGTGGACACGAATTTCAAGGTAAAATTAATCTTGTTAGAAAGGTTTCAACGATCTGAATCCACTGGTTGCGGTTTCAGGTCGATCGGAGTTCGTTTGATAGGTCATTTAGAGGTTTTTAGCGTCAGGAAGTGTGTTCGGGACATGTTGACAGTTTCGGGATGTGTGAGGATCGATGATTAGGATTTTTATCGATGGATAGTGACCTTTGAGTATGATTTGGACAGATCTAGACGTCCCAGAGATTGCTGATTAATCCCGGAGGGGCTTAGACGAGGATTGCAGGCGCACAGCTTGGACGGTTTGTGAGTGGACGCTTGATTTATAAATATGATGTGTACATAATTGTTTTATATGTTTCATGAATAGGATTTGAGATGCCTTGAGTGCATATGATTTAAATATGATTTATATTGATGATTTGTTTGTCATTTTCGTGACATTGTGTGTTGGTTTATTACTGAGTATTTTGAAATGGTTTTCTATACTTGATTTTACTTGTCTGTATGGTTTTTTGGTGTTTGATAGACTAAGATTTTATATAATTTCCTAGAATATTTTAATGGCTCATTTTACGAGGTTTTGGCGTGACGTGTGATTTGGGCTTAAGCCCGGGTTTGAGGTTTGGTTTTGGTTTCTTAATATGGTTCTGAGTGTGGAATGAGTATGCTGTATATTTGGGTGACTATTGAGTATATATGTGATGGTGCATGTTGATTGGTAGTCTCAAACGTGGAGCTGGGGGGGCCCTCAGATGCTATATCCCCGGGTGGGCCCTCAGATGCTATATCCCTGAGTGGCTTTGTGATATGATGATTTAGTTTGTACTTCGAGGATGAGTCAATCGGTTTGATGGGTTGGCTTGGTACGTTCAGTTGGTATAGTGTGATGTGTTCTACGTGACTAGTATGGTTAAGCATTGGTTGATTCAGTGTGATTGTTGTGCTTATGCTTTGGCTCGAACGTGTGTGCATTGGTTCTTGATGTGAGTTTACATTGGACAGGTTTTTAGAACTATTGGATTTTCTTATTATTGCACGTATTTTGATACTGTTGTTTTATTGATAAACTTGATGCATGAATAGTTTTATAAAACGGAGGGAAATTGATATATTTCGAACTATGTTTTAGTAACCTTTATTTTTATCCACTAACACATTTTTTTCTCGATTTTGAAACCCTCAGGATCGTTGTATGAGAATCGAGGGTAATTTCAGAGAGGAGGTATAAGCCCACGAGTATACAAGTATCCCTTGTCTAATAGAGTTTCGAGGGCACCTTTGGTATTTTAGGTTACTTGTCAGACGAGAGCAGGACCTGAGTATGTTGTATATGGGGTTTTCTTGGTTGAGTTCTGTCAACTTGTTATCAAAGCATGGGTTCATATATGTGCTTGAAATTTTTATGCCTCCGAGATGTGAGGCTCGTGCATGGCTTGGTAGTGAGATGAGAATATGAGCCCTGTAGTAGTTTTGATACTGGATTTGAATCAGTTGAATGTAATTTGTGTTGTTTATGCAATCCACCTGAATTTATTTTAGGAGTTATACGTGTTGTATACTGGTAGATTTCCTCGATGTTTGTGATGTTCAATTAGATTAGTGGCGTGTCCAGTGAATGTCACGTTTTGATAAGGGAAACAGTTGTATGATTTCAGAAAATAAGTGAGCTCACTAGTGGAAGTTAGTGTAATTGTTAGTATTTTGGATCCGAATGAGAAGAGTGAATATGTTTTCCAAGTTAGATTAAGTGTTTGAGAACTAATATGATTAATAATTAACGGTAACATGACTTGTTTGATTGGGAATATAAATTGGGAGTTCAATAGGAGTCTGGATGCTCGATTTTGGTTTGGATGTAAATTGCGTCTCCGGAATAAGATTTGTGAAGAGCTGGAAGGCGGATGTGTTACAATTGAGTGCGTTAGGTGTAATGATTTTGTGTTGATTGAAAGAAATGTTTATACAGAAGAAACATTACTCCTACCTTGCATAAGTGATATGACCTCATGTTTAAGTGGATTAAACAGTTTTTGATAACCGATTCGTGATTCATAAGTTGAATAAATAAGGGGGAAGTTTTCTCAAATAGACCTTTGTATGAGTAAGGATATAATATGTTGTTAAGGTGGTTGTCGGGATTAAATTATACCTTGCAACACTTAGGGAGTTGGTAAGGGTATATTGATTTCCCTTGACTTGATTGTGATAAAGGTCTTTACCTTAATGTATTTTGTGGTATACATATGATTCATGTTCCTTTAATAATGTAATTCTTTGAGATTAAGAGAATATTGTGGAAAGATTGTATGAATACTATGTAAGGTCTGTGGAAAGGAACTTAGAAATAAGGAGAAAGAAAAGTTTTGGACATAGAGAACCGTGAAGGAAGTGAAGCTAGAAGCCAGTAGGTTCATAAATTGGATAATGAGCTACATGATAGATTACCTTGTGTTGGGGCCCATAACTACAAGTCTGTGATGGTAGCTATAGTTTCATGATCCTTGACTTGTGGAACATGTGAAGTGATTGTTGTTAGTCCCCTTTCTCTCCTGAGCGTTTGGTGATCTAGGAGAGGTCACGAGTACGCTGCCTAGATATAAGTAGCTACACGAGAGACTCAGTCTCAGAAGTGTTAGGTTATGACACCACTTGGAGGTTGTTGATCTTGGGGGTGTATTCAGATGTGAGGACCTCAAGTTCTCTACATAGCATCGATATGGTGACTAATGTTTGGATATTGAGGAGTGGGTATGATTTTGATAAGCGATATTGTGTTCAATATTTATCTCATGATTTGAGTGAAATGAATTAAGTAAGGATTAGATATGATTGATTTGATTTCTGGAAGTCATTTTTTGAGCATAGGCTCTATTGAAATATTTTGATTCAGTTTGAGACGGACAAGGTAATGGAGTTGGAAACTAAGAAGAAGATCCAGAAAATAGGGAAAAGAAGGAAAGTGTTACATGGTTAATCACATATAAAAAAAGAAGATTGAATAGTGAAGTGGAAATTGAAGAAGCTTTATGCTACTACTTTTGAGTGTTGGTGATAAACCTAGTGTTAAGGAAACGAGCATTTAATTGTTATGTTAGAACCCATGTGTTTAATTCGAAAATGAAGAATGGTGACATTATTATATGTCTAAAAAAGGATGGTAGTATGGTAATTTGGATACCGATCTGGAACTCAGACTAGACAAAACCAAGAACTTGAGAATTTGGAAGGGAAGTCAGGAAGTGAGCCCACTGGTTATGATCTTACATAATGAATAAGACTTTGAAATAAACTCAAGCTCAGTGATGTTTTGATTTTAAGAGTAAATTGAAAGTTGAATTGAAACTGAGATTTCGTTTAGTTACGACACTGTATCTGATTAATGTGCTTGAGGTATGGACTTAAGGATGATGGAGTTAATTTAGTGTTCTTTGTTTCTTGGTATGACGTAATGTATTGGTTATATCGTTAACATTGAAATGTGTGCTTGAATGTGACTTGGACAATATGTAGAACCATTTTTGAAGTGTTTGATGCAATTTGGTTATTAAGATCAGTATCTAAGTACTACAGAATAGATAGTTAAATTATTGAGTTTAATTGAAGCAGAGTATTCTCTGATTGTGTTTGAATAGGTTGTGCAAACTTGACGCCTATGGATTTGGAAATGTGAGGCCCAGCTAGTCGAGTTTTTGATATTGGTTTTGACTTGTGATATTGGGATGTGATTTGAGTATGTGGTTTCTTCGTATTCACGATATGAAATATTGTGAGGATTGTTATGTTTGAGATGGTTCCAACTACCAGGGTCTGTGGTTACAAGATTTGAACCGTTGGTGGTTGTTGACTTTCACCTGGAGTGATGGTTAAATGGTTGAGATCCTGATGGATATGATTGAAGAACAAGTTTATGTATTGTATTGTTATTCGTTATAATGCGGGCTTGAGTTAGTAATTTGTTTTGTTTGGCTGGCAGAGGCCAAGCTTAAATGAAGTAATTGAATTTCATACACAAAGGTATTGAGTAATTGTTGGCATGGCTCAGCGATGCTGAGCCCGATTACTGATATTTTGAGATGTTTTGGATGTGACTTGTATATGTTAGTATGGTCGAAATGATAGTTTGGCCATATGATTATTAGTACTGGTAAGTATTCGGTTGATGTGAATGCAGCCCCGAGCTGGCCTATGCTGAGGGTAGATATTGTGAAATATTGGTTGAGGTATGTGCACTAGTGAGTAGTGACGTTGATCATTGTGATTGATGTTGAGTATTGATGGTTGATTGTCATTGACACTATTGGTTATGATTTAGGTGTTGATTCGCGTAGTTTTTGGGGCTGCTGGGTTGTGATAGATGATGTTCGAACCTTGATAAAAGAACGGTGCAGGGTGACCCTGTAACGACCCGTCTCGAATCTCTGAGATTAATTAAGGATTAATCGGGATTAATTGAAGATTATTGGACAATCGGGTAAAATTACGATTTTGCTCTTATAAAGGGTGAAAAAGGTCATTTTTGACCCGGGAGGTCAATGGAATGTGGACCGAGATCTATTAGGTATATCAAGATAAAATGAGTCTGTAGACAAGAGGCACGTCGAAATAAAACATCGTACGAGAAAGTTACGATCCAAAATCGAAACCCACCCTATATACAGGCGACAGGTCAATGGCCATCACATATACATGCATCCAAACCATTTTCCCTTCTTCCATTTCTATCCAAAACCGAAACCTAACCCAAAACCAAAACCATCACCCCTCACCTGGTTTTGACCTGAGAGAGAGAAACAGAGAGGGACTGAGATGCTAGGGGAGGACGGCGGAGCCACGGTGGAGCTGCTAGCTGTAGAACCCATGTAAAAACCCGAAAACCATTTGGTTTGAATTTTCAAAATTGGGTTCCAAACATTTGGAGCCCATTCTGATGCCCTGGTTATGTTCCTCGAGTTGAGAAGAGTTCACAGGACCAAGAAACACAAAGAACGTGTCCTTGGACAGCCCTGGAATGACGTTTGAAACTTGGCCGTGAAGGTTTGGATTCACACAGGTAATTTACGTTCTTATTTCATGGTTTTGAGGTCATAGAACCATTACTGGGAGTAAGACAAGTGTCTAGGAAGACAAATAGTGGAAAAAGGTTGAGAAATGAGCGAGTTACGACCGGGTCGAGTTGCAAGTCGAATGACCCGTTATAGTGGGCCAGGTCGACCCGTCAATAGGTTTACAACAATGACGTGGCAAGCCACGTGGCCAAATAGAGGGTGACACGTGGCTAGTTTCAGTCTAGTCAGCAGCTGACGTTGTAGTGCCACGTCAGACTTGTCAAACTACATGGACCAGTGAAAGGGTGCCACGTGGCAGGGTGTCAGGATTTGTCAGGTGGCGTGGCAGCTGACATGGTAGGTCCACGTCAGCATTCTCAAACCACGCGGACCAATGGGGTGGTTCCACGTGGCAGTGTGTTAGAGAGATTTCAGACTTTTCAGTGACACGTGGGACTAGTTAGGGTGTGCCACGTGACAGGTAGTCAGAGTTGACAAGTGTTAGAGTTGTTAGGCTGACAGGTGTTAGAGTTGTCAAGCTGACATCAGCAGGTGACATCAACAGCTCACGTCAGTGTTGACCGCCGCTGGCTGACATTAACCAATGTGTGAGGCTTCGTGGGCATAAATTTTGAGGTTAAACCATTCTAGTTTGAAAGGTTTTGACGATCTGAATCCAATGGTGGTGGTTTCATGTCGATCGGAGATCGTTTGATAGGTCATTTAAAGGTTTTAGCCTCGGGAAGCGTGTTCAGGACACGTTGACTGTTCTTGGGGTTTTGAGGGTTTATGATTTGGACTTGTATATATTGTCAGTGACTTTCAAGTATGATTTGGACAGGTCCAGACATTCCGGAGACATTGGATTAGCCTCGGAGTGGCTTATGGCACGGATTGTGAGCTCGTAGCTCGGACAGTGTGTGAGTGGACTTTTGATTTATAAATATGATGCATGCATAAATTTTATACATGTTTTATGAACATGGTTTTAGATGCAGTGGTTGCATGATAATTTATATGTTGGTTGGATCATGACTTGAATGATGTTTTAATTATCGGTTTTGAATGATTTCATGGATTATCGGTTTTGAATGATTTCACTGAGATCTGTGAAATGATATTTCGGGCATGAGACCTAGTTGGATCTTGACCTTTACTTGGATTATAGTGAAGGGTGATTTTGAGAAAAGTGATTTGAATATTGAAATGGTTTTCAGATTTGGAAATAATATTTGGGCTTGTGTCCCAGTTGATTTATGGTTTGACTTAGAGTATAGTCAAACGTGAAATATATCGGGCTTTTGACCCAGTTACGTGATTTATGATATAAGGCTTGTGTCCCTATTGTGGGTTTACGAGTTTGGATTCGATAGGATTCGAGGAACCCTGGATTTGGGAAATGTTTTGAATACTGTTTTTATGATGGTTTTTTGGAAACTGATTTGATGAAATTACATTTCGGGCATAGGCCCCATTGAGATATTTTGAGACGATTGAGATTTGTGAAATTTTTTCCACACTACCATCATCTATGATGTGATTGTAGCCTCTAGACGTCGTAGATCCTGCAGAGGTCATGATGACAATGCCTGCAAAAGTGTCAGAGATGGACATTTTTGAGACGTCGAGCCAGGGGTTCTGAGCCTGAGTTAGAACACCTAGACGTCGAGCCACGGGCTCCAGAGTTAGGTGTATATCCAAATGTGTAATTCCGAGTTGCACGCGTAGCTCTGATATCGTAACTAGTGTGATGATTTGTTGGATATTGGATAAAGAAGATTGGTTGATTATGTTTTCATGAGACTCCAGACGTGAGTCTATGTTTCGGGCAGAGGCCCTATTGAGATGATTTATGAGATTGTTTTGGGTTGAGAACCACATGGTTTTGATTTGGGCTAAGACCCTATGAGATTCGGAGTATATGAGATATTGTTTTCTGATGCATGCATGTTTTTACGTGAAGGGTATAAATGCCTTTTTCGTTAAATGATTTTATAAACTGATTATTTTTTCGACTCACAGCTTTTAATATTTTTGATACCCTTTAGGTTGATCACGGATGTGGGCTGTAGTAGAGACCGAGACATCACATGCCGCTGTAGACTGAACAAGTCACTGCATACTCTGGTAACCCCCAGTGGGTTATGGTTTTATCCCTGGTCTGGCACGTGGTATCAAACGAGAGTAGGGCATATCCCACAATAATTCAGGGGGATTGGGATGATTGCGGTTAGTTTGGTATCAGAGCACTAGGTTGCTCTTGTGGTGTTGCACATGGATTGGATGTGATCTCTTTACAAGGATAACAGCCCGTCATCAACCTGGTTGTGAGGGTAGGAATAGAAAGGTTAAGTGGGAATGAACCTACCCGTAGGTCTTTTTTGGCATTAGATGCGATGTTTTAGTGGGGTCTGACACTGGGTAGGGCCGAGTAGACCCGAGGAGGGCCGAGTTTCTTATGTGCCCAGCAGCTAGAAGCTATAGAGTACGAGAATATGGCGACTCCAGGAGTTGTGACCGATGATTGGTATATTTGGATGTGCTGTCGGTAGTAGCCGATGTCTTGGATGGCCCTATTTGAGATTGGTTGAACAAGTAACTAGGAGAGCAGTACTTGTGGATCAGATCCCGAGGAGGACCAATAAGTGGCGATGGGTTTCCGCCCGTGTGAGTGACCTCGATAGCGTGGAGTGGCCGTTATGAGCGTTTGGTATTGATAGCAATGAGCTTTTCGGATTGGTTTGCATGAGTTTTGTCGCAGACATTGCTATCGATGGATGTGGATGAGATAATCGAGAGTTGGGCGACGTTCGAGGAACGTTCTTACATTATTTTCGTCGAATCTATCGAGATACGAGAGAGGTGGAGTTCCTCCGACACAATCAGGAGATTTGATGGATGCTCGGTACGGGCAGAGACTTGGGATTTTAGCATGATGTTCTCATGGCTTGGGAACGATTAAGACGATGAGGATTCGTCGATTTGTGTCGAGATATCACACCATCTCAGTGAAGATGAGTTGGAAGGAATCCAGTAGCGATCAGATGATTCTGGATGACGCTGAGTGCATCTAGATAAGACAGATAAAGTTTTGACCTTAAGAAAAATTGGTTCCCAGGACATGTGGTTGATGTCTGAGAGAGTGACGGCTTGGAGGCCAGGAAGACACTATAGGATGACTGTTTGGGATATAGGACACGTGTTGTGACATCCCCAGTGCATCTAGATAAGACAGATAAAGTTTTCCAACTAAGTCATGTAACCGAACTTAGTGGAATTGGGCCTAAGTGGACTTGGAATGTGACTGATGGGAACCCCAGTGTTCTTTGTCGAAATTCAATGAAACTTCGGGAGTTGGTTTTGACGAGGAAGCTGGACAGGGAATTGGTACGGAGTGAGTATTCCTCACCAAGTGTTAGGTTAGTGAACTTTCATCATCACTTTGGGGTTTCATAGTAATGTCACCTAGGTAGGCGTTGGTTTGGTTGTAAACCAGATTCTGTTTGAGTTGAGGAGCGGAAGGTGCTTGGTGTCACATAACGTGATGAGTGAGTATCAGTATGGTGGACCAGTGTTGGTGAAAGATCTAGTGAAGATCCTCAGTGGCTCAAGATAATCAAAAGGATCGAGACAATTGAGGACCGAACCGGTTGTAGGTCGAGTTGGTTGTGGACCGAGAGAGTTTGGGATTGGTGTCAGCTAATTTTTACGATTAAGATTGGAGTCTCTTGGGCTGGTTGAGTATTACAGGCAGTGATTGGAGATTTTTTCCCCATGCTTGCATCCTGTTGACGTGATTGACTCGAGACGGAGTCAAATTGATTGGGCTTGAAAGGTTGCTAGATTAGAAGTTGATAGCATAGTTTCAGGATCTGACCCTTCACATCATCTGGACAGAGGTCGAGGTTTGGATTCGTGCGTCTTGGTAGACGTGAGTTGGATAGTCTTGGAGATGTCGATGAGTATGTGTTGAGCACATGTCAGGTGACAGGACCCAACCCAACTGGACTTTGATAACCGTGCCCGATCCTGCTCCCGCCTGACAAGTCAACTGAAGTCTCGAAACTACCCCTCAGCACATGTCAGACAAGGGATAACTGCACTGACTTCCGCTCATGCCTCCGCCTCTCGATCGGCCCCGAACATCGTCCCACGGCCTAGAGGGTCATCAAAACAGAAAAGGTGTGAGTGGAAAAAAATAATATCATTTGAAAACACATTTCAAAATACATTATTTACCCTCCAGTTTATCAAAACATGCATGCATAGGGTCAAACACATGAATCACCGGCTTACAAGCCAAAACACATGAAAGTCATTTAATAAAACCATTTTATCATAAAACAAATCATATAAGTCGGGAATTACACATCTGAGGTTCCTCTGGGAATTGCACATCCAGAGTCTCTGGGAATTACACATCCAGCCTTACCAGGAATTACACATCCGGTCCCTCTAGGAATAACACATCTGGGGGTTCCTCATAAAACGTGCCCGAAAAACCGATTAAATAATCCATAAATAATCGTATCAAATCATCAAGCAATCATTGCAAATAAAATCATGCAATAAATCATGTAAAAAATTTAACTATGCATGCATCATAATTTAGAAAACAAACGTCCACTCACACACCATCCATATCGCTCAATTCCGAGCTGCACACTTTTCCGTAATTTCCGAAAATCCCGAATCCTGTCAATCAACATCATTATGGGTCACTAATGAATCCAATAATAGCATATTAAACTCCCCCAGTTTTCCGGGAATTAAATACAAATTAAAAAGTAACATAATCCTTTGGACCCTCAAAATAATATCGAGACGGTGTCCGATCGACTCGAAACCCACACTAAAATGTTCGTTACACTGAGTAGATTAAAAGACATGTTGACCTCACCTTGAAACTCAGCTCCACGCGCCGCCGGAAGCGGCTGCTCTTGAAGTCCAAGCGCTTGGTACAGTACCCAAGTTACTATTCATCGTCACCTCTACCCGTTTCCCCTGCAAACGGGTCCTGCGGTGTAACCCTGTCCAATCCTTTTCAATTCTCAGTCGATTTCCATAATTGATCAAGCTAATAGCATAGGTTTAAGTGTAATTAAAGTTCTGTAGTCTCAATTACATGGAAACTTACCTCAATTCTTCTATTCGATCTCAACTTTTCGACGAATACCTGAGCACTGTTCATCCTCCAATTTTGTTCAAACTCGATTGTTTTCTTTCAATTGATGCATCGAGAAGCTTCGTGCGATCCTTCTAAACATTCTTTTGACATCAATTTTCTCATTCAATGCTTCCTATAACTCGAACTCAATGTCGAATTTTTAAGAGATTTGAAGCTTCAGTTCTTGGCCTTTCCTTCATCAATTCTTTCCAATTTGGAGGTGGTTCGATGTGAAATGGTTCCAGATAGCTATCTCTAACCTTAATTCGACTTGGGTTGGTCTAAAACTCAACAATTGAATCTCAATTGCTCAAGAACAGGTTTCGGGTTTTATGTTTCCCTTCTGTTTTCTCTCCCTTGTTCTTCCTCACTCAATTCCTCTCACAATTATCCTCTAATCCAGGCGGTACAGATAGAAGTCCATGCTGCCTCCATGGTTTTGAATACAATCAATCTACAATTAATCAATTAGAAGCCATAGCCATAACACGACACACACACACACACACGACCACAATGTCATATTCATAGGTGACATGTGTCACCCCAGAGACTAAATGAGCTACCTACGGTTAATCATCAGCTTATGTACCAAAATTACCATTTTACCCTTCTTTACTAAATGACCAAATTGCCCCTCGTATTCTTAGGTCCGTACCTTTCACATCCGAACTCCAATTTTGGCATGCCACCTGTCTACGGACTCCCCTAACGGTATTTACGAAAAGTCCAAAAAGTGTCACGAATAAAAAGTCAACTTTTCCCCCATAACCAAGGGTAAAATCGTCATTTCCTTCCAATTTTTTTCAAATTTTCCTTTTTCGAATTTTCGGGTCGTCACATCAGGTGTTGGTCGAGTGATCGAGAGAACTCAGAGAGGAATTTGAGTATAGGGTACAGTTTTTCCAAAGCAGAGATCAGACATATAGGTTTCTGTGTTGGATCTTGATTGGCATGTTAGCCATATGATAGACATGCTAGATCCGAGATTGTGGTGGCGTGTGGATTTGATGTGGATATTGGTACATGCTCGGATGTTAGGTGAGTGCAGTCCTTGAGCAGGACTATGAGTAGGGCCTATGTGTTTGTGTGCTGTGTGTGCACGTGTGAATAGTGCATGTTGGATAGTGGGATTGTAAAGTTTTGGGAAATATGATCGAGGTTGTACGATTATTAGATTGAATCTGAGATAGACGTGGGATGGTAATCGAACGGGGTCCGATGTTGATTGTACATTCAGGATGTAGACTGGACATCAAATACTATGCGCTAGCGTATAGTGGCTTTAGAGGGTTCGGTTGTTATGCGAGCATGGAGCTCACAGCTATGATAGGCCAGAGGAACCCTATCATTTGTGTATGTGACTATCCTTGTTAGAGTAAGTATTCGATGGGGTCCAGATATACTGAGTATGAGCGGAGTGACTCGAGGTACAGTGTTGGGACTCTAAAGCAAATCGAGTGTTGCGTTAGTGACTCGAGCAGTCACAGTGGGGCCGTGAGTTACCAGCTGGTCACGACAGTGCGTCGTGAGTGTGTTGGACGTTGGGAAACCGTCTAGTGCGGCAGAGGACTTATGATGCTCCTGCTGAGCAGGATTGCCAGATTTGGATTCTGAGTACACCTGCACAGGTGACAGGAGAGATCGACAAGTGTCGATGTCTCGTTTGAGACTTGAGATTGAATGTTGGGATTTCCGGTGACAGTTGGTCACGTGCTTGTTGGATACGGTCACGGTGGATGTGCTGAATTCAGCATTGATCGTCGAATTGTAACTAACGTCGAGTGATGTTGATGTTGGTGCATACTGTGGATAGAGACTTTTACGTGTACCTCGAGTTGGAGGCAGGATTGGATTTCTGCAGTTTGGATGTGGACTTGAGTCAGTGTGAATTTCGAGGATGAAATTCTTTACAGGGGGAAGATTGTAACAACCCATCCTAAATCAATGGGATTAATTAGGATTAATCAGGATTAATTGAAGATTATCAGACGATCGGGGTAAAATTACGATTTTACTCCAAAAAAAGGTGAAAAAGTTAACTTTTGACCCAAGAGATCAATGGCTCGTAGACTGAGGTCTATTATGTAGATTGAGATGATACGATTTCGTAGATATTCGGCACGTCGAAATTAGACATCGTACTGGAAAGTGAAGGTCTAGAACCGTGTTTCATACTATTTACGATTGCATGAATTATGAGAAGTTGACTTTTAGGGTTTGAAATTTGGTCCCAAAATATCTTGGCCTAGACCAATGGATGAGTGACAAGTGTCACCCATCCATTGATGACCATCACATATACATGCATCCAAACCATTTTCCCTTCTTCAATTTCGATCCAAAACTGAAACCCAGCCCAAAACCAAAACCATCACCCCATCACCCGGTTCTGACTAAAGAGAGAGAGAGAGAGAGAGACAGAGACAGAGCTGCTGGCCGTAGAACCCAAGTAAAAACGTGAAAGCCATTTGGTTTGAATTTTTGAAATTGGGTTTTAGACATTTGAGGCCCATTGTGATGCCCTGGTTATGTTCCTCGTGTTGAGACGAGTTCACAGGACCAAGAAACACAAAGAATGGGCTACTGAACAGCCCTAGAGGGATGTTCGAAGCTTGGCCGTGAAGGTTTGGATTCACACATGTAATTTTCGTTCTTGTGTTCGTGATTTTGAGGTCATAGAACTGTTTCTAGGAGTGAGACAATTTTCTAGGAAGAAAAATGGTGGAAAAAGGTCTAGAAATGAACGAGTTACGGATGGGTTGAGTCTCGGGTCGAATGACACGTTACAGTGGGTCGGGTCGACCCATCGAGAGGTTGACGACGATGATATGGCAAGCCACGTCATCATGTCAGGCCACGTGGCCAACCAGAGGGTGACACTTGGCCAGGTGTTAGTCCAGTCCGCAGCTAACGTGGATTTTTTAGAACATGTGGACTAATGAAAGGGTGCCACGTGGTAGGGTGTCAGGATCTGTCAGATGACGTGGCAGGTCCACGTCAGCATTGTTAGACCACGTGGACCAGTGGGGTGGTGCACGTGGCTCTATCCTAGAGATGTCAGACTTGTCAGTTACACGTGGCACCAGTCACGGTGGGCCATGTGGTAAGCTTTCAGAGTTGACGGGTGTTAGAGTTGTCAAGCTGACATCAACAGGTGATGTTAGCAGTTGGCGTCAGCATTGACCAATGCGACGTCAACATTGACTGGCGTTGACCTCCGTGGACCAAACTTTGACCGTCGCGTGAGGGCGCGTAGACACAAATTTCGAGGTTAAAACGGTCTGGTTCGAAAGACTTGACGATCTAAATCCAATGGTGGTGGTTTCAGGATGATTTGGACAGGTCTGGACGTTCTGGAGACGTTGGATTAGCCTCGGAGTGGCTTTCGACGCAGAATGTAGGCGCACAGCACAGACGGTCTGTGAGTGTACTTTTGATTTATAAATATGATGCATGCATAAATGTTTTATATGTTTTATGAACAAGGTTTTAGATGAAATGGTTGCATGATGATTTATATGTTGGTTTGATCATGACTTGAATGATGTTTTAATTATTGGTTTTAAACGATTTCATGGAGATGCGTAAAATTGAGGATTTGATTATCGGTGATGCGTGAAATTCTATTTCGAGCATGAGACTGACTTGACCTATCCCAATCCTCCCTGGATTAACACAGGATGTGCCATGCTCCCGTCTGACACCCCTTGTTAGACTAGATACACTTAAACTCTCTTAGGGTATCCAGAGTGCGCCATGATCGGTGGTAGTATGTGATGTCTCTGTCTCCTCTGCTGCCCGCATCCGCTATCAACCTAAAGAGTATTAAAAACCAGAAAAGATATGAGTGGACGAAAATAAATAGTTTATAAAACACATTTCACAAGACATTTATACCCGTCATAAAAAGTATGCATGCATTCGAAAATCAGTTATTACAACCAAATGCCTTAAATCAAATCGTAGGTTTTCTAAATCAAAACTCCGTGAAAAATGCTTCTCAAACAAAGCCATTTATTCATTCCAATCAATAGGACCTTAACCCAAAATCATCTCAATACCGTGTGGGAACTCAGCCCAAAACATAAACCATGTGGGAACTCAGCCCAAAACCAGTAAACATAGAGTAACCAATCCAATAAAATGTAGTTAACCAATCCTATGCTTAATCAATATTGTCACGGTCTAAGGCTACGCATGCCGCGGGGAGGAGGGGGGGAGATCTCAAGTCCGAGTTATCCCCTAAGTCCACCAGTGTTTGGGCGGTACCATAAAGGTATGCCTTTCCTGAATCACTGCTCGGGGTATGACATCCCAGATGTCTAATTAATAGCAATCCTGATCCTGAGCCTCTCTACATGATCCTCTCTACGGTTTCTCCTTAGGGCGACCTCTCTCAAGAAATGCGCCGTGACTACCTAGTGTCCCTGACATCTGGAGGAGACAATCCACACATAAGGATGGTGTATTTAAAAACCGAAATCCAACCAGTGGAAAACCATCGTAAAACTATTTATACCTCAATTCAAATTTATAAACATTTTAACAAGGTCTCAGCCCGAGGTATAACTTCCATAAAAAATTTCCACAAAACTTTCCAAAACTCTTTCCAATCCAAATCTCATAGGGAATAAACCCAAATCATCTTAGTAGGGTCTGAACCTGAAATCTTGTTTCATAAAACCATAACTGGGACTCATGTCCGATTTCGCAACCAAACTGGGCCTCAAGCCCGATATCATAAACCAATTGGGCCTTAAGCCTGTTAACTCATAAATAAAATGGGTCTCAAGCCCGATTCTATATTTCCAAATCCGAAATCATTTTGATTATTCAAATCATTGAAATCACAAACACGTATGAAACTCGACATAAAACCGCAAACCTTGAAATACGTGTAATAACACATTTATATGTAAATACCAAATACCACAATCATATGCCCTCAAGGCATCTCAAATTATAGATATAAAACATATAAAATAGTTATGCATGCAACATATTTAGAAATCAAGTGTCCACTCACAGACCGTCCTTGATGCGCGCTTGCAAGCTGCACCGTAAGCCACTCGAGGCAATATTGAACTCTCCGGATCGTCCAGACCTATCCAAAACATACTTAAAAGTCACCACCAACTTATACAAGTCCTAATAAAAAACCCTCAAAACTCCTGGAAAATTCAACGTGTCCCAGATATGCATCCCTAGGCTAGAAACCTCAATTTGACCTACTAAACGATCTCCGATCGACCTGAAACCACTACCATTGGATTTAAATCATCAAAACCTTTTGAACAAGACTATTTCCACCTTGAAATTCATGCCCACGCACCCCCACATGGGAGTTAAAGTTACTGGTCAACGCTGGTCAAAGTCAATGCTCACGTAAGCAAAAGTCAACGCTGACGTCAGCAAAAGTCAACACTGACGCCAACTGTCAATGACTGAATTCAGTCTGACAAGTCTAACATGTGTCAGGTCTGACAGTGCCATGTGTTAGCACCTGATTGGTCCACGTGTCTAACACTTATCAGTGCTGATTGGACCTAACAGCTGCCACGTGGAAACCCCTGATTGGCCACGTGGCCTCACACCTTTGATAGGAAGATGTCGTCACCTATTGACGTCATCACTTTCAAAATCTCGACGGGTCGACCCATACCCTTGCAACCGAGTCAACAAGACCCCCAACCTGACCCGATCAGATTTCACTCCTCCGACCACCATTTTTTCGGGCCCTTAGACTCGTCTACCACCTAGAAATCGATCTTAGGACTAAAAATTAGCTAACAAGGTCTAGAGATTACCTTCCTATGTTTAAACAATCTGACCACCTGCAACCTCGTCGTGCCATCGATTTCGGCCACCTCAACCTTCCATTCTTGGTTCCTCAGGCTCGCAACTACCCAAGGAACAGGTTTTGATTAACTAAATCGCCTAAAAATCCCTAAAAATCGAACTCGAAAATTTGAAATCCAAAGCTTACCGTTTCGGGTTTCCAGCCACCGTCCATGATTTTCCACACCATTGTCACTACCGTGATTGTCCCCTTTCACTCTCTCACTTTCCCGTTCAAGCCAACAAAAATGGGTGAGGATTGGGGGTTATGTGTTTGAGTTTTGGGGTAGGTTTGTGTGGGTTTTGGGTTAGAAAGAACAAAGAAAATGAAGAAAAAATATCCCAAACAATTGGGGTTTGGGCCAACCAGATGGGTGACACTTGTCACTCATCAAGTGGTTTTCCCAGATTTCAACATAATCCAAAACTACCATTTGTCCAATTTTCTCGTAAAATATGAATAGTATCATTTTCCTTTCGTGAACGGTAACTTCTCCGTCGAACGTCCGAATTCGACGTGCAATCTGTCTACGGACTCGTAACATCCCGATCTACGTAATGGTCCTCGGTGCTTGTGCATATGACCTTCCGAGTCAAAAGTAAACTTTTTCTCCATTCTAGGGGAAAAATTGTCATTTTACATCGACCGCTTGAAAATCCACGGCTAATTCCCAATTAGTCCTGATAATCCTTAATCAATCCTTACTTAATCCCGTAAACTCGGGACAGGTTGTTACAGAGACCCAGTTGGATCTTAACCTTGACTTGGATTATAGTCAAGGGTGATTTTGAGAAAAGTGATTTGAATATTGAAATGGTTTTCAGATTTGGAAATAATATTCGGGTTTGTGTCCCAGTTGATTTATGATTTGACTTAGAGTATAGTCAAACATGAAATATATCGGACTTGTGATCCAGTTATGAGATTTATGATATATCGGGCTTGTGACCTTGTTGTGCATTTACGAGTTTGGATTTGATAGGATTCTAGGAATCCTGGATTTTGGAAATGTTTTGAACACTGTTTTTATGATGGTTTTTTGGAAACTGATTTGATGAAATTATATTTCGGGCCTAGGCCCCATTGTGATATTTTGAGACGATTTGAGATTCGTGAAATGTTTTCAACACTAACATCTTTTATGATGTGATTGTAGCCTCTAGACATCGTAGATTCTGGAGAGATCACGATGACATTGCCTGCAGGAGTGTCAGAGATGGACATTTTTCAAACGTCGATCCAAGGGTTCCGAGCTTGTAGATGCCATTGCTCAGACGTCGAGCCAAGGGTTCCGAGCCTGAGTTAGAACACCTAGACGTTGAGCCACGGGCTTCAGAGCCAGGTGTATATTTTGATGACACGACCCAACCCAATCCCCCCCGGAATTAACACGGTATGTGCCATGCTCCCATCTGACACGAAGTGTCAGACAAGAGATAATTCATACCTCGGCCCATACGGGGCTCCCAAACCACGCCAAGATCGGTGGAGGAGTGCGATGTCTCGGTCTCTACTACAGTCCACATCCATGATCAACCTGAAGGGGATTAAAACCATTAAAGACTGTGAGTGGACGAAAATTAATAAGTTCATAAAATACATTTCATAAAAAGACATTTATGCCCTTCACTAAAAGTATGCATGAATTCGAAAACCAATAATCAAAACATTTAATTAAATAAACCATTAGGGCTTTAGCCCAAAAACTGTAAATCCAGAATCAAGTGGGCCACTCCCAAATCCATAAACACCAAAATACCATTTCAAATAAATCTAATAATCCATATTTACCACATAACCATCCTCGGCGTCCCAGACGCTTGACGTCCCAGACGTCATATCTCACGATAAACGCAACGCGTGCTGTCCGGGGTCTCTCTGGATCCATATCTCCGACATCCCAGATGTCTGACGTCCCAGACTTCTAATCATAGTAAACCTGCTCCCGAGTCACTATACGATCTGGTCGCTCTGTATAATGAGCCCTCGCAGGCAATGCACCGTGACTTCCCCAGTGTCCCAGACACCTGGAGGAGACCATCCACAGATCCTCGTATCAAGATGGTACATGGAAAACAGTTTTATAAAGTCATTTCAAAACATCTCAAAGGGCCCTGCCAGGAATTTCCACAAAACATCACAAATCCATTTAGGGTCCCCGACCTGAATCACGTTTATGAAACATTGGGTCCCATACCCATTTGAATTATGTGATCGGGCCAGGGGCCCAGTTGGTTTATGAAATCGGGCTGAGACCCATTTGAGTGATGTGATCTGGCTGGGGGCCCAGTTGGTTTATGAAATAGGGCATGAGGCCCATTTGTGATTTATAAATGTGATTGGGATATGCCATGTCATTTGATGTATAATCCCGAGTCGCACGCATAGCCAATGGGGGTAGGTTGTAACGACCCGGACATTTGAGGAAAGCCAAGTGGGGAAAAATAGGTAAAAAGATTATTTTACCTTTGGAAAAGTCAAAATGTTGACTTTTTAATAAGAATGTTTATTGGTAATTCTAAAAAAACTGTTACCAAGGTCTGAGAATCCTGAGTCCGTAGACAGGTGACATGCCAAAATCAGAGATCGTGCGAGTTTGATTCGGGTTAGAAACCCTTGTGGGTATTTTGGTAATTATACTTGAGGGGCAATTTGGTCATCTTGTAACAAGGACCAATTGTGTGGTCACATGTGTCATGATCTAGAAGGTTATTATATTTTGGTTTTCCCCACCGACTCACCACATCATATAATGATGTGGGTGTGGCTGTGTGTGTGATGTGGAGGGTTTCGGTGGCCATGGGTCGAACCCATGAAAAACTTTGAACCAAGAGAGAAACTGGGATATGAGAGGGGGAACAACATGGAAATGAATGAGGGTTTTAGGGGAGGAAATCATGGGAGAGAAACGAGTACTTTGGTGGTAGTTTGGGGGTGGGGAACCGCTAAAAACGTATGAACCAGAAAACTCCTTCAATGGGCCCTTATTTTGAGCATTTGTTCAAGACCTGGAAACTTGATTTTATGCATCCTTCTGTCTATCTAGGAGCCTTACGGTCAAGATGCGCTCAAAAAACAGGGAGGTTAGCTGAGAGAGGGACTCTAAAGCGAAGCTGAGTTTCTGGCCGAAACTTTGGAGTAGGAAACAATCACGCAGGTAAGTTCTTTCCTCGTTTGGACACCATAGAGCTACTTCTTGGATTGAATATATGAGAATCAACCATTGGAACGTCAATTTAGGTCGAGAAATGGTTGAGTTCTAAGTAGGTCAGTCGCGCAGGTCGGCTAGCTCGGTTTGAAGGAAATCAGGTCGACTAGAGGTCAAGGACGATGAACAGTTGGCCGTGCATGAGGCCCACACGCAACAACTTCTGCTTGCGCATGGAGATGAGTGCCATATGCCCTCGAAAAGTAGTCAACCTGAAAGTTCATCATTTTGATATTACAAGTCCAACGATACAATTTTTGAGACGATCGAATATCGTCTCAGGATAATTTTGATTGTTCGAAGTTTTAAGCGTTATTTTAATTCGTTTAAAAATCCTGAAAAATTATGGGATTAAAGTGTGAATTAATTGGGATGATTAATGACCCTTAGAAGTGATCTTTGACAAGAGATGACATTCTTAGATTTTACGAAAAAGTATGAAATGTGGTTCGACTAATCATACAGTATGTGCGAGTGGACGTTTTGTTTTTACCTAAACCCTATGCATGCATTTTTATATGGTATAACATGATTTATTATGTGGATTTCTCGATGATCATTTAAAAATGAATTTCTGTGGATTTTTTATGATTTCACTGTAATCGCAACCATGCACGTTTTACGAGGAATTTGTGACGTTGTGTGCTGGTTTATTACTTAGTATTGGGAAGTGCTTTTCTATACTTGATTTGACTTGTGTATACTTTTTTGGTGGTTTTTGATAGACTGAGATTTTATATAATTTTCTGAAATATTTTAATGGCTCGTTTTACGAGGTTTTGCCATGACGTGTGATTTGGGCTTAGGCCCGGATTTGAGGTTTGGTTTAGGTTTCTGAATATGGTTCTGATTGTGAAATGAGTATATATGTGGTGGTGCATGTTGGTTGGTAGTCTCAGACGTCGAGTTGGGGGACTCCTAATCCCGAGACTAGTATTATGTATGGTTGTGTAAATTATGGATACATGTGGTGTGATTGGTTTGCTGGGTTACGTCCGGATGGTGTATCTGTTGACGGCCACTCAGACGATGTATACTGAGTGGTTGGGTTATATGGTCAAAACCAAGACGCTGTATCCCTGGGTGGTCACTCGGGGTCGAGCTGAGCTCCGTAGTTCCCGAGTGGTTGTATGGTATGATTGGTTTATCAGTAGTGCAATATGATATACGTAGTTAGACGTCCAGATGATGTATCCCCGGGTAGGCCTTCAGATGCTGTATCCCTGAGTGGCTTTGTGATATGATGATTTAATTTGTGCTTTGAGGATGGGTCAGTTGGTTTGGTGGGTTGGCTTGGTATGTTTAGCTGGTACAGTGTGATGGGTTTTGTGTGGCTGGTTTGGTTATGCATTAGTTGATTCACTCTGATTGTTGTGCTTATGCTTTGGCTTGAACGTATGTGCATTTTTTAAATGTGGGTTTACATTGGACAGGCTTTTAGAACTATTGGATTTTCTTATTCCTGCACATATTTCGAGATTGTTGTTTTATTGATAAACTTGCTGCATGCATAGTTTCAAAAAACAGAGGGAAATTGATATATTTCGAACTATGTTTTAGTAACCTTTATTTTCGTCCACTCACAAATTTTTTTCTCGATTTTGAAACCCACCATGGCTGTTTCACGAGAAACGAAGAAGGATGGGCGTGAAGAGTGGCAGGAAACGGACTTGGAAACAATGGCCGAAATGCAAGGAATCAAACATCGTTTCGAGGTGAGTTTTTCTTAATCTTGAGTTCATAGATCTCTTTCTGGTAGTCTTCAGATGAATTTAAACGTTTAAAATGAGAAAAATGGTGAAGAAAAGGGTGAGTTTGAATCGGGTCATGGCCGGGGGTCAGGTGACCTGAAAACTAAACCTAACGGTTGATCAGGGATGAAAAGTTCCTCGCACATGAGGCCCATGCGCAAAGACTTGCGACGGCCTATATAGAAGCGTGGCCCACCTTCTGGGAATCCAACAAACATAAAAATTTGAGCACGTGATCCCACAGTCAAGAGCAAAATGGTGAATTTCATTTGACTTTTTGATTTTACCCTTGTTGAAAGTCTAGGTCGTTACAACCTCATTCAAAACCCCAACTGACAAGACCCATCCCAATCCCCCTGGATTATCGTGGAATGTGCCTACCCCCGTCTGACACTGCGTGTCAGACTAGGGATAAACTCGTTACCCGCTTGGGGTTAGCCAGAGTACGCCAGGATCGGTGGTGGTATGTGATGTCTTGATCACTGCTACAGCCCGCATCTGCGATCAACCTGAAGGGCATTAAAAACCATCAAAGCTATGAGTGGACAAAAATGAACAGGTTATCAAATTTTTGCTATGAGTGGACAAAAATGAACAGGTTATCAAATTTTTTTTTATCAAAAATACATTTATACCCTTCACGTAAAAGCATGCATGCATCATAAAACATCATTTCAAATACTTTCTTGGAAGTAAGACGTATTGCTTCCCAAATCAAATCTCAGTGACAAATACTTCTCAATCAAAGCCAGTACCTCAGTAGGGTCTCATCCCCAAAACCAAATCATACAGGATCTCAGCCCAAAATCAAATCATACAGGGCCTCAACCCAAACAGAAAACACGTACAGGGCCTCAGCCCAAATCATAATGCCATGTGGGACATCAGTCCCACTATAAAACCACGTGGGAACTCATCACATCCTTATATCAATGTCAGTCACGATTCCAATCCTAGTACATGTGCAAATAGCTCAGGACCGCTCACAATCTTAGCATGTCGCGGTGAACACATCACCCGCCGTTACCATATCTAGATCATCGTGAACACATCAGCGATCGATCTCAGATAACATCAGCACTCCTAAGTCGAGTCTCACTCGACCATAGCCTCCAGCTGCTGCTCGACAACAGGCAGTGCATCGTGACCTCTCCGAAAGGAACATATCCGCAGTCCGGAGGCGAGCATCATATCATCCAGGACTCGAACCCGAATGTCATCAAATGGGACTCAAACCCGATCATCCGGGACTCTAACCCAAATGTCATCATCGACCGGGACTCTAACCCGTAAATCATCAGTAGGGCCACAAGCCCGAAATATCACCAAATGGGTCACAGCCCGAAAATCCAGTGTCCAACGACACTTCATATCCCAGGATTCCTCGAATCCTATCAAATTAACAACTAGGTCTTAAGTCCGAAATATCTTTCATAAAACTCATAACTGGGTCGCAGCTCGACTTATCTCACATTTGACTATACTCTAAGTCAAACCTCAAATCAACTGGGTCATATGCTTGAAAAATATTTTCGAATACGAAAACTATTTCTCATTTTCAAATCACTTTCCAAATCATCCCCGACTTCACGCTAAGTCAAGGTCTTTCAAAGGGGGTCTCATGCCCGAATCTCGATTTTACGCATCTCTGTGAAATCCTTTAAAACCGTTTTTCAAATCCTTAGTTTCACGCTTCTCTGTGAAACCCTCAAAATCATATAAAATCATGTAAAACATATTCACGTAGAATACTTGGCCGAAGCCCGAATATCACATAAAACAGAAATCCTAAACTACGTGCATTAACGCAGTTTCCTACGAAAATGCCAAACAATTCATATTTAAATCACATGCACTCATGGCATCTAAAATCATGTTAAACACATATAAAAAATTTATGCATGCAACATATTCATAAAATAAGGTCCACTTACAGACAGTCCACGCTACACCTTGATACGCGTGCCATAAGCCTTTCCAGGGCTAAACCAAATTTTTCGGGTCATCCGGACCTGTACAAAACACACTATAGGGTTACTACCAACCTAGACAAGTCCTAATCAAGAACCCCCAACATTCTCGGAAAAGTCAACGTGTCTCGGATACGCTTCCTTAGGCTTTAAAGCTCAATTTCACTAACCTAACGATTTTCGATCGACTCAAAACCACAACCATTGGATTTGTATCGTCGAAACCTTTCAAATGGTCCTGTACCACCTCAAAATACATGCCCACATGTCCCCCATGCGTGGGTCAAAGATACGGTCAACGTTAACCAAAAAGTAACGCTAACGTTAGCAAAGTGAACACTAACGTCAACTGTCAACGGCTGACGTCATCGCTGATGTCAGTAGTGATATCATCCCTGAAACCTGTTAGTCTGATATGTCAGACCTAACAAGATGACGTCATCAATGATGTCATCTCATCCCTGACCTCTTTCCGGGTCTACCTGGCTCTCTACAGCCGGGCCATGCTACCCGTGGACCCAACCCGGTCCGTTCTTCCACCTCCGACCACTGTTCAACTCTGTTTTTCTCTCATTTTCATCGTCTCAATCCAAGTAGTAGATCCCCCTAATCAAAATGAAGGAAATCGAATGGAATCATACCTCTTCGAATGGTGAACAGTAGATGTGACTTTCGAATGGGTTATGAAGCCAGCTCCAGTCACCTCAGCCTTTGAAACCAGCCCCCATCGACTAGTCTCACTCCCTTGAACACCTCAGGATCATCCGAAACCCTCAATAAACGTCCAAACACGATTTTCCAATTTTTGGAAAAAACTGGGTTTTCGGGTTTCTTACCTCCGTCGTGGCTCCACCATCCTCAGGCGTTCAACCTCTCTGTCAATCTCAGTCCTTCACTCTCAGTATCTCACATACTCAAAGCACAAGGGGACATGGTGGGGGTGGGTGTTTGGGTTACACGAGTTTGGGGGGGTTTCGGGTTAAGAAACAAAGAAGATGAAGGTATGCATGTATGTGTGTTCGTGGGCAATGGATGAGTGACTTTTGTCACTAAATGGTGTCACTCATCCATTGGGCCTACAAAAAATATCTGGGGCTCACACTAAAAGACAAATGACTACTTTACCTCATAAATCGTGCCATTATAAATAGTACCCGGAACCTTCCGTGACCCATAACTTTTTCGTTGAACGTCCGAATTCTATGTGCCGCCTATCTACGGACTCGTATCGACTCGATCGACGTAATAGTCGTTGATCCTCGTGCATTGGACCTCTCGGGTCAAAATTCAAATTTTTACCCATTTCCAAGGGAAAAATGGTCATTTTGCCTTGAACGTTCGATAGTCCTCGACTAAGTCCCGATTAGTCTCACTAATCCTCAACTAATTCCTAATTAATCCCAAAATTTTGGGACAGGTCGTTACACCAACCCTGACCCCAAACAGAACCCCAACACCAAACCCAATTAGAACCTCAACCCCAACCCTAACCCCAACCCCAATCACAACCATCTCCAGTTGTCCCATACTTGTCTCAGAGCACTGGATCTCCTCTACCACAAACATAGCCTTTACCAATTCCTCCTCCATTGACTCAAGCATCTCCTTCTAAGAAACTCAGGTTTAAATCTCTAGTGAGGAGGAAAATGTAGTATCGAAAATGCTTGGCTCAGAGTTTTGTATTTGGGATTAGTTTGGTGTATGCTGGTTAGGTGCATGCTTGTTGGGTGTATGCTGGTTTTGCGTTTAAATACACCATGTACTCGCACTATTGTCACACATTACACTTTATACTAGCACTTTTGAGTTTAAATGCACCATGTAACAGACAAATTGGCCCACTTATGCAAAATTTGACTTTTCTATTGGATATAATGTGCTTCAATTTTTGTTTTTGTGTAATGAATTATGTTTTCAATTTCAAGTTCTTTTATTCTCTTCCTTACAGATTTCTGGATTAGTTCATTACATATGTTTGACTAATAAAACACACCATGTACTCGCACTGTGTCTCACTTTGCATTTTATACTAGCATATTAGTGTTTAATTGCACCATTTGGAAGCCTATCTATGACATTTTTGTCACTCTTTGCACCATGTAATAGAATAATTGGCCCAATTTGACACATATTTAATTCTTTGCATCAATTACAAAATTGGATTGCTAGGTAGTCCCAAATTACTTCAAACTTCAATCTTCTTAAAGATCACCACAAGTTAGGTTACAATTGGGGCAACCAATAGCTTCCTTGTCCAAGATCTGCTCTTCTTCAAATCCTCTTTCATTTCCCCATTTTCCTCAACAACCCATGTATAATTGTCTTGCATCGATGACACATTTTAGGAACGAAACATCCCAAAAACCAACAATTGCATCCCTGCATTTAAACACACCTGATTATCAGAAATTTACCCACAATCCCAGCAATTGAATGAATATTGAACATCATTCAACTAAAATTGAAGTTATGAACCTAAATAAAATTTCAAGTCTACCATACGAAGAAATTTATGATTTTTCATCGTAAATTTTAGAATCAATACAAATTTATGATTGTTCATTACCCCAGAACATGGACACATTTGGAATCTCCTGTCAAGATGCCTATTAATCCATGAAGTCTTGATTTTGTATTTCTTCTCGTAGTAGCAACTTGGGTCGCGGCTGTCCCATATTATAATTTTCGATTTAGGGTTTCGAATTGGGGTTGTTCAATTCGATTTGAGAATTAAGGGCATCAATTGTAAAGTTCCACAATTGCCCTTTATTAATTAAGTGTATTTTAATCCACTTAGGTGTCTTGTCACGACCCGACCCGATCCATCTAGCATGGTATTGTCCGCTTTGGGCTCAACCCTCACGATTTTGTTTATGAGAACTCACGCGCAACTTCCAAGTAGGTCACCTATCATGGGATTGCACCAGTCCAAACTCCTTTAACTTTAGAGTTCCCAAGGAATTCAAAGCCAGTGAGCTCCCAAAAGGTCTCATGTTAGATAGATACGTGCCCACACATTAAAGACACTTCACCTTTCCCTCCCCGAGCGATGTGGGATTGTTCACCATTCTTCCCAAGACACGGGTCTTACAATCCACCCCCCTTGGGGCCCAGCCTCCTCGGTGGCACACTTCCGGTTGGGGTCCAGCTCTAATACCAAATTGTCACAACCCGACCCATCTAGCATAATATTATCTGCTTTGGGCCCAACCATCACAATTTTGTTTTTGGGAACTCACGTCCAACTTCCCAGTAGGTCACCTATCTTGGGATTACACCAACCCAATCTCGCTTAACTTTAAAGTTCCAACCAAACTCAAACCTAGTGAGCTCCCAAAAAGTCCCGCGCTAGATAGATACGTGCCCGCACATATAAGGCACTTCACATTTCCCTCTCCGAGCCATGTGGGATTATTCACCGTTCTTCCTAAGACACGGGTCTTACAATCCACCCTCCTTGGGGCCCAGTGTCCTCGCTGGCACACTTCTTGTAACGAATCGGAAATTCGAAAAGGAAAATTTGGAAAATTTGAAGGAAATGAAGATTTTTCCCTTGGTTATTGGGGGGGGGGGGAAGTTGACTATTTGTTCGGGATACTTTTTGGACTTTCCGAAGAGACTGTTGAGTAGGTCTCGGGACGCTGAATTCGTAAACAGGCTGCATGCGTCAATCAGAGGCCGAATGTGAAAGTTGCGGGTCTGCGAAGGTGAAGGACAATTTGGTAATCATGTAAGAAGGGTAAAATGGTAATTTGACTGGACTTTTGATGAGTCAGTACAATTATGACTCACTTAGGTTGTTAAGTGACATTTGTCACCTTGTTAATGAAGATTAGTGGCAAGTGGATGCGTGTGCGGTGGTGTGAATTAGCTAAGAGTAAGGGAGAATTAGACCCCCCATGTGTGTGTTTTGGAGGAAAAAACAGAGACCTCAATATACCCATACAAAGCCATCAACAATTCTCATATGATCAATCAAATTGAGAAGGATAAAGAGATGGAGGACAAAGACTTAACAACGAGAGTGGGGGTATGAAATCGTGAAGGAAACCCGAAAGCCAACCCTTTGAATTTCGAAATGGATTAAAATGTAATTTGGAATTAGAGGCTCGAATAATCAAACTGGAGACCTGTATAAGCTTTCTAGGGTCATTTTGTAAGACCCGTGTCCTGGAGGGAACGGTGAACAATCCTACATTCCTGCGAGGGGGGAATGGTCTGGGAAGGGAATGGTGGTGTGCCTTAAAGGTGTAGGCACACACCTATCTAGCATGAGGCCTTTTGAGAGCTCAGTGGCTTTGGGAGGGATTGGAACCCCAAAGTTAAGCGAGTTGAGGCTGGTGCAATTCCATGATGGGTGACCCCCTGGGAAGTTGCACCGTGAGCTCCCGAAAACAAAACCGTGGGGGCAAGGGAAAGGAGGCCCAAAGCGGACAATATCATGCTAGATGAGTCGGGACCTAACAGAGGAGGGTCGGGTCCTGACAATTTGGTATTAGAGCCAGACCCCGACCGGGAAGTGTGCCAGCGGGGACGCTGGGCCCTAAGGGGGGTGGATTGTAAGACCCGTGTCCTGGAGGGAACGGTGAACAATCCCACATTCCTGCGAGGGGGGAATGGTCTGGGAAGGGAATTGTGGTGTGCCTTAAAGGTGTAGGAACACACCTATCTAGCATGAGGCCTTTTGGGAGCTCAGTGGCTTTGGTGGGGATTGGAACCCCAAAGTTAAGCGAGTTGAGGCTGGTGCAATTCCATGATGGGTGACCCCCTAGGAAGTTGCACCGTGAGCTCCCGAAAACAAAACCGTGAGGGCAAGGGCAAGGAGGCCCAAAGCGGACAATATCATGCTAGATGAGTCGGGACCTAACAGAGGAGGGTCGGGTCCTGACACATTTGGAATGGAACCATCCCAAAATTGAGAAGAAACGACGCAGGGAAGACCACAAACAGACATGGCGGAATTGGGAAATTTTGGGATTGAGCTCAGGTACTTAGAGGTAAGGGAACCTGAAATTGGTTTTGATTCTATAGATAAAATCATCTTAATATGATTCCTATTCAATTGGCGAATAATTGAATTGAAAATGGAGAGAATTGGATTTTGATCTGTCGGACATGGAATTGTGAATTGATGAAGTTTAAGTTCGATTTCATTAATTAGAGGTTACATAACCTAAATTAAGGTTGTATATATGATATTGGATGAAATAACAAGAATAAATAAGGCCGAATTGATGTATTTCTCACCGGGTTGCAGACCCGTTTGACAGAGGAAACGGGTGAAGAAGGTGAACAGTAGCCATTACTGTACATGGCGCGTGGGCTTCACGCGCAGCCGCTTGCAGGGTTCATGGCGGCGCGTGAGCGGGAATCTCGAGGTGAGGTCAACATGACTTTTGTTCCATTTAATGTAACGAACATTTTGGCGTTGGCTTCGAGTCGATCAGATACCGTTTCGATATTTTTTCGAGGGTCCGAAGGCTTATGTTACATTTTTAATTCGTAATTAATTCCTGAAAAATTATGGGAAATTAATATGATATTAATTGAGTCATTAGTGACCCTTAATGATGATTTTGGGCAGGAATTATGCTTTCCAGAATTTACGGAAAAACGTGCAGCTCTGAAGCGGGCCGTTTGGACGGTGTGTGAGTGGACTTTTGTTTTCTACCCAGAATGCATGCATATATGTTTTAAATGATTTATTATATGATTTGAAATGATTTGGCATGATTAATGTTTCGATATGATGATTTCTGGATTTTGGAAATATTATATTGTTTTATATTGTTTTGGGCACGATTTACGAGAAAATTGTGAAATTGCTGTTTTGGGCGAAGGCCCGGGATTTGAGATTGGGTTTGACTCGGATTATGAGTCAGGGATTGATTTGATGGATTTGTAATGATTTTTGGATATATTTTATGGATTTATGTGAAAATGGCAACTGAGGTTGCGATTGCACGAAATTGTGTGAAAATGATATTTTGGGCTTAAGACCCATTGGAGATGTGATTTTGATTGGATTGGTATTTCCATGTGATTACATGATGATATTGATGGTTTTCGGATTTAGGAAATAATTAGGACTCTGGTTTTACGGATTTTGAGGAAACTATGTTTTGGGTTGAGACCCTGGGTTGAAAATGGTTTTGATTTCAAATGCAACTGTTTTTCACTGGTTTTCATGGTGGTGATATGTTGCGGATATTTAGGGCTTTCGGTTGGGAATATGTTTCCCCCGGAGTGCACCCTGTGTTGTGGCGGGCTTCCAGCTGGGAATGTGTTTCCCCGGAATGAACCCTGGAGATAACGCTCGCCTTCATGATGAGATGTGTTCGCCAGAAGAGGTCTTGTCGTGCAGCCGAGAGAGGCTCGACTCAGATCAGATGTACTGGATTATGTGGAGATCGGTCGGTGATGTGTTCACGACGATCTGGATTGTCGGCTGGTGATGTGTTCACAACGACATGCTCGGATTTTGAGCGGTCCTTGAGCCTATTGATTTGCACGCGTTGCAGTGATAACGTGACTAATGAGATTGGATATGGAAATGAGTCCCGTGGTTTTATTGAGATTTGTGATTTATAAATATTTGTTCTCAGATATATTTTACTCATGGTTTATGATATGCATGCATATTTGTGAAACTAGAGGGTAAGAATGTATTTTGGTAAATGTATTTATAAAAGTTTGTTTTGTCCACTCACACCTTTTCTGTTTTATTGACCCTCCAAGTCGTGGCGCGATGATCGAGGCTATTCGAGAGGTGGAGACATGAGTGGGCACAGGTGCGGTTATCCCTTATTTGGCAAGCGCTGAGGGTAAATTCGGAACTTCAGTTGACTTGTCAGACGGGAGCAGGACCAGACAAGGTTATCTATGTCCTTTGGGGACGGATCCGGTCACTTCTGGTCGAGTTCCGGCTCTGATATCATTCTATCACAACCCGACCCATCTAGCACGATATTGTCAGCTTTGGGCCCAGCTCTCACGATTTTGTTTCTGGGAACTTACGTGCAACTTCCTAGTAGGTCACCCATCCTGAAATTGCACCAGCTCAAACTCGCTTAACTTTGGAATTCTGAAGGAATCCAAAGCCACTAAGCTCCCAAAAGGTCTCATGCAAGATAGATACGTACCCACACATTTAAGATACTTCACCTTTCCCTCCTCGGACGATGTGAGATTGTTCATTGTTTTTCGCAACGGCTCTTATATGCCACATAAACACTTTCACGCCAAGTGAAACGCATGTAACAGAAAGGGAGATGAGTGGGTCAACTCGACTATTTCAGGGTGTTAAGTGAACGAATATCTGGTATATAGTGCAAAGTGTGATTTTCGTACGAGTTCAGAGTGCATTTGAAGTAAAAAACCTAAACTTAAACACATGATCTCAAAACCAAAATATTTTGGATTACATTGGAATGTAAATTTTCTTCTTAATAATTTGAACAAATCAAAAGCTTTGTACCTTCAAATGTGGTTGTCTTTGTTAGACAGTAAATGTGGTTAACAACAAATAGGTTTTTTCCCTCATGATTTACATAAGATTATCAAATAATTTTCAATTTAATAGTCTTTTGGGTACATGAGATTCTTGTATGATATTTTTTAATAAATTCGTGATTCTGATTATCATACTTGTATAGGAAAGAAATCATACTCAATTATGGAAAATAAGTATACCCGCCTAAAGTTTGATGCAAATCTTCTTTAAGTGGAATTCATATTTTCGTCTTTTTAAGTGAAGATGAGGATCTGTGTGATATAAATATATATTCTCATTTTTTAAAGGAGTTAAATATTTTTTTCTTTTTGTGACAATCAACAGTTAGGGATCAAAACACCCAGCATAATAGAGAAAGAACTAAACTAGGATCCTAGGCCGGCCGACTTACACCCAAAACATCATCAGTGTTGTATTCTCTATATAAAAATGCGAGACAAATTTATATCTCTTTCTTATAAAGTAAGAAAGGAGTATCATTAAAGTAAACGGCAATTAATCTATTGAAGATTAAAGGGACATCTCTGGGGGGCTTTGCCATGATACAAGTCATATTGTGTGATGAATCTAACAGTCTCATTTTATGAACACGAATTGCCTTTCAAGTTTCAATCAACGACATTCGTTACAACATGGAGTTGTAAGTTGTAATTAAGGATGAATGCTGTTAAAAACTTGAGGTATAGACCTCTTAGGACTGCCATTGAAGCATAGAGTCCCCTACTCATGAATGCTCTCTTATTCTTATATGTAGGAGTGGCTCTGTCACTACAGGTTCCTCTACAATATTTTTTCCTAGAAAAAGTTTAGGTTTAATTTTCGTAAAGGACAAGATTATGTATAATTTCAGTATTCAATATTTTTGTATCGAAGAAAAAAAAAACCCATAACATATACCCCTTGAACTTGTACCCCCATATTGCGTTTTTATTTTAGTCAATTTCTCGCCAATTTCTCCGCTATACTTATATTTCATATAACTTTTCGTCAAGTTCATTACATTTTAAGCAAATAAATGTGTCATCTAATATTAATAAGAGAAAATTTACTCATAAAGAATCATATTTTATGCTAAAATGTAATTTTTCTTTGAAAAATAAATGGAGAAAAAATCATTGAAATAAATTAGCCATTAATAACAATTTAAGAGGGAAATTAGCTGAAATAAAAGATCAAGAAGGGAATTGGCCTAGTAGCTGAACAACTCAAACAAATTTGTAAATGCGTATCCTCATGCCCGAATGATCATCCCTACTGCCATTAAACATGTCTTCTTGCATTTTAGTGCATAAAACTTAATCATGAATTATATTATCACATTGAAATCATGCCTCAAAAATCAAGTGACCACTTGCTCTTTTCTTCTCAGTTAAAAGTTTAAATGAAGAAGCAGAGGGTCCCCTAATTACAATTTACAACTCAACTTCCCATTTTATGCATCCACATAATTAGGTTAACCTACCGTGACCCCGTTCTCCATTACCCATCTGCCCTACTTATGTTATTATTACATTTTGTTGTTGCCTTCCTCACATGTCAACCTAACTAAGAGGAACTCCCAATGCAGCTTATGCCTACACAGAAAGTACGAGTTGTTGATATACGCATTAATATTAATGTACGAATATATTTTATTGACATTAATAATATCAACAATTTACTAATAGCATATTAACAATTATGACTTGACCTTATTAAATTGACTTACTTAAATCTTTATCACCGATATATATGAGTGCTTTTCTTTACTACATTATAGTTGATTTTAAGTTCAATTTTTGCAAAAAATAAAAGAAATCAGTACCTACTTGTCTTCCGATTACGTTATAAACAAGCTAAAAAACTTGTAACAAATTCCTTAAAACGAGAACCACCTAGTTTAGGCCGTCACCAGTCTTTTATGCATATAATAATTTTCTCAATCTCAATCTCAATCTCAATTTACTGGGCTCTCACGGACCAAGCAAATCTCTATCATTATATGCTTTTGTCCCAAACTTCCCCATCCACCATATAAAAATACCATCCAAAAGTCTCATTATGATGAATAATTAATCCAACAGGCCATTTTCCTTTTGTTTGTTTGTTATCTTGTAAATGTGGATCCTCACTTTCCTTCGCTCCACGTTCACATCATTCTACTGTTCCCAAAGGCTAATCTCCAAAAGCTTCATCTGCCAATAATGGCTCTTATTGCTTGCTCTCCTCCTCCAGCTCCTCCAATTCCATTTTCTTAGCAGAAAATCTTCATTTCATTCTCATATGGATCATGGGCTCAGTTTTTTTACCCCTCTGTTTTAGACTTGGTTCAAGAAAAAGCCTCAGCCTTTTAGCTTTTCTACAGCCTCCCCATTGAAAAGCATAAGCTTTCCCTTTTGGGGATTTTCACTTTTGTGCCATCTCTGATTACTTATATTGTCCTCTAGGTGCTCGACGGTGTTCCTGTGAGAGTTGGTCTGCAATATTCGTATCAATTTCAGGGTCACAATGCCACCATCTTACTTCCCTCTGAGGTGGGAGAGCACCGGAGACCAATGGTGGTATGCATCACCCATTGATTGGGCAGCAGCCAATGGCCTGTATGATTTGGTCAGTGAGCTTCTTCACCTTGACACCAACCTCCTCATCAAGCTGACCTCTCTCTCCGCCGCATCCGCCGCCTTGAAACTGTCTGGGACGACGAGGCTCAGTTCGACGATGTTGCCAAATGCCGCTCCCAAGTTGCCAAGAGCCTCCTCATGAGTGCCAAACACAGAGGGGTCACAACACTCTGATCAGGGCCGGCTATGGCGGTTGGCTTCTTTACACAGCTGCCTCAGCTGGGGATGTGGGTTTTGTCAAAGACTTGCTAGAGAGGGACCCACTGTTTGTTTTTTGGGGAAGGAGAGTATGGTGTCACTGACATCTTTATGCTGCAGCCAGGAGCAAGAACTCTGAGGTTTTCAGGCTTCTGTTTGATTTCTCAGTCTCCCCAAGGTTCAATCTTGGCAATGGGGAATTGGAGGAGCGATTGGGTGATATTACTTCAGATTTCAAGTGGGAAATGATGAACCGGCGTTCATGCTGCAGCTAGAGGTGGGAATTTGGAGATTCTGAGGGACCTTCTTGGGGCTTGTGAAGATGTTTTGGCTTATAGGGATGCTCAAGGATCTACCATCTTGCTTACAGCCTCTGGCAGGGGACAAGTTGAGGTGAGGCTCAAGTGTTACATTCCCATATACTAGTTGCTTGAGTACGTTGCTTAAATTCAATTACTTTGATAATTGTTTCTTAGGCTCTCTAGATTTGAAACTATTCTTTCATGTATAAGATATGTTCACACAGAGGGAAGATATCTTGCTCACTTGTTTATTTGTTTCTTAACTTTATGTGAGTAGCTGTTAGTTGTTAGTTGTATTGCTTAAATAATATGGCAGCTCTTTCCATTTGAGAAAGTATAGATAGGATTTTGGAAACACACTTGACGGTTAGGTGTTAGTTTTCCCTTAACATCGACATGTTAATAGTTGGCTTCAGGATATTGATGGCTGCTAACCAATTTAGTTTCCTCACAGGGATCACAAATTGACTGAAATGTTCTTATGTATCAGTTGATGTTAGATTTGAAGCTAAGATATATTATCCATCAATTGATGACTGTAATTTTCGAACTCTCTTTTTAAATATTTAACTGTTAAGTATAATTTCGAGTTTTGTCCTTTTTGTGTGCAGGTGGTTGAGTATCTAATAGCATTCTTTGATATCATCACAATTATAGATAACCAAGGGAACACTGCCTTACATGTGGCCCTCTTATAGGGGTCACTAGCTGTGGTGGAGTTCCTAATTCATGCATTTCCTTCATTAACCTCTTTTTCAAACAACTATGGAGATACCTTTCTGCATTTGGCTGTGGCTGGTTTCAGAAGTCCTGGCTTCCGGAGACTGGACAGACAGATCGAGCTCATTAAGCAATTAGTATGTGGTGATATTGTGAACATGCGGGACATTGTTAATGTTAGGAACAATGATGGACGAACCGCTCTTCACATGGCCGTAATAGAGAATGTTCAATGTAGTTTAGTGGAACTTATCATGTCTATTCCATCTATTGATCTGAACATCCGTGATTCCAATGGCATGACCCCCGCTTGATATTCTCAAGCAGAGGCCAAAGTCAGCCTCTTCTGAGCTTCTGATGAAGCAATTGATTTCAGCCGGGGGAATCTCCAAGTGCCATGATCATAAAACCCAGAGTGCCCTTGTTTCCCATTTGAGAATGCAGGGTATTGGAGGCAGTCCCGGAACGTCTTTCAGAATTCCTGATGCAGAGATATTCTTATACACTGGAATTGACAATGCTTCAGATGCCAGCTGTGACCAGTCAAGTATGCAACTCAGTACATTCTCAGGGAAGCTAAGTCAGGTTGGCTCACCTATCTCAGTAAACAATAAGAAGTCCGGTTCTGTAAATAATGCTGCAAAGCGTCTGAAGTATCTTCTTCAATGGACGAGGAGGAAGGAAAAAAAGGAATTCAGCAAAGACTTGGGAGATGGTGATTCTTTGGAGTCATTTAGTCCATGTGTAGATTTGGACGGCAGTCCAATCCCACTTCGGCAGATGTATTTGCAATCTTTCCTCCCTGCCAAGCAACAAAAGGATACTTTCGACCAGGAGTTTCCTTCCCAGCCCCTACACTAAAATGAGATTCACTGCTGGTCTGTCACACGGCGTGATTCGGGCAAGGCCTCATCTAGCTTTTTCCAGCTCAATCACTTTCAAGTCCTCTGTCGAGATCATCCATGTCTTCACCTACTTTCATGGACAAAGAGAAGGGTGTCAGCATTCCCCGACCCTCTAGCTCAAATGGGAAAGCCCTACAAGAAAACTTCAACAAACAAAGTTCCATCAACAAGAAGCTAATCAACCAATATTTGTGCGTTGGCGCACAAGGCCTGGACATGGAAGAATCATTTAGCTCCACGTGGTCAAATCAGAGTTTCAAACACCACACTTCTTTACTTGCTTGAACAAACTGTACAAACGAAGCACAAACTGTACAAACGAAGTTGGTATCCCATTAGACCTATAGATAGAGTAGAATTACGGTGAGTTCTCAAAATTTGTTTTCTTTATACATATGGTTTTCTTTTTCGGTTTTTGTTTTACCTTCTCCTCCTGATTTAAGATCAGTTGTTTTAGTCTGTTAAGTATGGTTATGCGTAACTGCATACCAGGTGTACAAGTTTGTGTTCAAGAAATGTCTGTCTTTGGTATATTTGTAAACCTCAATTCCTCAGACGTTTTTTTTTTTTTACTGTTGTAACTGTTGTGTTCTGGTTATTGTTAATTTGTTTTTCACCATGATATCAGATAACTGGTAACAAACGCAATCTGATTTACCTACTACCATTCCATAACTGATTCGATTCCATACTCTGATTTCATCAAACTGAAATGCAGTCCATGTTCAATGGTTTGAAGTTTGAACACACACGGATAACTAGGTCCGTGGCTGAATTGTTATGTCCATTAATTTTATTTCCAAATTTGCTTCGACATGATCTGATCATAATCGATCCACCGGCCATAATGTTCATATAACTTGTTTGTAGAAATGCTTCCCATCATCATCCCTAAGAATCAGGTAAGTCATGAGCTTGGTAGGGAAAACTGTCAATGAAGGAAAAAATCATGTCTTTCCACTTGAGATGAGCCGACATTTTTTTTACCAATTATAACATACTCTACTCCAGGTGGTCCACCTACCCTGAAGACCCTGAATCGTACAGATTTTTTTTCCTCTACTGTATTTAATCTCCTCTCTTTTCCATTTTTATCCAGATTTCTGATAGGCACGACTCGTGCACATGCTAAACATAATTCTCCTGGACTGAAACCACAACCTAGTCATGTTCTAACTCCCAATTGTCAATGCCATGTTGGTGTAACTCAATAGTTTCGGCCGGGGATATATAGTACCAGAAAATGGATTAAGTTTAAGATTAAGATAAAGATAAATATGAATTGATCGATTATCCAAAAAAACTAATATAGGCTTAAGAATAAGATAATTATGGATGGACCGATTATCCAAAAAAAGTAAGGTAAATTTTTATTAAAAACAAATATATGGTAGTTTGTGGATGGAAGGCCTGAAGTGAGAGAATGGTGGGAGGGTATCTTCATTGGATCAATGGTTGAACTGTTGAAGGGTCTTTGAGGTCTTTCTCCTGGGATTTTGGAGATGTTAGTTAAAAGGATCGGACGAAGCTGAATCTTTGAATCTGTACCCGGTTTTGCCACTCGTTGTTTTACAGATGAGTCCTCCCTAGGGCAAGTAAACATAAGTAAAGTGTCTAACAGTGAGAATTAAGGGCTCACCGGTAAATTTAAATTTGCAATATAGCTCAAACTTCTCTAAATGGACGGCTTTCCTTCCCTATAGAGCACAAAAAGGAAACTGAAACTAACTAAGTTGGCCATCTTATTGCTAATTTTAGCCTTTTACTCCTATTGGTACTAGTATAAAGATGATGGCTTTGTGCACTTCTTCAGGCTCAATTACCTGCTTTGTTTGCTCTTTACTATAGAAATATTCATTTTTACCCCAGTATCTTGAATTTTTTGTTGAACAAGCTTAGAGATAAAAAATCATGACACAAGCCGACCTTGAAGAGGCCAAGAAGAAGCAGATTGAGGACTGGCTTCCTATCACTTCTGCCAGAAATGCCAAATGGTGGTACTCAGCTTTCCATAATGTCACTGCCATGGTTGGGGCCGGTGTCCTCAGCCTTCCTTATGCAATGGCTGAACTTGGATGGTAAGAAATTACCAAAAATTCAAACTCTTTGAGTTGTTTACTTGCTTTCTGCAATAGCTTTTCTGGGTTTAATTTAATCCCTCAATGAATGTGATGAAATGGGTTTGCTTATAAATAAATATAATGAAAGGGGTTTGTTTCGTTATTGATTTTTATTTGGTTTCATTTTTTGAAAACTGATAGGGGACCTGGTGCGGCTATTATGATTCTGTCATGGGTGATCACCTTATACACCTTATGGCAGATGGTTGAGATGCATGAAATGGTGCCGGGAAGCGGTTTGATCGGTACCATGAGCTGGGACAGGCGGCTTTCGGTGAGAAACTGGGGCTGTGGATTGTGGTGCCTCAACAGATAGTTGTGGAGGTTGGTGTCAACATAGTGTATATGGTCACAGGAGGAAAATCGTTAGAGAAGGTCCATGATGTCATTTGCCCTAATTGCAAAAAAATCAAAACCACCTTCTGGATTATGATCTTTGCTTCTGTCCACTTTGTTCTCTCCCATCTCCCCAACTTCAACTCCATCTCTGGCATCTCACTCGCGGCAGCTGTGATGTCCTTGAGGTAATCAATTCAAATCTTGATTCTCCATATTGGGAATGATTTGGAAAAAAGCCTCCATTTTTACCATTCTTGTGATGATATATATTATGCAGTTACTCAACTATTGCCTGGACAGCTTCAATACACAAAGGGATTGTGCCTGATGTGGACTATAGCTACAAAGCCAAAGACACTTCTGGCAAAGTATTCAACTTTTTTGGTGGGTTGGAGAGGTAGCTTTTGCCTACGCCGGTCATAATGTCGTTTTGGAGATCCAAGCAACTATTCCTTCAACTCCTGAGAAGCCATCGAAGGGACCGATGTGGAAGGGAGTGATTGTCGCCTACATTGTGGTCGCTTTGTGCTACTTCCCGGTTTCTTTCATTGGCTACTGGATGTACGGAAACACGGTTAAAGACAACATCCTCATTTCCCTCGAAAAACCAGTTTGGCTAATTGCAGCTGCCAACATGTTTGTTGTGATCCATGTAATTGGAAGCTACCAGATTTTTGCAATGGGAGTCTTTGACATGGCTGAAACTTTCTTGGTCAAGAAAATGAATTTTGCGCCTTCTTTCACCCTTCGATTTGTTACTCGCAGTACATACGTTGGTACGTTCAATTAATTAAGAAAATAATCGGCATCAATTAGTCACAGTGAAGGTTTTTAACATATGCTAATATGTTGTTGATTTGGCTGTTGGTGCAGCAATCACAATGATTATTGCTATGGCAATCCCCTTCTTTGGTGGCCTTCTCGGATTCTTTGGAGGGTTTGCTTTCGCTCCGACCACATATTTCGTAAGAAAATCAAAACCGGACTTTCATTCAATTTTATGCATTCTCATTCATCTGGTGTTTTCAATGCTAATAATTCCTCTTTATTTTCAGCTTCCCTGCATCTGCTGGCTTAGCCTCTACAAACCAAAACGATTCAGTCTATCCTGGTGCATAAACTGGGTGCGTCCCGCTGATTTTGTCTTTTAAATAGCGACGCTGTGGCTTGGTTTATATTTATAATTATATAATACCATGGCAATTTGATTTGATATGATTTGACTTGATTTGATCTGTTGTGCAGATATGCATTTTGCTTGGTGTAACATTGATGATTCTAGCACCCATTGGTGCCCTAAGGAATATAATTCTGCAAGCAAATACCTACAAATTCTTCTCTTGAAGTAGTAGGCTAGTTCTAGTAGTGGCACATTTCATATTCAGCAATGTTTCACCTGCATATATATTCGAAAAGCTCTCGAGATTTGATAGTTTTGAGTTTGAGTCTGGTGGTGCCTCCGTCCGACGAACATGAGGTGGTAGATGATTCTCAGGGCAAAGGGCAAGCAACCTGATTTTTTTTTTTTGAAGAGTTCTTGCAGAATAATCACAAGTGTTAATTTTTATCATGAATGCCTTTATTGTGTATGGGTCTTGTTTATTAGAGACTACTCTACTCTGTACTCTCTACTTCAAAGTTCAAGCTAAAGACATTGTGAAACATGCAGTAGAACATGTTGTTGTCTGTCAGTCTTCTATCTTATCATTTTCCCATCTGTTATTACAGAACCCCAAAAGGAGAGATTCACTGCTTGACTAGTTGACTAGTAACTAATTGGAAACATTAACCGGCTTACTAATTGTCTAGTAACTAATTGGATACGAGGGAGGAGTTCTTATTGAATCTAATCATCGAAGGTATTTATACATAACTTCATATCTTCTAAAATTTTTGGACAAGAGTGTGGAGAATGACTAGGCACAACTTATATATCGGCTAAATTTTCGCCTAACACTCCGATTTGTTTGAAGTTTTTAGGTTGAGTCAAGATTGGAATGGTAGTATGCAACACTTTCACTAAGAAAAGGAGAATTGGGTTAGAATTATGTCACTTTTAATAAGATGTGTTAAATTAAATAATCCCTTATAGCCACGATGATGAATGTGATTAGATTGAATTCGATAACTTATCAAATTCAATATATCTTCTATAATAAAAATTGATCTAATTTCACTAGGAGACAATTAGAATATCCTCAATAATATTCAATATTTGCAAGTTAAATTTTAACGAAAAACACCTTAATATTATAATTTTAATAAAAACAATAATAGAATCTAAAACAATAATAAAATAAGGCTATGGAAGTATTAAATTTTGAGGAATCACTAGAACATCTTCTCCATCCTCATATTTAGGAGCTTGATACCCAAAATGGAGAAGATGAATTTTTCTTCATTTACCTTAAATTTTGGCTTAAAAACTCTTTTAACTAGTCCATTGAGAATGCTCTTAGATAAGGTATATATAAAAAAAAAAATTATCAAATGGTAAAATTAGAATACATAATTTTTCTTTTATATCTCATCTTATCTAATTTTTTTAGAATAAAAACTCATCCATTTTTACATTCAAATTTATCCAATTCCCTCAAAATAAATATGATAAAAAGGTAAGTTTTTTACCAAAACATAGATGACTAAGTAATCTTCTTTGTAAGTATTTTGCATTAAAATTAATGGGTTATTCAATTTAGTTTCACTTACCAAACAAGAATTTGACTTTACTCCTCCACGGATTTTGTTTTGGGCTTTTGGCCCAAATGATGACCAAAGTAACATTCAGTCTGAAACATAACGACACGTCGTTTCAGAGTAACCGGGGGTAATGCATCATTGGAATCCACAATAAAAGGGGCATAAAAGGAAGTACAGAATGGTTACCCTCCAAAATCTCAACTCTTCCCGCCAATTCTCTTCAACTTCTAAAGAGGCAGCTTCCGAAACCCTAGAGAGACAGAGATAGGGAGAACCGGACCTGAGCGCCAAATGGAAGAAGAAATCAAAAGGGAGTTTAACAAGAGCAATTTCACTTTCGACAAAGAAAAGGAAATACTTGAAAAATGTAAGATCTTTTGCTTTTTCCCAATTTAATTTGATGCCCATTTTCAGAAGAGTGTGTATGCTCATTCCACATTTATCGATTAGGTGCTACCTTCTGCGTAACTTTCAGTCTATCGCCTTCGGATCTCGTTTCAAGCTGGGAGATTTACTACCTCAACAGGTTTATTTCTCTCCTCAAATTTTACCCTTAATCCTTATCCACTGCGAACTTAAACCCTTAAATTACCTATTCTACTAAAATGCTGAAAATTATTCAATTTTTTATTTGAGGATATTTATAAACTTTAATTTTAGCTAAATTCCATATTATTTTTTTGATGGACACTGGGGAATAGTTTAGTTTTGGTTAGGTTTGTGTTTCCAATGACTATCTGGTTCCAAATGTGATTTTATGGCAGCCAATTAAACGGAACAGTCATACACGATGCCGAAATGGATGGATTTCTAGGGTATTTGCAAAATCAGCAGAAACTTGTCATCGATGAACGGGAGCCTGATCTGTATATTTATTCAAGTAGAGATGTAGACATGTAAGCACTATATCTGATGTTTCTTATTGTTATTATTATTATTTTTAATAATTTGGAAACCGTTTGTTAGTGGAGGAATGAATGTTTGTGGAATTGGGATTAGTATGGCTCTACTTTCAGAAATTCAGTATTTGATGTGAAAACCATGGGCAGGATTTTGAATGATGAAGATGGAGATATAAAGGAAGAGGCTCCTAGCACTCCATCATTCAAAATTCAGGAAAATTACTCAGAGCTGTCCGATTCAACGCCACAAACAATTGGGAACAACATTCCTTCTTCTGGAAAACCATCGAAACTTGTAACTCCTTTTGGGCGACGAACTGACAAGTTTGTTGTGAAATTTTGCATCAATAATAAGCCAAACATAGAGAATGGGGAAAGTGAACGTGATAATGAGAATGAGGAGGAGGATGACATTATCAGGAAGGTTAAGCCTGGAAACCGGTGTTCTTTAGTGGTCCATGGTTCGGGTCCCAAAGCAGGTTGCAGGTTTATGTATGATAGGATTGAAGATAGGGTAAGTGAAAGTTTTAACTTATCATATCATGTTGATCTTCACCCTTTGTATATTCTGTGCTAACTTTAGCTTTTTCTGATGGACCTTTTTTTTTCCTGGTCACTTTGCTGATGTAGTTTAATGCACTTGAAAACCAAATTAGAAAATATGCAGCTGCATTGGTTTCATCTAGGAAGTATGGGGAACCACTGGACCCTACAGTTTCTTCTCAGGTATGTAAAATTTCCCCAGCACCGGGTAGGAAGATGTTTTGTCAAAGTGACCCCGGGTCTGATTATGATGTAAGCGTACTTGTTTCAGAAAATCATATTTACTGTTGGCATGATCTGTTGTGATGGAGAGGGCCATTTGAACGACAAGTCCATCCTATTGCAAACCAGGTAGAAAGTCCTGAACTTATACTCCTCATGTGAAACAGTTCACTAACAGGCTCACCGGAAAATATTCTTTTTGCTTGGTAAATTATGTCAGGAGATAAACATTCATGACTGCACCTTCAAACCATTGAAGAATAAAGCTTTGAGAATTATATTCATGCAACTATAAGATCAATCTGTATATGCTTGCAGCTTCGAGATCAATTTGTAAAACGCTAGGCAAATGTTCTTTACATAAGTTTAGCTATTAAACAATATTATCTGAGGATCTTTGCCTTCTTTTAAGCAAGGCGTATGTTAAATTCAAGGCCAACTACCTATGTATGAATCTGTACACAACCAGCAGACTTCTGGTAGTTATGAATCTTTACACAACTGGCATACTGCTTAATCCATACTTTTTCTACAGATCAGTTAGTTTTTCCTTTGAAATTTTGACAGCGCGGAGCATTCTGGAGGCCAACGTGTTCGCATGGAATTACAAAACCTGAGCCAGTTTTCAATATTTCCAGGCCAGGTATGGAACATGATTAACATAGAGCAATGTCCGGTTTAAATCTTGAAATGATGTTCCAAGCCTAAAACCTGACCTGGAAGGATTACATTCCTGCAGCTAGTAGGTATTGAAGGGACCAATCCTAGTGGACACTGCTTCATTGCTTCAAAACTGGTAGATTCGATCCCTTTACCTGTTGCTGGTGATGCAAACTTTCCTCCTGCAAAAAAGCAAGCTTTGGATCAGGAGATTTTGCCAATTCGTCTGTCCAGTACACAACCAGAGCTATCAGTGGTGCGTAAACTTTTAATCCATGATGAGATGCAATTGTAGACTATTTTAGTCTATTTCAATCAGAGTTATAGGTTTTCAACTGTAGGTCGTAATATAATTGGTTTTTTTTTTTGCGCTAAAACTTTTGTCAGGATTGGCTTATTACTATCCAAAAATCCATAAAATTCATTTTTCATACAAGACTGGCTTGAGTTGGAAAGCAATGTTTCAATAGGATCCTCGGTAGTTTAGAAATGCCACAAGGAAGCTGGTGACACACTGCTGCATAATAAAAAGATTGTAAGCTGGGGGATTCTAAAGGTATAAGAACAGACGTAAAGAAACTTGAAAGTATGGACTTTTTCAATGGGGAGCAATTTGCCATTAACTGAAGAGGTAGAGAGGTTAAGTTCCTAACTGGAATTGTTGAAGTAAAGGCAGTACCCTAGGTTTCCGGACACACAATCATTTGAAATTTTTATGTTTTAGGTATATGATGTTCCTTCAAAAAAAGAAAAAGAAAAAAGGTATATGATGTTCTATATGATACTTTGGTCAATGTTGACATGAAAAAAAAAAAAAACAGTTCCGAAAGTCTGTAAAAACCTCTTGATCTCTGTTGGTAACCTATAATTTCTGTATTTAAACAGCTCATAGCATCAGGCCCTTTTACTACAACAGACAACTTATTGTTTGAGCCTCTGAGAGAGCTGCTTTCATACGCAAGTAAAACGCTGCCTCAGTTGCTTATATTGGTAAGTACCTACATCTTCAATTGAATTTTTAATTAGAAGAAATTTCACTGCACCAACCATTCAATGTTGTTTACATATTGTTTTCTTCTCAGCTAGGACCATTTATTGATTCTGAACATCCAGAAATTAAGAAAGGAACTGTGAACAGGAGCTTTGATGAAATATTTCATTCTGAGATTCTTAGAAAGGTATCTAGTTATCTGCTTAAACGTTTGTGTTATAGTTTTCTTGAAGAACTATCTACATCTCTTAGTTTTCATGCCTTGTTGAATTTCATCCTTCTTTCAGCTGCAAGATCACATTGAATACATGGGTTCACATGCACGCATCGTTCTTGTACCATCTATACGGGACGCTCAACATGATTTTGTTTTCCCTCAGGTGATGTTACTTTTGAACCAATTAAATTTTGTATGTATCTGCTCAATTTTCTTATAATTTTCTTGGTTGTGCAGCCTGCCTTTGATATTCATCCCCCTGATCTCAAGCACCAGGTACATGTTTGTAGATTTCAAGCAATCTTTTAAACTGGTAAAAAATCCTTAAATAATTCATTATCTTTAGCTATGCTTACCAAGTGATTTAACCATTCTTACTCAGATAACCAGTCTCACAAATCCAGGGATTTTCGAAGCAGATCAGGTAACCAGGCGCACGTCCTGAAATTATTACCAACTATATAACTTTTTGAAACTGAGTGCTGATGTTAAAATTATCAGTTTGGTAGTGCCAAGAGATTATTTATATAAAAACTTCAGCTGCTAATTTAGAAACCAAAAGATGGATTTGCAAACAAATGATCTGTTCTTAACACCAACCACCGCCGCGCCCCCCTCCCCCCCAACACACACACACACACACACACACACACACCATCTACGCATCCACCCACACACAACAAAAATTTTACCAAGCTCCATCCAGGGCCATTTCTATGTATTTACAACATTACAAATCTTCCATTGTTTTCATTGACAGTTTTCTGGTTTCAGGTCAGGATAGGTTGCTGCTCTGTTGACATTCTCAAACACCTCAGTGGAGAGGAGATCTCACGTGTTCCTAAGGATGTAAAACCCATCGATCGCATGAGTAGACTTGCAAACCATATAATCAGCCAGCACAGGCACGTTCTAATTTCTTAACACTTGTTCTACTGATGTTAGTATAGGGTGCTCTCATATCTAAAAGTCTAAAGTTGTAATTTTTGGGACAGCTTTTATCCTCTATATCCACCGGCGGAAGGCGTCCCACTGGACTTTTCACTTGCTCCGGAAGCACTAAACCTCTCAATGATCCCAGATATTCTCATCTTACCCTCTGACATGAAGTATTTTGTGAAGGTAAAATGGCCTTACCAATTTCAATGTGAGAGCAATTTGGTTCTGAATGTTACCAATAGAAGTTGGTTAACATGAAACTTACTTTACCTTGGGTCCAGGTGCTGTCCCTTGGTGAACAAGGTGATGAGAAAGAGCAGGTAAAGTGCATTTGTGTCAACCCGGGAAGACTAGCTAAGGGAGAAGGAGGAGGTACTTTCGTTGAGCTTAATTACTATGGTAACCCTGACACAATGAATGCTTCAATTATAAGCATATAACTATTGGGCCTCATCAACTCGTAATGATCTGGTATGCGACTTATAACTTAGCTACGTGGATCACAAAATCATTGATGCTAAGTCAAAATCTGTTGTATTCAGTTAACACCAAGTTATTCTGCCCAAAGGCCGATATCAATCAATACATGTTCATCATTTATATGCTTTGTAATGACTGATAGTTATATGCTATATAGCGCATTTATGAAAACATCATTCAGGCTCATTGTAATTTGCAATAAGAAAAAGAACTTCTCGGGATGTCACGCTTATGGGACGACACAGAGATACCAGAAACCTGGCATCCCTATATGGAGTTGATGGCTTGAATGCTTGATGTGATTGTGAGACACTGAGACCCCAATGCGAAGTTTGGAATCTTATCATAAATGACACCAATAAGTGTATACCAGCCTGTCTAGGGTTACATTAGTAATAATACAGAACATAATACAAAACAAACATGAAATCTTATCTTCTAAATCCTACAATGAAATCAAATCCCATCGTACTTTACAAATAATAAAGTTATAAAAAGTAGCATAAGTTCTTTTCTCCTAACTTTGCTTCTTCTGCACTCTGCTTCTGTACCAATCGATCCAATGGCTCAAAACCCACAATATGCTGAGGCAGATGGCACTGAAAATCACAGCCATCCAAGAAAGCCATGCCCATCTGGGAATTTTGTGGTCATCATCCCCACCACTCGCAAAGAACATCCCCATCTTAACCATATACAAAGGTCCAAGAACACCTCTAAAAACACTGTATAAGGCATAAAACCTAGGAGACAAGAAAGCATACAATTTAGCAGCCGCAGGTGACTCCGCCTTACGAAAACTTGCAAGGCTCCAAGCGTTCTGGCAACCACTTGTAATCTCAGCTAGGAAGAGAAGCACAATGATGGCATAGGCTCCATGAAGAACTACAAAGCGACATGTGGCAAACACATAGAGGGTGGCTACATGGTGGAGAATGAAGAGGGTGTCCTTGGGGAAGAAGAGAAGATAGTGAAGGAGGTCAAGCAAGAAATAGGCTATGCTGAATTCAAGTATGGTGTTTTCGAAGGCGGTGTTGGGGGAGGCAAAGGTGGACGATTTGTGGTTGTGGAAGATTGTGTAAGATGCCATGAGAGCTGCCGAAGGGCCATGAGAAAGAGAGATCAGGCAGCTTGAAGCTCCCGGTCGAATTTTCGGGTCCCAACTGCGAAAGATTACCAAGTAAGCAAGAAGATAGATAAGTAGGAAGATGGAGAAGAATGTGGCAAGTGTTGGGGTGAAGAGACTTGAGGTCTCCATGAAAATCAAACCCAGCAGATGAAACTAAGTTAGCTGGTTTCAGTTTAACCACATACAAATCAAAGAGAGATTCTGAAGGGATAATATAAGAAAAAAAGTAAGAATGAATACTTGTGAGTTGTGACTGGTATTAATGATACCTTTACTTATCAATGATAATAAAGAAATTCAAGTATTATTAGGAAAGAAAAGTAGTCTTCATTATTAATTTGAAACCTGATTTAAGTTGAATTTGATGCATCGTTTGGACATAATACCCATTTATTTTTTATATTCGTCCTAGTAAATGTTGGGAAGCCGTTTCTTTCTCCTAAATTAAGTATAAATTAACCCTAGGTGTAGGCGGGGTGATATAGGTCTCATAGTGACTATGCATTTTAGCCTCTGGTATTGAGTTCAAATTTTAAAATCTTCCGTCGAGTCCTGATTTAAGTGTTTATACAGTTGATAGTTCGGTTGTGTGGACCGTAGTTTATTAGTCAGGGTTAAGTCCGAAGGGCTTAGTTTTGGGTGGGTTCTGAGTACCAAAAAAGAGTATAAATTAGAAAAAATAAAATTGTAACATTCGTGTTAATACGATACAATTTCATAGTATGTATTGGAGTGATGTTACAAGATTAATTGAACTTTAATTGTTCATATAAGAACGCATCGTGATATAATACATGGTTCGAGGGTGAATTTCTATTTATGAGAGATGGTTGTGAAGAGTTTGAGAGCTATATCCATCAAAGATTTGTGGAATCGTGGGTGGGATATTTGGATATGTATTTAGGTTATAATTTTATGCTTGCAAGCAAGCAAGAACAAATGACATTTCTTGCATCTAATTTATCGAAAATTATTGGTTCAACAATTATTGAATAAGAGGTTTAGGGGCCAAAACCAAACTGGAATAATTAAAGGGGGCATGTTCATGTAAATTGATATATATATATATATATATATATATATATTTACATATTGTAGAATTTAAAATCACCCGAAAATTGTGGAGCTGTCACGTGACCCATAATTTATATAATGTCCAAATTGTTTCTTGTAATGATATTAACGGATCACATACAACTGCAAATAAATGATTTATTTACTAGCTAAATGTATTATTCAATCAGACTAAAACCTTTAATAATAATAATAATAATAATAATAATAATCTCCTTGACAATTAATTATTTTTTTAATCAATTAATACATAATATATTTTATCAAAAAAATCATTTATTAATTACAAATTACCATGACCAATCAGAATGATTCGCGGTTTACAAGATTTCTCTACAAATAGTGAAGCTCATTTCACTTTTAAGGTAATTCGATATTTACTTCTAAAGTTCTTTATGATTTCTCTCTTAAGGTTGACTTAAACATTAGAGTGTTCTTGATTGAACAACCCCTTGGAGCTTCAATCTTAACCTTGACTGTAACAACCAGAAAATTTGGGAAATATAATTCTGGAACTTTTGTTTGTAAATTGACTATTTTACCCTTGTTTATATTTGATCAAAATTTGACTTTTTGATAAGACATATATTGAGAATTGTTATGTAGGTCTTAGAGTCCTGAGTCTATAGACAGGTGATATGTTAAAATTGGAGTACGAACAGAATCATTACTGGTCTAAAACAAAAACTTGTGTACGTAGCACAGTAAGGGTATTTTCGTAATTTTGCAAGCAGGGATAAATTATTGCCCATATGAGATGGTGACAAGTGTCGCCATACTTGAGGGATTAGTGGCACCTTCCTACCCCACTTTATTTGCAGTGTGTGCGTGGTTGTGTTCAAACCAAAACCGAGAAGAAATCCACCTGAGAAGGAAAACAAACCGAGAAGAAAGAAAAGAGAAAAGAAAGAAGAAAGAAAAGAGAAAAGAAAGAAGAAAGAAAAATAAAAGAGAAGGAAATGTAGGAGAGAAAGAGAGAATCAAAGAGGAAGAAGGCAGAGAAGAATCGACTCGGAAAAACCCGAAAACCCGAATTGAAACTGTAACCCATGAACTCCACCCTCTATTTCGAGGAATTTAAGTTTGAAACCATGCTTACTAACACCTTGATCAGGTCCCTACAATATATTTGAACCAGCAACTTGAAGGTTTTGGACGAGGGAAAGGCTTAGAATGAAGGTTCAAAGTTTGGCCAAAAATTGAAGAATTAGGTTTCGAATTCAAGGTGAGTTTTTCGTATTTTGAGATAGTAGAATCATTCCTGGGATTGTATAGATGCATTTTGGTGTTTGAAATATGAAAATCGGATGTGAAATGGTGATGCTGGAGACAGGTCGAGTCGTTTGGGTTGGTACCCAGTTGCAAGTTGCGGGTCGACCCGACCAAAGGAAGAAGGCGAGTTGCCTTCCAACTGTGGTTCCAAGCACGTGAAGCCCAGTCCCAGGGAGTCTAGGCATCACATGGTGGTGCGTACGGTGTTGCTTAGATTTTCGGCCAATATGTGTTTTACCATATTCAATGGTGCATACATTTTGACACAGGTTTCGAGTTGATCGGATATTATCTTGGGGTAGTTTTACGTGTCCAAAGTGTTTATGTTTAGGTTTTAAATATGTATGGTATCTTGAGAATTGGGGGATTTAATATGAGGTTATTCTGGACGTTAGTGACCCTCAATTATGATGGTGTGACAGGTCAGACTGCTCCAGGGGCTTCCGGGAAGCGTACAGCTTGGAATTTAGCTGCTTGGACAGACTGTGAGTGGACATGTGTTTTATAACTGTGATGCGTGCATATTTAAATGTTTTAAATGTTTTATTGCATGATTTTGATTTCAATGATCTGAATAAGTGATTCGAAATGTGTTTTGATGATTTTATGTATTTAGAATGTTTATTCAGGATTTGAATGGAATTTGGACACATATTTTACATTTTTTTTTGGAAACAGTGTTTTGGGCTCAGGCCCAGTTTGGAATTTTTTTTACTTGGTTTTGAGTCAAGGATTTATGTAAAAGCAAGTTTTTTTGGTTTATAACTTTTTTCCACAGTTAACCATCCTCTTCTGATATAGTTCCCAAGGAACGTCAGTTTGGAAACTCGTTCTCAGAGAGGTCACTGTATGAAATTTCCTGGATGTTAGTATGAAGACTCGTTCCTAGGGATGTCGTGGTTTAGTATCGTTTGATCGTCAATAGTGCCTGGGAATACCATCCGGAGGTTGTCTGTCCCTAGGGATGCTAGCACAATCCAGATGTGTGCATGTTCCTAGGTTACCATCTAGATGTTGACTCTATTCCCAGAGATGACTCAGATGATGCCTAAGTGCAGTTGCCAAGTTTGCTTACACATAGGGTTGATTGATCATCGTGACTGATGCCCGAGTATTTGAGGATTGTTGTGTTTGATTACTGATATTTGTATCGAGTTTGTTTCACAAGATTTGATAAGCATGGATTTCAAGAAAATATGTGCCACGAGATTTTGATACATTTTATGATTTGTGGGTTCTACGACTTATGATTTGATTTGGATTGAAATCGGGTTGTTTATATTTTGATTTATGCATGCATATTTTAGAACTGAAGGGTAAAGGTTTATTTTTTCAGAAATGTAGTTTTTAAAATAGTTATTTTTGTCCACTCACATTTTTAATGGTTTTGCTAACCCTTCAAGTCGTTGCAGAGAGGTCGGGGCTAACCTAGAGATGGAGGCATGAGCGGGACATTAGTATCATTATCTCTTGTCTAGCAGGTGTTGAGGATAATTTCAGAACTTCAATTTATTTGTTAGACGATAGCAAGATCTATCATGGTTATCAAAACATTTTTAGGAAGCGTCCTGTCAATTTTGTATCAGAGCACTGTGATACTAATTTGTGTTTCTTTTAGCCAACGTTATGCCTCCAAAATGCAAGCCTCTTGCACAGCCTGGTGTTGAAGTGGATATTACGAGAGGTACAGAGGGGCCATATATTAAGAGAGTCCAGTAGTTGGGAGCCATAATGTTTACAAGTGAGATGTGCCCAGACGAGACTAATGAGTGGATTACTCATCTCTAGCAAAATATTAGATTAATCTCGAGCAAATATTTGAGGTGATGCGATGCCCCCATAAGATATGGTCCTGCAAGCCATTTTCCTTTTAAGTGGTTATGTATATTGATGGTGGTATGGATTGCAGATGACAGGATGGGATGTCTGCACTATGACCTGGTCAGCTTTTCGAGAGCAGTTTTTGAATCAATTTTATCCTCGCTCCTATCGTGATGCTAGAGAAATTGAGTTCCTGGGGCTGCAATATGAGGATATGACAGTGGCTGAGTATGATCAGAGATTTCTGAACTTGTCATGTTTCACCTCGACGTTCGTGGCAACTAAGGCAGATAAGTGTCGACGTTTTGAACTTGTTATACGGGATGAGATCATGGTCATTGTGGCGGTGGGATTGTACTCCACCCTTCCGAATTTATCAGACACTTCTATCAAAGTGGAGGCAAGATTGATTATGTGAGATCAGTTTATGAGCTCTGGATGACAACGAGAGCGTTAGGATTTTGAACCTATGAGTTAAGGAACACCAAAAGGGTGTAGTTTTAGCTCTGGATTTCTAGTGGGCCCCGATTAGGTTCAGGAAATGGTAGAACTGGGTAGGAAGGTACTTGGTGTTCTGCATCGAGGCCAATTGCATCACCTTAGTCTAGTAGGGTTTCAGTTTCGTCGATTGACGAGTAGAGTACTCAATCTGCACGGCCACTTGCTATAACTATGAGGAGCTTGGTCATATCTAGGAGGGATTTTCCGTATCGACCAGGCGGTTGTACGACAGATTATGATGTTATAGACTAGGATCAGAGGGCAGCATCGACTTCTGGTACAACCAGTGATGAAAATATCGACAATATCACCGATATATCAGTCGATATGTCATCAAATTTGACCGACGACACGTAAGAGGGGGGGGGGGGGGGAAGAATTGAGTGAAATATCAATATTTTTCCTTTTTTAAGCCCATCGATCTCCTTATTTCATTTAAACGATCAAGATAGGGCCAAATTTCATGAAAATCAGACGTAAAACCATTAAGTTTCAGTCGGGTCATGCCGCGCGGGTCAAAAAACCAGAATCGCAGACCCTCGCGAGGTAGAAGATGATTGTTTTAAGTTAGTATGTATACTTTATATATTATTGGGTTGCTTATGTTTTCAATTGGGCTTGTTTATTTGAGTTGGTTGTTGGGGAGGGGGGTGGGGGGGTTTTGCCTTTGCCTTTAAATTTGTAGGCGTGGGTTCGACCTCAAGCAAGCTGCTAAAGTCTTTTTTTTTCTTTTCGTTTTTTCCTTATTTTCAACTATATTTGTCTTTTTTTCCAATTTTAAATATATTTACTCATTTTATAATTTTTCTTCTATTCAAAATTTTAAATGCTTATTGTTATGTTTTTAATTATATTAACATTCAATTATAGTAATTCACTTCAATTTATGTTTATGTTTAAATTTTTATATTATTAGTTATCGGCAGAACCCTATTGTATCATATTATTCATCATATATTTATTATATCAAAGTCATTTTATAGTTTGTATTAGTCCTATATAGCTATCATTGGGTACTTAAGTTTTTCCTAAAGTTTCATTCCAAATTTCCAATTTTTAAACCGAATTTCCGTCATTTTTTTTTTTATCGTAAACGTTATCAATATCGATATTTGGGGCGAGATATCTGTAAATTTGACTAGCGATATATCCGTCGATATCGATATTTTCATCCTTGGGTACAACAAGAAGGAGTTAAACTGGAACTGCCAGAATCATGAGAAAAAGGTAAAATTTAAAAATAGAAAGGGAAAATGACGATTTTATCCATGAAGGTCAAATGTTGACTTTTTGACCGGGACACTTTATGGACGTGTCGTGAGGACCATTGCGAAGGTCTCGACATTTTGAATCACTGCACAGGATATAGCGAAAATAGAGGTCGAATAGATTTGTTATGGGTCGAGAATGTCTAAGGGCATTTTGATAATTTTGCCTTGAAGGGTATCTTGGTGATTTTAGGGGGGAAAACCTAGAAAATTCTAGAAAAACCCCTATTTTTTCTCCCTTTTCAACCTCACCGACCTACCATATTATAAATACGTGATGTGTGTGTATGCAAGGTCAGTTCGGGTGGAGGTGCCCAAAAAAAAAGAAGCCACCAACCCGCCAATTGTGAGGGAAAACGTAGTGAGATGTGGAAGAGAACTAGATGGAAGGAAAGAAGGAAATAAAAAATAGGCAAAGAAATGAGGATAACTATGTGAGAACCGTGAGGAAATAATGAGAGACCCGTGGGTTTTCCTTTGGGTTTTCTCATTCTGAACTAAAAACTCAGGGGCAGGTAGCTGGTACTTTTTTTGAGGAACTAGTAAGATAAATGCTGAAGAAGCCCTCGAACAGTTTAGGGATGCCATGGGCGAAAGTTTCAGCAGTTAGACCACGATTTCAGGCTAGTTTTTTCTTGTTTAATTATCACAGAGCTCTTCCTGAGATTGTGTAGATATGAATGGACTATTGGAACATTTGTTTTGGACATAAAATGACCGAGATATGGTCGGGTCTGTATCGCGGGTCGGGCAACTTGGAAACTTGGCAACTGGGTCTGGTCAAGGAAGATGATGAGCCTGAGACGCGCATGTCCACCACGCGCAGAGAGTCTCTCCGGCGCGTGCAGCGGAATCTCTCTGTCCAACCAACATGCAAGTTGTACGTCTAAAATTCCTGAGTTCGGTGGTACCAAGTGTGAGTTAATTGGATATCGTTTGGATTTATTCTAAATTTCCAATATAATAGGGTTATATTTATATTAACAATTAACATAATGATATTAAGTATAAGATAAGGATAATTTATTCACTAAAAAACCCTTAAACGTAACAAAGCTTTATAATTAGATTATTAAGTAATGGGTAGTGTTACAAAGAATTATTATTGATTATTATTAGGGGTGGCAATGAATCGTGTCATGTCGAGTTTGTGTCGTCTCATGAATTCTGTTTTATCCATTTATGCCCAATCTGAATCCGACCCGTTTAATAATCGTGTAAAAAATGTCCAACCCGAACCCGACCTATTAATGACTCGTGTAACCCGTTTAACCCATTTAATAAACAGGTCATACAAAACCCAATTAACCTATGACCCATTTGACCCGTTTAACCCCATTTAATATGTTTAACTTATTTAAATTATAAGATTTAATAGATATTTAGGTAGGTAAATTGGTAGATATATGGGTTAGTAATGACAACGTTTATTAAATGGGTCAATATATAAGCCAATATACGGGTTAACCTATTAACCCGAAATCTACCCATTTATTAAACGGGTTAACAAGTCATTATACGGGTTATAGGTTGACCTGAAACCCACCTGTTTAATAAACGGGTCATAATGAGTTGACCCGAAAATGATCCGAAATTTTAATCGTGCGGGTTGACCCGGATAATTTTCGTGCGGGTTTCAAGTCGTGTCAAAAATTGCCACCCTTAATTATTATGAATTTGGTTGTTCAAGTATATATATATATATATATATATATACATATGCTTCATGATAATTGAAACACAATTTGAGTAAGGAAAAATAAAGATGAATTATTATAACATTGAGGAATGAATATTCGAATAATTGTCCACGAAAGAAAATTAATTAACTATAATGGTAATTATGAATGGAATTTACAAGGAATTCTTGCATGATTTAATGTATAATTTGTAGGAAATCAAGACTATTATGGGATTTATTTTAAAGGCTTTATTTTATAAATTGACTAATGGTGATTTGATTATGGTTTTTACATGATTTTGGTGATTCTACGGAAATTAAAGGATTAATATTTGGGGAGATAATTTAAAGGTATATGTGACTATATTATTGTGTTTATTCATGAAGTTACAAATTTAACTATATATATATATATGATGAATTTATGAGGTCGATGATGAATATGTTGATGATATAATAATGATGATAATTATGAATCTATAAGGATACGATGATGATGATTATATAAATGATGATACGATGACATGAGGTATATATAATGGTATATGTGGAATTGATATGATGATATGACCGTATTGATGGAAAACATGTGAGAAGAATTTAGATAACAGATTTATCTCCTTGATTGGGGTTAGTAGGTTGGATGTGGGCAGTAACCCCACAATGACGGATTTAATTTAGCTAGTTTAATTAAACCGGGACATATATAAAATTGGCAATATCCCTTATCTGATAAGAATTGTCAGATGGGAGCGGGACCTGTCTGATTTTCAAGAAATTAGGGACGGGTTCTATCAATTTGGTATCAGAGCACAGGTACTAAATAATCTTGTTTTGAAGGATGAGTTGAATCGCATATTTTAATTATCTGATAATGGTTTGATTATGTTTTAATGTTTTTTTTATGAGTTAATAGAATTATTTGGACCACATTTTACAAGACGTCGAGATCTCTAAACAGGTATCTGATTTGGAATTTGATTTAATTTGACAATACGAATCAAGAATTCTACATGATGTTAGATTGGCATGATTTTCATATGATTTTTACGTGATTTTACATGATTTACGGTAATTGTTTACAAGTTTATGCAAAATATGTTTTTGGGCATAGGCCCGGGTTTCTGGAATGTGGATTTGGTTTGTGAAATTGACATGTGCTAAAGGAATATGGTGTCTCGATATTTGTGATGTATGATGTAAGTGTGAGTCTGATTCTAAGGAATTTATATTTTTCTTAGTATTTGTGATACTGTTGTTTATGGACAAATGTCGTTTTTTTTTGTGGTGGACAATCTCATACATCGAGTTAGGCTCCAGTTCCCGAGTGAGTGGTGGTTGGTGATAGGCGTTTATTTGAACATCACTTGATACCCTTCATGCTTGTTTTTAATGCAATCAATAGGAGGAAAAAAATATTGTGGGAAATTTGCAGAAATAAATAGATATTAAAATTATGAGTATTTTGTTGAAATAATCGACTCAATCAAAGTTTTATTGAAAACGTTATGGTCGAAATAAGGGAAGTTACCAAAATTCTCAAGAAATTTCAGTAGGAGTCTACCGAATCCAAAAATCATCCTAAATCGTGAAGCCCTGCCCGCTGCAATTCCCTCAGTCTGGCCCAACTAAATTCTGAGCTCAAAACCTAGGCACACGGCCCAATCTGACGCGTCTAGCCCAAAAGACGGATCGGCGCGCGTCTGCCTACCTTGACAGGACCCGCCCCGATCCCACGGGGACCACAAGGGGACGTGCCCTGCTCCCGTCTGACACCCGAACCAACATTCCAAATTTAACCTCAAAAGTTCAAATGCATAAATAACCAAATTAAGTTATACATCAAATCCTAAATTTAACAGATGACAGACAAGGGATAAAGTCCAAAATTACAAGTTCCGAGCACGACTCTAAATTAATCCTGCGGGTCAACCAACCCAACAGGGGTTCAGGTACGCAGAAGTAGATCTATGCCTCAGCCTCAAGATCCTCCTCTACCTCAGTACACCGCCTGGAGGGGTTACCACAACATTAAGGGTGAGTGGGCCAAAACTCTAAGTTTATAAAAACAGTTTAATAAGTAAAACATATAATTTTACCCCTCCGTTTTCCAAACATGCATGCATCAGCATTTAAAACCATAAAATCATATAAAATAAACCATAAGGCATATAATAAAACCATAAACATAACCACAGCCACTGTACTATACACTCAAATCCTGACATCCTAGATGTCCGACGTCCCTGACGTCCAATAAGGTCACAGTCCCAAGGCTACACGTGCCACTCAGGGTCTCAATCCCGAGTCCAATCCCTGAACACAGTCCTGGTACGGCATCCCAGATGCCTAGCGTCCCAGACGCTCGACGTCCCAGACATCCAATCATAGCAATCCTGTTCCTGAGTCATTCTACGGTCCAGTTTCTCCGTAGAATAGCCCCTCACAAGCAATGCGCCGTGACCGCTCCGAGGTACCACCTCCGGAGGAGACAGTGTCACACAAGTGGATCTATACAGTGCAGTACCAAATATAGTCATCGATATCCACATGCATATATATATATATATATATATAATCCAAAACCATTCTTAAATTTCACCAGACGGGTCTCAAGCCCAAACATCGTAAAACGTGCCATAACCATAATTTCAAGATCATCAAAACCATTACTTGATTCCAGCATGTGTATATATAAGTAAATCAGAAAACATTTATGCATGCAAGGGTTTAATGAAATCGGGCCACTCACAGTACGATCCCGCTGCGAACTGCGCGTACAAACTTGTTCCGAGATTATCATACGATTCCTGTCAGTCCAAATCACATGTAAGGGTCACCAAAAGTCCTTAACATTCATCCAAAAAGTCCGAAACAGAAACCGGCTCGGGGAAGCCATCCGAACACGCTTCCTGAGATAACTGGCCCTAATCTGACCCACTTAACTATCTCGGATCAACTTGGTTATGTAACAGAAAATGTTCAGAATGATGAGAGGATAAAAAGTCATGTTGATCGTGATCGGAGATAAGCCTCAACGCGCCCTCAAGCGCCGCCCAAAGTGGCTGCGAGTGAAAGTCACGCACCTGACACTGTAGCTACAGTGTCACCTTCTTCACCTGATTGCCTGTTAAACGGGTCTGCCACCCGCGGCTTGACCTGGCCAAATAACCCTCAATTTCTACTCAATTTTAATCATTTTTGATCCTACAATCTTCCTTAATCATCTAATTTGGGTTCCATGTCCTTAATTAACCTCAATAGTTCCATAATCTGACCTACGATCCGTGATCACCCAAACGGGTCGATCACCACAACTTGCTGATTTCCAAACCATTATCTAATTAACTTCACAGTAAGCATCCTAGGGCTAAAACGAACCAAACTGAACTATTAATTGGACAAGAAGGTACCTAGAAGTCGTCGTCCCAAGCTCTGCAACTTCCCTGAAAACAGTGGCTTCAGTCCCAGCTCAATCGTGGCTGGTTCACTTCGATTTTGATGTGGTTGAGTTCCAAACACTCCCAGAAGACTAAACCAGGCCTTGGTTTGGTCCAACAAGCTCCAGAAATTAAAACCCGATTTTCCCTCCAATTTTCCAGAAATGCATTTCCACTCAGTTATCAACCCGTGCCACCCCAAAAGCTCGTGGGAATCCAGCCTGGCCACTGAGAGATTGTTTCCCGCAAAGCTTCAAATTTGATTAAAGAATGTTGCCCGTGCTTGATGGATGAATCAACCCACGTTCCACTGCCTTTAAGGCTTAAACAATTCCCCATTTCCAGTTCATTACAAGGTTAAACTGTAACGACCCGTCCTGAGTATCAGGATTTAATATTATTTAATTATGATTTAGAATGACTAATCTGGGATTAGTTGAGTGAAATCGGACGAATTGTACAAAATGACCGTTTTGCCCCTAGGCGTGGGTAAAATGTTGACTTTTTGATTGGGAGGTCAAATGGACTTTGACCGATGACCGTGACGTAGTTCGGGACGTCACGAGTTCATAGACTAGTGGCACGTTCGATTCTAACATTCGAGGAAGAAGTTATGACGTTTAGAAGTCCAAGCGCATTTTCGTAATTTGGACGAAGAGGGGAAAATGTTGACTTTTTGACCGGGAGGTCCGATGGCCGAGGGCCGAGGACCGTTAGCCAGGTCTCGATGCCCTGAGTCTGTTGACAGGCGGCACGTGTTAATCGGAGTTCGAATGACCAAGTTACGGGTCTGGATGCATGAGGGGCATTTTAGTAATTTCTGAACTGAGGGCATTTTAGTCATTTCTACAGTGGGTTACTGTAGCAAACCGCGGGGGAACATGTGCTGCACCACCGTGTGCGGTGGTTCTGAGTACCCCAATTGATTAATCAAGTTGTGAGCTGGAATGAAGGGATTGTTTAAGCCTTAAAGGCAATAGGAACATGGCTGATTCATTCATCAACATGGGCACCATTTTTAAATCAATTTTGAGGCTTTGCTGGAAACTTTTCTCAGTGGCCAGGCTGGGTTTCCACGAGCTTCTGAGGCGGCACGGTTTGTTTTAAACAGAGTAGGATTTAAGTATGCTTCATTCTGCTGCAGTGAGGGCTGTCGAACTTGAGAGAAAACAGAGATTGGAAAAATTAGAAAAATGGAGGGAAAATTCAAATGTCGAGTGATGGGCTCTGAGGATCAAAATGGAGCTCACTTTCAGCTTTCTGGGATTCCTACGATCATAATCATCGAAAGAACGAAGAAATTTGATGGCTTTTTGGCTCTGAACGGACTTGACGACAGTGAGCAAATTCGAAGAGTGGGTCGTGTTGATAGAGAGATCAAACGATGTAATTGAGTTAGGGAAACAGTTTCCCATGGTCCACTTATGCTTCTGGGTGGATCAATTGGAAGAAACCAGTTGGAATTGATGGAACTAGAAGCAGGAACAGTGACGGGTGTTTTTCGATGTTCATCGTCAAATTGTTGGATTTCAGGTAAGGATTGATGTAATTAGGTTTACAGACCTTTAATTGAACTTAAAACGAAGCTGGTTGAATGATCAATTGAATGATTTAAGTTTGAATTGATAGGAAATGAACTGGGTCGTCACGCGGGTTGCAGGATCTGTTTACCAGTCATTCGGGTTGGGACGATGACATTGTAGCAGGCACGTGGGTTTCACGCACAGCCACTCACGGCGGTGCGTGACGACGCGTGGGAACGAATCTCGAGGTGAGGTCAACATGACTTCTATCCTATTTAATGTAACGAACATTTTACCGTTGGTTTCGTGTCAATCGGACCCCGTTCCGACATTGTTAGGGATGTCCGAAGATTTTAAGTCGAGTTTAAAAATAGTTAAAAATTTGGGAAAATTACGGGACTTTAATAGGATGTTAATGTAGAGGTTAGTGACCCTCTATTGTGATTTGGACATGATTGGGAGTCCCGGTGATAGTAGTGTGGCCGGGAAGGCCTATGGCACGCGTATCGAGGCGTATTGTTGAACGGTCTGTGAGTGGACTTTGGTTTTATAAATTCTATGCATGCTTAACTGTTTTATATGGATTATGATTGTGATTGTATGATGTTGATTTGGATATTGGTGAATTGTACGGTTTCACGCATTTCGAGGCAATTTACGTGCTTGCAAGTACATTGAGGTTTCCGATTTTACATGGATTTTCCATACTTATGACTTTGGATATGATTTGATGAAATGGTTTTGAAATTGGAAAGATGAACTCGGGCTTGAGGTCCAATTGTTTTGGAAACCTCGGACTTGGAGTCCATTTGAGTTACGTATTGGGCTGGGCCCCCAGTTGCTTTATGAAATCGGGCCAGGGGCCCAGTGGTTACGAAATCGGGCTGAGACCCATTTGAGTTATACTATCGGGCCAGGGGCCCAGTTGGTTTACAAAATCGGGCCGTGGGCTCAATGGTTCATAAAATCGGGCATGAGGCCCAGTTGGGTTATGAATGCGATTTCGGGTCTAGGGCCTTACGTTTAATAAATGTGAATTCGGGTCTGGGACCCTATTTTTAATAAATGTGATTTCGGGCCAGGGGCCCTAAACGGAATTGTTATGTTTTATGGCGATTTCGGGCAGGGCCCATTGAGATGTTGTGAAATGATTTAATAAAACTGTTTTCCATATACCATCTTGATACAAGGATATATGATGGTCTCCTCCAGGTGTCTGGGACACTGGGGAAGTCACGGTGCATTGCCTACGAGGGGTAATTGTATGGAGTTACCGGACCGTATAGTGACTCAGGAACAGGATTGCTATGATTGACGTCTGGGATGTCAGACATCTGTGATGTCAAAGATATTGACCCGGAGAGACCCCGGGCAGCACGCGTCGCTTATTATACCGTGAGATATGACGTCTGGGACGTCAAGCGTCTGGGACGCTAAGCATCTGGGATGCTGGAGATGGTAATGTGGTAAATATGGATTAATGAATCTATGAAATGGTATTTCGGGTCGGGGACCCTAAATGGTTTTGGATTTATGGATTTATGTTTATAATTTTTAGCGGTGGCCCACATGGTTTTTGTATGTATGGATGTGGTATTCCACGGTTTTGGGCTGAGTTCCCACACTTGGTTTTGAGTTAACGGTTTTTGGGCTAAGGCCCTAATGACTTGGTTGAACAAATGTTTTGGTTACTGGTTTTCGTGGCATGCATACGTTTTTATTGGAGGGCATAAATGTCTTATAACTGTGTTTAATGAAATTTTTCATTTTCGTCCACTCACAGCTTTTATTGGTTTTAATGCCCTTCAGGTTGATTACGGATGCGATTGCAGCAGAGACTGGGACATTGCACGCCTCCTCCATCGATCCTTGCGCACTCTGGAAGCCCAGTCTGGGCAGTGACTCTTGATTATCCCTTGTCTGACACCTCTTGTTGGACGGGAGCATGGCACATCCCACGGTAATCTCAGGGGGATTGGGATGGGTGGTGTCTAGTGGTATCAGAGCCAGGTTTGCTCTTTTTGTGCGCGCAGGTCGAGGGTGTGATGTCTCCTTGGGCTGCAGTTTCGTTATCAACCTGATAGATAGTCTTTGGGTTTGGATAGTGGATAGAGTATGATTGGCCCGATACGCCGTGCATTAACGTGATTCGACCCAAGTGGGGTTGTTTGTGATGAACTAGTAATGTGGGACCGTCGGTCGGTCATGTGATATTATATTGTTGTGCTGCTGGGCGCAACGGGGTTCGAGGAACCTCATTTGAGTAATGGCCTAAAAATGTGAACCCTAGCGGTGATTTCTAGTGTGAGGGATGTGGGTACATCGGAGTTAGCCGATGACCTTAGTGGTGGAACCCACATTGAGTTGATGGTAGGGTTGGATTTGACGTTTATAGGATGTCAGGACCGCGGGGTCGGTCAGGTTATGGATTATACTGCAGAGAGCAGTGGGGTTCAGAGGAACTGTAGGGTGTGACTGTGAAACCCTAATTTATAATTAATGGACTGGAAAAGTGAACTTTAAATGAGAACTTATGCTGCGATGAGCGGCTGAGGTCATGGATGACCATGTGGATGACTCTAGGGAGTCTAGTCAGGATTATGGGATTCGATCTAAGGATACGGTTATGAGATAAAATATGGAATCCCGAGTTAGACCGAGTATTAGTGTGATGCGTGGATAAGGATCTCGATGGTGATGACTGTTGGTCGACAGTCGTGTCGAGATGACTGGCTATCGAGGGTATTTAGTGTGGTTACAATACTTGAGGATCGGGGGATGTTCAAGGAACGTTCATTATCCTGATGTATGGATTGTCAGATTGGTGGTACCCATAGTTGTGGGGTACGAGTAGAGGTACGGGATCGTCGTTCGGTATAAGCGGAGATCCAGGGTTGGCAGAATTGCACACGGTGTGCTAGTGTGGATGTTTGTTTGTTGGTACTTTTGTGCTGATACTAGTTTGGTTGATAGTGTTTTGGTGCTGGTACTAGCGCTGGTGCTGGTGTCGGTGATTGTGATGACGATGAGCCACGAATTGGGGTGTGACTCCGTCATGATGAACATATGTTCGGTATTGGAGATTTGGTGGTGGTTGCGTGATGGACTGGATGGGATCCAGTTGAGATTGTGATGTGTTGGGATTAGTCCCGACATTGGTGAGATGACAAGTGATGGATCTGGATCGTGATCTTGATGATGCAGATAGGTGGAGAGTTTATCACTCTTACTTGGATGTTTGAGTTGAGGATGTAGGGACTAAACTCCTTTCGAAATGAGTCCCATATGGTTTGTTACTCGGGTGAGTAGGTTTCCGAAGTGGTCGGATTTTGTCAACCTTAGACGTGTGGATATTGGGATTGGCTTCCCTTTGAAGTCAATAGAGTGTTTTGAGCAGGTAACTGATAGGTTCGGTTTTGGTACGTCTCGGTAGACGTGAACGAGATTTCGGATTTTGGAATCGAATTTCTGGGTGACGATTCAGGATTCTATTTCGAAGCTCGAAAGTGGATTTCCGGATTTGGGTGCGGAATGATTATTCCAATGCTAGCTTACGGAATGATTATTCCAATGCTAGCTTACGGAATAATGATTTCGGATTCGGATTTGGAAATGGATATTGGGTCGGAGTTTTGATCTGTCTGGTACAAAATCTGACAGATGGACTCTAGAGTAATTAAAACGTGTTTTGCCACGACCTAGGTGGTTGTAGGCGGATTAATGGATAGATGTACGTACAAGGTACGTTGTATGAGGATCGATATTGGATTGGCTGAGTGGTGCCTAGTGATGGTACATGGGATGTATCAGTGGTGTGTGATTAAACGGGTTAGTAATCGACTTGGTTCCGATATCTTTTGCTTGGTTGTGATTATGGACTGGACATTGGATACTGTGGGCTGAGCAGAGTGATTTTGTCGGGTTCAGTGATTGTATGAGCAGGTGCTCTTAGCCATGGATGGCTAGTGGAACCCTAGTATTGAGATGTGTGATCACTGTTGGGATGGTATTCAATGTGTTCCAGTTACACCACTTGATTGAGTAAGTTGACGGTATACGTACACTCAAGATGAGTGAGTTGGTGGTCAGTGTAACTACGAGTAGCCTTGTGTGATGTTATCACGCCGAGATATTTCCAGCGTCATGGTTCGCTGACGGAGTCGGCGGTTATGGACATTGAGATTAATATATGTCGCAGGGTTGGGCTTGCCCTGCGAAATGAGATCATGTGGTTGATCTTACGCTACTTTGAGCGAGTGGCAGTATGGGGTGTTGTCACTGATTAGTCGATGGTTGGAGCTTTACTAGGATGGTAAAGCTTAGTGGTGACAGTTTGGCTGGTAGTGTCAGCGTGGACTGACAAGTGGGATTTGGTGACTCCCAATGGGAGCAGATGTAAGGATGTATTAGCAATGGAAAGGAACCGTCTAGCTAAAGGAGTCAGCTTAATTGTTAAGCGATTTTAATGCGAATCAGGTGATTATAATCACTCGAGGTGGTCGAGTGTAGTCGATATGATGTAAAACTGTGATGGGATGTCTGGGTACAGACGAGGTTAATGTTGTTCCAGTTAGTGGGTGTACAAGTGTACACGTGTTGTGAGACCAAATTGTTTTTCCACGAGGTGGATGTGGAATAAGAAAAGTTGGAATTTCGAGGACGAAATTATTTAAGGGGGAAGGTTGTAACGACCCATCTCGAGTATCAGGATTTAATATTATTTAATTATGATTTAGAATGACTAATCTGGGATTAGTTGAGTGAAATCGGACGAATTGTGCAAATTGACCGTTTTGCCCCTAGGCGTGGGAAAAATGTTGACTTTTTGATTGGGCGGTCAAATGGACTTTGACCGATGACCGTGACGTATTTCGAGACGTCATGAGTTCATAGACTAGTGGCACGTTCGATTCCGACATTCGAGGAAGAAGTTATGACGTTCAGAAGTCCAAGGGCATTTTCGTAATTTGGACGAAGAGGGGGAAAATGTTGACTTTTTGACTGGGAGGTCCGATGGCCGAGGGCCAAGGACCGTTAGGAAGGTCTCGATGCCCTGAGTCCGTTGACAGGCGACACGCGTCAATCGGAGTTCGAATGACCAAGTTACGGGTCTGGATGCGTGAGGGGCATTTTGGTCATTTATACAGTGGGTTACTGTAGCAAACCGCGGGGGAACATGTGCTGCACCACCGTGTGCGGTGGTTCTGATTACCCCAATTGATTAATCAAGTTGGGAGGTGGAAATAAGGGATTGTTTAAGCCTTAAAGGCAATAGCAACATGGCTGATTCATTCATCAATGTGGGCACCATTTTTAAATAAATTTTGAGGCTTTGCTGGAAACTTTTCTCAGTGGCCAGGCTGGGTTTCCACGAGCTTCTGAGGCGGCACGGTTTGTTTAAACAGAGTAGGATTTAAGTATGCTTCATTCTGCTGCAGTGAGGGCTGTCGAACTTGAGAGAAAACAGAGATTGGAAAAATTAGAAAAATGGAGGGAAAATTCAAATGTTGAGTGATGGGCTCTGAGGATCAAAATGGAGCTCACTTTCAGCTTTCTGGGATTCCTACGATCATAATCATCGAAAGAACGAAGAAATTTGATGGATTTTTGGCTCTGAACGGACTTGACGACAGTGAGCAAATTCGAAGAGTGGGTCGTGTTGATAGAGAGATCAAACGATGTAATTGAGTTGGGGAAACAGTTTCCCATGGTCCACTTATGCTTTTGGGTGCATCAATTGGAAGAAACCAGTTGGAATTGATGGAATTCGAAGCAGGAACAGTGACGGGTGTTCTTCGATGTTCATCGTCAAATTGTTGGATTTCAGGTAAGGATTGATGTAATTAGGTTTACAGACCTTTAATTGAACTTAAAACGAAGCTGGTTGAATGATCAATTGAATGATTTAAGGTTGAATTGATAGGAAATGAATTGGGTTGTCACGCGGGTTTTAGGATCCGTTTACCAGTCATCCGGGTTGGGACGATGACACTGTAGCAGGCGCGTGGGTTTCACGCGCAGCCACTCACGGCGGCGCGTGACGGCGCGTGGGCACGAATCTCGAGGTGAGGTCAACATGACTTCTGTCCTATTTAATGTAACGAACATTTTAGCGTTGGTTTCGTGTCAATCGGACCCCGTTCTGACATTGTTAGGGATGTCCGAAGGTTTTAAGTCGAGTTTAAAAATAGTTAAAAATTCGGGAAAATTACGGGACTTTAATAGGATGTTAATGTAGAGGTTAGTGACCCTCTATTGTGATTTGGATAGGATTGGGAGTCCTGGCATCTGTGATGTCAAAGATATTGACCCGGAGATACCCCGGGCAGCACTCGTCGCTTATTATACAGTGAGATATGACGTCTGGGACGTCAAGCGTCTGGGACGCTAAGCATCTGGGATGCTGGAGATGGTATTGTGGTAAATATGGATTAATGAATCTATGAAATGGTATTTCGGGTCGGGGACCCTAAATGGTTTTGGATTTATGGATTTATGTTTATAATTTTGGGCAGTGGCCCACATGGTTTTTGTATGTATGGATGTGGTATTCCACGGTTTTAGGCTGAGTTCCCACACTTGGTTTTAAGTTAACGGTTTTTGGGCTAAGGCCCTAATGGCTTGGTTGAACAAACGTTTTGGTTACTAGTTTTCGTGGCATGCATACGTTTTTATTGGAGGGCATAAATGTCTTATAACTGTGTTTAATGAAATTGTTCATTTTCGTCCACTCACAGTTTTTATTTGTTTTAATGCCCTTCAGGTTGATTACGGATGCGACTGCAGCAGAGACTAGGACATTGCACGCCTCCTCCATCGATCCTTGCGCACTCTAGAAGCCCCGTCTGGGCAGTGACTCTTGATTATCCCTTATCTGACACCTCTTGTTGGACGGGAGCATGACACATCCCACGGTAATCCCGGGGGGATTGGGATGGGTCGGGTCATAAACAATTGGGCTGCTCAGAACCACCAAGTACAGTGAAGATTCCCTGTTTTCCCACGGATGCTACAGTACTGGCCTGTAAAATGACCAAAATGCCCTTCTATTCAAAATTACCAAAATGCCCTTCACTTTCCAGACCCGTAACTCAGCCATCCGATGTCCGATTTCCTCGTGCCGCCTGTCTACGGACTCAGGGCATCGATGACAAGACCCATCCCGATTATCACTTGATAACCGTGAGAGATCCTGCTCCCGTCTCACTCGTTTTTTCTATGGTTTCCTCTTCCTGTTTCAGAAACTCTCTGTTTCTCCTCTTCATCGATCAATTTGATCAATTTTGAACAAAATGACATGGGCGGTTTCTTTTGTTCATATTAGGCATTTAGCCACTAATAAATCCTAACAAGTGACAAATGTCACTTAGAAATTAATCATAATCTAATTAGGCTGAATCAGCTAAGTTAAACCATTTACAATCAACCAGTGCACCGTTAAGGGTTTTGACGGCCCAAATTACCATTTTACCCTTGAGGTCACAAATGACCATTTTGCCCCTGAACTTCCCAGACCCATAACTGTTTCAAACGAGCTCCGTTTTCGACGTGCCACCTGTCTACGGATTCAGCATCTCGAGACCTACACAATGGTACTCGAAAAATGTGCAAAAACTATGTTAAACAAAAAGTCAACTTTTAGCCGTATTCCATCAAGGGTAAAAATGTCATTTTCACATTATTTTAATATTTTACAAGTTTTGGATTTTTCGGGGCGTTACAACCTTCCCCCCTTAGGGAATTTCGTCCCCGAAATTTCACGGAAATAAATACGGGTACTGCTCCCGCATTTGAGCTTCGGGTTCCCATGTAGCTTCTTCTACATTCTGATTTCGCCAAAGCACTTTCACTAGAGGAATTGTTTTTCGGCGGAGTACCTTATCCTTTCGATCCAAGATCTGCACAGGTTGTTCTTCAAAGCTTAGGTCTTCCCTGAGCTCAATAGGTTGCTCTTCTAATACATGGGACTCGTCATACACATATTTCCGTAACATTGATACATGAAAGACATTATGAACTCTGGAAAGCTCCGATGGTAATGTTAATCGGTAAGCAACTCGGCCAATCCGCTCGATAATCTCATAAGGTCCGATGAAACGGGGGCTTAATTTCCTGCGCCTGCCAAATCGTACTATACCTTTCCAAGGGGATAACTTCAGAAAAAACCCAATCTCCCACTGCAAATTCAAGATCTCTGATTCGCTGATCCACGTAGCTCTTTTGCCTGTCCTGGGCTGCCTTGAGTCTATCTCGAATGAGCTTAACTTTCTCTGTCGTCAGATCAATCAATTCGGACTTAGACAATTTTCTTTCGCCCACTTCTGTCCAACACAAAGGGGTTCGGCACTGACGTCCATATAGGGCTTCATAAGGTGCCATCCCAATACTTGCTTGATAACTGTTATTATAGGCGAATTCCATCAATGGCAAATGTGACTCCCAAGTTGACAGGACCCGCCCCGATCCCACAGGGACCACAAGGGGACGTGCCTTGCTCCCGTCTGACACCCAATAATTCATACCAATTTTAACCTCAAAAACATCAATTGCATAAATAACCAAATTAAAGTTATACATCAAATCCGAATTAAACAGATGTCAGACAAGGGATGAAATCCAAACGACAAGTTGTGAGCACGACTCTAACATAAACCTGCGGGTACACCACCCCATAGGGGTTCAGGTACGCAGAAGTGGATCTATGCCTCAGCCTCAGGTTCCTCCTCTACCTCAATAGCACGACCTGGAGGGGTTACCAAAACAATAAGGGTGAGTGGACCGAAACTCAAGTTTATAAAATCATTTGATAAGTAAAACATATAATTTACCCCTCCGTTTTCCAAACATGCATGCCACCGAATTTAAAACCATCAATCCTATAATATAAACCATAAGGCATATAATAATACCATAAATATAATTTTAGCCACTGCACTATACACTCCAATCCGACATCCCTGATGTCTGACGTCCCTGACGTCCAATAAGGTCACAATCACAAGGCTACGCGTGCCACTCGGGTCTCAATTCCGAGTTCACTCCCCGAACCCTGTTCGGTTACAGCATCCCCGATGCTTAGCGTCATAGACGCTGGACGTTCTATACGTCCGTGACCACTCCGGGGTACCTCATCCGGAGGAGACAGTATCATAAGAATGGATCTATACAGTGCAGTACCAAATACATTTTATTGATATCCACATGCAAAACATATATGTATACATAGGTAAAATCCGAACCGATCGTTACGTTTCATCAAACGGGTCTCATGCCCAAATACCGTGAAACGTGCCATAACCGAAATTTCAATATCATCAAAACCATTTATCGATTCCAGCATGTGAACATATAAGTAAATCAGAAAACATTTAAGCATGCAAGGGTTTAATGAAAACGGGCCCACTCACAGTACGATCCCGTGGTGAAACTGTGCGTACGAACTTGTACCGGGATTATCGTACAATTCCTGTCAGTCCAAATCATACGTAAGGGTCACAACAAGTCTTAAACATTTATCCAAATAACTCGAAACAGAAACCGGCTCGGGGAAACCGTCCAACACGTTTCCCGAGACAACCGGCCCTAAACTGACCCATCAAAACTATCCCAGATCAACATGGTTAATTCACCAAAAATGTTCAGAATGATGAGAGGAACAAAAGTCATGTTGATCGTGATCGGAGATAATGTCCAACGCGCCCTCACACGCCGCCCAAAGTGGATGCGCGTGAAAGTCACGCGCCTAACACTGTAGCTACAGTGTCAGCACCTTCACCCGTTTGTCTGCAATACGGGCCTGCCACTTGCGGCTTGACCCGGTTGAATACCCATCAATTCTTACTCGATTTCGATCCCATTTGATCCTAACATGTTAAATAACTATCCAATTTAGGTTCTGTGACAAAAATCAACCTCGACACATCCCCAAACGACCCATCGACCCGTGATCAACCAATCGGGTCAATCACCAGAACTTCCTGGTTTCTAATTCAAACTTCAATTCACTTCACAGGCAGCTTAATAGGATCAAAACGAACTAATATGAACGATCAATTGGGTCTGAGTACCTGAAGGTTGTCGTCCCAAGCTCTGCGATTTCCCTGAAAACAGCAGTCACCGTCCCAGCTCACCCGTGGCTGATGGCCTTCGATTTCGATGTGGTTGAGTTCCAAACACTCCCAGAAGACTAAACCAGGCCCTGGTTTGGTCCAACAGTCACCAGAAATCAAAACCCTATTTTCCCTCCAATTTTGCCCGAAATGGTTTCTCTGGTTTTCCTCACCTGTTCTCAGTTCTTTCAGCATCAGAGTGATGCTCTCACGTTCTAATCAGTTTTAAATAACCTCAGCCGTCCCAGAGGCTCGTGGGAGTCCAATTTGTCCACTGAAAAATGTTCCCCGAAAAGCTTCGAACTTGAATTAACAATGGGGTCGTGCAAGGTGGATGCAACAGACCACGTTCTAAAGCATCAGACACTCCCATCTTTCCAGCACACAATTGCATAAACAATTGCACATTTGAACCACCGCACATGGTGGTGCCGCCCATGTCTCCCAGCGGTTGCTACAGTAACCAGGGGCGAAATGACCAAAATGCCCCTGGTTCAATAATTACCATAATGCCCTTCACATTCTAGACCCGTAACTCAGCCATACGAAGTCCGATTTCGGCGTGCCACCTGTCTACGGACTCAGGGTATCGAGACCTACCTAACGGTCTTTGAGTCATGTGAAAATTAGTTGCCAAACGAAAAGTCAACATTTTCGCCCTTGAAATCCAAATTACGGTAATGCCCCTGAACTTTCGATAGTCATAACTTTTTCCCCGATCGTCCAAATTGGACGTGCCACCTGTCTACGAACTTGTGACGTCCCGAACTACGTCACGGTCACTAGTCAAAGTCCATTTGACCCACCAATGAAAAAGTCAACAATTTGGCCATACCATTCACAAGGGTAAAAACGTCAATTCAAACCTTAAATTACCATATTAAAATCTTTGAATTTCCGGGGTGTTACACAAGTACCCTGGAATTGCAGAACACATGCTCTCATCATATCTTCCAAGGTCTGGATGGTCCGTTCCGACTGTCCATCCGTCTGAGGGTGGAACGCCGTACTAAAATGCAATCTCGTCCCAAAAGCTTCCTGTAAACTTTGCCAAAATCTAGATGTAAATCGCGGATCTCGATCTGAGACAATAGAGGCAGGTGTACCTTGTGACCGGATGATCTCATTAATGAACAAGTTAGCGTACTGAGTCATCTGAAAGTCTTCCTTCACAGGTAAGAAATGTGCTGACTTGGTAAGTATTTCTACAATCACCCAAACGCCATTGTGGCCTCTGGGCGTCCTCGGAAGTTTAAACATAAAGTCCATGGTTATATGATCCCATTTCCACTCGGGAATAGGAAGTGGTTGCAGTGCTCCGTAAGGTCTCTGTCTCTCCGCCGTTACCTGCTGACATATCAAACATTTACTCACATACTCAGCAATTTCTCGTTTCATACCAGGCCACCAGTAATGTTCTTGGAGCGTACGGTACATTTTTGTTCCTCCCGGATGCATAGCATATGCAGAACTATGAGCTTCAGCCAGAATCTCTTGTTTCAATGCTTCATCTGCTGGTACACATAATCTCCCTTATGTGGTTAAGGCTCCGTCCTCATTCACTCCATAATCCCGTCGTTCTCCTGCTTCCGCTTCAATGCGAAGAATACATAAAGTCGCGTCTTGAAATTGAGCATCAATGATCTGATCAATCAGGATTGGTCGCACCTGGAAATTTGCTACCAAACCATCTTGACTATCAAGTCCCAACACAACACCAGTCTTACGCAGTTCAACTAATAGAGGCAAGTGTATCGTCCGTAAATGAGCTACTGAATGTGCTGATTTCCGGCTCAATGCATCAGCCACTACGTTTGCCTTTCCAGGATGGTATTCAATCGTGCAATCATAATCCTTAAGCAATTCCAACCATCTTCTCTGCCTCACATTTAGCTCCTTCTGGGTGAAAAAGTATTTCAAACTTTTATGGTCCATAAACAATCGGCAAGTCTCACCATATAGATAGTGTCTCCAGATCTTTAGCGCATGCACTACTGCAGCCAATTCCAAATCATGGGTAGGATAGTTGCGCTCATGCGGTTTTAATTGTCGAGAAGCATAAGCAATCACTTTTCCATGCTGCATCAGCACACACCCTAAACCGTGTAAGGATGCATCAGTATACACTTCAAATTCTCCACTGTCATCTGGAAGAGCCAATACTGGAGCGGATGTTAACCGTTTCTTCAGTTCCTGAAAACGCTGCTCACAAGTCTCATCCCAAATGAACTTAACCCTCTTCCTGGTCAAACGAGTCAAAGGAGCAACAATCATAGAGAATCCTTCCACAAAACGTCTGTAGTAACCGGCCAAACCCAAAAAGCTTCTCACTTCGGTTACTGTTGTAGGCTGTTCCCAATTTGCCACTGCTTCAATTTTCTGGGGATCGACACAAATTCCTTCCGCAGAAATCACATGCCCCAAAAATCCCACACTCGTTATCCAAAATTGGCATTTGCTCAGTTTAGCAAAAAGTTGATTCTCCCTCAGAGTTCCAAGCACAAGCCTCAGGTGCTTCTCATGCGCCTTCGCAGTCTTTGAATATACTAAATATCATCAATAAACACAATGACAAACTGATCAAGATATTTCCGGAATACTCGGTTCATCAAGTCCATAAATGCTGCCGGAGCATTGGTTAACCCGAAGGGCATCACGAGAAACTCATAATGACCATACCGAGTCCGAAAGGCTGTTTTCGGAATATCCTCTTCTCGAATCCGCAACTGATGGTAACTAGAACGAAGATCAATCTTCGAAAAATATGTAGCTCCCCTTAATTGATCAAATAAATCATCAATTCGAGGTAAAGGATACTTATTCTTGATCGTCATCTTGTTTAGTTGCCTGTAGTCCATACACATTCTCAAACTGCCTTCTTTCTTTTTCACAAACAGTACGGGGGCTCCCCACGGTGATACACTCTGTCGAATGAATCCCATATCGACTAGATCCTATAATTGTACCTTTAATTCCCTTAACTCAGCTGGTGCCATACGATAAGGAGGCAAAGAAATAGGTCGTGTACCAGGAATCAAGTCAATGGTAAACTCCATCTCCCTATGCGGTGGTAACCCTGGTAAATCCTCAGGAAAGACATCTGGGAACTCACATACGATAGGGATGTCCTCGACCCTAACTGGGGTATCCCGTATATCAACCACATGTGCTAGATAACCCTGGCAACCCTTTCGCAACAATCTTTCTGCTGTAAGAGCTGATATGACTTTGGCGGATAACATTCGCCGATCTCCCTGGAATATAACTTCCGGTAATCCTGGACTCCGGAGTATCACCCTCTTATCGAAACATACGATGGAGGCATGATGGGTGGTCAGCCAATCCATCCCAAGGATAACATCAAAATCACATAAATCTAACAAAATTAAGTCAACCACGAGATGCACACTCCCGATCAAGACAAGATACTCTCGTATCACTTGGTTGACTACATAAATATAACCAGTCGGCGTACCGACTCCCGTGTCACAACCAAGTGCAGAAATCTCTCTATCAGCTAAGGTTGCATAAGTGCGAGAAACAAATGAATGAGTAGCTCCCGGGTCTATTAAGGTACGTGCATGCTGACCAAAAATAGGGAGCATACCTGTCACCACTCCTGGGGTAGATCGAGCCTCCTGCTGAGTAACAGCAAATACTCGAGCCTGTAGTCCCGACGTCTGACCACGTCCTCGTGAGTTACCACATCCTCGACCAGCTCCTCTCCCCCCAGTCGTACCAGAAGTCGATGCCGTACTCCGACTCTGCTCGGCAGTGCCCCAACCGGTACCACTACCAACCAAACGTGGGCAGTCCTTCTTGAAATGGCCCGGCTCCCGACAGTAAAAGCAAACAAGCACATTACCCCGATTGGGCCCGCTGTTCTGTCGGTTGGCTGATCCCACTGACGCTTCACTAGACTACACTGTTGCCGAAGATTGAGACCCAAATCTCGGTGTATTCCCACGACCATAACTCGAACGAGTACCACCCGATGATCCAGAACTAGAACCGCCCCCTTTTTGGCCATCTCTGACTCGGCGCTCCCTGATACTGTCGTTCTCGGCGCCGACCATAGCCTGAAAACTGCTGTGGTACTGGTAAAGTCACCTCAACTCTGGCAACTGCATCAGACAACTCCCTCACAGAGGCGTATGATCCCACTGTCACGTCACCAAGGATCTCATTCTTTAACCCCTGCTCAAACCTTCTGCACTTATCCTCCTCGGTAGACACATACAAAGGGGCAAAATTTGCTAGGTTCAAGAACTTTTGCTCATAATCAGCCATATATAGATCTCCTTGTTTCAGTTGAAGAAACTCCACTTCTTTGGCATTACGGAAAAAACGAGGATAAAACTGATCTAGGAAACGGTGCCTGAAGTCCTCCCAACTCAGGGTGTTGGCATCCAATCCCGTCAACTGTAATCCACGCCACCATCGATACGCCTGACTACTCAGCATAAACGTGGCTAAAGGAACCATGTCTCCTGGTAGACATCGCATGATCTCGAAAATCCGTTCCAACTGTGTAACCCAATCATACGCCTCATCTGGGTTAGTCTGACCCGTAAAACTCGTGGCCCCCAAACGTTGAGCTCTCTCTACGTCTGGACCCTCCATTTCTTCCCCAGGCTGTGCACGAGGCTCGCGTCGCGGAGGCATATAGAGGTATCTGTACGTAAAACAGATCAGTTAACATGCACACAAGGTGCAAGACTCAGACCGCAACCTAGTGCTCTGATACCAATTCGACAAGACCCATCCCGATTATCACTTGATAACCGTGAGAGATCTTGCTCCCGTCTGACAATAACTCGAAAGTACATAATGTATTTTCATATATATATATATATATATATATACATATAGAACATACAAACGATAAACATTGTCATACAAGGGATAGTTCAGTATTCCGAGACCGTTGACCTAGTCAACAGGTTTATAGAGCATAGGAAATATTTACATGTAGGGAGCAAAATCCTACGCTGCAAAGTGTCTGAGTACGCAACGGTCCGTTTATTCCTCAGCCTCGATATTAGCCTCAGTACCTGTGCACTGGCCTGGAAGGCAAATAAAACATCAAAGGTGTGAGTGGACAAAAATCAAGTTTAGAAATACATTTATCAAAATATAGTCTTACCCTCCAGTTTTCACAAACATGCATGCATATCATAACTCATAAATCAAATAATTAAGATATGAATATAAATCTCAAACATCAATAGAAACACAGGATCCAGGTCCAATATAGAGTCACGTTATCCCTACAACGCGTGCAAATCAATAGGCTCAAGGACCGCTCAAATCCCGAGCATCCGCCGCTGTGAACACATCACCAGCCGGCAATCCAGGTCGTCATGAACATATCACTGACTGACCTCCGTATAATCCAACACATCTGGTCTGAGTCGAGCCTCCATTTGGCTGCACGACAACATACCGTGCTACGTGACCTATCCGGGGTAAACACTTCCATCCCAGAGGAGAGCGTTATCTCTAGGGTCCATTTCGAGGGGAAACATATTCCACACCGAAAGCCCTCATATATCATCATCACGAAAACCAGTGAAAACAGTTGCATGTAATATCAAAACCATTTTTGAACTGGCTTTAAGCCTAAAAACAATTTTCTCAAATCCATAAACCAATTCACGCAAACCTGCGTAATCACAATCTTATTTATGACATAAATCCATCAAATCCAACACCAGACTCATAATCCGAGTCAAAATCAAGTTCAAACCCCGAGCCTTAGCTCGAAATATCAGTTTCATAATTTTCTCGAAACTCGTGCCCAAAAGCATATAAAATAAAATAATATAATATTCCCAAAAATCCGAAAATCATCATATCGAAACATTAATTATACCAACACATTTCCAATCATATTATAAAGCATTTAAAACATATATGCATGCATTTAGGGTGAAAACAAAAGTCCACTCACACACCGTCCAGATTGTTCCGTTTCGAGCTGTTCGTACTCTTCCGACGTCCTGAAAGTATTCGGGCCTGTCAAACAAGTAATATAAGATTACTAACGCGTTACATAATCTCCTGTACGAATTTCCTAATCGTCGGAATAAAATAATATTATTTTAAACGTAACCTATACGCTTCGGGTACGTAAAACTACTCTCAGTTCATATCCGATTGACCCGAAACCAACGCTAATTGGTCCGTATCATCGAGAGTATCAAAAAGTATGTTCAACCCTCCTTCAGATTCCCGGTCACGCGCCCTCACGCGCCGCCGCAAGCGGCTGCGCGTGACAGCCACGCGCCGTGAACAGTGCACTGATACAGTGCACCTTCCTCGCCCGTTTCTCTGATAAACGGGTCTGAAACCCGCGATCAGACCCAACTCGATTTCCTTCAATTCCAACTCAATTTCTTCCGTTCTTTCATTCATTAATCTCAGTTCAATCTAATTTACAGGTCTATAGGTTCAATTTAATCACACAAGCCCTCACAATGCTCTACTCACGATGAACACCCAACGGGTTCGAATTCGGGTTCTACCCAAAACCAGCCTGTTTCCTTCAATTGATCATACCAGAAGCATCATAGGTCCATTATAAACACGAAATCGAAATCAATTTCATAAGTTATTACCTCTAAGTCACTGAACGCAAGCTCGATTTTCCGAAACGGTTATAGGGTCTGTTCCCTATCGATTCACCTCCAATTTCTTGTTCAATTGATTTGGTTCGCTTCGTTGAGCTCCCAGAAGGCTAAATATCTAATTAATTTCCCCCGAAACATTGTACAAAATCAAAATCGACATTAGTGTTCTATAATATTGATGATTGGAAATGATTGGTATAATTAATGTTTCGATATGATGATTTTCGGATTTTTGGGAATATTATATTATTTTATTTTATATGCTTTTGGGCACGAGTTTTGAGAAAATTTTGAAACTGATATTTCGAGCTAAGGCTCGGGGTTTGAACTTGATTTCCCCCCGAAATGGACCCTGGAGATAACGCTCGCCTCCAGGATGGAAGTGTTTATCTCGGAGAGGTCACGTAGCACGGTATGTTGTCGTGCAGCCAAATGGAGGCTCGACTCAGACCAGATGTGCTGGATTATATGGAGGTCAGTCAGTGATATGTTCATGACGACCTGGATTGCCGGCTGGTGATGTGTTCACAGCGGCGGATGCTCGGGATTTGAGCGGTCCTTGAGCCTATTGATTTGCACGCGTTGCAGGGATAACGTGACTCTATATTGGGCCTGGATCCTGTGTTTTTATTGATGTTTGAGATTTATATTCATATCTTAATTATTTGATTTATGAGTTATGATATGCATGCATGTTTGTGAAAACTGGAGGGTAAGACTATATTTTGATAAATGTATTTCTAAACTTGATTTTTGTCCACTCACACCTTTGATGTTTTATTTTCCCTCCAGGCCAGTGCACAGGTACTGAGGCTAATATCGAGGCTGAGGAATAAACGGACCGTTGCGTACTCAGACACTTTGCAGCGTAGGATTTTGCTCCCTACATGTAAATATTTCCTATGCTCTGTAAACCTGTTGACTAGGTCAACGGTCTCGGAATGGAGGTACCCCACCACAGATGCATATGAAAGTCTTCCTTCACAGGTAAGAAATGTGCTGACTTGGTAAGTCTGTCTACAATCACCCAAACGCCATCGTGGCCTCTGGCCATCCTCGGAAGTTTAAACACAAAGTCCATGGTTATATGATCCCATTTCCACTCGGGAATAGGAAGTGGTTGCAGTGCTCCGTAAGGTCTCTGTCTCTCCGCCTTTACCTGCTGACATATCAAACATTTACTTACATACTCAGCAATTTCTCGTTTCATACCAGGCCACCAGTAATGTTCTCGGAGCGTACGGTACATTTTTGTTCCTCCCGGATGCATAGCATATGCAGAACTATGAACATCAGCCAGAATATCTTGTTTCAATGCTTCATCTGCAGGTACACATAATCTCCCTTCTGTGGTTAAGGCTCCGTCCTCATTCACTGCATAATCCTGTTGTTCTCCTGCTTCCGCTTCAATGCGAAGAATACATAAAGTCACGTCTTGAAATTGAGCATCAATGATCTGATCAATCAGGATTGGTCGCACCTGGAAATTTGCTACCAAACCATCTTGACTATCAAGTCCCAACTCAGTAAGCTAACTTGTTCATTAATGAGATCATCCGGTTACATGGTACACCAGCCTCTATTGTCTCAGATCGAGATCCGCGATTTACATCTAGATTCTGGCAAAGTTTACAGGATGCTTTTGGGACGAGATTGCATTTTAGTACGGCGTTCCACCCTCAGACGGATGGACAGTCGGAACGGACCATCCAGACCTTGGAAGATATGATGAGAGCATGTGTTCTACAATTCCAGGGTACTTGGGAGTCACATTTGCCATTGATGGAATTCGCCTATAATAACAGTTATCAAGCAAGTATTGGGATGGCACCTTATGAAGCCCTATATGGACGTCAGTGCCGAACCCTTTTGTGTTGGACAGAAGTGGGCGAAAGAAAATTTTCTAAGTCCGAATTGATTGATCTGACGACAGAGAAAGTTAAGCTCATTCGAGATAGACTCAAGGCAGCCCAGGACAGGCAAAAGAGCTACGTGGATCGGCGAATCAGAGATCTTGAATTTGCAGTGGGAGATTGGGTTTTTCTGAAGTTTTCCCCTTGGAAAGGTATAGTACGATTTGGCAGGCGCGGGAAATTAAGCCCCCGTTTCATCGGACCTTATGAGATTATCAAGCGGATTGGCCGAGTTGCTTACCGATTAGCATTACCATCGGAGCTTTCTAGAGTTCATAATGTCTTTCATGTATCAATGTTACGGAAATATGTGTATGACGAGTCCCATGTATTAGAAGAGCAACCTATTGAGCTCAGGGAAGACCTAAGCTTTGAAGAACAACCTGTGCAGATCTTGGATCGAAAGGATAAGGTACTCCGCCGAAAAACAATTCCTCTAGTGAAAGTGCTTTGGCGAAATCAGAATGTAGAAAAAGCTACATGGGAACCCGAAGCTCAAATGCGGGAGCAGTACCCGTATTTATTTCCGTGAAATTTCGGGGATGAAATTCCCTAAGGGGGGAAGGTTGTAACGCCCCGAAAAATCCAAAACTTGTAAAATATTAAAATAATGTGAAAACGACATTTTTACCCTTGATGGAATACGGCTAAAAGTTGACTTTTTGTTTAACATAGTTTTTGCACATTTTTCGAGTACCATTGTGTAGGTCCCGTGACGCTGAATCCGTAGACAGGTGGCACGTCAAAAAATGGAGCTCGTTTGAAACAGTTATGGGTCTGGGAAGTTCAGGGGCAAAATGGTCATTTGTGACCTCAAGGGTAAAATGGTAATTTGGGCCGTCAAAACCCTTAACGGTGCACTGGTTGATTGTAAATGGTTTAACTTAGCTGATTCAGCCTAATTAGATTATGATTAATTTCTAAGTGACATTTGTCACTTGTTAGGATTGATTAGTGGCTAAATGCCTAATATGAACAAAAGAAACAGCCCATGTCATTTTGTTCAAAATTGATCAAATTGATCGATGAAGAGGAGAAACAGAGAGTTTCTGAAACAGGAAGATGAAACCATAGAAAAAACGAGTGAGATTGAAAGAACACTTGAGCTTCGGGGGAAATTAATTAGATATTTGGCCTTCTGGGAGCTCAACGAAGCGAACCAAATCAATTAAACAAGAAATTGGAGGTGAATCGACAGGGAACAGACCCTGTAACCGTTTCGGAAAATCGAGCTTGCGTTCAGTGACTTAGAGGTAATAACTTATGAAATTGATTTCGATTTCGTGTTTATAATGGACCTATGATGCTTCTGGTATGATCAATTGAAGAAAACAGGCTGGTTTTGGGTAAAACCCGAATTCGAACCCGTTGGGTGTTCATCGTGAGTCGAGGATTGTGAGGGCTTGTGTGATTAAATTGAACCTATAGACCTGTAAATTAGATTGAACTGAGATTAATGAATGAAAGAACGGAAGAAATTGAGTTGGAATTGAAGGAAATCGAGTCGGGTCTGATCGCGGGTTTCAGACCCGTTTATCAGAGAAACGGGCGAGGAAGGTGCACTGTAGCAGTGCACTGTTCACGACGCGTGGCTGTCATGCGCAGCCGCTTGCGGCGGCGCGTGAGGGCGCGTGACCCAGAATCTGAAGGAGGGTTCAACATACTTTTTGATACTCTCGATGATACGGACCTATTAGCGTTGGTTTCGGGTCAATCGGATATGAACTGAGAGTAGTTTTACGTACCCGAAGCGTATAGGTTACGTTTAAAATAATATTATTTTATTCCGACGATTAGGAAATTCGTACGGGAGATTATGTAACGCGTACATGTAAATATTTCCTATGCTTTGTAAACCTGTTGACTAGGTCAACGGTCTCGGAATACTGAGCTATCCCTTGTCTGACAATGTTTATCGTTTGTATGTTCTATATGTATATATATATATATATATATATATATGAAGCTACTTTTTGTACTTTCGAGTTATTGTTAGACGGGAGCAGGATCTCTCACGGTTATCAAGTGATAATCGGGATGGGTCTTGTCAAAATTGGTATCAGAGCACTAGGTTGCGGTCTGAGTCTTGCACCTTGTGTGCATGTTAACTGATCTGTTTTACGTACAGATACCTCTATATGCCTCCGCGACGCGAGCCTCGTGCACAGCCTGACGAAGAAATGGAGGGTCCAGACGTAGAGAGAGCTCAACGTTTGGGGGCCACGAGTTTTACGGGTCAGACTAACCCAGATGAGGCGTATGATTGGGATACACAGTTGGAATGGATTTTCGAGATAATGCGATGTCCACCAGGAGACATGGTTCCTTTAGCCACGTTTATGCTGAGTAGTCAGGCGTATCGATGGTGGCGTGGATTACAGTTGACGGGATTGGATGCCAACACCCTGAGTTGGGAGGACTTCAGGCACCGTTTCCTAGATCAGTTTTATCCTCGTTTTTTCCGTAATGCCAAGGAAGTGGAGTTTCTTCAACTGAAACAAGGAGATCTATCTGTGGCTGATTATGAGCAAAAGTTCTTGAACCTAGCAAATTTTGCCCCTTTGTATGTGTCTACCGAGGAGGATAAATTCAGAAGGTTTGAGCAGGGGTTAAAGAATGAGATTCGTGGTGCCGTGACAGTGGGATCATATGCTTCTCTGAGGGAGTTGTCCGATGCAGCTGCCAGAGTTGAGGTGACTTTACCAGTACCACAACAATTTTCATGAACTTCCCAGACCCATAACTATTTCAAACGAGCTCCGTTTTCGACGTGCCACCTGTCTACGGATTCAGCGTCTCGGGACCTACACAATGGTACTCGAAAAATGTGCAAAAAGTATGTTAAATAAAAAGTCAACTTTTAGCCGTATTCCATCAAGGGTAAAAATGTCATTTTCACATTATTTTAATATTTTACAAGTTTTGGATTTTTCGGGGCGTTACAATCGAGACCTACCTAACAGTCCTAAAATCATGTGAAAATCAGTTGTCAAACGAAAAGTCAACATTTTCCCCCTTTTCGTCCAAATTACGGAAATGCCCCCGAACTTCCGATAGTCATAACTTTTTCCCTGATCGTCCGAATTGGACGTGCCACCTGTCAATGGACTCGTGACGTCCCGAACTACATCACGGTCTTCGATCAAAGTCCGTTTGACCCAATAATCAAAAAGTCAATAATTTGGCAATACAATTCACAAGGGTAGAAACGTCAATTCATTCAATAATTTACAATATTAAAATCCTCGAATTTCCAGGGCGTTACATACCTAGCCTTGCGATTTCAGCGTGTATGTCGAACACCCTTCCAGCATCCGTACCACCTACCTACTGACCCAGCCCACGTCTTCCGCCTATTCCCTGTGCCTGCAACCCGCATGTCACGGTGAGCCTACGCCGAAGCCTTCACATTCATGTCAGCAGCTTCATGCTGAACTGCTCTTGCTCCAGTCAGCGCCTTTCACGCCGATTTCCCTTGCCTTTTTTGTAGCTCCATGCCGAAAACCTGCGCACCTGTTTAGTAGCCCCATACTGAAGCATGCTTGCCCAATTTTGAAGCTCAAATCAACCCTAAAATTCGGCAAAACCCCTTCATTTCATCATTTTATTTTTATTGTTTTTGTATTTAATTTTTTTAGCTTCTTTGTGGCACTTGCTCTATAAATAGATAGGCCATTTCATTTTTTTAGAGAGCTTTTTTTACCCTTCTTATAACTTTTTTTTTTCTCTTAGATTTTTCATAGACTTTGTTTTTAGACTTTTTTTTTAGACTTCTCTTTTAAACATGAATTTATGTTTTCCTTAAGAGAAACCTAGGCCGAATATTTCCGAGGCAATTCTAGATTTTAGTCTGTAATCCCTCATGTTTCTTTTTCCATCTTCACAAGGTTCCTTCTGTTTTCAGAGAATAATTTGAATAACAATCCATTATTTCCATCCACCTAGGAATCCCAAGCTGTTCTTGGATTCCGAAAATGTAACTTTGTTTCATCTACTTTAAACTCTTGTTATTGTTTCGGTTTTACTTATAATTCAATATATGTATTAGTATTTTCTTTCTAGCATTTGTAAATATGAATACAATGTCTATGTGTTTTACTTTCTGAATTTCATTTACTTCATATGTTTTAGTGCTTAAACTTTAATTCAATGCTAAGTGTTTATGACCGTTGTTCGGTGCACTTAGAATAGGATTGAAGAGATTTAAATGTTTGACGCATTCAAATAAAAAATGTAGGGTGAATCATATTGTAAGTGTTTATGACCGTTGTTCGGTGTATTTATAATATTAAAAAAATATATGCATGTAATTGAGATAATGAAAGTAGGGATAAGTCATGCTCCCGTCTAACCTATGTGCGACACGAAGGCTAAACACATGTCTAACCTCCATGAAACACGTAAGCCAGACAAGGGATACCCAGGTCAACGTACCAAAATCAACGTCTGGTTTCCCAAAGTGCGCAAAAACCACTGTGGATCGCATGGGTGATGTCTCTGTCTCCTAACAACAGCCCGCACCGCATCAAAAACCTGGAGGGTATCAATAAACATAAAAGACTGTGAGTGGATAAAAATAAATAATAAGTTTAGAAAACATTTTCTAAGAAAGATATTTATACCCTCCACGTAAAACCAATGCATGCATTCGAAAACCATTTCCTTTCCAAAATAAGAAAACCATCAATGGAAACCAGAAATCAAAATCAAAGAAAGGGAACTCATGTAACAACTCTTACCTTCAGGAAGGGTACAATTGTAATTTTGGAAACTATTTGTATAAAAAGTACGATTTTGCCCTTATGAATAGTGTGTCAACAGTTGACTTTTGATTTGTTTGTTGAACGAGCGTTGACCGTTGACCATGACGTAGTTCGGGACGTCACGAGTCCGTAGACAGGTGGCATGTCCGATTTGGACAATCGGAGAAAAAGTTAAGGTGTTCGGAAGGTTAAGGGCGTTACCGTAATTTTGGTTATATGGAGGAAAATGTTGACTTTTTGCTGGACTATTAGTTTTCCCGTAGACCGAGGACCGTTAGATAGGTGTCGACGTCCTGAGTACAACGACAAGCGGCACGCTGTCATCGGACGTCGGACGGATTAGTTATGGGTCTATGAAGTTGGAGGGCAAAATGGTAATTTTGGACCTAGTGGCATTTTAGTCTTTTTCACCATTGGGCCAATCAGATAAGACCACATGGGAGTGTGTGATAGGATATTTATTTTGTTGTCCATGGAGAGTTGGACACGTGGTGGAGACCTAGAGGTTTCTAGGAGAGTTTATGGTGTGCACGGGTACAACTTGCACACTTTTCAAACCGTGCAAGTGTTCGTGGACAGAAACAGGGAGAGCTGAGACGGTGAAGAGTTTGATCGATTCTCAGTGTGTGACGGCTTGGGGTTCGAGTGGTAGATCAGGAAGGGTTAGTGAGCGAGTGGTTGTGCTTCAGAGAAGGTTGGACGGTGGTTGTGTGTTGAGTCGTGACTGGAAACTAGAGAACAGGGCAGCAACACCGCGCACGGTTGTGCATCCCAGACGATCAAACCATCAAATAGGAGACGTGGTGGTGGTCAGGGACTCGAAAGGAGTCGGGTGAACTCAGTAGGACACGGCGGCGAGCACGGCGGAGACCGGAGCAAGGGTAAGTTTCTCTGTCCCCTATTTTTCCTGTTTTATTCAATTCGAAAGTCGTGGCTTTTGTGGCTGAGTCGAGGGATTCCGTGAGTGCTGTGAGACTCAGTAGGTCCCTAGGAGTCATTTAAGGTCGAAGCCGTGCAAGGGGATTGCGTGGTTGGCCGGGAACCAAAACAGAGGTTTCGGACAGTTTTTGTTCGAGCTTGGGGACGACGGGTTAAAGTCTTGAATGTCTAGATTTTAGGATTGAAAGCAATTGCTTAGGCCAGGACAAACCTAATGGGATTGAAAGGACTAGATTTGAGTAGGAAATAAGGGAGAACCGGTCACGCCGGTTCGGTACAGTTGAACCGGTTGACCAGAGGTTGAAGACAACCCTGTAGCAGGCGCGTGAAGCCCACGCACAGCCCCTTTGGGCGGCGCGTGAAGCCCACGCGTAACCCCTTTGGGCGGCGCGTGAGGGCGCGTGCGACAGAGTCTGGGGAAACTTCCAACAGGGATTTTACTCTAATCGATGTAACGAATCTTTTAGGAAAAATTTCGTGTCGATCGGACATCGGGTCGGGTTTGTTCGAGGATTCGAAGGTTTAGGGTTTTCGTTTAAATTATGTTTAAAGTTCCGAAAAATTGGGAAAATTAGGATAAGCCTTAATGAAGTGTTTGTGACTTTTGACAGGACGGGACACTCCTGAGACGGTTGAGGAACGTACGGAGCGCGATTGACGCGTACGGATTTGTGAGTGGACTCCTTCTCTTTTAACGAGCATGCCTAACTGTTTTTATCTACATGTTTTATGTTTTTAAGCATGTTTTCATGATCATTGCTTATATCATATTTGTTTTACCTGTTTGCACATTTTTCGAGGCGTTTACGGGTTTTAGCACGTTTTCCGAGAAATGTTATATATGTATGATTTGCATGCCATGCTTTTTATTACTGATTTTGTATGATGATAAATGGGTTTTGAAACATGATTTGACAAACAAGGTTCCGATTTTAGAATCGGATTTGGGGAAACGGAATTTGGTTTTAAAGTTGAAAAGTAGATTTCCGGATTTGGGTTCGGAATGACGGTTCTGGATGCCGGAATGACGTCAAACTAGTGGTTTCGGATTCAGGTTTAGATATGGACTTAGAAATGGTTTTCAAATGGTTTAGATTGAATTTACTGGATCTAGATATTGGGTTTAAAGACCCGGATTATATATGACGGGGGCAGGCCCGGATTGAGTTTAAAGACTCGGGAGTTTAAAGACTCGGATATTACGATATTACCCCCGTAGGCCTGTTGAGTTTAAAGACTCAGATTACATTTGAGGCCTGGATTGAGTTTAAAGACTCGGATAGACCCAGCTGGTTTGATCGGACATTGACGTTGGTATATCTTGTTTTATGATACACTTTTAGCATGATCATTTTATTGTTTTATATTGCTGTTTTCCGATACTTAGTTAGGTATGCATGTTTTCTTTAAAACGGAGGGAAAATCCTATTTTGTTTTATAAATTGTTTTCATACGTTTGTTTTCTTTTTAGTCAACTCACTTTTTTCTGGTTTTAATTTACCCTCCAAGTCGTGGTGATATCGTCGGGGTGAACGTTGAGGCAGAGACAGAGGCATAGAGCTTTACAGCGTTTTCCGTTGCGTGAATAGCCTAGTAGGACTTTTGTGCCTGTTTTGTATAACACTATGCTCTGTGTTACTGTTGTATTACATTTTCTCCATGGTCTGATAGTTATACTTATGGTTTATTGAGGTTGTTTTGGTATTTTTTTAGTGTGATTGTCAGACGGGAGCAGAGTTCGTCCCGGTTATCGAGGTGATAATCGGGGTGGGTCCTGTCAACTCAGCCTAAAAATCCATAAAGTCCAAAAACATCTGGGCCACTGCCCAAAACATCTGAAAACCATGTAAAAATCAATAGTAAATCACAAGTAAATCAATCTGCTGGATCTCATATCACCGAGTCTTTAAACTCCAAATACATATATCAGGCATTCCTGGGATATCAATGAGTCTTTAAACTCAAAACACAAACAATAGGCCTCGTGGAATATCACAATAACTGAGTCTTTAAACTCAAAACATATCAATCAAGGGCCCTCCCCCGTCATCAATCAATCGGGTCTTTAAACCAAAACCATGTGAAAATCATAGGAAATTCAGAAATCCATCGAAAACCAAATTCCAAAACCAAATCCGAAATTATCATTTGAAATCCCAAATTCAAATCTAGAAATCACATGAAAACCGAAATCCGAAAGCATTAGAAACTGGGCCTCAAACCCGAAAGCACTTTCCGAAATCCATTTATAAATCCTTGAATTCAAATCATAATTCAAATCCCAAAAGAAAATCATCGAAATCATATCAAATCACAACATAAGACAGAATCTCGTAAAACGTGCAAATATGTAAAATATCTCAAAATACGTGCAAAACGGAAATCATAAATATCATAAGCATAAACATAGAAATCATATCAAGAAAACATATAAAGCATTTATGCATGCATCATAATTTAGAAAGCAAAGTCCACTCATAGACCATCCTCGATGCCACCTCGATACGGGTGCAATTACGCTTTCCCGGCTAATCCACTATCACCGGACCTCCCGAACCTATCCAAACCACATCCTAGGGTCACTATATACTTCATAATTCTTCTACTAAGTCCTGGTAATTTTCCTGAATTTTTAAATATTTTTAAACTATCCCTAAACCTTCGGACATCCAGAATCGTATCGAAACGATGTCCGATCAACTCGAAACCAGTCCCAAAATGTTCGTTACATCGAATACATTAAAACACGTGTTGAAAACTTCCCCAGAAAGTGTGCCACGCGCCCTCACGCACTGCCCAAAGGGGCTGCTCGTGGGCTTCACGCGCCTGCACAGTTGTCTTCTTCCTACGATCAAACCGATCTGAACTGATTTTCTGCAAGTCCGGTCCAGCTGGATCGTTATGACCGGTTTAGTGGCATTCCTTCATCCTTTTACTTCCTTCTTTCCACCAATCTTCTCTAATCTATTCTAGGAATGTTTTTATGCAATTAAATTCATGAAAACTACCCAAAAACTACTTTGTTCATTAACCATTCAAAGTCCAAAATTGCATCCAATGATCTTGGCACATCCAAGGACCAAAACCTCACCCTGATGACTCCATTAAGCTTCTAGGGGCCTTAGAATCATGTTTGAAGGACTGGTTTAAGCTTACCTGGCCCGAAAATGAATTCGGTCATTGGCCACCGAATTGGTCTCACAGCTGCTCCACCACCAATCACCGCCCAACGACCAGCTCTTTCCTTTCCTAGCCACCCTATGGGTTCCTGACACCTTCCAGAACCTCACATGATCAATTAATTTGATTATCATCCTTCAAAATACAAATTGCCATTTCCAAACTAGAATAGGACGTTTCACGGCTCTTACCTTCTCTTGTCGTCGTGGGCATCGCCGTGGCCACCACCAAGCTTGTCTCACCACCTTCACTCTTTTTCATTTACCAACCATTGGCAATTGATGGAGATCAAAGGGATTGTATGAGTGGATTTCTCACGTGTTACACATATACTTTGTTTTTCTTCTCAAACCGTGCAGCCATTAATCCTCACCTGTTTAAATCACAATTGAGGAGGTGACACAGGCTTCCACAGAAATAACCAAAATATCCTTAATGGCAAATTACCAAAATGCCCCTCAACTTCCGAAGCTCGTAACTTCCTCCTCAAATGTCGGAATCAAAGATGTTCACTTAAAGCATATGGAATTCAAGAGTTAATACATGGTAACAAAATATTTTAACAAGTAAGATAATGAGTAAATATGGTGAAATAGATCTCAACATGAATAAAACAAGTATGAATCAACTCACAAGGATATGCACTCATAAATTCACTCAATTTGTAAGGGTTTGTGTTTGCACTCAAATTATATGAGAAAAAATGCTCACATAATAGAAATAAAGTAGTTTTGCAAAATTTCAAACAAACACCTCATGATAAAAATAAAACATACTTGCACAAATTAACCAAAACCATAACCTTACTCAAGTGATTGACTCAACTAATCAAAATTTATCATCTTAAGGATCATAAGGATCATAAGGTCTTTATGAAGGTTGTAATGGGGCTAAGTTTAGAGGCAAGGAATGTATAGGATAAGTGATGCTCAAATTCGTTCCAAGACTCAATAGACTCCCAAAACGTATCATAACTTCCCAACTTTAGTGCAATGACGTCAGTAATTCATTCCTTCGAATATAGGCCTAATTTCATCATGTTGGGCCTCGAATTCATTCTTTGTATCGGATTTACAAATGTAAAGGACTTAACTCAAACATTATATAATCAAACTTTATTACCTTGATAGAGACTCAAAACATTGTGTTTTTTTTTTCATTTTTCAATTTTTTTCGTTTTTGTTTTTTCGTTTTTTAATATATCAAGGTAATAACATGTGTCAATAATACAACAATATTTGAGTAAGTAAATCCACATAATACACATAAAAATCTTCAAAACATCATCATTTTCTCTTTACACGACCTTCATGTCTTCAACTGAGTCCTTGGAACAAGGGTAAAGGATGTCTATATTAAGCTCAAGTGTTTAGATAATCATGGTGATCAAAGAAAGGCTTAATGTGGGCTCAAAGGGGTTAAAACTAAGGGGGTCGCAACTTGTGCGTACAAAATAGGGAACATGGATGTTTGAATTTGTGGTGTTAACCTTAATGCCTTAATCATATCTAAAATCAGAAAGTTTATTGACTTAAAATTTTTAAAAATCACATAGAATAAGTTCTAGTACTCTAGAGTTCATTAAAAGTTATGGCAAGCAGTTATGAGGCATATATATATATATATATATATATCAATTTAAACAAAGAACTTATGAATTACTCATCAAGAATGTATATAAAGTTCTAAAACTTACATAAGGTTCAAATGATTCATATTTATCTTAACATGCTCGTTTATATACCAATTTACATGCATTATCTATGAGTTATAACACTTAATCACAAAATATTAACAAAACAAATTCAAGTTATAGTGATTATCTTTATAGCCATAACATTTTCATTTTCGTCCATTTATATCATTGACAAGTTAAAGGGCAACTTAATACTAGTAAAAACACTAAGTTAAAACAAAAAAAGACTTAAGAAAGCAATAATTTTTTTTTTTGAATAATTTTTATAAAACAATTTTATTGGACAATTAAAATTGTAAACCATTCCCCCACTTAAATTCTACATTGTCCTCAATGTAGGCAAATAGGAAGTAAATAAACATAGGATCAAAGTAAGGAAGAAGATTTACGAAAATAAAGCAAGAAAACATTAAATAAACAAAATAAAAAAGAGTAAAGGGTTGAAAGATAGCAAATCTGCGTTGATGACTCCTTCACATCTTCGAAACACATTGGGTTGCCTCCCAACAAGCACTTGGAGTTTAACGTCCATCCAGCCTAGACAGAGATGCAAGTAAGTTAGTCAAAGATGCATGTTTGTCAAGAATGCAAGTTAGATATGCAAATTTAAGTTAGGGATGCAATTTGAGTTAGAGATGCAAGTTAGATTAAAGATGCAATGCAAGTTAAACTAAAGATGCAAGTTAAGTTAAAAATGCAAGTTAAAGATGCAAGTTAGAAATGCAAGTTTAAATTAAAGATTCAATGCAAGTTATAATGAAATAAACAAGTTAAAGTTGTCATGACAAGTAATGTAAGTTAAGATATAAACAAATGTAAAAATATATAAACAATATTTACATGTCGGAGGAAGTCAAAAATATATATGGTTCACATAACTTCAAACTTTAGATGGAGACTTATACGTCCGTGCGGCCCAAGTAAATATCTTAGATTAATTCAACTGTTTGGGCAAGTTCAAATGTGACCAGGTTAGAAAGAATAAACATAAGAGGCATGACTAATTTCAAGGTATCCTGAGGCTTAAACTCCATTGATGTCCCTTTCTTAGACCCAAAACCCGTTATAAGTACCGTCTCTTGTCCTAGACATCACCCTCAAAAATTTCTTACTCCAGAGGAATTAAGATAACTCAAGTGTTAACAATCACTGTAGGTGAGAGTTAACAAAAGAGACTTCACTTATTCTATTAAAGATCAAAATCTAAATTTCGAAATACAAGTGATCTACATATAGCCGAGACTAATGCATGAATGCAAGAATTATTTATAAGTATGTTTTATGCACAATTTATAAGTATAACAAGACAATTTGCATATGAACAATTTATTCACAAGTATGGTTTTATGCACAAGTAAGGATATTCACACTAACATATTAATTATGCACAAGATTTATTTATAAGTATATGTTTACACTAACACAAAGTTAAGACTAGAAAAATTTGAAGTTAAATTTTTTTTTTAACTACTAACCTAATTAAAAAGGTAATGAAAATGTTTTCTTTATTAAAATAATTTTTTTTTCGGAATTTAAAATAAATAAATAAATAAATGAAGAAAAAGAATAAATAATTTTTTTTTTACAAATTTTTTTGTTTTTTGTTTTAATTACAAAAACAAATCAAATAAATAAAAGTAAAAATAAGGAAAAGTGAACATGTACAATATGCATTTATGAACAAGTAAAAAGAATGAACATTATGTACAAGTATGAACAAATATTTACAATCATAAACAATTAAAATATGAATAAGTATGTACGATCATAAACAAGTATAATAAGAATTTAAATTTATATAAACAATTATAATATGAACAAGTATATAAAAAAATTATGAGCATTTATGAACAAGTATAAATTAGAAATTATGAACAAGTAAAGTATGAAAATTATAAACAAATATAATAAGAACAATTATAAGAACAAAAATTATGAACAAGCATAAAAATAAAAGTTATGAACAAGTATAAAAATAAATAAACAAGTATATAAAATAATAATAATGTACAAGTATAATATGAACATGTATAAAGAACTACATTATGAACAAGTATAATATGTACATGTATACAAATAAAAATAAAAATAAATAATAAGAAAAGAAAAATAAGATGGATAAATAAAATATAAACAAGTATAAAAATTATAAACAAGTAATAAAAGTTACGAATAAATATAATACTAACAAAAGTAAAAATTATAATCAAGTATAATATGCACAATTTATATACATACTCTAACAAATTAAAAATGATTTTCAATTTCCCCAGCAACGGGGCCAAAAATTGATAACGCTCAAACTACGCATTAAATTAAACACGTAATTCGAGTATTATGCAATTTAAACCTTTTTGTGTAGATGTAGTATTAGTAAATAGAGATCGTTCTTAACAAGGGAAATTAGGGAACATTAATAATGTGTTAGTGAGAAAGAATAATGAATAAAATAATAATGAATAAAATAATAAAGAATAAATGAATAACATAATAAATGAATTAATTAATAAAAGAATAAAGAATAAATGAATCAAAGAATAAAATAATTAATGAATAAAATAATTAAAGAATAAATTAATCAAAGAATAAATGAATTAATGAATAAAAGAAATGAATTAATGAATTAAAGAATTAAAGAAAAAATGAATCAAAGAATAAATGAATGAAATGGGGGATTTTGAAAGATTGTAATCTATACTACATTTCAATCAAACTAAGAATTAAATTCAAATTAACAATTACATTATTTAAAACTACTTCTAAAATAAACTTCCTTTAAACACAATTTTTACCAACACTCTAACATCATACTTATATTGAACTAATCACGAAATCCTACCTTCGTCATCTCCATTACATGCATACATTTTTCATATTATAAATGCACCGAACAACGGATTATTACTTACAATATGATCTACCTTAAGTTTGTGATTTAATGCATCGACAACGGTCGACATTAAATTCTCATCAACCAAATGCTAAGTGCACCGACAGCGGCCGACACTTAGCATCAAATTGAAGTTTAAGCACTACAACATATGAAGTAAAAGAAATTCAGAAAGTAAAACGCATGGAGATTGTATTCATACATACAAATGTTAGAAAGAAAATACCCACACATATATGGAATTATAAGTAAAACTAAAACAATAACAAAATTAAGTAGAAAAAGATGGTCTTTAACAAAAATGATCGAACAACGGCATGAAACTTGTGAAGATGGAGGAAAAAATACGAGGAATACGATCTTAAAAACTCTTGAATTAACTTAGAATTACCTAGCCTTAGGTTTTTCTTAAGGAAAGCATAAAAATGTAATTAAAGAGAAGTTTAAGAAATTCTAAGAACAAAACAAAGAAAATGAAACTAAAATAACTAATTAAAAGAAGTTACAAATGGTCTCAAAATAAAGAACAAAATAGAAGAACTAAGTAGAAAGAAGATGAACTAAAACTGGAGAGAAAAAAAAAAAACTAGAACTAAAAACTACTAAAATGGGAACAAAATGAGGACAATTAGGGACCTCTAACAAATGAAATGGTCTCCCTATTTATAGAAGGAGTGCGAAAATTCAAATAATAAAATACAAAAATAAAATATAAAAATGAAATGATGAATAATGATGATCAATGGTTATTTTGGGGTTAATTTGTGCAGGAAATCTGCACAAAAATAGACAGGTTTTAGCAGTTAAAGAGCAGGTATGGCGTTCGACTGGAAGCTGCTGACAGGAGGAAGTGGGTCATGGCAGGACGTTGCAGAGCTGGCATGAAGTGACATGGCAAGTGCAAGCTGAACTGGGGTGATGGGACTCGGCAGGACGCTGCGGGGCAAGTGAGGACAGCCTCAGCAAGCGCGTACTGACATGGGAAGCGAGAGTCGGTAGGCATGCGCTGACATTGGCGTACGGACTCGAGCGTTAGACTCTGACAAGGCCAGGGCGTGTTCACCGAATTGAAGAAGGCGAATTCGGTCAACTCTTTTCGAAGGGATGTGCTGGGCTGAGGAGAAGTTTGGGCCGAACATCAAACTGTGCAAGCGGGCCTCGAGGATTGAGTTGCGACTTCTGGACTGGGCTAATTCTGGGCTTGGACTTTGCATGGCCGGGCTTAGAATTTGGGTTGCTTTTGGGCTGAATTAAGTCTTGGTTCAGTAGAAGTCCACTGAATTTTCTTACAATTTTCGGCAGCCTTCTCTATTTCGTCCATAAATTCTTCGTTATAATTCCGATCGGAACGATTCTTTCGCCAAAACGCTCCAAATTCCAAGTTTTATTTAATTCCACAAAAATTTCACAAAATATATTATTTTCTCAATTTTTTTATTATTTTAAAATTAAAGTCAAGTATAAAAGGTATAAAATAATGCTTAATTAACGACCGATTAAAGGGCTGGGCCCAAAGCGGACAATATTGTGCTAGATGGGTCGGGTCGTGACACTGGGTATTTTCTGTTACACAACAGGAGGCGCAAAAGACACCATAGGATGATTCGAGTTGATTACATTGCTCCTAGAAGTATTGAGATTTCCTAAAATGTTGTGTGTGATGTTTCGGTAGCACTGGTACGGTCCACATATCCATAGTTGGTGGAGGGACATGTATGAATTTAGGGGACAAAATTCTCTGAGGGGGTAGATTGTAACGACCCAAAAATTTGGGAAATTTAATTCTAGAACTTTTATTTGTAAATTGACTATTTTACAATTGTTTATACTTGGTCAAAAGTTGAATTTTATTTTACATTTATTGAGGATCGTTACGTAGGTCTCAGAGTCCTAAGTCCGTAAGCTTATGACACATCGAAATTGGAGTTCGGATGAAATCATTATTGGTCTAAAATGAAACACTCGTGTGCATAACATGCAAGGGTATTTTTTGTAATTTGGAAAGCATGGGTAAATTGTTGTCCTTGTGATATGGCGACAAATGTCACCATCCTTAGGGGATTAGTGGCATTGACCCACCCCTATTTATTTTCTGTGTGTGTGTGTGGTTGTGTTCAAACCATATCGAGATGAAAACCACTCGAAAGGGAAAACAAACTGAGAAGAAAGAAAAAAAGAAAATAAAGAAGAAAGAAAGGGACATAGAGGGAAAAAGATGAGAGAAAGTGAGAACCAGAGAGGAATGAGGCAGGGAAGAATCAAAATAAATAAAAATAAAAATAAAAAATGTGAACAAGTATAATATGAACATTATGTACAAGTATGAACAAATATGTACAAATATGAACAAGTGTGAACAAGTATAATAGGAACAAGTATAAAAATTATGAACAAGTATAATAGGAACATTATGAACAAGCATAACAATAAAAATTATGAACAAGTAAGTGCAAGTATAATGTGAACGTGTATAATTATGAATAAATGGGTTCGCGCGGATTGGGCTGGGTAAGCAATTTGGGTTGCTACATCTGGGCTTCTGGATTCGGTAAGAACCTACCGAATTCCCTTGCTTAATTCGGTGGCCATCCTTGTTTTGATCATATCTTCTTTAATCCGATTGAGATGATTCTTTTGCCAAAATTCTCAAAATTCCAAGCACTATCCAATTCTGCACATTTCTTACAAAATATATTACTTTCTCCAATTTTTTGGTATTTTAACATTAAAAGATAAGTATAAAGGGTATACAATAATATAAAATAAATCTCAATTAAAGCCCTATCAGGGAGCAGGACCTTGGACAGTTATCAAAACGTTTTCGGGAAGGTTCTTGCCATTGATTGCTTCATATTTGTTGTTTGTAGGGATCAATGAGACTTTGTAAAGCACACTCATTTTCTGCTTCAACTCATATACTGAAATACAAGCAGGTTTTGCACTTTTCATTCAACAGTGTAATGAACATTGCATTTCCTTTTCTACCCTCTCTATAAATAATTTCCTAATTTTCTCTAAATTCAACAGGCTTCTTCTTCATTTTGGACGCCTCAATATTTTTATTGAAGTTTCTTGATCTTTTTTCTCCTTTCACTTGAGTCGAGTATCATCACCATTGTCTTCATCATTGCCTTCGCCGACTATCTCCCATCATTGACTCATCAATTTTATCACTATTGTCGTTCGAGAGGCTTCTAACAGACGAAGCTTTCAAGTCGTGGTCTCTTTCGTTTTTCATTTTTAACATAATCGGTTTCTGGATTGCTCTCTTTGACTTCATCTCTGAAAGTTGGAGACGAAGCACGGTCGTGGTGCAAACCAATAGAGGGTGTTGAGTCTACTTACTAAGATTATTAGATAGGATCGTATTACATTTACATAATACATTTAACATTTCTTCTGTTAGAAAATATGTTTTATTCTCAAACATCAACGTCGGCAATACATGATTAGACATTAGGTCCATCAAAAACCCAAATGTAAACAGTGGGGTCAATAGCTAGGTCTGAAAAAGATTTATCGATTAATTAGAATCACGGGGAACTAAATGGTAAAATAAAATTTTTTTAAAAAGTACACTAGTGTTCCTCAAATAATGTAAATATAATAAGAACCATCAACAAGGAATTCTACAACCATATGGAGTTTGAAAACTGTACTTTGTGCTGCCTCGTTAATAAACTTTTTCCGAAAAAACTCAATGGGAAAAAATTAAAGTAAAGGAAAAAAATGTGCAGCACGCTTGCTTGTGATATGAAAAGAATGAGCATCCGCAAGAGAGACTCAACTCGAATAAAAATGAATCTGCAAAATGAGAAGATAAAGAAAAGCCAATAGAAACCTAGTAAAAGAAAAAGAAATGCATGTAAACCTTAGAGAACTAAAGCTAGACAAGGTAGCCGCCTGATAAACATAAACGCTGTAAGAATGAAAATGTATTAGATTAGTAAAATTAGTGGAAATAAGGAAATAAAACTTCTATGAACCGTAGAGAATTGAGGCTCGTCGAAGAAGAAGACTATAACCTTATTCTACAAATATAGTGAAACAAAGGTGTTGGCGTTAAAGCTCAAATATAACAAGTGACATTCACTTTCTAAAAAAATAGAGAAACGCAGAGTAAAAAAGTGACGAAATATGGAAAGAGAGAAACAAAAATTCAGGAGATGTATTAACCACCGGGATTTGGTGTTGCATTTTACCCCATACCATTATCAATTGTCGTATTAACCATTTTCAATTGGTGTATTAACCACTGGTATCAATAACAAGAAATAAATAAAATGAATGGAAAATTAAAATACTGCTAAGACCAAACCAGAGCCAGAGGAACACAAAAACAACAAATAATATATTTAACTTATATATTACAAAATAAGTGAATATTTATTATATTACACTCTTAAAATAAGTAATTAGAAATCTGTCGTTTATTTATATTATAACATGTAAATTAAATATGTCATGTGACAGTGATACAATAGTGTTAAGTTGATTAAACATGGAAGAACAAGGTCAAGGTAAAAGTAAAGACTATCTAATAATGTAAAAAATGATTCAAATTGTAACGACCCAAACTTTCATAAATAATATTTTAATGCAAAATGACAGTTTTGCCCTTGAGGGGGAAAAAGTTGACTTTTGACTCGGGAGACATTTAGGACTTTGACCAATGGCCGTGACGTAGATCGGGGCGTAACGAGTCCGTAGACAAGCGGCACGTCAAAAACAGACGTTCGGCGGAAAAGTTATGGTCACGGGAGAAAAATTAATTAAACTTACGACCCAAGAATTCAATTAAAATAACAGTAAAATAATAGGATCTGATATATAACTTAATTAACCTAGAACCCTTGGATGAGTGACAAGTGTCACTCATTCCACAGCTGTTTTTTCCCCATTTTGTGGATTTTGCCCCATTGGTTGATTTTTATATAGTATATTTCATTCATCCCTCATTCCCTCACCCCAGCCGTTCATCTTCCTCTCAGCCCCCTCATCCTCACCCTCTATTTCCCCTCACCTGATCATCTTCATCAAACACCAAATTACATCTCTCTCTCTCCCATATCCCTCTAACCCGTGAACTCAAAGAACCTAAACCCAACTCAAACCGTCCATCATCTTCATCTACCCTGCTCACCCTCCATCACCAGATCGACTTCATCTTCATCATCAGATATCATCTTCACCATCAGCTCGTCACCATCTTCATCTCTGTTGCTTCAACCCGTGCACCACCTAGGCCCGTGAAGAACACAAACCCCACCCCAAAGCTCAACCCGTCCAACCCACACGAAACCACTTCGAACCAACACTAGGCTATACCCAGAAGGAGATCTGGACGCCTGATGAGTCGACTGGAGGACCCATGGCGGCGACACGGCGGAGGCAGGCCGGAAAACCAGAGAACCACCCATATTTCCTCATTTTCGAAACTTCAAACCGTGATGTGTATGGGCTGTTTCTATGTGTTGGAACGTGTTCTAGGGACAAGAAGAAGAAGTTCGAACCTGGTTTCGAGGTAGGGGTGGCCGAAAAAGTGAGTATCGGGGAGGAGGAATTCTAGGCTATGGGTTTTGTATGGGAGGTATAAATCTCAAGCATTTTACTGGTTTTTGGGTCCATAGACCTATAGATTAGGCTTAGACTAGTAGAATGGAACAAATCCCGTCGAAAATGGTGGCGGAAGTTGGGAGGTCTGATCGGGTCAAGTTGACAGGACCCACCCCTAATCCCCCGGGATTAAGGGCTAAATCCTGCTCCCGTCTAACTTACGCATGACACGAAAGCTAAACCGACGTCCAATCTCCATGTGACACGTAAGTCGGACAAGGGATTCTCGATTCGACCGTCCAACAACATCCGGACTTCCCAGAGTGCACATAATCTACTGTGGATTGTACGTGTGATGTCTCCCTCTCTCTCGACCAACAACCCACACCGTAACAACCTGGAGGGTATCGAAAACGTAAAAAAACTGTGAGTGGACAAAAATAAAGGATAAGTTTAAAAACAGTTCATACCTTTCAGCTTCCGAACGTCATAACTTTGTCCTCGGACGTCGGAATTGGACGTGCCACCTGTCTATGAACTCGTGACGTCCCGAACTACGTCACGGTCATCTGTCAAAGTCATTTTGACCGTCCAAACAAAAAGTCAACTGTTGGCCCAATTCCAAGGGTAAAATCATCTTTCGGCACCCTCCTTCCGAAAATGTCCAACTAATCACCGATTAGCTTCACTAATCAGTCATTAACAACTAATCTAATCTCGATTTCTAGGACGGGCTGTTACACAGGTCGCGAGTCACGGTGACCCGGTTGTAGGGTTTCAGGTTGACCCTGCCGAATCTCAGGGATGATCATGTCATTATGCTGACGTCATCATGTCAGACCAGCAACCAACCAGGAAGTGACACATGTCGTCTGAAAACTGTCAGTGATGACGTCAATAGTGATGTCATCATTATTGTAGCAGGGTTGACCAGAGCATTGACCAGACGCGTGTGGGCGCGTGTAAACAATACTTGATATGGGACCGCCACTATATTTTAGGTTTTGACGATACGGATCTAATGGCGGTGGTTTCGTGTCGATCGAAGATCGTTAGGTTGGTCAAAATTGGGTTTAATGCCTCGGGAAGCGTGTAAAAATCGATTTCCCGGGCCGGTTTCATTCTAGGGTTTCATGTTTGAGTTGTAGGGACCCATAGTAACCTTTATGTATACTTTGGACATGATAGGGGGGTGTACAATAGCACCAGGATAGGTTATACGTTCGGTTTAGCAGTGGAACCGGACTGTGAGTGGGCCTTTGTTTTCATTAAAACCTTGCATGCATAACTGTTTTAATTACTATATTTATATGATTGAATTGAGTATTTTAAATGCCTTGAGTTATTATACTTACACGTATTACGAGGTTTGGGCATGAGACCCGTCTAGTTAGTTATGCACTGTTTTGAGATATAAACACGGACTTCGATGATTCTCTTTAGTTCTGCACTATATAGACCTACCCTAGTGATACTGTCTCCTCCGGATGTTGATACCTCGAAGTGGTTACGACGCATTACCTGCGAGGGGTCATTCTACAGAGGGACCAGACCATAGAGTGACTCAGGAGCAGGATTGCTATGATTGGACATCTGGGACGTCAGACATCTAGGATGTCATACTCGGACTGGGTTCGGGATTAGGTGTAACGACCCGTCCCAAAATCTGGGATTAGATTAGTAACTAATCATGATTAGCAGGGTTAATCGGTGATTAGTTAGGCGAAATTGGACGAAAAAAATGACCGTTTTGCCCCTGATCGTGGGTAAAACGTTGACTTTTAATTCAGGCGGTCAAATGGACTTTGACCAATGGTCGTGACGTAGTTTGGGACGTCACGAGATCATAAACAGGTGGCACGATCGATTCCGACGTTCGAGGTGGAAGTTATGACGTTCAGAAGTCCAAGGGCATTTTCGTAATTTGGTCAAAAGGGGGAAAATGTTGACTTTTTGACCGGGAGGTCCGATGGCCGAGGATCGTTAGGAAGGTCTCGATGCCCTGAGTCCGTAGACAGGTGGCACGCGTCGATCGGAGTTTGGATGACCAAGTTACGGGTCTAGATGCGCGAGGGGCATTTTGGTAATTTGTCTAGTGAGGGCAAAATGGTAATTTGGCTGCTGTACTTTGAGACAACCGTGTATGGATTCTGAAAATTCTTCAAAGCAAGGCACGGGTATGGTTTTTTTATGCAGCAAATTGGTTAGGCTGTGTGTATTGGATTGTTTATGCGACTAAGTGGATTGATCAGAGCATGGGGGGGCTGGTTTTTGCCCTAAGTGGGAGGCAGCCGTGCTCTGTGAATGTGTTGAGCAGGGACAGAGAGGGAGAGCCGACTTTTTTCAGTGTGTGATCGAGTGGTACTTGTGTCTGGACTCAGGGAAGGTGGGGGTGCTGGTATTTGGGTCTGAGGGTGCACAATTGCGGGCTGGTGACTTCAAACCAGTGTGGGTGTCTCTGAATGAAAAACAGAGTGTGAGAACAGGTTAGTCATTCTTCCATTAGAGCAAGTCGGGTGTGAGTTAGAGGCAGGGTGAGTGAGTGATCAGAGTCGAGTTGTGTGGTGTAGTGGAATGACTGAGTGAAAATACACCCAGAAACCCGAAAACCGTCCCTGGGAAATTTCAAATTCGAAAACCCAGTTTAGGCCAGCCCAAGTCCAATTAAGGTTCGAATGAGCTTTCTAGGACCTTCCTTAGTCGATCGAAGTCAAGAAAGTTGAAATTCGAAGCTCGCGGAGCCATGATCAGACTTGACGAAATTTCAGAAATCACGAGCTTGTGTTCGTGCAATTGGAGGTAAGCTCTTGCAAAATTAATTTCAAAATAATCTTCTAAGTAAGTCTACGGTCCTTCCTAACTAATCAATTGAGGAAATGGGGGACTGTGTGGTGAATGGGGACGATGAACCTTGATTAGAACTTGAGGTCGATTGATTTAGTTTTAGGCCATGACGATTGAAATGGATGTCACAGACCTTTAATTAAGTTCATTGTGATGCTATTTAAGGGTTCAATTGAAGAAATTAGATGGTTTATCGCAGGGATTGAACCGGGTCGAACACACGGTCGAAGACCCGTTTTACAGTGGAATCGGGTGAGGAAGGTGAACAGTGTCTTCACTGTAGCAGGCGCGTGAGGGCGCGTGGACCCGATTTTCGAGGTAAGTCCAACACGTCTTTTATCCTGTACAATGTAACGAACATTTTAGCGTTGGTTTCGAATTTATCGGACACCATTTCGATGTTGTTTCGAGGTTCCGAAGGTTTATGTTACGTTTTTAATTAACGTTTAATTCCTGGAAAATTTATGGGAAATTAGTATGATGTTATTCAGGTCCTTAGTGACACTAAACAATGATTTCAGACAGGATTTGAGACTTCTGGAAAATGTCGGGAACTACGGATTTGCGTGCAGCGCGAGTATCAGGCTTTATGGACGGTGTGTGAGTGGACGTTGATTTCCAAATTTAATGCATGCATAAATATTTCTATGATTTCTATGATCATGATTATGACTTGTGATAATTTCGATTTTCGTATTTCTACGTATTTTTTATATGCATACGAACTCGCATGTATTTCGAGACTATGGTTTCTCTTATGCTTTGATGATGGTTTAATGAATGACTTTATATGATTTGTGTGTATCATATTTTAATGAGGTTTCGATTTCGATTGTGAGTATGGTTTACGGTTTTTCGAGAATGTCACGGTTTTGCACGTTTTACGAGATTCGAGTATGTTGTGGTTTGACCATGATTTTGGTGATTTGATTGTGGTTTTGATGTCTTGACCTTGAGATTTGAAATATGAGGTGTTTTCAAGGATTTAAAACGGATTTTGAAAAAGGTGATTTCGGGCTTGGTGCCCAGGGCATAAAAGTAGTTTTGACGAACGAGATTTTGGTTTTCGGAAGTTTGAAAAATGATTCTTGGTTTGGGTTCGGAATGACGGTTCCGGATGCCAGCTTACGGAATCATTATTGCGAATTCGAATTCGAGAATGGAAGAAGATTTGATAAAGTGATTTGGTATGATCATACATGCCCCGTGTTTAATGATGATTTGATTATGTTGTGAAGTAAGATTTTGGGATTTGAATGTGGAAATTCGGACACGAGTCTTGTTATGAAAAAATGTGATTTCGGGATGGATTCCGAGTTGTTGTGATTGACAAATGTTTTGGGTTTAAAGACCCGTTGAAAAACTGTTTTGGGTTTAAAGACCCGGTGCTATTGCTGGAGCACATTTTGAATTTAAAGACTCGGTTAATTGATAACGGGGGAGGGCCCTTAATGAGTTTAAAGACTCGTGAGTTTAAAGACTCGGTTATTGTGATATCCCCGAGGCCTATTGATTATGTTTTGAGTTTAAAGACTCGTTGAAATCCCGGGAAGGCCTGATTATGCGCATGGTTTTGAGTTTAAAGACTCGGGCGCACTTGATATCCAGAAAACTGATTGACTTGTGATTATTGTTATTTTCTGATGTTTCGGATGTGTTGGGCAGTGGCCCAGATTATATGGTTGATGGATTTGGAATATGTGTGTACTTGGTTTTGATTCATGGTTTGGGGCTGAGGCCCTGTGTTTTGATTGCGGGCTAAAACCCGAAGGATAAGAAAAAGAAAATGTTTTGATTTTCATACACGGTTTTTCGAATGTTGGAAATGAAAAGAATTGTGAAATGATTTTCGAATGCATGCATTGGTTTTACGTGGAGGGTAGAAACGTTTTCTGTAACTGTTTTATAACTGATTTATTTTTGTCCACTCACACCTTTTGGTTTTTTATTGACCCTCCAGGTCGTGGCGCGTTGATCGAGGCTGATCGTGAGGCGGAGGTATGAGTAAGTACGCGTGTGGCTATCCCTGGTTTGGCAAGCACTGAGGGTAAGTTGGGATTTTCAGTCGACTTTCCACACGGGAGCAGGACTGGGCACGGTCATTAATGTCCCTCCGGGGGCGGTCCTGTCAACTTGGTATTAGAGCACTAGGTTGCTGATTCTGTTGCCACATCATGCCTCCGAAGCGTAAGCCTCGTGCGCGACCGGGTAGTGAGACGGTTAGACGAGGGAGTATAGGACCTCGTGATAGATCTCGGGTGAGATTGACCCTGGTTTGAGGGTCAGATGTCGGGTAGTGTACAATGTGAACTACTATTTGTTAGACATAGAATTGCGTGGGTCGCAGGGATGAACAAGACCGGTGGCTGGAAGGCCGCATAATTGGGCAAGTTGTACTATCGCTTAGGCCCTATTGGTCGTATAGAATATGGTTGAGCATTGGAAATTAATCGGGGACTGGGTATGTCAGTGATGACATGATTGAGTTAGTATGAGCCTGGACTCGAGAAGAGTCGAAATGTGGATTGTCAGAATGGTGGTACCCCTAGTTGTGGAGTACGAGTAGTGATGCGGGATCGTCGCTCGGTATGAGCGGAGATCTAGGGCTATCAACTTTGCACACTGAGTGCTAGCATGGATGTTTGTATGTTGGTACTAATACTAGCGCTGGTGCTGGTGTCGGTGATTGTGATGACGATGAGCCACGAATTGGGATGTGACTCTATCATGATGGACATATGTTCGGTATTTGAGGTTCAGTAGTGGTTGAGTCATGGACTGGATAGGATCCAGCGGAGATTGCGAGGTATTGGGATAAGTCCCAACAGTGATGAGGTGACAAGACTTGAGTAATTCCCAATCGGAATCGGTATATTTGCATAAATAATTATTAACGGACATGAGGTCTGAGTATTGGATTGATTGCGGACACGTAGTTGTCCAAGTGAGTTGCGGATATAGGAAGTCCAGTGGTTGGACTTGACATCTCATGGGGAGTGTGTCTGTTCCCAACATGGGTGGAATCTTAATTTCAAGGAGAGTTATGACTGTGGGACGAGAGGAGTGCTCGTTTCCGCATTGGTAATAGGTATTCCGAAGTCATTAGGGATGACTTCTTATTCTCTGCCCTGGAAGACGTTGATTGTGGTTACCAGTACGTTGAGCATGTAGTGGTTGGTGGGCTCCTGTGTGTTTTGGGGTCATCAGGAGGAGTTACGTAACTCGGAGATAGGTAAATGTGGTTCCTCATTTTCTGCTTGGTGGCAGACGATGTTGGATTACTTGGCGTGGTAGGTGTAGGGAGTTGTGTTTGCACTCGCATAGGATGGGTGGTGATGTCATATATTTGGATTATCCTTGAATTTTCCTAGATGGAATGACAGGGATCGATATGAGGTAATTGGAGGAGACCCATGGTGTTGATGTGTTTCATTGTGAATGAATGATTAATTGTGGAAATAGTTGCGGAGTGTTGTATGGTTGACAAAGGATGCAAGAGGGCGTAGGACCCTACGATTGGATTCCGGGTGGATTTCTAGCTACGTGAGCATGGGTGGATCCGAAGTGGATCTGGATTGTGATGTTGTGGACATTGGACATGGTGACGATCTGAGATCATAATGGTACCCGTCGGGTGACGTGGTAATGGGTTTGAATTGTGATCGTTTTGATCAGGGTAGGGGAAGAGCTTATCGCTCTGTCATAAATATTTGGATTTGGGAATAGTTGGACCAAACTTGTTTTCGAAGTTAATCCGTACTCGAGCGAGTTTGAATGTTTAAATTTGACTCGAGGGTTTGACTCGTGACTGATGGGATTGGCTTCCTTTCGAAGTCAATCGAATGTGACGTGGTGATCGTTGAGCGAGTATCCGTTAGGTTCGGAGTTGGTACACCTTAGTAGATGTGAGTGAGGTTAGATGCCCTTTTGGCATGACTGTATACGCCGTGGTGAGCGTGCTTGGATTGGTACCTTTTGGATGACGTGTTTGGGAGTAGATGTTGTGTTGCTGGTCGGGTGACCATGGGACTCAAGATGGATGATGAGTTGGAATGATTGATTTGCTAAGTGGGGTTAGACAGAGGAACCCCAGTATCAGAGTGTGATTGTTTGTGAACCTCGTAGTAGACTTGTTAGAGGATGGATGTACGTACCCTATACAGTGTACGAGAATCAGTACTGGACAGGCCGAGTGGTACCTGGTGACGGTACATGGGAGGTACCAGTGGTGTTAGTTGAACGTGTTGGTAATCGGCTTAGTTCCGACACCATTGGATTTGATCACGAGCGTGAACTGGGCATTGAGTACTATTGCTCGGGACAGAGAAATTTTGTTGGGTTCAGTAATTTTGAGCAGGTACTCTTAGCCACGGATGGCTAGTGAAACCCTAGTGTGGAATTAAGTGATCACTTCTTGGCTAGTATTCAATGTGTTCCAGTTACACCACCTGATTGCGCAAGATGACGATACAAGCTTCGAAGCAATGGCAACACATATTCATCAAGGTTCAAGGAGTTCGGGACAAAACATTAAGTCACTTGGCCCAAAAAACACATTTAGACAGCAGACAAAAGCTCTAAACAAGCTTTCAAAGAGAAACCTTTATACAAATAGAAATTTTAGGCACCAAGACTGTAACGACCCGTCCCAGGAATTAGGGTTAAGACAGTGATTAAGGTGGGATTAGTGAGCTTAGTCGGGGGTTAGTTAGTCCCGATAAGGTCGTTAGTGTAGAATGATGATTTTGCCCCTAGTTTGGGCAAAAAGTTGACTTTTAGTTCGGATGGTCAAATGGACTTTGACCGGTGACCAGGACGTAGTTTAGGACGTCACGAATCCGTAGGCAGGTGGCATGCCTGATTCCGACATCCGAGGAGGAAGTTATGATGTTCGGAAGGTCGGGGGCATAACCGTAATTTGGTTAAAATAGGGGGAAAAGTTGACTTTTTGTATGAACGGGTTTTGGTATGTTGACCTAGGACTATTAGATAGATCTCGTTGTCCTGAGTTCGACGACAGGCGGCACGTATTTATCGGAGTTATGATGTGTGAGTTACGGGTCTAGGAAGGTAGTGGCAAAGTTGTAATATTGATTAAAACAGAAGGGTATTTTGGTCTTTTTGCACCTGGAGATTTGTGCAGCAAAGAAGGCAGATGAATGGCTGGGATTGGGCCATGTGTGAGAGAATAGAGAGGATTGGTGACATGTGGCAGGTGTGTAGTGGGTTCTGGTTGGTTCTAGTGTGTGCACGGTCCAATTATTTGGGGTGCAACCGTGCTGTATGTGTGTGAGTTCGCAGAGGAAAATAGAAAACAGAGAAGAACTGAGGGAGCTGGTGGTGCTGTGGCCTTGTGTAAGTACAAATGGACTCGAGAGGAGGCTGAGGCGACGCTGTGGACTCCAGGGAACGCGGCGGCAAGCACGGTGGTGGACGGTTGCAGGTAATCCCTCATCCCTGTAAACTTGCCCTGTTTTTCCCGTCGATTTTCAAATCGAAAGTCGTGAGTCTAGGGGTTGAATTGAAGAGTCTAGGGAGGTCTAAGGGATTTAGTTGAGACCAAGGAGTCTTCTGGTTGTGCTGCCGTGACAGGGAGTGTACGGTAGGGGTTAGCACGACGGCGAGTACTCTGTGTGCTCTGTTTTGGCCGTGAGTTTCAGACCGGAAGTCGTGGACTTAGGGGCTGAGTCGAGGGATTTGGTGAGTTGAGTGAGACTCAGTGAGGTCCTAGGTAGCGTCTGGTGTTGCCACTGTGACGGGGGAGGACCTAGGTGGCCGGGAGGAATAACAGGGGTCTGTACGGGTTTTCTTTCGAGCTTCAGTCGACGAGTTGTGGGTCGAGTCGAGGTCTATGGAGTTGGGGAAAAGGTAGCCTAGGTCTGAACGATATTGTGGGTGAAGAGAGGAGTCGATTCGGTGGCCGGACGGCGGAGAACAGTTCTCGCCGGTTCGAGTTGCAGCGGCCGGTTCAGCACAGTCGACTCGAGGTTGACGATGGTACTGTAGCTGATGCGTGAGGGCCACGCGCATCCACTTTGGGCGGTGCGTGGGGGCGCGTGCGGTGGCGGTTGGGGAAGTTGTCAACATGGGTTTTGGTCTAGGCGTTGTGACGAGTCTAATGGAATTAGTTTCGGGTTAATCGGACGTTGAATCGAAGTAGTCTCGCGAGGGTGAAGGTTTAAGGTTCCGGTTCGTTACGTCTAGGACCCCAAGATTTTTGAGGGAAATTAGGTGGACCTTAGTAGACGTGTTAGTGACGTACTTTGGTGGTTGTTTACAGGATCGGGAGTTCCCGAGGAAGCGGAGGAACGTACGAGACGTTAAAGACGCGATTGAGGGCTCAGTACTGTGAGTGGACCCTTTCCTTAAACTCGAACATGCATAACTGTTTTCTATACTTGTTTTATATACGTGATTTCATGAAGGTTGGATTTATGATGTGATTTTACATAATTGTACGGTTTTCAAGAAATAACTATTAGGCACGTTTTACGAGAAAGTGTGAATTCTGCATATTAAGCTGTGGTTTTGGGGTTTCAAACGTTAAATGATTTTCAATGATTATAAATGGATTTTGGAACATGATTTTATGATCAATGATTTTCGGTTTTGAAATCGGATTTCGAGTATCGAGAGTTGGTTTTAAAGTTGGGAAGTGAATTTCCGGATTTGGGTTCGGAATGACGGTTCTGGATGCCGGAAGGGCATCAGACCAGTGATTTCGGATTCGGGTTTGGATGTGGATTTAGAAATGGTTTTCAACTGGTTTTGGATTGGATTTGCTGGATCTGGATATTTGGTTTAAAGACCCGGATAATGATTTGACGGGGGACGGGCCCGGATTGGGTTTAAAGACCCGGATTGAGTTTAAAGACTCGGATATATTGATATTTCCCCCGTAGGCCTGTTGAGTTTAAAGACTCGGGAGTTTAAAGACTCGGGAGTTTAAAGACTCGGATAGGTCCAGCAGGTTTGATCGGAAATGATGGTTTGATATTCACGATTTATGATACGGTTTTATGATGCTTATGATATGGTGGTTTCTATAACTGTTTTATAGTGTTTCTGTTTCTTATGATATTTTATGGTGGTTGATTGATAACTGTTTTAATAACTGGGTTATGCATGTGGTTTCAAAACGGAAGGCTAAACCCGGTTTTCTTATAAATGGTTTTAGAAACTTTTCTGTTATTATGGTCCACTCACACCTTCTGTTTTTAACTGCCCTCCAGGTTGTGGAGCTAGCGCGGGGTTCCGGCGTCGAGGCAGCGTCTGAGGCATAGAAGTTACGAGAGGGATCCTGGAGTATTTTGTTTAAATTTCTGTGTGCGTGTATTTAGTTAATGGTTTTCTTTCTTCTGTCTTGAGTACTATGCTCTGTAAACTATTAACTTCGGGATATTTGATATAGTTTCTCCTGCGTCTGACTGTATTGTGTCGGGGTGTCAGACGGGAGCAGGATTTACCTCGGGATTCGTGGTGAAACCGGGGTGGGTCCTGACAAAGACGGCAAAAACAGCGACCAATCATAATGACACGAGCTCAAATCACCAACACAAATCGTATGCTAAGCAGCTTCTGTTTTTTTTCCCCCTGAAAATGCATCTTTATTATTTAAACGCGAATAATAAAATTATCATCCTTAGCGAGAAGGTTAAACAATCAAATTGACTCAAAATCAGACCAAACATGGTACGCACTCTTATAGCATGAGTCACCATGTTACATACCCTAAGGGAAAATTGAAAAGTAATCGACAGAAAAGACTCACAAAATACATAAATATCATAAAGGATATTGGTAAGAGTACCATGATTACCCTTCTTGCATAACAACTGAACCAACTATAGTGAGTTAGAATCTACAATTATAGTAGTATGGTCAGCCGTCACACATGCTTCCAAACCTGAACAAACAACCAAAGCTTCCACCTGAAGAGCCGACGAGCATGCGAGCATACCAGCACCCCCAGCCCTTTCGAAGAAGCCTAGCCGTGATCTTAGAACCCAACCGCAAGCCCCATATGCGTGCCTTTAGACCAAACTCCATCACAATTGAGTTTGAGAACTCCGGGGCTCGATTGCTACCAACCTTGGACCTGCACTCTCTCACAAAGCCCTGCTGTTTCACCCATAAAAACCTCACCAACCACGGTCCCCTCATTCCTTGCCTTAGAGAACGCGGGCATCTGTCGAAAAAACATTTATAGGGTTATGGAAGGAGACTATAAAGTATTCTGAAAACACTGCTCATTACGTGTTTTCCAAATCTTCCAAAAACCAAAGGAAATCTTCTGGAAAATATTCCTTGCATCCCCTTTGCTACCATATTTGACTTTCAAAGCGTGCCAATAGTCACGAAACGAAAGGCCCTAGAAAGTATCATTTAGCAGCTGGAGCGGTATTTCATACCAGCAAGTTTGAGCAAACTAACAAGTGAAAAAAAAGGTGGGACGCTGACTCCTCCTCATCCCCATACAGTGGGCACACCGTCTCCACGTTTACCCGTCGACGGGTAAGATTCTGATAGGTAGCAATATATACACGGCAGTAGGTCCAAATAAAGTGCTTGATTTTGTGTGGCACGTTCAGACTCCAAATATGTTTCCAGATTCGCTGCTACCCACTGACCGTACTAGTCTCCCCTCCACCTCTTCCAAAAAACTCACCATTACGACACAGCTTCGTAGCCAATAAATACCCGGAGTGAACATTATACCGACCATTCATGGATAATTGCCATACATAACGGTCAGAACACCCATACTTACTCAACGGGATAGATCAAATGAAATTTGTGTCCTCCTCATAAAAAAAACTAGCCACCAGGCTACACAACCATGTATGAATAATAGGGCAAATCAACTCTTTAGCCAAATATGGAAGGTTTGGATTAAGGGATTTTACCTTGAAGGGCCAGCCAACTGGAAGCCATAGGTCCGATCGAGTGTGAATTAGGGATCCATCCCTTACATGCCAAATAAGGCCCGACTTCAGGATGCGCAGCCCCTTCAGGATGCCCTTCCAACCCCATGAGGACCCTGTCACTTCCTTAGCTTCCAGAATTGTAGTCTCTCTATGGTACTTTGCTCGTAACAACCTAGCTAGAAGGAAGGATGGTTGATCCAATAACCTCCAACCTATTTTGGCAAGCATTGTTATGTTGAAGACCCTAATGTCCTAGAAGCTCAATCCTCCAACTTCTTTTGGAATCATGAGTCTCTCCCAAGTAGCCCAATACATACCACGTTGTAATTGTTGCTTACCCCCACCAATAACGGGCCAATATCTGTTCAATATCCTTTCAAACCTCCACCGAAATTTGGAAGCATGACATAGAATAATTAGGAAGAGCCATAGTAATGGACTTAACAAGAACCTCATTCGCAGCCTTGGAAAGAAACTGTTCGAACCAATCTAGGGCCTTCGCCTCCATTCTATTGCGAATATCTTCAAAAACAGGCTTCTTTGAAGCCCAAAAGTCTGCTTGAAGCCCCAGATATTTTCGAAACTCCCCTTTCACACTGACTCCTAGCTCCCCAACAATCTGATCCTGCAAGAGAGGATTGCACTGAACACCACGAAACTATTCTCAAATTTTATTTTTTGTCGAAAGAACAGCTCATACTATTGTAATATATCCTTCAAACACACTGCCCCTGGCACAGTAGCTTTAGAGAATATGATTGAGTCATCTGCAAAAAATAAGTGGATGACACAGAAAATACCAGGTGCAACCGGGATACCCCGAAGGGCTCCTACCTCAATCTTCCTACGGATAAGAGCTAACAAGCCTTCTGCACATAGAATAAAAAGGAAAGGAGACAGAGGGTCACCTTGCCTCAAGCCCCTGGAGGGCCAAAATACAGCAGTAGGGGATCCATTCATAAGGGCACTGAACAACGTTGTAGTGATACATTCTTTAATCCATTGACAGAAAACCGGGTGAAAGCCCAGTCTTGCCATAACCTCCAAGAGGAAATCACACTCCACTCGATCATAGGCCTTCAACATATCCAATTTAAGCATCATATCCTCACCATTTTGACCCTGTTTCTTTCTAATTGTATGCAACAACCCATGAACCACAAGAACATTATCCGTAATTTGTCTACCCAACAAAAAAGCCCTTTAAGAATCACTAATGACCTCCACCATCAAAACCTTCATTTGGTTGGTAAGAATCTTGGAAATAATTTTATAAATGACATTACATAATGAAATATGACGAAATTGTGTCATTTGCATCGGACTAGCAACCTTAGGGATTAAATCCAAGTATGTGAAATTAAACTGCCTCTACATATATTTTCAGGACCCAACCCTCCTCGGTCAGGGCCCGACTCATCTAGCACGATATTGTCCGCTTTGGGCCTCCTTGCCCTTGCCCTCACAGTTTTGTTTTCGGGAGCTCACCATGAAACTTCCCAGGGGGTCACCCATCATGGAATTGCACTAGCCTCAACTCGCTTAACTTTGGAGTTCCAACCGAACCCAAAGCCACTGAGCTCCCAAAATGCCTCGTTTAGATCAGAGTTGCGCAGCGGCCCACTCTATCTAACACGATATTGTCCCCTCTAAACTCACTAGCTGAACCAGCCCAGCCAGAAGGGTTTTGTTCCCTGGAGCTCACGGTGCAACTTCCCAGTGGGTCACCCATCATGGGATTGCACCAGCGTCCACTCGCTTAACTTTGGAGTTGCCCAAGAATCCAAAGCCAGTGAGCTCCCAGAAGGCCTCGTGCTAGATAGGTGTGTGCCTACACCTTTAAGGCACACCACCATTCCCCTCCCAAACCATTCCCCCCTCTCAGGAATGTGGGATCGTTCACCGTTCCCACCAAGACACGGGTCTTACAATCCACCCCCTTAGGGCCCAGCGTCCTCGCTGACACAATTCTCGGTCGAGGTCTGGCTCTGATAAAATTCTGTCCAGACCCAACCCTCCTCGGTCAGGACCTGACTCATCTAGCATGATATTTTCCGCTTTGGGCCTCATTGCCCTTGCCCTCATGGTTTTGTTTTCGGGAGCTCACGGTGCAACTTCCCAGGGGGCCACCCATCATGGAATTGCATCAGCCTCAACTCGATCAACTTTGGAGTTCCAACCGAATCCAAAGCCACTGAGCTCCCGAAAGGCCTCGTTTAGATCAGAGTTGCGCATCGACCCACTCTATCTAACACGATATTGTCCCCTCTAAACTCACTGGCCGAACCAGCCCAGCCCGAAGGGTTTTGTTCCCGGGAGCTCACGGTGTAACTTCCCAGTGGGTCACCCATCATGGGATTGTACCCGCCTCCACTCGCTTAACTTTGGAGTTCCCCGGGAATCTAAAGCCAGTGAGTTCCTAGAAAGCCTCGCGCTAGATAGGTGTGTGCCTACACCTTTAAGGCACACCACCATTCCCCTCCCAGACCATTCCCCCCTCGCAGGAATGTGGGATCGTTCACCGTTCCCACCAGGACACGGGTCTTACAATCCACCCCCCTTAGGGCCCAGCGTCCTCGCTAGCACAATTTCTGATCGGGGTCTGGCTCTGATACCATTCTGTCAGGACCTAACCCTCCTCAGTTAGGACCTGACTCATCTAGCACGATATTGTCCGATTTGAGCCTCCTTGCCTTTGCCCTCACGGTTTTGTTTTCGGGAGTTCACGGTGTAACTTCCCAAGGGGTCACCCATCATGGAATTACACCAGCCTCAACTCGCTTAACTTTGGCATTCCAACCGAACCCAAATCCACTAAGCTCCCAAAAGACCTCGTTTAGATCAGAGTTGAGCAGCGGCCCACCCTATCTAACACAATATTGTCCCCTCTAAACTCACTGGGCGAACCAGCCCAGCCCGAAGGGTTTTGTTCCTAGGAGCTCACGGTACAACTTCCTAGTAGGTCACCCATCATGTGATTACACCAGCCTCAACTCGCTTAACTTTGGGGTTCCCCAGGAATCCAAAGCCAGTGAGCTCCTAGAAGGCCTCGCGCTAGATAGGTGTGTGTCTGCACATTTAAGGCACACCACCATTCCCCTACCAGACCATTCCCCCTTGCAGGAATGTGGGATCGTTCACCGTTCCCACCAGGACACAGGTCTTACATATATCAAGTCTGAAAGAAATGCAAAACATTATGAATTAGCTCATTTCCAGTTAGGCCTCAATGCTTATGGTAGAAGCTCGCATTAAAGCCATCACGGCTCAGAGACTTTGTAAGACGAATATGCACAAATGCTCTCTGAACCTCTTCATGTGTGACTGGCCGAATCAAGGTCGCATTGTCTGAGGTAGAAACCCTTATGTCGATGCAGTCTATGACTTCCTAGAATTGGGAAGGCTGTGAGGTTGTGAAAAGGTCCTGAAAAAAAAACATTAACAATCGCCCCCAAATCCTCCTCCTTGTCCGTCCAAATTCCTTCACCATTGTAGAGACCCCCAGATATGATTAAACGTTGTCGCTTCACAGTTTTAGCATGGAAAAATCTAGTATTTTTATCCCCCTCATTCAACCAGTGCACCTAAGACTGCAACTTCTAATAAATTTCCTCATCCGTCACGGTTTTCTTAAGTTCTTTGTCCAGCCCCTTCACCTATGGGCCATCAAAACACACGATTTGGTAACACCAAGTAAGCTGGTCCTTCAATTTTTTGATCAGCTTTTGGGAGTTACAACAATCCTTTCTTTTCCAATGCACCAGACTTTTACAGACCCATTTCAGTTTCTCAAAAACACATTGTCTTGGAGAGCCACTCCTATCCACCCTCCATTCCCTTTTAACAACATTCCCCACACGCCTCCACCTTGTTCCATTACGGGTCATAAATGAATAGTCCCCGTTTCCTTCGGACACCAGGTATTGTGTCAAGGGCAAGCATAGAATGATTGGACCTTGATAGAAAAATGTGGGTAACCTGTGTCTGAGGGTAAGATGACATCCATGTCTCTAATACCAGGCCATGGTCCAATCTCTCCTTTACAAATCCAATATCTCGTTTGTTCCTCCAGGTGTATGGGTGCCTAGTGAAGCCCAAGTCCAAGAGCCTCCCATCCGTCACAAAGTTCCAAAAGGCCCTCATACTTACCATAGAGCGAGGGTTGCCACCATTTTTCTCCCTCGAATCCAGAATATCATTGAAATCCCCCAACGATAAACAACCATCATGTACCCTATCTAACCACTTCCTTAGAGTGTCTCATTACCTCAATCTGATACTATCATTTGTATTAGCATAAATCGAAAATAACCTCACCTTAGTGTCTTTTTCTTCATCATTAACTAGAATCTCAATCACAAAATCAGCATATTTAATTAACTCAACATGCCCTGCAAATTTCTATAACACACACATACCCCCACTAAGCTCATGTGGTTTCACATCATGCATAAAATCCATACCTAAACGCCTTTTCAAGTATTGAAATCGAACACTTTATTTTTGGTTTCCAAGAGTACAATAATATCTGGTTGGAGCAATCTATTCTGCTCCTCTAGGTTTTGAACTGTCAGGTCATCACCGATACCGTGAGAATTTTAACATAGTATCCTCATTTCAACTACAAAAGTGTACACATCATGTTCTAGTCCCAAGTCCCTTGGAAGCAAAGGAAAATTTAGATGTAGTTAGAGTTAAGAAGGGGGGCCCGTACCTATTAGCAGGTTTTTCCTTTTTTCTTTGTGTCTTGGTGGTAGACCATTTGTTTCTTTGCTGAAGTAAATGGGTATGTGCAAGTACCCACATCATCAATTCCAAGCAAAAAGCTTGCCTAACCCATTTCAGCCAATTCATTCAAGACCCAACAGGGCCCCTCCAAACGGGACATTCAATTCCATAACATTCAAATCCCAGAAGACACATGACATTCAAATCCCATAACATCCAATCTCTGCCGCTAGCTAGCCAACCAAAACCAACAAACAGGACCCACCAGAAAACCAAAGCTCAAAGGAGTAGCAGAGAGTACCTTAATTTTGCACTGTTGAGCTTTTCCCCTATAGCAGAAATCATGGTCAGACCCCTCCAACGATAATAAGTGTGTTCGATTTGATGCCCACTGCTTTCCCTCGAGTCCCGAAAGATCAAAATCTGAACAGAGCCCGAAGGGGGTTGAGCTCGGACTCTGACGAACGGGAAATTGGAGGCTGGGTCGCTGTACTTCGCAGCTAAACTCAGGAGATGAATAGCTGCAAATGCTTGGATCCAGCACAAACCCAATACCCAAACATGGAATCAAGCGAGAGAACGTCTCATGGAACTTCCAATGAGCTGGAAGCTGTTGAATGGGCGTGGTAGAGGACAAGGGGCCACTGGATCTAGATTCGTTTCCCACACTCGCTGCTCAACATGGAACCCAGTACAAAATCCCAAGTGAATCTCACAAAGAGGAAGGCTCATATGGAGGAGAGGGTATCTCTTATGAAGGAAAGGGGGAGCTCTCACAGAAGAGAGGGATACTAAGCAGCTTCTTCGATGATCCACCTCCACCCACTGTCTTTTTGTTCATCAAATTTGACCACATCTACTTCGTTATTATTAAAACCAATAAGAACACCAATAGTTGTTTTTTATAGGTGAGTATGCTTGTTTTCTTATAATTAATTAGAAAATGTTCTTAACTGGGATAATGCAAAATTGTTGATTTTTTAAAATGCCATAGAAAGGTATTTTAGAAAAGTATTTTTAAAATTATTGATAATAGTTTAGTTATATTATCTATATACTAAATTAAATGAACGTTCACCGTAAATATGTTAATTATTATCAAAATAATTAACATACAATTTCTAATTTTATATTTTATTTTATACATGGATTATATTAACATAATATATTCAATTCATGTATATATAATCATGGATGTAAGTATTTTCGATTTATTAATACTACCCTAGAGAATCCTGTGCTCGCCATCTCTCCCAATGTTACTTGGTTTGCGGGTCGGTTCGGTACAAAAAATGGGTTCGGGTACGGGGTACGATAGATTAAGAAGACTCCGGTACGTTATAGTATATATAATTAGTACAGAATTTTAAGAAAATGATTCCATAAACTCAACATTTATTCAGTTCACATATGTAACTAAGTCATCTTTTACCCTCAATTTACCTTGAATTTCTGGGTTGGTCGATTTGGCGATTTGGATCGGAACCGTACCCCATTTAGGGTCAAGTGTTCCAGATCACAGGTCGGACCCCCTCGAGTGTTCCAGAGAAAGTTGTCCCAATGTTGATTCAATAATGAGGACTGCCTTGTCTGATTTCTGTAAGTTTGTGTTATATTCGGTTGAACCAGAAGGGTATGCGGTTGATTATGTTTCTGGTTCACATACATATTCCTCGGGAGAACTATCATGGTATCTACTGAATGGAATTTCAAGGAAGAAATTCTTTAATGGGGGTAGGTTGTAACGACCCGGAAATTCGAAAAAGGAAAATTTGGAAAATTTGAAGAAAATGACGATTTTGCCCCTAATTATAAGGGCCAAAAGTTGACTTTTTGATCGGGACCTTGTATGGAATTTTTATGAGGACCGTTGTGTAGGTCTCGGGACGCTGAATCCGTAGACAGACGGCATGCGTCAATCAGAGTTCAGATGACAAAGTTACGGGTCTAGATACATGAAGGGTATTTTGGTAATTTGTTATGGCAGGGGCAAAATGGTAATTTGGGCAGGTTGTCTGAGTCAGCCATGCTTGGTGTGTCAGGGGGTTTAGTTAGTGACATCTGTCACTGTAAGGGAACAATTAGTGGCAATTGGTGATGAGATTTGAGCTATATCTGATGAACTAAACCGTATATACAAAAGGAAAAACAGGGGACATGATCATGGGTGATCGATCTCAGTAGGTAGGCTGAAACATGAGGGTGAGAACATAGAACTATGAGGAAGAAAGGAGATGGAAAATTTTGAAAGAAAAACCCAGAACCCGAACTTAAACCCTTCGAACTTTCGAATTGATCTGAAAACTGAATTTGAAATTCTGAGCCATAAACAATGAAATTGAGATGAGATTGAGTCTCCTGAGATCATTTCGAGCCGAACCCAATGAAAAACGAAAGAAAAGGATGTCGTTCTAGCCGAGAACATACATGGTGAGGTTTGGAAAATTCGAAGATTGAGTTTTGGAATTAGAGGCGTTGAACGATGAAATTGAACCTGGAAGTGTGTTTGGATGAGCCTTGCGAAGCTTCTAAGTGAATTAATTTGAAGAAACGGATTGAATTCGAAGGAATTTCAGGATGAACAGTGCCCACCTGTTCTTCAACTTTTTGAATTCGAATTCGTTTAGATTGAGGTAAGTTCTTACGGAATTGAGGTTACAGAGCCTTAATTAGATTCATGGCGATGCTACAGGCTAAATCAATTGACTAAATCGAGTTGAAATTGACAGGATTGAATCGGGTTTCTTGCGGGTTGCAGGACCCGAATTGCAGAGAATTGGGCTAGGAGGATGACACTGTTCATTGGCTCGTGGGGGCACGTGAGCGGGAATCCCGAGGTGAGGTCAACATGGCTTTTGTTCCATTTAATGTAATGAACATTTTGACACTGGTTTCGAGGAAATCTGATATCGTTTCGATAGTGTTCAGTGTATCCGAAGTTTTCATATACGTGTAAAATACGTATTTAAATCCCAGAAAAATTGGGGAAAATTATATGAGGTATATTGAAGTGTTAGTGACCCTTGATAATGATTTTGGACATGAATGGTGATTTCTGGAATTTACGGAAAAACATGCAGCTCGGAAAGCGAGCGATCTAGACGGTGTGTGAGTGGACTTTGTTTTCTACCCAAAATGCATGCATATATGTTTTAAATGCTTTATTATGTGATTTGACTTGATTGATATTTCGATATGATGATTTATCGATTTTATGGATTATTATATTATTTGATGGGCACGATTTTCGAGAAACTTGTGAAATTGCTGTTTTGGGCGAAGGCCCGGGATTTGAGATTGGTTTTGACTCGGATTATGAGTCAGGGATTGATTTGATGGATTTGTAATACTCTTTGGATATGTTTTATGGATTTATGTGAAAATGGCAACTGAGGTTGCGATTGCACAAATTTGCGTGAAAATGATATTTTGAGCTTGAGATCCATTGGAGATGTGATTTTGAGTGGATTGATATTTCCATGTGATTACATGATGATATTGATGGTTTTCGGATTTATGAAATAATCGGGACTCTGGTTTTACGGATTTTGAGGAAACTATGTTTTGGGCTGAGACCCTGTGATTTTGGTTTCAAATGCAACTATTTTCACTGGTTTTTATGATGGTGATATGTTGCGGATATTAGGGCTTCCGGTTGGGAATGTGTTTCCCCGGAATGGACCCAAGATGTAATGCTCGCCTCCGGGATGGGATGTGTTCGCCCGAAGAGGTCACGTAGCACGGTCTGTTGTCGTGCAGCCGAGGGAGGCTCGACTCAGATCAGAAGTGCTGGATTATGTGGAGATCGATCAGTGATGAGTTCATTACGATCTGGATTGTCGGCTGGTGATGTGTTCACAGCGATATGCTCGGATTTTGAGCGGTCCTTGTGCCTATTTGATTTGCACGCATTGCAGGGATAACGTGACTAATGAGATTGGATATGGAAATGAGTCCCGTGGTTTTATTGAGATTTGTGATTTATAAACATTTGTGCCCAGATATATTTTACTCATGGTTTATGATATGCATGCATGTTTGTGAAACTGGAGGGTAAGAATGTGTTTTGGTAAATGTATTTATAAAAGTTTGTTTTATCCACTCACACCTTTTCTATTTTATTGACCCTCCGGGTCGTGGTGCGATGATCGAGGCTGATCGGGAGGTGGAGGCATGAGTGGGCACATGTGCGGTTATCCCTTATTTGGCAAGTGCTAAGGGTAATTTCGGAACTTCAGTTGACTTGTCAGACGGAAGCAAGACCGGACACGGTAATCTATGTCCTTCGGGGACGGGTCCTGTCAAATTGGTATCAGAGCACTAGGTTGCTGATTATGTTGCCACGTCATGCCTCCGAAACGTAAGCCTCGTGCGCGACCTGATAGTGAGACGGGTGGGTAGATGAATTGTGGTAAGAGGATGGTGGTTCAAACTTTATGGACAGTTTAATAAGGTAACAGTATGGACTGCGTATCCCTTATCACGAGCAGATGAATTGTGGTTCTGTTGAAAGGGTGTAATTAGTGGGGTCTATTGAGAGGGGCCAACAGGGTGATGACTAACAATCATGAGTAAAAGAGAAAAATATGATGTCCGGATTTGATGTGGCTAAGGTTAGTCAATGGTGATACCCTTGGATGGGCAAATGAACCGATTATGTTTGTGAGTTGATGAGACAGGTATTCTGGTCATAGTTGGATGATAACATGATGAATGATATGTTGGTGTGCCCACATCTACGGATGGGCATGTGATATACTGAACAGATGTATTGAATGCCCTCAAAGAGAAAAATATATGGTTGAATAAGTGTTAGGTTTGGTCAACCAGAGTAGGTTTGTGGAACATATACGAATAACGGCCTGGATTAGTGTGAATCCTAGGAGAAACAGATGTATTGGTTAATGGAAAATAATTAAAGACTGTCACGGGGAACATGAGTTGTTTTGAGATTGGATGGATACCACAGAGGATTGTAGAGGGGTTCTCTACAATGTATTTCCAGTTATGGTGATTAACCCGGAAGGAGGTCAGAGTTATTGGAAATGAGAACTGAAATAGAATAATTAGAAGTGGAAAAAACAGTGACTTATGTTCGATGTGACTCTTTCCATGTGGTGAGACGTACACGGGGAGGAGATTCCCTCAACCTTCGTGGTCACAGAGTCTGCTCGTTTTTTCTTTCTTCGTGGTCACAGTGACTTTGTAATGCTTTTTGGATATATTTTATGGATTTATGTGAAAATGACAACTGAGATTGCGATTGCACGGATTTGCGTAAAAATGATATTTTGGGCTTGAGACCCATTGGAGATGTGATTTTGATTGAATTGGTATTTCCATGTGATTACATGATGATATTGATGGTTTTCGGATTTATGAAATAATCAGGACTCCAATTTTACGAATTTTGAGGAAACTATGTTTTGGGCCGAGACCCTTTGTTGATAATGATTTTGAATGAATGGAGCTCAAATTTTCCATGCCCATTGCTACCTTTTTCTCCCCGGCCTTACCCTGATCCTCTCCAAGCAAATAGAAGGGAAGGTTTGTAAAAAGCAAGCCTTTTTCAAGTTGAGTTATTATTTGGGATTTTTGTTCCTGTGTTCGTGATTGATTATATCTCTGGAGTTCATGATTTCCATTCACCCATTGTTTCATTTTGAGTATTGGGTTGTTTCTCGTAAAAAAAGTTGGAAACTTTGAGATCTCCTTCAAGTTTCATACTTTAAATTTTATACTCTGTTTTTACTGAAATTTCTGAGTTGTGTGTTGTTTGTAGTAACAAAAAGTTGAGATATCCCCTCATTTCAAACTCTAGTAATTCCTCTGTTTACTACAATTTCTGTGTTGTGTGTTTGTTTGTAGTAAAAACAAGTTGGAAACTTTGAGATCATCTCCTCATGAAATCTTCTTCAAGTTTCGAACTTTATTAATTTCTATGGTTACTGCAATTTCTGTGTCGTTGGTCGTGAAAGAGCTTCAAGCTTTCCAATGAATCACTGCAACCGAACCCAAACCCGACACCCGACAACGACAGACCCTCCGTCTGTGAGCTTACAGCCTCCCTTCGAAATCCCCTTCAATCCAATTTTCCACGCCGTACGAACCCGACACAGCCTGGCCGAATTCCTCAAGGCGTACTTCCCGGATGTTCCGGGCGACGTGTCCATCGAGCTCGACCCATTGAGAAACTCCAAAACTGATTGCCCAACAGTTGAAGGTGCTGCAACTCAGGCAATCAAATTCCACCCAATATACGTTGCCATGGGAATCAGATTCCCGTTCTCCGAGTTCCAAAGGAATTTCTTTTCCCATTTCGGGTTTGCTCCTTGCCAATACCACCCCATGGCGTACCAATTGCTCCTCTCATTCGAGAAGCTTAACGAATTCCATCAACTGGGTTTGGGTTTGAATGAGTTTCGGGCTATGTTTAAGCTGAAATTAAGACAATCAGGGAGGCATAGCATGTCCTCTGTCCCCCACCAAGCATTGGCCTGAGGAGTTTATTAATGTACCAGTCTCAAGCTCACGTGCTGATGCTAATTTCTACAGCGGCGTGTTGATTGTGTCCAGAAATTGGGCGGGCCTTGCTGACCTCCGTCGTGTTCCAACTGCCTTCAAGGTGGTAGGGGTTGGTGTAGAGCGTGCAAGACTAGTGACCAATTTGAACAAAAATGACAAGTTCCGGCTGGATTTGATTGTGAAGGCGTACTCGTTTGTGAGACCGGAGCCGCGGTTGGATTTTAAACCCTCGTCGACTGCTGTCCGGCGGATTGAAGGACGTGCATTTGGTTGGTGATCCCCATGGTGTTGTAGGATCAAGTCGCCGGTATTGTCCTAGGCTCGGGAATTAATACTGGGGAAATGGGGCTGCTAATTCTGCTTCTGACGATCCGGATCGGAAGCGGAAGTTTACGGTGATTGAGGTGAAGCGGTTAAATCTCTCTCCCCTTTACAATGGCGGCCAACTTGTGTCTTCCCTAACTGTCAAACGGTTAAAAGGATCACGGCCGCCGCCGCAACCAGAGGACCAATTGAAAATGTCGACTTGGACCATTGTGATTTATTAACACTAGAGATGACGGCTTATTATCACCTCAACACGGTAAAACTTGTCTTTTTACTTTTTGTTTTTGTGAATTTCTTGCATGGCCTCCTGCTTATTCTTTTTGTTTGAGCAGGTCCGAGGGCGATGGATTGCTGCATTCAGAAGCTGACATTAATGAACAAGGAAAAGGAGGCGGCGCTTGCAGCTGCTCTGAATCAAATTCAGGAACTGGAAGGGGAGGTCTGCAAGCTCTGAATCAAATTCAGGAACTGGAAGGGGAGGTCGATTCGAAGAAGGCGATTGAGAATGAACTTGTAGCTGCTCCCAATCAAATTCACTTACTGAAAAGAGAACTTGATTGGAAGAAGGGAGTTGAAATGGAAATCTTAGAAAGCTGCAAACTTGAGACTCGGATCCCTCATTTTGAGGTTGAACTCAACCATTTTATGCCGTAAAAGGGAAGCTTAGTCTCAAATAAGGCCGGGCCTTCACCCAACTGAAGCCATAAATCCTTAGAAGAAGAAAAAGAAGAGGAAAGTGGATCCTATTTTGGTGCCATGGGCGTTGGACCGCTCATTTTGTTGTGATTCTAGTGAGTAGTGATAGTGAGTATCCAATGGAGTGTAGTCTGATCTGTAGGCAGAGAAATGTTACTTCTTATGTAATTCAATCTGATCTAGACCTTTGTCGGTGGAGAACTCGTTTTGTAAATTGAAAAAGGCCTAAATTTAGATTGTAATCGCAAGGAGCTTTTTAGGGTCCGAAACCATACCAGTGAAATCAAATTGACACTATCTCAGTAATTGATAATTAAAAAGTTTAACAATTTTCAACCATTCATCATGTTTGGAGTTCCAATGGAACCCACAAACTACTGACGGATGGATGGTTGATATGAAAGTGCGCAGTTTGCTGGGTCATGTGTCCTCTTAATTCAGTATCATGATCTGTTATCAGACAACTACACTTCCATTTTAGCGAACACATCGTCGTACATAGCTCTTTTTGGTGCCACTAACTAGCTAAACAAAAATTATGTGGAAACTTGCTGGAAAATTTATTGTTGAACTACCTGAAAGCAAGAGACTTGCAACATGATGAGCTTTCACAAAATCTGTCCTATCCCAGTAGATCCGGTGGTTCCATTCAGTATTCAACTTAAAAAGCTCAGAGTCTCTAATCCAATTCCTGAGGCGGGTAGTATAGCAGACTTACATCACCACGCCTCCATCGATGGTGAGCACCTGCAAGAAAGGCGAGTTATGGTCATTGAAAAAAAAAATTGTTGAAGCAGATTGTTATAAAATGATATATGAGGAAAGACCAAGGTAATGATACTATTTCACAGATAGATAAATAAATTGCAAGAAATTTTTCTAACACCCAATAGTTCCGGGCATTCAATTAAAAGCTACTTAATACAAACTAGAAAGTATAATTACTACAGAAACAGGTACTTCCAGTCCAATGCGCTAATTTCGGTGATCCTGAGATTTCCTTCATGTATGTATCTCTTGTATGTATAGTTTTTTTAAGGAAACATGAAAATGATAACGGAATAACATTTGTAGATTGTGATATTTGAGATTTATATATATATAGAAAAGAGGCCAGTATTAAAAAACTATTTTAGGCTTCAACAAAATCAATCTTGTAAGTAAATAAGCTATGGAAGTTAAAGTTGAGTCCACATCAAGCCCATGATTCATGTTCAAGGTAGGTGGTATATACCGCAATCCTAATCCTTGTGAGACCATAACAAAATTCAATATTCATGTACCAATGAGACAAGTAAAGGACAAAAAGCTCAACAAATAATTCAAGGAAATGAGAAAAATGAAACCTGTCCAGTCATGTAACTGGCTGCAGGACTAAGGGCCAGAAATTCCACAAGTCCAGCAACTTCTTCAGGTCGGCCATATCTTCCTGTAACCATAGCCAATGTGAAACTATCTTAGTCAGTTATTCTCAACTATACTGGGAAGTATTCGATTAGACGAGAAGAACTTCCCTCAGACTCACCTAAGGGGATGGTCTCTAAAATTTTCTTCTCAATGTCGTCCCCCAGCTTGGCAGTCATGTCTGATGAAATAAAGCCCGGGGCAACAGCATTAACCTGAATAAAAACAAATCGTTTATGACTCCATCAGAATGCCTCAATACCATCTAGGCATGTCTGAGATCACCAGAACAAAATAAAATTTTGGGACACTCACATTGATGTGTCTGCTTGAATACTCCTTAGCAACAGCCTTTGTCAGGCCAATTACTCCTGCTTTTGCAGCACTATAGTTGGCTTGTCCAACATTGCCAACTAGACCAACAACAGATGCTATATTGATTATCCTTCCCTGCAAAAATCATTGTTAGAGTAAGATAAGATATTAGACTAAAGATCAGGGATAAACATTTCAATAGAAATGGTAATACCTTCTTCTTCTTCATCATTATTTTGGCTGCAGCCTGCAAAAGTGAAGTTTCTCAGTTCCACGAAGAAACTAAATAGCATTGCCAGAGAAAAACAAAAATTCTAAATCACACACCTGGGTGCATAGAAATACACCGGTAAGATTTAGATCGATGACCTCCTGCCATTGTTGTTTCTTCATTCTCATCAATAGACCATCCCTAGTAATTCCTGAAACCATGATAGAAAGGCTAAAGAGTACCGAATTTGAAACTGGAAAGTTACACCGAGAAAAAACAGAAGGTGAAATGTTGCACTAACCTGCATTATTGATCAGCACATCAACAGTTCCCCAAGAATCAACTGCCTGCAAATATAAAATCAGGAAGGATATCATACCTAAGCATAATGATGGTACACCAACCCAATTAACTATGAGAATGGAACTCTGCTCACAGTCTTGAGCATGGCTTCAACATCTTCTTCTTTCGAAACATCTCCTCCAAAAGTAAGAGCTTGTCCACCGAATGCCTCAATCTGCAATGGAAAAAAAAAATTCAAATCCACATTCACTAATCACTATCGATCTACACTAACATATAAATCCACAAGCATGACATACTAACTAGGTCTGAATTTTAAGTCCCTTAGATGTATTAGTATGATGTTCATAGATGATCATTTGATTGTACCTCTTTAGAAACCTCTTCTGCCTCCTTTGACGACCTTGCATAATTTACAAGAACCTGTACGCACAATTTCAATTTATCCACGTTAATCAATACCCAGAAACAAAAACAAAACAAAAAAAACAAAACAAAAAACAAAAAAACCATTTTGCATTACTGACTAAGAGTGTCGGACTAACCTTACAACCAGCTTTGCCCAGAGACAAAGCAATTGCTCTGCCAATGCCTCTAGAAGCTCCGGTCACCACCACCACAGGAGCCTCCACATTTTTGGCTGCTCCTGTGCTCGCTTGTTCAAGCGTGGCCACCTGAGCCCTCACGTGACCTGCACATGACACCATACATCATCACCATTGAATTACACCTTTCAATTCAATTACTTCACTTTCAATACATAACACAAGCACACTCCTTTCTAATTACGCAAATCATATCAAAACAAAACGAATCGCTTTCGATAATTAAATTCAAAATTGAGGTACCCGACGAAGAAGAGCTGCTTTTGGATCTGTATTGAAGGCTAATGCTCCGACCCGATCCGACTGCACTACCAATTGGGGCCCATTGCCTGAAATGGCAAGCTCTATTGCCCCCCTGGGCTCCGAATTTGTTGGCGAACTTAAAAGCGACGACGTTTGGTGCGGCGATGGAAGCCATGAGAGCTTGGGAGGAAAGTGGGCGAACCAAGAGATTTGAAAAATGCGAATTGAGAAGTGAAGCCAGAAATGAAAAAGAAAATGCTTTTAATATAAACAGAAACAAATGAATGATGAAAATGAAATGCTTCTGGTTTCGGTTGATTTATGAGTCGAAATGCTTTGTGAACTCCGCGATGACTGTTCAAGTGGCGATGGAAACGAAGTGCGGGTGGTGTGACTTTTTTGTGACCTGTTTCAACTTTCTCTTAGGTGGCTTTATGAATGGGGTTGACTTTGGGTTTAATTACCATGAAGCCATTGATGAAGATGGCGCTAGGAGTGGCAGGATTATAATATTGATGTCTCTATGAGGACGAGTATGGGATTTAAGATTGATGGGCAGTAAGTTAGGTAACTCCGCTCAACTGCATCCGACCCGGTTTTTTTTAAATGTTTGATAACAAGCTGTTTAATATCGTTTGGGCTCTGGCCTTGTGGCCTTCGGCCTTTGGTCCACTAATGGCCTCATTAACTTTGTAATAGGCCTTGCAAAAGGAAGAACAGAAATAAAGAGTAAACAATCCACCTAATTCTTCAGTCATCCCTCTCAAATGACCCTCGGTAGTTTTCTTATACAAACTATAGTTCAGCTAGGTGTCAAACATCCCGTGACTATAGTATTACTAGCGTGAGCTAGCACTAATTGGGTTATCAGTATATAGATCAGTAAATAGAGTAAATTGATAAGTAAATGGATTAGGATCCTATCATCCCTTTCCCATGAATGGAGAAGGAAAGGGAGCTGAAACGCATAAGCATCCTCTCAAGTAGCATATTTCGGAGGAAGGCCTTGCCATTGAATTAATCAACGTGTCACCGGCTGATTATGTTTCTGGAAGATGCCATGATTTAGATCTCTAAAGGTGTCCATTGGAACTTGCCTTCAACTCAAAAGAGAGGAAGAGCGGAGGATTTAGAAACATGATCTCCAAGCTTCTTTTTCAGCAAAGACACATGAAATACATTTTGAATCCTGGTAGTATTTACACGAAGAGGCCCGTAATAGCGTGGAGAGAGTTTGAGATAATGCGTATTTCCAGCCGTGATTTGGTGGTAAGGTTGCAGCCTCAGGAACACCAAATCTCCCACCACAAATTTATGCTCAGTACGGTGTTGATCCACAAAGAACTTCATTCACTCATTCGCAGTCTAAAGATTCTGAAGAAGATGCTGGAAGAGGGTGTCTCTCTCCCGCAAAATAATATCCACGGCATCCACACGTGAGTAGCCATGTATATAAAAAGAGATGGAATGTGGCTATTATCCATAAACGGCTTGATAGGGGGCATCTTGATATTAGAATGGTAGGTAGAGTTGTACCACCACCCGACCCAAGGATGCCATGAGACCACGAAGCTGGCTTATCACGGGCAAAGCATCTCAAGTAATGCTCCAAGGTTTTGTCCAACACCTCAGTTTGATCATCAAATTGGAGGTGTTAGGAGGAGCTGTGACGGAGTTAAGTGTCGTGGGCTTCGAAAAAATCTGTCCAAAAATGACTGAGGCAACGCCGTGGAGACGAAAAAATCTCCTTGTTAAAAACATCTGCAATTTGGGCTGCTGTATAAGGATGTCGAATGGGAATGAAGTGCCCATACTTGGATAACTGGTCCACAACCACCAAAATCCAATTTATGGCATGCACTGTAGGAAGTCCCAGCACAAAGTCCATGGCAATGTCTTGCCAAATAAGGTCTGGTATGGATACAGGTTGGAGGAGTCCTGGAGGATGGATAGCTTCATACTGTTGACGATGACAAATGTCATAGAGAGCAACAAAGGAAGTAACATCCTTCTTTAATCCTGGCCAACAAAAGTTGCGGGACACTCGTTTATAAGTTAAGAGACTACCAGAATAACCTCCTTCTAGAGTGCTATGAAATTCTTCAAGAATCTTAGCACGTCATGGGGAATACAGGGGCACAAACTGTCTACCTTTATAATACAAGCAACAACTCAAGAGAGTATAATTAAAAATAATGGCAATGTTGTCTTTTACGAACTCGAATAGGGGATTTGTGGCAGCATCGTGAAGACAATCAGCTTGGATATGAAATAAGCAATCAAATCTAGGAGTCATAAAGACCCGTCAAAGAAAGTACCTCGATGTGTCGAGGCAGGGCATCTAGGTATGTATTTGTTGAATCCAGCTGTATGCTCGATTCTTTTTCCTTTTAGAACTTTGTAATTAGTAGGTTTTATATAATTAGTTTATTTCCTTTTTATTCTAAGATTTACATCTTTTATACATTATAAAAATCTCAATTTATGATAAGAATAATATAAATAATTGAGAATTCCAATTCAACTTGGTATTAGAGTTAGGTTACCAAATTACCACCCATAAAAGTGAAAGAGCCATATGTTCTTTAAAACCCTCTAAACAACTCATCGTGTCTACAACCAACAGGACACCATCACCTGTTAAAGGAGAAGGCATAGTTACTTTAAATAAGACCCTTGACCTCAACTCCGTTTTAGTTGTTCTTTCTCTTAACTATAACATGTTATCTGTTGCCCAAATTACCCACGTTTTACGTTGCGTTGTGATTTTTTGGCCTCATTATTGTGTTTTTAATGACATACGGACGAGGAAGACAATTGGATGTGGTACTAGGCGTGGGAAACTCTACTACTTGGATCTATCACCAAGGAGTTCAAAGAAGTTAACACAAGAGTTTGGGGTTGCCGGGTCAGTTACTAGGTCCAAGTGTTCAGCTATTTGGTTATGGCATCGACGTTTAGGTCATGCCTCCTTTCAGTATCTTCGAAAGTTGTTTTCTAAGTTGTTTTCTACTAGTGATATGTCTGATTTTACATGTGACATTTGTGAAATGTCTAAAAGCCATCGTATTCATTTCCTTATCAACTTCAATAAAAGTTTTGTTCCATTTACGATTATTCATTCCGATGTGTGGGGACCCTCTAAAGTTTCTTTATTAAGTGGTGCACGATGGTTTGTGACCTTTATTGATAATTGTACTCGAATGACGTCTCTTATAAAAACTAAAAGTGAAGTGACTACCCTATTTCAAATATTTCATAAAATACTCAATTTCAATCCTCCATTCATGTCCTTCGTACAGATAATGGTGGTGAGTTTGTTAATTTTGAGCTTAGAGGGTACTAGTCACATCATGGTATAACTCATCAAAAAATGTGCTCTTATACACCATAACAGAACGGAGTTGCTGAACGTAAGATTCGTCACCTTTTGGAGGTGGTTGTGCCTCTCTTCTTGAGGCTCAACTCCCTTTAGCTTATTGGGGATAAGCTATTTCCTCTGCCATTTATCTGATCAATAGGGTCCCTTCTCGGTCCTCCAGTTTCAAACGCCTTTCCAGACGTTATCTAGTGCTCTCACTACAACATATGTTCCTAACTTTGAACCACGAGTGTTTGACTGTGTGGCATTTGTTCATTTACCCAAACAGATGCTCATCAAATTAGAGCCACGTGCAGATAAGTGTACCTTTGTTGGGTATGCTCAAAACTAGAAAGGATATCGGTGTTATCATCTGTCCTCTCAGAAGCTCTATGTTACACCGAATGTGACCTTTCACGAGGGTGTTATGTTCTTCCCTACTTCGGAGTCTCCACTTCAGGGGGGAGAGTTTATATGAAGTACATACTCTTACGTATGCACCATTAATTGTGAATCCATCTGATCTAAGTGGTAGATTATCGAAGTTTAGTGGTGATGATTCGCAAGCCGGCTCACCAAATCAAGTACATGAACGTTTTCAAGTACATGAACCAAAATCTGTTGTGTTACCTCTTCCAGTGCATGAATCAGAACATGTTGTGCTACCACTAGCAACCATTGCGCCTTCTATTCCAGCACCTATGTCACCCGCATCACAAGAGCAATTGTCTTCTTTGGCTACGTTTGAAACCCATTAACCTTCTACAGCTACACGTAGGCAACTCCCAAATCGAGTCAATGTGGGTGTCCCTAAAGCTCAATATGAGCCTGATACTAATTCTCTAGTAAAGTACCCCATAAGTAACTATGTGTCAACCCACCTGTTGTCAAAGTCATGTGTATCTTTTGCAAATCAATTATATACTATTTATGTTCCTAGTAGTGTGCAGGATGCTTTGCAGGATCCCAGGTGGAAGGAGGCTATGAATGAAGAGACGAAGGTACTACAAAAGAATAGAACATGGGCGGTGTAGATCTACCCAAGGGAAAGAAACATATTGTAACGACCCGTCTCGAATATCGGGATTAAATATTAATTAATTATGGATTTAGAATGACTAATCGGGGATTAGTTGAGTGAATTCGGACGGACGGTGTAAAATGACCGTTTTTCCCTAAGATTATGTTGACTTTTGACCCGGGGAGTCAAACATACGAGGACCGATGACCGTACGTAGATTAGAACGTCACGAGTCCGTAGACAGGTGGCACGTCGAAATCAGACGTTCGACGGAAAGTTATGATCACGGGATAAAAATCGGGAACTTACTCCTCGGGATTCAAATTAAATATTAATTAAATCCAATTAGCTGATATTTTATGTGGGGTCGTTGGATAAGTGACAAGTGTCACTCATCCCATTGGTCATCAACCCTAAAATGTGGATCTAGTTTGTGATTGGGCCACTTGCAATAAAATATATATATTACTATTACTTTATTAATTTTCCCTCTCATTTCTCTCTCTACTTCCCTATGCACAACATCTTCATCATCTTCCTTATTTCTTCTTCAAACCGTGAAACTCCCATACACTAAACCCTATAAGCTTCATCAATAGCAATTAAGCCATGATTGAAAATGAGAGAATGAGGTGAGACGATGTGGGTGGTGAGTGTGTGAAACTGGTGTTCGGTGAGGGGCAACCGAGAGAGTGAAAAACAGAGTGCAGTGTGTGATCGTGAAACCCAAGTTTCTTGATCCTCATCTATTGCCTATGATGTGTGAAGGAAAGTTGAAAGGGAGGCTGAGTTGAGGCTAGTGGTGGACACGGCGGTGCCCTACGACGACGATTTGAGGTAAGAAACCCATGAGGCCCTGTTTTAGTTCGAACATGGCAGATCGTGATTTAGCAGTTATTGACCGAATTTCTTAATTGAAACATGTTTTGGAGGATGAAAGGAGTCTATTGGATTTGGAACGGAGGCCAACGGTGGTCGGGATCGTGTGAACACGACAGGGGAAAAATAAAGATTTATGCTCGATCGGGAAGGTAATTTCTAGTCCCTAAATTCATGTTTTGATCGTGTAGATGGATAGGAAACATTGAGGCAAAGCTATAGGAGTTGGAACGGTTAAAAAGGGAGTAGAAGTGAGTGAGTTAAGGTGTCGAACCGGTCACGGCTGTCCAGTTGGACCGAATTTGCAGGACCAAACCGGACCAGGTTCGACTAGAGGTTGAAGATGACAGGTGCTGGCGCGTGGCTTCCACGAGCAGTGCCTTTGTGTAACGACCCGTCCCAAATTCCTAGATTAGATTAGTGGCTAATCACGATTAGTGAGGCTAATCCGTGATTAGTAGAGCGAAATAGGACGAACGGTGCGAAATGACCATTTTGCCCCTGATGGTGGCAAAACGTTGACTTTTTAATCGGGCAGTCAAATGGACGTTGACTGATGACCGTGACGTAGTTCGTGACGTCACGAGTTCATAGATAGGTGGCACGTTCAATTCCGACATTCGAGGAAGAAGTTATGACGTTCGGAAGTTTAGGGGCATTTTGGTAATTTGGGTGAATAGGAGGTCAAAAGTTGACTTTTTGATTGGGAGGTCCGATGGCCGAGGGCCAAAGACCGTTACATAGATAAGGACGATACGAATCCGTAGACAGGCGGCACGTCGAATTCGGACGTTCGACGGCGAAGTTACGGTTCACGGAAGTTCCCGGTTACTATTCACAACGGCACGTTTTACGAGACAAAAAGTGCAGTTTGTCTTTAGTGGGACCAGTTGCTTTTTAGCAACCAATGGATGAGTGACAAGTGTCACTCATCCACTGGACAACACATTACATACATGCACTTCACCGTGCATTTTCATTTTCTTCGTTCAAACACAATCCACCCGATCTCACCATTTTCTCTCATTCTCGTGCAACCCAAACCCAGCCAACCATCACCCATGACCAAGCAGAGGACCAGGGAGATCAAGGGAGCCGAGGTGGCCAGCTTGGAGGCCTGAACCGCCGCCCACGGCGGCGAGAGGAGGAGAAACCCGAACGGGTACCCGGTTAGCCCATTTTGATCCATTTTTCCATTTTCGTTGTTATGGTTAGTTTTTAATGGTTTTAATGAGTCCATTAGGTTGCTAGGGACATTTTAGGAAGGTTTTGGTGGTGGTTGACGGCCGAGAAGCCGTGTAGACTGATCGGGAAAAATTGAACCGTGAGGTTCAAATTGGACCGGTCGGATTTCGTAGGTTTTAGGTTGTTTAGTTAATTAGGATTGATAGGAAATGAAGAAATAGGAATTTAGGAGTTGGAATGGAAGCAAACGGACCGAAAATGAGGGAGAAGGAGACCTGGACCGGTTACGCCGGTCCAAGTTGCAGGAAAAACCGGACCGGACCGATTCGGACCGGTCTGACCGATGTAGGGGATGACTGATGACGTCATCATGTCAGGGATGACGTCATCATGTCAGACAGTGGGCCAATGGGAGCGTGACACGTGTCACTATCAGGGGCTGTCAGTGATGACGTCATGCTGACGTCAGCGATGACGTCAGCAGGTACTGTAGCAGGCGCGTGAAGCCCACGCGCAGCCACTTCAGGCGGCGCGTGAGGGTGCGTGGCAGGGAATCTGGGGAAGGTTCCAACATACGAAATCATCTATTCGATGTAACGAACATTTTGGGACTGGTTTCGTGTCGATCGGACACCGTCTCGAGATGTTTCGGGGCATCGGAAGGTTTAGGTTCGGGATTAAAAATAGTTAAAAATACGGGAAAATTACGGGGCTTTGGTAGGAGGTTAATTAAGTAGTTAGTAACCTTCTATTACGATTTGGACAGGTTTGGGAGTCCCGGTGACGGTGATCGGCTCGGGGAGCCGTATGGCACGCAAATCGAGGCGGCAGCTCGGACGGTCTGTGAGTGGACCTTGTTTTCAAATTGGTGCATGCATAAATGTTTATTATATGTTTTATTACTTGTTTGATGATGCCATGGGTGCATTTCTATGTGGTTACGTATAAGAACTATTTCGAGGTTTCGGCCTTATACGGTACTTATACGGGTCCGTATTTCTTTATTGATTTAAATGAAATGGTGTTGGATTTCTAAAAGGCTAAACTCGGGTATGAAACCCATTTGGTTTTGTCTCGGGCATATGACCTCAGATTCCGGGCACGGTGCCCAGTTGGTGTCCTATGTTCGGGTACGAGACCCAGTCACTTTACGGTTTTGATTTCAGGTCAGGGAACCTTAAATGGATTCCCAGGTTCATGACGGTTTATGGGAACCGGCATGAACCCTTGTTGTGGTATCGTGGTTCATGACGGTTTATGGGAACCGGCATGAACCCTTGTTATGTTATTACGGTACATGACGGTTTATGGGAACCGGCATGTTACCTGATTATGGATATGATGGATCATGACGGTTCAGGGGAACCGGTCATGAATGTTTATGTTAGGTATATATATGTTCGTCTACCTTCCTTTACTTCTATTATCTCCTCCGGGGAGGGTCGTTGGCCTGGGTGGACCCCGGAGTAGTCACGGAGCACCGACTGAGTGGAGTCACCCCCCAGTTGGGTTCCTTACTCTCAGGAAGGCTATGATTACTATTACCTCAGGTAGGGTCAGTGGTCTACGGACATTGATCTTGACTTTGAGAAGACTCGGATTGAGACCTGGGTAGCATGCGCGTGGCTTTGGATACCGTGACAGGATTGGTTGTGTGACTTATATATATGTATGTGATGTATATATGATACATGATATGTGGTGTGTACAGGTGTGCACAGGATTTGAGCAGTGGCTCGTGTACTTGGTTTCTTTATGGTTTGGGGACGAGTCCTTTATGGATTTGGGCAGTGGCCCGTATGGTCGTTTTTATTGTGGTCCTTTCGACCTTAGTTTATATCTGCTTTGGGCTTAGTCCCACATATGGTTTGTTTTGGATAAATGGTTTTCGAATGCATGCATGCTTTTTAGTGGAGGGTACAAATGTCTTCTCGTTAAAATGTTTTTATAAACTCTTGTTTTGTCCACTCACAGTTTTTAATGTTTTGACTACCCTTCAGGTTGACATCGGATGTGGACTGTAGCAGAGACCGAGATATCACATACCTCCTCCGGATCCTGGCGTACTCTGATAGCCCGGGAGGGCAAAGGACGAAAATATCCCTTGTCTGACACTTCGTGTCAGACGGGAGCAGGGTCATCCCGCACTAATCCCGGGGGGATTGGGATGGGTCCTGTCACTTTGGGCGGCGCGTCAGGGCACATGGGACATCTTTTCGAGGCATAGTCAACATGAGTTTTTAAGTGTTCGATGTAAGACATCTTTTCGAGGCATAGTCAACATGAGTTTTTAAGTGTTCGATGTAACGAACATTTTGGGACTGGTTTCGAGTCGATCAGACATCGTTTCGATATAGTTCGGGGTGTCCGAAGGTTTAAGGGCTAGTTTAAATAAGTTTAAAAATTTGAGAAAATTACAGGGCTTTTATGAGAGGTTAATGAAATGGTTAGTAAGCATCTAGTATGATTTGGATAGGTTCGGATATTCTGAGGACTGTGATTTAACCCGGGGAGGCTTATGGCATGCATATTGAGAAGGCAGCGTAGGACGGTGTAACGACCCGTCCCTATTTTTAAGGATTAATTAAGACTAATTATGGATTAGTAAAGCTAATCGGGGATTAGTTGAGGATTATCGGACGTTCAGGGCGAAATTACGATTTTTCCCCAAAACGAGGGCGAAAAGTTGACTTTTAACCCGGAAGGTTTGATGCCTGATGATTGAGTACTGTTACATAGATTGGGTCGATACGAGTCCGTAGACAGGCGGCACGTCGAAATCGGACATTCGACGGGAAAGTTACGGTTCACGGAAGTTTGAGCTAACTATTGCATGTTTCACGAGACATGTGACATTTTTCACTTAGTGGGCCCTAGACCCCCCCTCCCAATTTCATCCTCATCGAACTTTCACTCGATCTCACCCAAAAAACCACTCACGACAACCCACCCCAACCTTCACAAACCTTCATCTCTGTTGTTGACCTGAACGGGGAAGTGAGATAGCTGACAGGGTGAGGACAGAGCCGTCGTGGACGGCAGTGGAGCCACGGGAGAAAGATAAAAACCCCACAGCCCCCTTTGTGATTTCAAATTCGAATTTTTTATTAGGACGTTAGGAGTGTTGTCTGAGGATAGGGGGATGTTTATTGGGTTCATATGAGTGTGTGGGAAGGGTTTGGACGGTGGAGAAGGGCTGAGCAACCTAGGGAAGGGCCTGTGAAAATAGGGCCATGAGATGGGGATTGAACAGATGAGTTTAGATGGTTTTTTTATGTTCTAATCACACAAGTAGTGTTAGGACCCGTCCTCAATCCTCCCGGGATTAACGAGGAACGCCCCTGATCCCGTCTGACACGGAGTGTCAGACAAGGGAAATTTTCAACCTTTGCCCTTTCAGGTTATCAGAGTACGCCAGGATCCGGAGGAGGTATGTGATATCTCGGTCTCTACTACAGTCTGCATCGTATCCAACCTGAAGGGTATTAAAAACAGAAAGACTGTGAGTGGAAAAAAAGTAATAAGTTCGTAAAACACATTTTATAAAGACCTTTATACCCTTCACTAAAAAGCATGCATGCATAGTAAAACCATTTATCCAATCACATATGTTTAAACAACCATAATCATACGGGCTCCTGCCCAAAACCATTTATAGAAAACCATAACGTAGTAAACATATGTGGGATCTCAGCCCAAATCCATTTATCATCATAAAACACAATTTCCCAAACCAATTGAAATCATGTTTATCGATTATATTTCGTATCACCGAACCTGTCACGGTATATAGAGCTACGCGCGTGCTAACCGGGGTCTCAACCCCAAGTCTCTCCAGAGACCACCCAGGTCAATATCCGTAGATCAATGACCATCCCTGGAGGTAACGAACCATGCTCGTCCTGAGAGTAAGGAGCCCAACTGGGGGGCGACTCCACTCAGTCAGTGCTCCGTGACTACTCCGGGGTCCACCCAGGCCAACGACCCTCCCCGAAGGAGACAATCATATATAAAGGATGGCATATGAAAAACATTTTGAAATCATTCTTTACACCTTTCAAGGATTCATGCCCGACCCTCCTAAGCCGTCATGAACCATAAAATCCATTTCAAGGGTTCATGTCGGTTCCTATAAATCGTCATGACCCATAAAACCTTTCCATGGTTCATGCTGGTTCCCATAAACCCTCATGACCCATAAAACTTTTCTAGGGTTCATGTCGGTTCCCATAAACCGTCAAGAACCATAAAAACTATTTGTAACACATAGCTGGGCCTTAGGCCCGAATCCACATACAAACTAGACCTCCGATCCGAATCATAAACCAACTGGGCCTCCGGCCCGATGCCTTGTTAAATCAAATGGACCTCAAGTCCGAGAGTTCGTAGATAAAATGGGTTTCGAACCCGAGTTTACCTTTTCAAATCCAAAACCATTTCATGAAATCATATCCAAAACTACAAGTACGGAAAATCAGTATAAAACTAGAAAACCTCGATATACGTGCAAGTACGTAAATCACCTCGTAAAGCGTGAAACCATATAATTCACAAATTTCCAAATCAACATCATAGAAGTCATAAAACATTTATGCATGCATCACAGTTTAGAAATCAAGGTCCACTCACAAACCATCCTATGTTGCCGCCTGGGTTTGCGTGTTGTAAGCCTCACCGGGCAAATCATCGTCACCGGGACTCCCAAACCTGTCGAAATCAATTTAGAGGGTTACTAACTACCTTATTAACCTCTCATTGAAGCCCCGTAATTTTTCCGAATTTTTAAGTATTTTAAATCCCGAAACGTAAACCTTCTGATGCCCCGAATATTATCGAAACGGTGTCCGATCGACACGAAACTAGTCCCAAAATGTTCGTTACATCGAATAGAAGATTTCATGTGTTGAACACTTCCCCAAATTCCCCACCACGCGCCGCCTAAAGGGTGGGCTCATGCGCTGGTGCACTGTAGCCGTCTTCAACCTCCAGCCGGATCAGACCGGCCGGTTCGGTCTGCCTTCTGCAACTGGACCGGCGTGACCGGTCCAGGCCCATTCCTTCCTTGTTTTTCATCCGTTTTGTCCCTAATCAATCCTATAATTCCTATTTTCTCATTTCCTATCCATTCCAATCATCAAAACTAACTAAAACCTCATAAAATCCCACGGTTCAACTTGAACCTCACGATCCAAGTTTTCAAAAACTCACCCACGGCTTCACAGCCGTCCAAAGGTTCCTAAAATCATCCTAACACAATCCTAATAACCCATTTAATTCATTAGAAACATCCAAAACAAACCATAATGCATATATTGAATTAAAATGGAATTTGGGCCTTACCGAGTACCCTCTCGGGTTTGTGGCTCCACCGTCCTCGGCGGCGCCGTCCAGGCCAGCCACCACTTCATCATGTCCTCTCTTCCTTCACTGGTCTCAGTCATGGTCGCATGTGAAGGGTTGGATTGGTTTTGGGTTCAAAGGGAATGAGATCGGGTTGTTTGGGTTTGAAATGAAGAAGAATGATCGATGCACGAGGAAGGGAGATGCATGAAGGAAAAGAGATGGCATGTGGATGGGTGACACTTGTTACTCATCCATTAGGTAGGGATTAAATATCTGGGGGCCACTAGAATCCATAAGTTAACTCGTTTCGTAATTCGTGCAATAGTACTTTCGTACTTCCGTGAACCGTAACTTCGCCGTCGAACGTCCAAATTCGACGTGTCACTTGTCTACAGATTCGTATCATCCCGATCTACGTAACGGTCCTTGACCCTCGGCCATCGGGCCTCCCGGTCCAAAAGTCAACTATTTGCCCCTTTAACCAAAATTACCAAAATGCCCTTAAGCTTTTGAACGTCATAATTTCTTCCTCAAATGTCGGAATTGAACGTGCCACCTGTCTATGAACTCGTGACGTCCCGAAATACATCACGGTCATCGGTCAAAGTCCATTTGACCGCCAGAATGAAAATTCAACGTTTTGCCCAGGCCTAGGGGCAAAACAGTCATTTTGCATCGTTCGTCCGATTTCGCCCAACTAATCACAGAGTAGCCTCACTAATCGTGGTTAGTCACTAATCTAATCTCGGATTTCGGGACGGGTCGTTACAAGTAGGTTGCTAAGGATGAGACAAAGAGATTAGAATCAAAACGGGGTGAAAATGGGTCGGAAAAGGGGGAGGAATTGCACTGGGCCGGTTCCTTCGGTCCGGTCTGACCGAAAACCAGAGACTCAGTTCGGATCAGGTCTATCGAAGATTGAAGACAACCTGTAGCCGGCGTGTGAAGCCCATGCGCAGGGCCTCTAGGAGGCGCGTGGCGGCGCGTGGGGAGGAATTTGGGGATGTTTTCAACATATGAAATCATCCTTTCCATGTAACAAACACTTTGGGACAAGTTTCGAGTAGATCGAACACCGTTTCGATAAAGTTTGGGATGTCCGAAGGTTTAGGATCAAGTTTTAAAATAGTTCAAAATTTGGGAAAATTACGGGGCTTTAATGAGAGGTTATAGAAGTGGTTAGTAACCATCTAGTATGATTTGGATAGGTTCGCGAGTCCAGGAGATCGTGATTGGCCCGGAGAGGCTTATGGCGCGCGTATCTAGGCGCAGCAAGGACGGTCCGTGAGTGGACCTTGTTTTCTAATTTGATGCATGCATAAATGTTTTATATGAGTTTAAGAACATGATTTGTGATGCCATGAGTGCAGATGATTTAATTATGATTATTACACAATTTCGGAGGAAATTGTATCATTGCACGTAGTTTGATATTTCTGTTTTATATGATGTTTGGGCTTCGGCCAAGTTTAGTACGTGCATATGTTTTACACTATTTATATGTGATTCCGAAGGTTTCACGGAGAGGCGTGAAACTGAGGAACTGATTTACAATTTTGAGGATTTCACGGGGATGCGTGAAATTAAGACTCGGGCACGAGTCTCAATTGAAAGACAATTTGAAAGGGGTTTTGGAAATTTCTTTCAGGTGTATGACCGATTTGATTGGAAACTATCGGACTTGGAGTTCAATTGAATTAATGAGAAATCGGGTTGGAGGCCCATTTGAGATATATGATCGGGCTGGGGGGCCCCGTTGGTTTACGAATTCGGGCTTGAGGCCTAGTTGGTTTACGAATTCGGGCATCAGGCCCAGTTATGGTTTATAAATGTGATTTTGGGTTAAGGACCCCAAATGGATTTGGATTTACGATGGTTTTATAGAAAACCCAAGCGTAGCCCTTTGAATGATTTAAAACGATTTTTCGTATACCATCCTCACAAACGGTTGCCCTCCAGACGTCTCGTAGTATCCTGTAGTGATGGGTTGTCTCCTCCAGACATCTCGTAGTAACATGGAGTAGTCACGGGGCATTGCATGCGAAGGGTCATTGCACGGAGCGACCGGTTCGTATAGTGACTTAGGAGCAGGATTGACATAGGTTAAAACCTCCCCCCATAGAGGGTTATTGATCTACGGGTCATTGGCCTAGGTAGACCCTGGGGAGACTTGCGATTTGAGACCCCGGGTAGCACACGTAGCTTGGAACCATGACAGTGGTGTGGATTGTGACATCAGGGATGCCGATGATTGGTTTTGGGCTGAGACCCACTGGTATTGTTTTGGGCTAAGTCCCACATGATTGGTTAGGCCCTAATGAGTTGATGATTGAATTAACTGATTTTCGAATGCATGCATGCTTTTTAGTGAAGGGCATAAATGTTTTTTTATAAAATTGTTTTTATAAACTGTTATTTTGTCCACTCACAACTTTTCGTGGTTTTAATTAAGGGTGGCAATTTTTGACACGACCCGATACACGACTCGAAACCCGCACGAAATTTATGCGGGTCAACCCGCACGATTAAAATTTCGGGTCATTTTCGGGTCAACCCGTTATGACCCGTTTATTAAACGAGTGGGTTTCGGGTCAACCTGTTAACCCGTTTAATAACCTGTTAACCCGTTTAATAAATGGGTAGATTTCGGGTTAACAGGTTAACCCGTATATTGGCTTATATATTGACCCATTTACTAAACGTGTCATTACTAACCCATATATCTACCCATTTACTACCTAAATATCTATTAAATTTTATAATTTAAATAGGTTAAACATTATAAACGGGTTAAACGGGTCAAATGGGTCATAGGTTAATTGGGTTTTGAGTATGACCTGTTTATTAAATGGGTTAAACGGGTTAAACGGGTTACACGGGTCATTAACAGGTCGGGTTCGGGTTGGACATTCTTGACACGATTATTAAACGGGTCGGATTCGGGTTGGGCATAAATGGGTAAAACAGAATTCATGACACGACACGAACCCGACACGACACGACCCATTGCCACCCCTAGTTTTAATGCCCTTCAAATTGATCGCGGATGCGGGCTGTAGCGAAGACCGAGACATCACACTCCTCTGATCCTGGTGCACTCTGGAAGCCCCGAACGTGCTAAAGTCAGAACTATCCCTTGTTTGACACTTCGCGTCAGAAGGGTGCAGGCACGTCCCGCATTAATCCCGGGGGGATTTGGGATGCGGGACGGGTCTTGTCAGACGGTCTGTGAGTGGACATTGATTTGTAAACTATGATGCATGCATAAATTTTTTATATGTTATATATATATATATGATTTCTATGAATATGATTGTGGTATCGGTGATTTACATATTTGCACGTATTTCAAGGTTTACTGTTTTCTACTGTGTTTATAAGTGCTTGTATGTCAATAATGGATTAAGGAACTGATTTCGGATTTGGAAATATGGAATCGGGCTTGAGACTCATTTGATTTACGAACTATCGAACTTCGAGTCCAATTGATTTAATAAGGCATCGGGCTGGGGGCCCAGTTGGTTTACATGATCGGGCGTGAGGCCGAGTGGGTTATGAGATCGGGCATGAGTCCTATTTTCGGTTTATAAAATGTGATTTCGGGTTCGAAGATCCTAAATGGATTTGGATTTGGAAAAAGTGGATTTCTGGATTCATGATGGTTTTATGGGAAACCAGGCATGGACCCTTTGAAAGGTTTGAAAGGTTTTGAAATGATTGGGAAATGTTTTTCATATACCATTCTTTTATCTACGGATTGCCTCCTCCAGGGAGGGTCGTTGGCCTGGGTGGACCTAGGTGTAGTCACGGAGCACTAACTGAGAGGAGTCGCCCTCATGGGGTACCTCACTCTCAAGAAGACATTATGAATTATAACCCCCAAGGAGGGTCATTTATTTGTGGGTCATTGACCTGGGTGGACCCTAGGGAGACTTGGGATTTGAGACCCCGAGGAGCACGCGTAGCTTTGGAAACCGTGACAGTACTAATTGTGACATCGGGGATGTCAGGCATCAGGGATGCCAAGGATTGGTTATACAGTATTTGGTAAACATGAATTATTAGATTTATGAAATTTTATTTCGGTGTTTATGGATTTGGGTAGTGGCCCACTTGGATCTAGATTTACGGATTTGGTATTCTATGGTTTTGGGTTGAGTTCCCATACTTATGGTTTTGGGCTGAGTTCCCATACTTACTGTTTTGGGTTGAGTTCCCGCTTACTTGGACTTATGGTTTTGGGCTAAGGCCCCAATGATTTAATTAAAGTAGATGGTTTGATTATTGGTTTTCGAATGCATGCATACTTTTTAGTGAAGGGCATAAATGTCTTTTTAATAAATGTTTTTTATGAACTTATTGATTTTCGTCCACTCACATCTTTTAATGGTTTTAATGCCCTTTTAGATTGATCACGGATGCAGGCTGTAGCAAAGACCTAAACATCACACTCCTCCACCGATCTTGGCGTGCTCTGGAAGCCCTATAGGGCTGAGGTCTAAATTATCCCTTATCTGACACTTTGTGTCAGACGAGAGCATGGCACATCCCGCATTAATCTTGGGGGGATTGAGATGGGCCGTGTCAAGTGGTATCAGAGCAGATTTGCTCTTGTGGTACGCGTAGGTCGAGGATGTGATGTCTCTACATGGTCAGCCCGTTATCAACTTGGTTGTTGGGTATAAGTACGAGAGTTAGTAGAAATGAATCGTGGATAGTTTTTGTTCGGCATTCGATGCTTGTGTGTGCCATAGTTCTGTCGTGGTTTAGCAATATGGGATCCTACTGAGGGATGAACGTAACAGTACTTTAGAGTTTTGACCGTGGGATAGTTATGTCGGGAATGTCTATCACGATATTACAAGATTGGATATGACGATAGTGTGGAGTTGTGACCATTAGAGGGTCAGGTTATGTTGAGTGGGATAGTGGTGCTGCTAAGAGCAGCCAGGTTTCTCGAACCTTAGTGTGCGAGGTATGGTTCGGAAATGTGAGTCGACGAGTGGTTTGACTTTGGCGACTTTTCGGAGTCGAGACCGTTGGTCGGTCATGTCATGTCAACTTTGGTGATAGTACTGCACTTTGCGACCGAAGTTGTGATAATCGGTTAGGCTTAGTTAGTTGTCATGCTACCCTCATTTGTGATAGATAGTTTGGTACAGTTGAGGCAGGGGATGACCTGGTAGACGACACTGGTTGAGTCGGGTTGAGATTAGTTAAAAAACTGTTAGAGATTGGTTGGATAGGTTACCAGGGTGTGATACCTGTCGATGGAATCCCGGAGTGGGGATACAGAATAATTGGTACGGACAGTTGATTCCGTTGGATGCAGAGTCTTGATAGCGATGTCTAGTGGTTGGGTCTGCATGAGTTTGTGGCAGGCACTACTACCAAGGATAGATGCAGTTATGGTTGTTGATAATCGGGGGACGTTCAGGGAACGTTCATTTTCTTATCTAATTTGTGAAGGTTATTGTACCTAAATTTGTTGGGTACGAGGGAGGCAGAATTCCTCCAACTTGAGTAGAGGTACGGGGTCGTTGCTCGATATGAGCAAAGATCCAGGGTTGTCTGATTCGCACACTATGTGCTGGTGATTGTGATGACGATGAGCCAGGAGTCGGGAGGTGACTCTGTCGTGATGGGCATACGTTCGGTATCTGTGATCCGGCAGTGGATGAGATGGATTGGATGGGATCCAGCAGTGGATATGATGTGTCGGGATTCTAACCCAACTGTGAGTGTGATAACTGATGTGACTGGAATGATTAATTGGTAAATGAATGAAACAGTATGAATGAATAGGCAAGTTGGGGTACCAAGTTAGGTTGGTACAGATACGTGGTTGATGCATGAGTATGTTGGTTCCAACATGGTTTCAAATTCTCTTGATTCCAAAGTTCTCGAGGGTGACTTTCCATTTTCTGCCCATGGAAGATGATGTTGTTGTCACCAGTACGTGGTCATGAATTGGTTGAGGGACCCATGATTGGTTTTGGGTAATCGAGAGAGGTTGTGTTTGAGGCGACGAGGGGAGTGCTTGATTCAACATTGGTGATCGATATTCTGAAGTCATTGAGGGTGACTTCTCATTTTCCGCCCATGGCAGATAATGTCTATTGCCACCACTACGTTGATCTTGTATTGGTTGGTGGACCCGTGATTTGTTTCGGCTCATCACGAGGAGTTGGGCATTTCGAAGTTAAGTGAATGAAATTTCTCATTTTCTGCTTGGTGGCAGATGATGTTGGGTTACATGGTGTGGTGAGTGCAGTGAGATTTTGTTTGCATTCACGTATGATGAATTTTGATGTCATTGTCTTGGATCATCCTTGATTTTTCCTAGGTGGAATGACAAGGATCGATATGAGGTAATTGGAGAGGACCCGCAGTCTAGACGTGTTCCGTCTTTGACTGAGTGATTAGATGTGAAACGGTTAAGGAATGATGTGATAGTATAAGGATTCAATGAGAGTGTGAGACTTTATGACCTGAAATCTAGATCGTGATCTTAATGATCAAGCTATGTAGTGGATCAGGATGGCGTGGATCATGATGTCATTCCATGCTGGCAGACTCCGTCTTGTTGTTTATGCTAAGCTAGGAGCAGAGGAGAATCATATTGTGGGACAATTGAAGAATCTCTTGGAATAGAACAAAATGATTATCCAACCTCTGTCCCCGGATATTTGGATATTTGGATATGTGCGTGTGGGGATAGATGGAGAGTTTATTGCTCTGTCTTAGATATTTGGATACGGGAATGTTGGGTCGACTTCTTTTTGAAGTTAATCCGGTATGAGACAGTAGTTGAGTGATTTGAGGTGTGTGCGAATTGTCTTGGACATTTGACTATGGGGATGATGGGACTGATTTCCTTTCGAGGTTAATCCCATATGATATATTAATAAAACGAGTGGGTATCCGACGAGGTCGGATTAGTCAGTATTAGAAATGTGAAGGATGGGATTAGCTTCCTTTCGAAGTCAATAGAATATGTTATTGTAAACGAATGAGTAGATAGCTGACAAGTTCAGATCGGTACATCTCGAGAGACGTGGGTGAGATTGGTTACTCATTGGGCATGAATGGGTACGCCTTGGTGGATATGATTCGGATTGGTACGTATTGGATGACATGACTCGGAGTAGACGTTATGATGCTGGTCGGGTGACCATGGGACTTGTGATGGATGATGAGTTGGAGTATTGGATCTATCTAGTACTAGACTGGACAGGTGGACTCTAGAATTGAAGCGTGATTAGCTATGAGCTATGTAGTGGGCTTGTTGGTGGATGGATGTATGTACTGGGTACGTTGTTTGAAGACCGATTCTGGATAGGCCTGAGTGGTGCCTAGTGATGGTATATAGGATGTACCAGTAGTATATGGTTGAACGTGTATGTAATCGATTTAGTCCCGATATCATTAGATTAGTTGAGAATGTGAACTAGACATTGGATATTATGCGTTAGGCTAGAGTGATTTTGATGGGTTCATTGATTGCATGAGAAGGTGCTAAGAGCAGTGGAGGGCTAGTGGAACCCTAGATGTGAGATTTGTATCACTGCTGGGCAGGCATTCGATGGGGTCCAGTTACACACAGGTGGAGTGAGATGTTGGTATACGTATACTCAGGTTGAGTGAGTTGTTGGTTAGTGTAACCACAGGTCGCTTTGCGTGGGGCGACTTCTCTGTGAATATCGTTAACGAAAGCATGGATTTATGAGGAAATTTTGGTAAGAGGTACCTTGGTGCAACTCTTGAATGAGTCAGAGTTGTGTTGGTGACTCTAATGGTGACCATGGAGCCGTGAGTGCCAGCTGAGTGCGACATTATGGGACATGTGATGTTGACTTGGTAAAATTCAAGAAATGTGGAGAAATTGTGAGATTTGATAACTCTCAGTGTGGGAGAGATGTCAGATTGATTTACGACTAGGAAAGTGATGACAGTTGGCTAGTTGTGTCAGCGTGGATTGGTGAGTGAGATTTGGTGACTCCTAGTAGGAGTAGATGTCAGGGTGGATTGGTGATTGAGAAGAACCGTCAAGCTGAATATGTCAATTAAATGTGTGAGCGTAATGGTAGAATTTTCGGGTGGTATCAACTCGGAGTATGTGATCAATGTCACTCGACGTGGTCAGGCGAAATCGGTGCGATGTGAGTATTAGTTGAACGTCTGGGTGCAGAAAAGTACTGTTCTGGTTAGTGGGTGTACAAGTGTACACATGGTGTGAGGCCGAACTTACTTTCCACATGGAGGACAAAATTTGTTAGGGGGAAGGTTGTAACGACCCGTCCCGAATATCGAGATGTGTAAAATGACCGTTTTGTCCCTAGATTGGGCAAAATGTTGACTTTTGACCTGGGGAGTCAAACATACGAGGACCGATGACCATGACGTAAATCGGGACGTCAAGAGTCCGTAGACAGGCGGCACGTTGAAATCGAACGTTCGACGAGAAAGTTATGGTCACGGGATCGAAATCGGGAACTTACGTCTCGCGATTCGACTTAAATAGTAATTAAATCCAATTGGCTGATATTTTACGTGGGGTCGTTGGATGAGTGACAAGTGTTACTCATCCCATTGGTCATCAACCCTAAAATGTGGATCTGGTTTATGATTGGGCCACTTGCATTAAAATATATATATTACTATTACTTTATTAATTTTCCCTCTCATTGCTCACGACATCTTCATCATCTTCCTTATTTCTTCTTCAAACCATGAAACTCCCATACACAAAACCCTCTAAGCTTCATCAATAGAAATTGAGCCATCATTGAAAATGATATAGTGAGGTGAGACGATGTGGGTGGTGAGTGTGTGAAACTGGTGTTTGGTGAGAGGCAACCGAGAGAGTGAAAAACAGAGTGCAGTGTGTGATCGTGAAACCCAAGTCCCTTGATCCTCATCTATTGCCTATGATGTGTGAAGGAAAGTTGAAAGGGAGGCTGAGATGAGGCTAGTGGTGGACACGGCGGTGCCCTACGACGACAATTTGAGGTAAGAAACTCGTGAGGCCCTGTTTAAGTTCAAACATGGCATATCGTGATTTAGCAGTTATTGATTGAATTGCTTAATTGAAACATATTTTGGAGGATGAAAGCAGTCTATTGGATTTTGAACGGAGGCCAACGATGGCCAAGATCGTGTGAACACAACGGAGGAAAAATGAAGATTTATGCTCAACTAGGAAGGTAATTTCTAGTCTTTAAATTCATGTTTTGATCAAGTATATGGATAGGAAACATTGAGGCGAAGCTATAGGAGTTGGAACGGTAGAAAAGGGAGTAGAAGTGAGTGAGTTAGGGTGTCGAACCAGTCACGCCGGTTCAGTTGGACAGGATTAGCAGGACCGAACCAGACTGGGTTCGACCAGAGATTGAAGATATGACAGGTGTCAGCGCGTGGCTCCCACGCGTAGCAACTTTGGGCGGCGCGTGGGGGCATGTGGGCCCTATTTTTGAGGCACGGTCAACATGAGGTTTTAAGTATTCGTTGTAACGAACATTTTGGGACTAGTTTCAAGTCGGTCGAACATCGTTTCAATATAGTTCGGGGTGTCCGAAGGTTTAAGGGCTAGTTTAAATACGTTTAAATATTCAGGAAAATTACGGGATTTTTATGAGAGGTAAATGAAGTGGTTAGTAACCCTCTAGTATGATTTGGATAGGTTCGGATATTCCGAGGATGGTGATTTAACCCGGAAGGCTTATGGCACACATATCGAGGCGGCAGCGTAGGACAGTGTAACGACCCGTCCCTAATTTTAAGGATTAATTAAGACTAATTATGGATTAGTGAGGCTAATCGGAGCTTAGTTGAGGATTATCGGACGTTCAGGGAGAAATTACGATTCTACCCCTAAACGAGGGCGAAAAGTTGACTTTTTACCAGGGAGGTCCGATGCCCGAGGACCATTACGTAGATCGAGTCGATATGAGTCCATAGACAGGCAGCACGTCGAAATATAACATTCGATAGGAAAGTTACGTTTCATGGAAGTTCGAGGTAACTATTGCACGTTTCACTAGACATGTGACATTTGTCACTTATTGGGGCCCAGACATTTTGTTTCTGGCACAACGGATGAGTGGCAAATGTCACTCATCCATTGCCCATTGTGAGTACATACATACATATCCCCCCCTCCCCTATTTCATCCTCGTCAAACTTTCACCCTAACTCACCCGAAAAGCCACTCACCACAACCCACCCCAACCTTCACAAACCTTCATCTCTGTGGTTGACCTAAACAGGGAAGTGAGATAGCTGGCTGGGTGAGGACAGAGCCATCGTGGACGGCGGTGGAGCCATAGGAGGAAGGTAAAAACCTGACAGCCCCCTTTGTGATTTCAAATTCGAATTTTTGATTGGGACGTTAGGTGTGTTGTCTGAGGTTATGTGGAGTTTATTGGGTTCATATGAGTGTGTGGGAAGGGTTTTGACGATGGAGAAGGGCTGAGCAGCCCAAGGAAGGGCCTGGGAAAACAGGGTTGTGAGAGAGGGATTAAACAGATGAGTTTAGATGGTTTTTCTATGTTCTAATCACACAAGTAGGTTGCTAAGGATGAGACAAAGAGATTAGAATCGAAAAAGGGTGAAAACGGGTCTAAAAAGGGGGAGGAATTGCACTGGACCGGTTTCGTCGGTTTGGTCGGACCGAAAACTAGAGATCCGGTTCGGATTGAGTCTACCGAAGGTTAAAGACAACATGTAGCCGGCACGTGAAGCCCACGTGAAAGGACTTTGCGCGACGTGTGGGGAGAAACTTGGGGATGTTTTCAACATATGAAATCATCCTTTCCATGTAACGACCACTTTGGGACAAGTTTCGAGTCGATCGGACACCATTTCGATATAGTTCGGGATGTCCGAAGTTTTACGATCAAGTTCAAAAATAGTTAAAATTTTGGAAAAATTACGTAACTCTAATGAGAGGTTATAGAAGTAGTTAGTAACCCTCTAGTATGATTTGGACAGGTTCGAGAGTACTTGGTTTGGTGACTAGTTCCCTAGTGATGCTAGACGTGAGAGAGTAGGGTATGCTCAAGGGTATAACCATAATGGTGGACACGTGAGAATCGGGTAATGATGGACGACATCCTTTTGGATGTGCATAAACGGTCATAAAAGGACAGACGAGTTGCATCATTTATGGACACATGGATGAATGTTTTGTCGAATGAATAGAGTCATAGGTAGACATGAGATGGCGATCAAATTAGATCTGATAGTGACAGTTCGACGAGGATTATGATCGGATGTGTTCCGACATAATGAGACGTTGACTGGACGTCGACTACTGTGTGCTCGAGCAAAGTGGATTGAGAGGATTCAATGATTGTGTGAGCTAAGGGCTCAAGGCCAGGTGGGCCAGAAGAACCCTAGTGAGATCTTTGTGACTATCTCTGCTGAGGCAAGTATTTGATGTGGTCCAGGTACACCCAGGAAAGGTAAGAGGTCGAATGTGGTTCGACAGGATGAGTATTACAACAGTTGAGACTCGAGAGGAGTCGAGATTTCAGTTTAGGTCATTGAGTGACATAAGTATGATATGAAGGCTCGAGAGCGAGTCGAGATCAGAGTAGCGCAACGAACGTGCAGTGGAGCCGGGAGTTACTGGCTGATCACGATGGTTGTGACATATAGTGGTGATGGAATGAATCGGTATCCTACAGATTCAGATTAGTAGGTATTATTGGGACTCTGGTGAGAGTCAGGATGAGTACGAGAAAATTGGGTAGTTGACTGATATGAGTATCGAGGCCGCTAAACGCCAAGATTTGAGTATGACTTGCGAGATGGGATTCGTGCCATTGTGATGGCAGGATCTATAAGATGTTGTCTGACTGGGTTGGATACTGAGCTGGATGTCAGCTTGGAGGTGATAGCCCTTAGTGGGAGTACGTGTTTCAGCCTGATAGTTATAGGTTGGAACGTGTGAGAATGGTAGACTGAAAAAGATCTAACGTCAACTTAGTATAACTGGCCTGTCAGAGTGAGTGAAAGGCAAGACGCCGATATTCGATCTCGAGTGAGACTTACGGGCCGACGTGGGGTTTCTCGAGAGTTGAGTCGAGGATTTGGAAGCTCCGTTAACGATTAACCATGAGGAAGTAGATTACAATCACGGAGGTTGACCAATTGAATATAGTTTGTGTCAGGCGTGTACGTTGACACAAGAGTGCTCCAAATTGGAGGCAAGATTGGATTCCCACCAGTTAGTTGTGGAATTTGGGTCAGTTTGAAAGGTTTTGAGAATGATTTCAAATGGTTTTTCATATACCATCCTTATATATTATGGATTGTCTCCTCCGGGGAGGGTCGTTGGCCTGGGTGGACCCCAGAGTAGTCACGGAGCACTAACTGAGTGGAGTCGCCTTCGTTGGGTTCCTTACTCTCAAGAAAGCTATATGGATTATAACCCCCAGGGAAGGTCATTGATCTGCGGATATTGACCTAGGTGGACCCTTGGGAGACTTGAGATTTGAGACCCTGGGTAGCACGTGCGTAGCTTTAGATACCGTGACAGGAATTGGTTATATGATTTATGATAAACATGATTTCTTGGATTTGTGAAATTGTGTTTTATGGATAATAAATGGATTTGGGTTGAGTTCCCACATATGTTTACTATGTTATGGATTTGTATAAATGGTTTTGGGCAGGAGCTCGTGTGACTTGAATTTACGGAACTTGGGGCTGAGACCCTAAATATGGTTGTTTAAACATATGTGGTTTGATAAATGGTTTTCCTATTCATGCATGCTTTTTAGTGAAGGGCATAAAGGTCTTTTATGAAATATTTTTTTATGAACTCTTTTATTTTAGTCCACTCATAGTCTTTTCTATTTTTCAATGCCCTTCAAGTTGATTACGGATGCAGATTGTAGCAGAGACCGAGACATCACACTCCTCCACCGGATCTTGGCACACTCTAGTAGCCGGTCAGGCTAAAGGTTTAAATTTTCCCTGGTCTGACACTCTGTGTCAGACGGGATCATGGCACATCCCTTGTTAATCCTGGGGGGATTGGGATGGGTCGTGACATGAGACCCTTTGATTTACAAACTATCAGACTTCAAGTCCATTTGATTTAATAAGGCATTGGGCTTGGGGCCTAGTTAGTTTACATGATCGAGCGTGAGGCCCAGTTGGTTATGAGATCGGGCATGAGTCCCATTTGTGGTTTATAAAATGTGATTTCGGGTTCGGAGACCCTAAATGGATTTGGATTTGGAAAAAGTAGATTTCTGGATTCATGACGGTTTTATGGGAAACTGGGCATGGACCCTTTGAAAGGTTTGAAAGGTTTTGAGATGATTGGGAAATGTTTTTCATATACCATTCTTTTATCTATGGATTGTCTCCTCCAGGGAGGGTCGTTGGCCTGGGTGGACCCTGGAGTAGTTACGGAGCACTAACTGAGAGAAGTCGCCCCCATGGGGTACCTCACTCTCAAGAAGGCATTATGGATTATAACTCCCATGGAGGGTTATTGATCTGCAGGTCATTGACCTGGGTGGACCTTGGGGAGACTTGGGATTTGAGATCCCGAGTAGCACACGTAGCTTTGGAAACGGTGAAACTACTGATTGTGACATCGGGAATGTCAGGCATCAGGGATGCCGAGGATTGGTTATATGGTATTTGGTAAACATGAATTATTAGATTTATGAAATGGTATTTCGGTGTTTATGGATTCGTGTTTATGGATTTGGGCAGTGGCCCACTTAAATCTGGATTTACGGATTTGGTATTCTATGGTTTTGGGCTGAGTTCCCATACTTATGGTTTTGGACAGAGTTCCCATACTTACGGTTTTGGGCTGAGTTCCCGCTTACTTGGACTTATGGTTTTGGGCTAAGGCCTCAATGATTTAATTAAAGTAGATGGTTTGATTATTGGTTTTCGAATGCATGCATACTTTTTAGTGAAGGACATAAATGTATTTTTAATAAATATGTTTTATGAACTTATTGATTTTCGTCCACTCACATCTTTTGGGCTAAGGTTTGAATTATCCCTTGTCTGACACTTCGTGTCAGACGGAAGCATGGTACATCCCCCGTTAATCCCGGAGGGATTGGGATGGGTCGTGTCAGGTGACAGGACCCGCCCCGATCCCACAGGGACCAACGGGGGACGTGCCCTGCTCCCGTCTGACACCCAATAATTCATACCAATTTTAACCTCAAAACATCAAATGCATAAATAACCAAATTAAAGTTATACATCAAATCTGAATTAAACAGATGTCAGACAAGGGATGAAATCCAAAATTACAAGATGCGAGCACGACTCTAAAGTAAACCTGCGGGTACACCACCCAACAGGGGTTCAGGTACGCAGAAGTAGATCTATGCCTCAGCCTCAGGTTCCTCCTCTTCCTCAGTATCACGACCTGGAGGGGTTACCAAAAACATTAAGAGTGAGTGGACCGAAACTTAAGTTTATAAAATCATTTGATAAGTAAAACATATAATTTACCCCTCCGTTTTCCAAACATGCATGCAACTGTATTTAAAATCATAAGTCATATAATATGAACCATAAGGCATGAAATAAAACCATAAGTATAATTTGAGTTGTTGCACTATACACTCCAATCCCGACATCCCTGATGTCTGTCGTCCCTGACGTCAATAAGGTCACAATCACAAGGCTACGCGTGCCACTCGGGTCTCAATTTCCGAGTTCAATCCCCGAACCCCGTTCGGGTACAGCATCCCCGATGCTTAGCGTCATAGACGCTGGACGTACTAGACGTCCGTGACCTCTCCGGGGTACCTCATCCGGAGGAGACAATATAATATGGAAGGATCTATATAGTGCAGTACCAAATACATTTTATTGATATCCACATGCAAACCACATATATAAAATCCAATCAATCTTTCAGTTTCATCAGACGGGTCTCAAGCCCAAATATCGTGAAACGTGCCGTAACCATAATTTCCATATCATCAAAACCATTATTTGTTTTTAGCATGTGAATATGTATAATAAACCAGAAAACATTTATGCACGCAAGGGTTTAAGAAAATGGCCCACTCACAGTACAGTCCTGCTGAAAACCGAACGTATACCCTCGTTCTGGTACGATTATACAATCCATGTCATATCCAAAGCATATGCAAAGGTCAATACAAACCCCTAACATTCAATCATGAAACCCTAGACCGAAACCGGCCAGGGAAAGCCGCCGAACGCGCTTCCCAATGCAATAAACCTCATTTTGACCAACTTAATGATCTCCGATCGACCCGAAACCACCGCCATTGGATCCGGATCGTCGAAACCTAAAGAATGGTGGTGGTCCCACCAAAATTACTGTTCACACGCGCCCCCACGCGCCTGGTCAACCCTCTGGTCAACCGTGCTACAGTACTGCTGACGTCAGCATGACGTCACTGCTGACGTCAGCATGACGTCATCACTGACAGTGTCAGAGGACACGTGTCAGCAGTCCATTGGTCTCTGGTCTGACAGTTTCTGACATGATGACATCATCATGACGTCACTGCTGATGTCAGCATGATGACGTCATCAGCTACAGTAACCGGGTCAGAGAACAGGGTCACCGCAGACCCACGGCTCGACCCGATCACAGATCGCGATTCCGATCACCATTTCAGGTGAGATTTGTTCCTATGGACTCGTCTCAACCTCCCCAACGGTTCTGTGCAATTAGAACTAGATTCTAGGTCGAAGAGATTACCTGAAAATCGACGGGAAGGTTGGCTGCCGGTTCTGGTTATCTTCTCCGGCGAGTCGACGATTTTCCAGTCACGGTCCTGGGTTCAAACTGGTCGTCAAGGTCCCCTAAATGTGTCCTAACAATAACCAAACAATGTCAACGTCAAAAACAGACGTTTCGAAGCAGGGAAGGAAAATGGGCACTCACGGGTTTAACGTCCTATCACCGTCGTGTCGCCGCCGTACACCGTCTAGATCAGTTCCTCGTCGTCCTGTCGTCACGGTGAACCCAACCGTACGTTGGTTCGAGTCCCAGAGTGAAGGTTTGGATGGTTTGGTGACTTGGGCTGTTCGGGTTTCCTTCTCGGGTCTGAGGGAATGCCGGCCGTGCAGGGTGGCCGTGGAGTGGTGGCCGGCATCCGGGGGTGGCTGTTGGCTGCCTGGGGGTGTGAGGTTGAGTGGTGAGGGCTGCTGAGTTGGTTCCAAGAGGAAATCGTGCTAACCGGGTTGAGAGAATGAAAACATAGGTGTATGGTCTCATGGGTTTTAATACAGATCATGCATAAGAATTCAAGGGCCCAGATTGAATCTCAGAAATGAGATCAAAGGTGAGGATTAGATCTGGAGATTTCAGATCTAAGGGCTGTGATTAAAAGTTGGTTTTAATGGTATTTAAACCCATAGTGGATCTGATCCAATCTAGCCAATGGGTGAGTGACACTTGTCACTCACCAGGTGTCCTCCAATCAGATTTCCAGAATAAAATATTTAGCACGAAAACCGAGACACGAACCTCCCGATTTCACGTTTCTAACCATAACTTCCTCGTACGAAGTCCGATTTCGACGTGCCGCCTGTCTACGGACTCAGAATGTCGAGATCTACCTAAAGGTCCTTGAGTCTCGTGAAAATTAATTATCAAATGAAAAGTCAACATTTTCGCCCCAACCGTCAAAATTACGGTAATGCCCCTGAACTTCCGATAGTCATAACTTTTTCCCTGATCGTCCGAATTGGACGTGCCACCTATCTATGAACTCGTGACGTCCCGAACTACGTCACGGTCATAGGTCAAAGTCCATTTAATTTATAAATCAAAAATTCAACAATTGGTCATACCAATCACAAGGGTAAAAGCGTCAATTCACATATTAAATTATAATATTAAAATCCTCGAATTTCCGGGGTGTTACATCAGGTGTGGTTGGATATACATGGTTAAGTACAAGGCTGATGGCTCGATTGAGCAATTTAAAGCAAGGCTGGTTACTAAGGGGTACACACAAACATATGGAGTTGATTACCATGAGACATTTGTTCCCATCGTCAAGATTAACACGGTACGTGAGTTGGATGAAGAGGTGTATATGGATCTTCTTCCTGGTTGCAAAGGAGAATCCTTATATGGGTTGAAGCAATCGCCTAGGGCATGGTTTGGTAGATTCACCAAGTCCATGAAGAGTTTTGGGTATAAGCAAAGTAATGTTGATCACACATTGTTCTTGAAACATAATCAAGGGCTCGTTACAACTCTAATTGTGTATGTTATCGATATGGTTGTAACCAGTAATGATGAGTCTAAAAGAGAAGAACTTCAAAAGTATTTGGCTCAAGAGTTTGAAATGAAAGATCTCGGTTCTCTAAATCATTTTCTAGGTATTGAAGTTGCACAGTCTAAGAAGGGTATAGTCTTGTCTCAACGAAAGTATGCATTATTTTTGTTGAGTGAGATTGGCATGCTAGCATGTCAACCGATTGATACTCCTATGGATGAAAATGTGAAGTTTGGGAGTGCATCCTAATCAAGTACCAACCAATAAAGAACGTTATCAGAGGTTAGTAGGGAGATTAATGTACTTAGCTCATACAAGACTAGACTTGGCTTATCCATTTAGTGTTATTAGTCTGTTTATGCATGCTCCAAGTGAAGATCGTATGAATGCATTTATTCAAATTATGCAGTACTTAAAGTCCTCACCATGTAAAGGAATAATGTTTACTACGAATAGTGACATGAGCATTGTAGGATATACTGATGCGGATTGGGCTGGAGATATTGGTGACAGGCATTCGACATATGGCTATTTCACTTTTGTGGGTGGTAATTTGGTAACCTGGCAAATTAAGAAACAAAGGTTGTAGCTCAATCAAGTGTGGAATCTGAGTATCGAGAAATTTCAGAAGGAATATGAGAAGGAATATGCGAGTTGTTGTGGTTGAAGAACTTGATAAGTGAATTGGGCTTCCATATCGAACTACCAATGAGATTGTATTGTGAGAATAAGGTTGCACGTGATATTGCTCATAATCTTGTGCAACATGATAGGACTAAACACATGGAGGTAGACAGACACTTCATAAGAAAAGAATTTAGAGGAGAAAATCATTAAAGTCCCTCAGATTAAATCAAAAGAACAATTAGCATATGTGTTGACTAAAGTAGTATCCATTCCAATATTTCACAACTGTATTAACAAGTTGGGCATGAACGATATCTATGCACCAACTTGAGGGGGAATATTAAATCTAGTTGTATGTTTGATTACTTTTCCTTTTAGGACTTTTTAATTAGTAGATTTCCTATAATTAGTTTATTTCCTTTTTAAGTCTAGGATTTGCATCTTTTGTACATTCTAAATACCTCAGCTTATGAGAAGAATAATATAAGTAATTGAGCCTTCCAATTCAAATGTATTATGAGCATATGTTTTGTATTCAATATCATAACTATATCCCAAAAGTTTGAGCAGCCATTTCTCCTAGTAGATGTGGTGATGCGTTGCTCCAAAAATGCTTGATGGTTTGATGATCAATCACAATTGTGAACTTGAACCTGAGGAGGTAATATACCTAATGACTCTAATGCATAAACTACATCAAGCATTTCTTTGTCATAGATAGATAAATCCTTGGATCGGTCTGATAGGGACTTGCTCGAATAGGCAATTAGATGTCAATCCTTAGAAAGAATGGCCCCAATTCCATCATTGGATGCATCAGTTTCAATTACAAATGGTTTTTAGGAACTTGGCATGCGTAAAAAAGGTGTCGACACCAGAGCTACCTTGAGTTGAGTAAAAGCTATGCATGATTGTGCATCCTAATGAAAGTTGTCTTTCTTCAACAAGTTGTTGAGGGGTTGGGCCAATAGCCCAATGTTTTTGACAAAGCGTCTACAATACCCTGCAAGTCCCAAAAACTCCTTGGGGTGAGATTACATGACCCAAATAATCCATGGTGGGTTCTCTTGCAACAACTCAAAAACAACAATTAAATGTTGGACATGATCTGCTAACTTCTTAGTGTAAATCAATATATCACCAAAAAAACACAAGTACAAGCTAGAATATGGAGTTCATTAAGGTTTGGAAGGTGGGGGTTTCATTTGTAAGACCGAAAGGCATCACAAGGAATTGATAATGTACGTAATGGGTGCAAAAAGCAGTTTTATGTATGTGATCCCCATGCACTCGAATTTGATGATACCCAAACCGTAAATCCATTTTGGTGAATATATCTACCCATGTAGTTCATCAAGAAGCTCCTTCCTAAGTGGAATTGAAAATTTATCCTTCACAGTAACCAAGTTCAGACCGCGATAATCTATGCAAAATCTCCATGTGCCTTCTTTTTTCTTAACAAGCAAGACATGTGACGAATAAGGACTAGCACTCTACCTGATTAGCCCTACTGCAAAAATTTCTTTCACTTGTTTCTCAATTTCTTCTTTCTGACTATGAGCATAGTGATGTGGACACACAATAACTGGTCATGCTCCATATATTAGAGTTATATGGTAATCCACATCTCGACGAGGAGGTAAGCTGGTTGGTTCTTTGAATAACTCACTAAAATGACTGAGAAGCTGTTGGATTTCCCAAGCACAAGAACAAGGTGTGCTTCCTCTGTAGTCATTTCTTGTAAGAGGGATAAGGCCTTCTACTTCATTGGATTTTGTATTTGGCAATAATTGTCAATTTTGGTGTTGTAGGATACTAGTTGTATCTCCTAGCAAGCGATAATTAACTCTTTTCGAACAAAATTTCATGACTTTATTTTTGAAATGCCACCCAATGTACCCCAGAGATTTTTTCCTTTCAGCTCCCCATACTAAATCACATGCAGCCACACTCAACAAGTTCGTTCGTAGCTACTATCGCCTATTCACTATCTTGGTGATTGTGTAAAATATTCAAGCTCAACATTAAAATATATTCATAAAAGACATTATGGGCTTCCATAATTATTAGGTTTATCTACAACATACTTGTGGTTCTAGATTAATCTTAAAGTGCATGAACCCAAGTTATATGTAGAAAGTTCATGAAGGAAGTAAGTAGAAGATTCAGAAATGAAGTAGGTAGGTGGATTGAGAATTCATGAAGACATCTAGATGGTTCCTCCTTGGCCTATAAGTAGCAAAACAAGTGTGTGAGAGAGGGTTACCTTCAAGTGGTGTTCTTGAAGTTGTGCATCTTTTTGTACCCCTAATTTTATTAATAGAGGTTCTTATTGTTGTTGTCTGATGGACGTAGACACCTTACCGAACCACGTTATATCTGGTGTTCTATATTCCTTACTCTTTATTTTCTTACATATTTATCATTTTATAATTTGAGTTATTATTTCTATTTTACTAGTTTTCTCTACAGATTGACCAATTTGTCGAAAGAGCGTGCTACTTTTAGGCTAAGGAAACTCTAGTCAGCTCCTCAATCTACGAATACTAAGATAGATAATCCCTCCGCTTGACCCATTAATTTCATTTTTCTTCCCTTAAAGCGCTTATGAACCGAGATGGCATTAATGTGAATGGCATCTTCAATAACTCCCTCGGCTGTCTTGCTTTTGACCAGCATATTGTCCACTTAGACCTCCATCGTTTTGCCGATCTGGTTGGCGAACATGTAGTTGACCAATCGCTGGTAGGTGGTCCCAGCATTTTTTAGACCGAAAGGGCATCACATTGTAGCAATATAGGCCCTGGTCGGTGCGGAAGGTGGTGTGGATCTGGTTGGCGGGGTGCATGAATATCTGGTTGTACCCCGAGTAAGCATCCATGAAGTTGAGGAGTTTGTGCCCGGCGGTGGCGTCAACCAGCTGATCGATTTTTGGTAATGGGAAGCTGTCATTGGGGCATGCCTTGTCCAGGTCGGTGAAGTCGATGCACATGCGCCATGCTCCCAAGGGCTTCTTAACCAAGACCACGTTAGCCACGCAGACGGCATATACGGCCTTACGTACGAAGTGGATAGTGCTGAGCTTGATAATTTTGGCTTTCATGGCCTAAGTCCGCTCGGCATTGTAGATGCGGCGCTTTTGCTCCACTGATTTGAAGCTCGGGCTAATGCTCAGTCGGTGGCAAATGACGTCAGTCGAGATGCCGAGCATGTCTGCGTAAGACCACGCGAAGAGCTCTGCGTTATCGAGCAGGAACTTGATCAGGTCAACGCACAGAGCTGGGCTCAGTGTAGTGCCAATCTTGACCTTCCTGTCAGCGAAGTCATGCTAGATGACGACCTCTTCTACCTTCTCGATCAGGTGAGGGTGCGGTGTGGCAGAGAGGTAGAGGGTCCTCGATCATCCTGTCGCGCAGATGCTGAGCAACCTGGGGGTCCACCGGGTCAGTCTTGTAGGTGGACTCGGTGATGGCTAGTGTTTCTGCGAGTTGGGTGATAGTCTTTCCAGCAAGAATGGTGGAGTTTTCTGATGCCCATAGGGGTCAGAAACTTTATGAGTAGGAGATGGGTGGAGACAACGGCTCGGAGTTGGTTGATGAGTCTGTGGCCTAGGATGAAGTTGTAGGCGTTTGGGTAGTCCACCATAAGAAAAGGGTCCAAAACGGTTGCGCGCTTCGGATTCTCCCCGACCGTGATAGGCAGGCTGACCGTGCCGATCGGGACGATGGAGTCCCCGGTAAATTCGAACAGTGGGGAAGGTGATCGGTTTAGCTTGGCCTCCTTCAGTTGAAGCTACTTGTAGGCATCCATGAAGATGACATTGACCGAGCTACCAGTGTCGACCATAATCTGACCGACATCAAAGTTGCTGATGATGGCGGGGATGACGAGTTGGTCGTCGTGCAGGTAGATCACCCCCTGATCCTCCTCCTCTGAGAAAAAGATGGCCTCCCAACTGGTGTGTGCCACCTATTGGGGCTCATCCGTCCGCAACCTGGATGACCTGCTGGTTGTGCTTCATGTTGCAGAGGATGTCTTTCCTGGCTCGGTTTGATGCCAGGGGTGAAGAGATGGAAGTGCCACCGGTGATAGTGTTCATCTGGGGGTGTCGGGGCTGTTGCGAAGCGTTTTGCAAGAACTGATTGATCTTTCCGTCTCGGACCAAGGCCTCTACTAGATCTCGGAAAGCCACACACTAATCGGATATTACACTTGTGGTACTGGCAGTAGCCGCCGGTATTCTACGCCAGTATTCTTGGCAAGTTGGCCTGTGCTGGGAGTCCAGGTCGGCTTGGGGATCATGCCTTCCACTTTCATCAGCACGTTCTCGTATGATGTGTTCAGAATCGTGTAGGTTTTGAACTTGGACCAAAAAGGAGGGTGCTTGGTGCGTTTCTCATTAGATCGGTGATCATGTTGGCCGTGTCTCGGACGGGGGCCCTGGTGGCCGTGGCTTCTACCCTTTTTTCTCGGGAAGTAGGAGAGGGTGTAGTCCTTCCTCTTTCCACTCGGGGAGTTGTGGTGCTGAGTCTGGCCTAACACAGCCTGCTGGGGAGCCGACTGCTGTGGGGTGTGGCTCAGTCGGTAAGTGTTGACCGAGTCCCCGGTGCTGGGTCGATATGTGTTGCCCGTTGTGGCACCGCCCTTACTAGGCAGTAGCTCGGCCTTGGCATGAATGGCTGCCTGTTTCATTAACTCATTATAGGTATACCAACCTTGAGTATGTGCGGCATACCTAAATTGGGACTCGCGCAAGCCGCCATTGAACGCCGTGAAAGTCGTCCTATCGTCGGACTCAGTGCACCGAGAGTATTCTAGGTTGAACCGAGCAGCGTGTACATGTAGTGTCTCAGTTCCTCCTTATTTTAGGAGGAAGAGATCCTCGGCGGAGAAGAGTCTGTCAGTCTGGATCATGAACTGATTCAGAAAAACCTTGGTGAGCTGTGCAAAAGATTTTATTGAGCTGGGCTCTAGTCGGTAGAACCAGTTGATTGCAGTGTCGGTGAGGGTGGAGCTGAAAACCAAGAAGCGAGCCTCGTCGATCAGAATCGAGAAGGAGACGGTCGACCGGAAGTTGTTGAGGTGGTTGATTGGGTCGGTCTGCCTGGTGTAGAGGGGGATCTTCAGTGGCTTGATTGTGTGGCCGTGTTGAAAAAAGTTGATCTGGTCTATCAATGGTCCCAAGCTAGGTCCGCCCCCAAGTATGTGTCTGAGGTGTCCCTTTCTCAACCTCGAGGCACCTCACGCGATCGAGGAGCTGCTGAACCATTGGGTTGGCGCTGAGGGTCTTGCTCGGGTAAGGGTAGTTGGTGCACTGGGGAGGCAATGGTGTGTCCCACCGATATGAGTTTCCTCAGTTTCTTCGGGACTTGGTGCTGCTCGGGGGGCATTTGAATCACCGAGCATTAAGGATCTCCTGGGAAGAGTCCGCTCCCTCGATCACCGAGATGAGGGTGTTCCAGCCACGGGAGTGGTGGTGCGGGCTGGCGTTAGGTCGTGTCCGACCGGTTTGTTCTGTTGCTCGGGAGATCCTTGTCCCTGGGGAACTCGAGTCGAATCAAGCTGAGTTGCTTGCGCTCCAGTCGGGAGGTGCCACTTAGGGCTTCGTAGGCGTCGGGTAGATCCTGGTCCCCTGAGTGCCATTTCAAGGAATGACGAGGAGCTTCTGGCCCTTCTCGGTTGGTGCGGCCGTGGTGGCGACCTTACACTTGTCGGCGGCTCGACGGATCCTCTCGGCGTGCTCTGAGCATTCGGCCACCATGAGGTCGGCCCTACATATCTCATCCTTAGCGCGGCGAGCGTTCAGCTCGGCCTGAGCTTCCTGTAATTGGGCTACAACCTCGGTGTATTGCCCGTTGAGCGCGATATAGCGCACCTCAACCTAGGAGCTATTGGCCCTGAGCTCGGCCATGTCGCGTTGTAATTTTTCCAACGCCCGGAGTACCTAGGGAGAGGTGTCCCGTGACCCTCAGTTGGGTACGGGTGTGACTTCGCCATCTACGTTGTCCTGCATGCTGGAAGATGGGAGGGTAACGTTGTTTTTTGCTCGGTAGAGTGGAGGGCAAACTTAGTCAGTTTCCCACAGACGGCGCCAAACTGTTGATGCACGAAATGTGCCAACTTAGGGAGCGAATGCTGCTCTGCCACTTGCCCTGTGTAGACCTGAAAGAGAATGAAACTGATCGGTTGGTCAATGTATAAGCACCGTTGTGGTACCAGCCCAAAGGTACTCCGACGCCCAAGTCAGTAGTCGGTCTAAGGTATAGGGTGAGTGGTAAATTGTCAGGACCCGTCCCAATCCCCCCGGGATTAAAGAGGGTCGCTCCTGATCCCGTCTGACACGGAGTATCAGACCAGAAAAAATTTGAACCTTTAGCCCGAAGGCTTCCAGAGTACGCCAGGATCCGGAGGAGGTATGTGATGTCTCGGCCTCTGCTACAGTCCGCACCGTATTCAACCTGAAGGGCAATGAAAACAGAAAGATTGTGAGTGGACAAAAAGCAATAGTTCATAAAAACACATTTTATAAAAGACCTTTATGCCGTTCACTAAAAAGTATGCATGCATAGTAAAACCATTTATCAAACCACATATGTTTCAATAACCAAATCCATACGAGCCCCTGCCCAAAACCATTTACCAAAATCTAGAATATAATAAACATACGTGGGATCTCAGCCCAAATCCATTTATCAATCATAAAACACAATTTCGTAAATCCAAGAAATCATGTTTATCCAATTCATATAACCAATCCTGTCACGGTATCTAGAGCTACACGCGTGCTACCCGGGGTCTCAAAGCCCAAGTCTCCCCAGGGTCCACCCAGGTCAATGTCCGTAGATCAATGACCTTCCCTGAGGGTTATGATCCATAGCCTTTTTTAGAGTAAGAAACCCAACGGGGGCAACTCCACTCAGTTAGTGCTCCGTGATTACTCCGGGGTCCACCCAGGCCAACGACCCTCCCCGGAGGAGACAATTCATATATAAAGGATGGTATACGAAAAATCTTTTGAAACCATTCTCAAAACCTTTCAAGGGTTCATGCCCGGTCCCCATAAACCGTCATGAACCGTAAAAACCTTTCAAGGGTTCATGCCGGTCCCCAGAAACCGTCATGAACCATAAATCCATTTATGGGTCCCCAACCCAAAATCACAATCTTAAAACATAACTGGGCCTCATGCCCGATTTCGTAAACTAAATTAGCCTCGTGCCCGATACGTAAGTCAAATGGGCCTCGAGCTCGATACGTAAACCAATTGGGCCTCGAGCCCGATACGTAAACCAACTAGGCCTCCGGCCTGATGCCTTGTTAAATCAAATGGACTTCAGGTCCGAGAGTTCGTAAATTAAATGGGTCTCGTGCCCGATTCCATATTTCTAAATCCGAAATCGATTCAAGAACCAATTGGGCCTCTAGCCCGAGAACGTAACTAAATGGACTTCGAGTCCGAGAGTTTCCAAAACAAATGGGTCTCGAACCCGATTTTACCTTTTCAAATCCAAAATCATTTCATGAAATCATTTCCAAAACTATAAGCAAGGAAAACCAGTGCAAAACCGTAAACTTCGTTTTACGTGCAAGCACGTAAATCGCCTCGGAAAACGTGAAACCATATAATTCACAAATATCCAAATCAACATCATAGATTCATATTCATAAAACATATAAAACATTTATGCATGCATCACAATTTAGAAATCAAGGTCCACTCACAGACCATTCTAACTGCTGTCTCGATATGCGGGCCAAAAGCCTCATCGGGCTAATCGTCGTCATCGGGACTCCCAAACCTGTCCAAATCAATCTATAGGGTTATTGACTACCTTATTAACCTCTCATTGAAGCCCCGTAATTTTTCCGAATTTTTAACTATTTTTAATTTCGATCTTAAACCTTCAGATGTCCCGAACATTATCGAAACGGTGTCTGATCGACACGAAACCAGTCCCAAAATGTTCATTACATCGAATAAATTAAAATTCATTTTGAACACTTCTCCAAACTACCCTCCATGCGCCCTCACGTGCCGCCCAAAGGGGCTGCGCGTGAAAGCCACGCGTCTGCTACAGTATCACCATCAACCTCGCGTGAACCCGGTCTGCCTGGTTATTCCAGTTCGATCGAACCGGCGAACCAATCTGGCCGATTTTCTCTCGTTTCTCAGCCATTTTAACTCCTGTTTCTTCCTATGTTACCCTCTAATCCCCAGAAACCATTCTATGATTTAAAAACCAAGAAAACTAGGCCATATACTCACCAGAAAAATGATGAACAGTGACCACGACCTTCCTCCTCTGTTTCCAGCCGTCCCAGACGTCCATTTCCATCAAAATCGATCTCAAACAAGTCATCCTTGTCCCTAGGCCATAATAGAATCAAAAAGGGGTTCAAAACGATAACCAAAACTTGATTTCCAAATTTGAAATCTCACTGGTTCACGGTCAACCTTACCTCCGTCGTGGACCGCCGTTCCCGTCGTCGTTCAGCCTCTCAGTTCACTCTCTCACGGTCACACACGAGCACTAATGGTCATGGTGGTGAGGTGGTTCATGTGGGTGTTTGTTTGTTCAAGGGAGAAATGGAGAATGGAGGGGGGTGTTTCGGGTTGTTTGAAGAAGAATATATGGTGAGGTTGATCAGAGAAGATGAATTGGATGGTGGGGATGGGAAGGTAGGGAGAGATAGACGGTTGGATGATGAGAGATGAGGGATGAGTGGATTATAAAATAATTAAAAATATTAATATTTTAATATAAACCCACTAATCACATCTTAGATCCAAAAATTGGGGGTTTGGGCCAATGGGATGAGTGACACTTGTCACTCATCCATGGGTCCCACTTAAAAATTCAACCAATCAGATATTGCCACCTAATCATCATCTCGTAATGCATGCATAGTATAATCGAACTTCCGTGACCCATAACTTTTCCGTTCGAAGTCCGATTTCGGCGTGCTCCCTGTCTATGGATTCGTATTGTCCCGATCTACGTAACGGTCCTCGGCCCTTGGCTATCGGACCTCCCGGGTCAAAAGTCAACTATTTGCCCCTTTTTAACCAAATTACCAAATTACCCCTGAACTTCCGAACGTCATAACTTCTTCCTCGAACGTCAGAATCGGACGTGCCACCTATCTATGAACTCGTGACGTCTCGAAATGCGTCACAGTCATTGGCCAAAGCCCATTTGATCTCCAAAACGAAAGTCAACATTTTGCCCATTTCAAGGGCAAAATCGTCATTTTGCGTCGTCCTTCCGAAAGTACCCCACTAATCACCGATTAATCTCACTAATCCTTGATTAGTCACTAATCTAATCCTGGAATTCGGAACGGGTCGTTACATAAATAGTGTGCTGTAAAAGTAGTTGTGAACAGTAAATGTTTATTTACCTTTATACGAAAAATGGACCCCTTTTGTATGGGTGTGGTGAATATAATAATTGTATTCTCCTGATGTGGGACAATTGTCAATTACTATGGGACTGACACGTGGAGGGGTTGTCCAGACCCCATTAAGGTTTGCTCATGTGAGTGGGCATGGACCCCTTGGGCTTATGTTGGGTAGAAGTATTAGGCTTTCAGGTCGGTCTGGGCCAACGTACTGACCGACGGAGGCTGGGCCTCCAGAGTTGGCCAGCGGTATGGTGTTGGAAGAGGGTCAGGCCTCTGAGTCGGTCGGGACCGACATGTCGAGCCAGCAGAGGGCTGGATCTCCAAGATTGATCTCGATTGATTGTCATTTGGTAATGGGCTGAGCCTGCAATCAGTCTGGGTTCTTGCTCGGTCTGGGCCAATATGGTATAAACACCCGTAAAATCTCGATAAATCAATTTTCATCAATTTCATTGTAGAGCTGGTTAATCGGTAAATGTTGGTCTTGATGGTATTCCACGATTATGCATAGGGAGAGCGACATGTGAGACTCCCAGTGAACCGTAAGGTGATAGAGGTATTGATTTATGTGAGGACATTGTCGCTGCCCAACTATCATAGACCGGAATGGAAACCAACCATGACCACCGTAGAAATTTGGTCTCATTGCGGAAATAGTACGGAGACCGTCGAAGACGTCTGGACATATAAAGGTCTCGGACCCATTATCATTGTCGACTGTTGGGCTGGGTAGGATACATGTCTTCATCTCAGAATTCACTGAACAGGTGATGGTCGAGTCAAGGGTGGGAACACCGGATCCATGGTCGGAAAAACATCGACGCAACCAAGGATCAGGTTCAGTCTTCCCACAATCAGACTCGACCCGATCATAACCCACACATTCGTAGTGGTTGGAATAACCGTCGTTGTAGGGGCTAGCGAGATTGCAGAAGCCGGTGCAAGTAGTGCAGTGAAGGTCGCTTCCCCCGGCACACTATGCTAAAGACGTAGGGATCACACTTCCTCCATTATCGATTGTTTAAATAGTGTGTGTTTCTTCTGAGATGAAACCGGATCTTGGAGTGCTTTCAAGATTTCAGAGATGCTAGTCTAGCATTCTTCTTGTTAATCGAATAAGGAAGACACGGTGGAGTGAACATTTTGAATTTTGGCATTCCAATGCTCGCACTGCGCGTCCGCTTCTAACATCGCCATGGAATCGGACCCATCGGTACCAGCTATGGTACAAGATAATAGGCTTACAAAAGTAATAACATAGATGGAAATTGACTTAATTCTTCATTCATGCCTCTCATATGACCCTCGGTAGTTTTCCCATACGGATTATAGTTCAGCAAGGCGTCAAACATCCCGTGACTCACACTAACCACTAACCATTCTAGAGCTAATCAGAGACTCAAGGCAGCATTGCTAGCGTGAGCTAGGACCAATTGGGTTATCAATAGATAGAGTAAATAGATTAGGAATAAATAGAGTAAATAGGTTAGGATCTGATCACTTTAGGATATTATCAAAAAGAAAAATAACTAATAATTACTACAGAACAATTGAATGTACGTCTTCAGTTTAACCTATGACAATTTCAACTGCATGAGAATCCAACACATAGTGTACATCTGGAACAAACTATAGAGCTCCCGATAAGCTTCATGATGCTTTAAAAACAAAATATTCAAGGATCGAAAGTAAGTTTCCCATTTTTCTTAAAATGGATGATTTACACCTTATTTGGTGCTGGTTTCAGTTTCTTCTTGGAGTTGTTCTTGGGTCGAATCTTCACAAATGCCTTCCCCAAATCCTAAACAAAAACAAAAGATGAAAGTTACAAGTGATTATACATGGAAAATTTTGTATTTACATGAGATTTAACAGAAGACATGAGAGGCCACTAAATGGTAGAACCTAATGATATTCCTCTCCACATGCTATGTAGATCATCCAAACCGACCAGGGATTCGCTGTTTACTAAACGAGATTAAATTCAGAAACCGAGTAACTGAGAGATCATGGATTCATGATTAAACAACACCTCTAAAACTACTTCCATTCCGTCCTGATTTCAAAATATAAAAAAATAAACTTACTACTTGAAATTGTAAGGGATAGATGTAGTAGCATCAGCATCAACTTTCCAAAGGTAATTCAATAAGCACAAAATAGGATCAATGTAATTATGCAACACAAAATTTCCAATTCGGTGAGGAAAATCACACTAATAAGGAAAGAACTAATGTACTATTATACCAAGCAAGATTTAACATGGCTGGCAAAGAATCCCACTGAAGTTCTCAAATTGCGAAATATAGAGGAAGCACACTGACTTCAGCCAGCCAGCTATATCAGAACTTTCTTTCCAGATTTCCAATGATAGATGATCAAACAATTACTTTAAACTTTGTAGGGATAATTCCATTTATGCCAGCTGATTTCAGGATGCTAATTACTATCATGATCCAAGAATTTCTGAAAATTTGAGCACATAAATTGACATGAAATTTATTCTCAGACCCATGACACAACTTTTGGGTAACCGAAATCTCCTCTGCCCATCAGCCAGACTTGTTCTATTATAAAACTATGTTGCTGTATGTGCATGTAATAGAACTGAATTATACCAATAACTAAGATATTGGTTAGATCACTATGCTTATCTCTACATGTCACTTGCAATTGACATAAGGAACTAAATGTGTACCTGCTTTCACAGGACTTCAACCTAACTGGGTTTCAGTAGCATATCTTGTGCTAGAAGAAATCACAGAACAAATATAAGTTGACGACAGAAGCGTCAATAGCTGCTCCACAACATAACCATGAACGGCTCACATATCTAGTGAAAAGCTCTTGGATGACCTAATCTCACAGAAACATCATTGATAATAAAGTAGCCTACCATGCACGGTATGTATTGCAATTTACCTGAATTGATTCTACTTCGGGCTTCTTCTTGGACCAAAGCTCCTCCAAATTGTAGTACTCTCTAGCCTTCTCATCAAGAGCATGAATTATAACTTTGCCTGAATAAACAAAGAAAGCTGTTATAAAACCCAAAACAAAAAGAAAACATTAATAGTTTCCAATATCAACGAGGCATAATGTGCGAGGAACACTTCAAATATTATACAGATGTACAATAGGAATACAAAATTGGAATTAGTCAATCAAAAAATCAGTTGAAATACACACTACATAATTCTGAACCCTTTACATGTCTAATGGCTACAGCTACCAACTACCAGCCCATCAATTACTCAACTTCGAGTTTTCCAAATATTATGTAGCCCGTTTATGCAATTGTATCAGCCATACCAAAAATTAAGTAAATGCATAAATCAAAATCACTTTTAGACAACCAAAAAAAAATTGATGTTTTGTAGCAGCACATACCAGAGTCAATGACAATCCACTTTCCTCCCTCTTGTCCTTCGACACTGGGAAGCACTAACCGCTGAGCTCCTTTCTGCTTTTGCTTAGACTGCTCATACAAACAAATGGAAGGATAACCAGATGGTGATTAAGTTCTTGATCCATAATCAGAACAATGGAGCCTAGTTAATCACCAAGCAGCATTGGTTTTATATTATTAAAGATAAAAAAATAAAAATTAAAAAAATTAAAAAAGTTGAAAGGGAAAAACACAAAAGCATACTCTTCGTTTCCCTTGTAGCTAGGAAAAATGTACGGATTCTATGATCAAATAAGGAACAAAAATTTTCTAAGCAACCAAACGAATAAGCAGATTCTATCATTTTTTTCCCTCTAGTAAATTGGAAATAGATTATATTAAAAAAACAGACAATAAACGCAATGCTTATTGAAGCATATACAGCCGTGATTGAACAAAGGAAGCAATCCCCGGATGCTTGGCAACCATACACAAACTTGTAGCTAAGAACCTGCCTTGTAAATTAGGGCCTGGGCAATGTTCTTGACATGCCACGTAGACCTTCCGGTGGCGAGAACCATGAAATCAGCCCAATCGTGGTGGCTATTTGCTGGTATGACCTTCACATCGTCTGCCTTCACGTCGCTGAGAACCCTCTCGACCTCTTGCAGATCAAGTAGGCCTTTGATGGTGGACGTGGAGAACGCACGGTCTAAAGCTGGAAACCCTTGCTTCCATTGTTGAAGGAGCGACGATGCAGGTGAAGATGAGAGATTGAGTGATCGAGATCGCACAGCCGCCCACATTAAAGGTCGGAAAATTATGTTCTGGTAGTGATAGTGGTGACGGCGCCGTTACAGAGTTCGCTTCCGGACCTCGATAGACACGAAACGCGCCGTGTGACGGAGCTGCTTCAGAAGTATTTTCGGTAAAACGCACCGTATGTGAGCGAGGTAAATAATATTTTAACATGTGAGGTTAGAGTGTTAGACTAGGTTGCTAGAAAGTAAAAAGGGAACACAGCGGTAAATGTCAACGACATAGCAAACGTCAAGGTCACGTGTGTGCTTGAAAAAAGACAGGCGAGGGGTGTGACTTGAAGTTGAATAGTGTTTTGGTTGCATCGGGAATAGCTGGCAGATGTATTCATTTGCCCCTTCATACATTGGGTTTTTTGGGTTATAATTACAAAGTTTTTAGGTTAAATGTCCTAAAAGTAAAAATTAAACATTAAAAATGCACAAAAAATAGGAATTTGCCTATGAGAAACAGGTACAACGTAAAATACGTTATACCATCCATCAGCCTATATCAATAATACCGTTCAAAATGCTGATGTAGTAGTAATAATACACAATTTATAAAGACAATGAGGATGCAACGTAAAAAACGTTACACTATCTGTCAGCATATGTCAATAATACCGTTCAAAATGCTGATGTTGTAGTAATAATACATAATTTATAAGGACAATTAGTACATTTGCAGTTGAGTAAGTTAACTGATATAACTGTTGTTATTGCAACAGGACTCTATGTTCTTTCAAAACACTATCTCCCTGAACAACTTGTTTCAAATCAATCCATCCTAGCTCAGTCACAAAATAATATTTACACTGAAGAAATGGAAACTTTAGTCTCATGTTTTCTCTTTCCCATATTATGCTAATATTACAATTACATTAGTGGAGCAAGCATACCTGCCTTGGAATTACAAGGTAGGAATCCTCAAACGATGGTATATTTGTGTATCCAACAAAACCTCCAATAAGATTAACCCTCAAAAAGTTATCATTGGACATCGTTATTCTATTTTTGGGACCATTAAGCACTTCCTGGTGGAAAATAAAGTATACATATATGTTTGTTATGAAATGAATGTTTACATTACTCAAAAAAGATAAGAAATGAAGTACTATGAAGCGAAATGAAAAGGGGAAAGGGAAATTCAGTCCATATGGAAAGGAAAATTGTATACAGTAAAGCATGAGCATGGTGTGAGCTCTATTTTCAACAAAGCAGTAAAACTCTCATTTTTCACCACTGCAAAAAGTCATATTTTCACCGCAGCATATTGTAAGATGAATAAAAAGCAATGAATTGAGATTATACACGAGCGCAGACATAAAGAGGTAGGAAGATAGAGATTCTAACCATGCTGATGGTCATATTCGGGAGCTCGTTCACCGAAAACCTGAGAGAATTTCCACTCAAGAGGAGCAACCGGAGGTTCAGAGCTCAGAGTCATGGCTTGTAACGCCCCGGAAATTCGGGAAATGTAATATTGTAAAATAATGAATAAAATGACGGTTTTACCCTTGTGATTCGTATGGTCAAATTGTTGACTTTTGATTGGAGGGTCGAACGGGCGTTGAGTGATGACCGTGACGTAGTTCGGGACGTCACGAGTTCATAGACAGGTGGCACGTCCGATTTGGACGAACAGGGTGAACGTTATGACGTGCGGAAGTCCAGGGGCATTATCGTAAATTGGACGTTATAAGGGAAAAAGTTGACTTTTTGTTTGACAATTGATATTCATTTGACTCGAAGACCGTTATGTTCGTCTCGACGCCCTGAGTACAACGGCAGGCGGCACGCGTGAAACGGACGTCGGGTGACCGAGTTACGGGTCACGGAAGTTGGAGGGCATTTTGGTAATTATTGCACAGAGGGGCATTTTGGTCATTTCACGGCGGTTACTGTAGCACCACCGTGAAAAACAGAGCACACGGCCGTGCCGTGGTGTTTTGTGCGTTCAAATTGTTTATGGCCTTAGTGGATTGATCAGATGCTTTGTTTATGTGAATTGAGGTAGTGGGAGCATGACTGAGTGGCGTGAGCAGGTTGCAGGCACGGGATTGAGTTTAATATGGCCATGGTTTCTGTGTTTGTGGGAAGCAAGTTTCAGAAAACCTCAGTTGGTCTCCCACGGGTGCTGGCCGTTTGAATCGATTGACAGAGTAAGAGAGTGAGGAGAGGACTCAGTTGGGTCATTTGGGCATCAGTGTGAGGGCTGAGGTTGAGAGAGACGGTGAGAAAACAGTTTCGGGTTTTTGGGGGGAAACTCAGAGTTCAATTCCTACGGGCTTTGAGGCGAAACTAAACACATAGGGAGACTTCTGGGAGTGACAGAAACACGACGGTACTAGAGTTGCAGAGATTGGAGCCCGTTTTGCCCAGGAACCCAAGTTCCAGTTCGAAGGAAAAACAAGTGGAGGGAAAAATCGAAGATCAAATCGTGGGGACATTCGAGCTAAACTAAGGGCCGTTCTAGTCTTCTGGGAGCAAAAGGAAACCAACCACATCGATTTCAAAGGACGTCACTCACGAATTGGCCAAGAACTAAGCTCCCTGGTTCTGAGAATTGTCGAGCTTGAGGACGACGACTTCCAGGTAACGGCAAGTTCAATTGATTGTGCTATTGTGTTCGTATAAGTCCCCTTAAGCTACTGGTGAAGTTAATTTGGAAATGGAACCGTGTAGGGTGAGTTCCAGACGTTGACTTGTTCGACTATTTGAGCTTGAGTTGGGTCGTTTTGGTGTTAGTCGAGGTTAATCATCAATACAGACCTAAAATTAACGGATTGGAGAAGATAATAGGATTGAAAACGAGAGGAATTAATTGAGAATTGAGCTTGAACTGGTCGGGTTGAGTCGCGGGTAATAGACCCGTTTATCAGTCTATCCGGGTAAGGACGAAGGTACTGTAGCTTGGGGCGTGGCCTTCACGCGCAACCACTTTGGGCGGTGCGTGACGGTGCGTGCGATGTTAACTCCGATCACGGTCAACACGAGATTTAATCCTTTCAGTTTAATTAATATTTTATCTTTAGAGTTCGAGTGGATCGGGAGTCATTCGGGATAATTTCGGGAGTCCGGAAGGTTAAATCTCTAAGTTTATTTTTGCCGAAAAATCCGGGAAAATTAGGAAAAATCCTACGAGTTATTTTGGGATGTTTGTAACCCTCCTTATACCTTTTTACATGCCTGGACATTTCCGAAGCTACGGAGGAGCGCGCGGGACGCGATTGACGCGTCCTAAAACTGTGAGTGGACTTTTTGATTTCTAAACTGGGCATGCATGACTGTTTTACTTATTTATCTTATGGTTTCACATATGATTTTATGATGGTGATATGATATTTCTATTTTACGTATTTTCACGCTTTTCGAGAGATTCATCGTATTTCACGCATTTCGAGGTTACGGTTTTTGCTTATGCATGAATGATGTTTTAATGAAGAATCTGGATATGATTATGCATGTTACGGATTTATGATGTCTTGATTATAATTGTGAAGTGATTTCGGGAATTGCATGTTTTGGAATTTGCATGTGAATTCGGACATAAGTCCTATTATGACGTGATATGATTTCGGAATGATGTTGGAAAACGGTTTATGATGAATCCTGGTTTATTGTGTTTAAAAAACGGTTTTGGGTTTAAAGACCCGGTTGATTGTTGGATCTGGTTTTGGGTTTAAAGACCCGGTATATTGATGACGGGGGCGGGCCCGAAAATTGGGTTTAAAGACCCGGATTGAGTTTAAAGACTCGTGAGTTTAAAGACTCGATTATTGTGATACCCCCGAGGCCTATTGATCATGTTTTGAGTTTAAAGACTCGTTGATATCCCGGGAAGGCCTGATATTGAGTTTAAAGACTCGGATGGATCCAACGGCATAATTGTGATTATTGATTCACTTTTTACTTGATTTGTGTAATTGATGTTTCAAAATGATGGTTTTTGGACTCTGGTAATATTAAATTGTTTTACATGAGTTATGACGATTCTCTGTAACGTTTTTCATGTGTCGGAAAAAGAGTTTTCAAAGGTTTAATGCGCGATTTTTGAATATTTGGTTATGCATGCGTGTTACAAAACTGGAGGGCGAACCCGATTTCGGAAAATTGTTTTCCTATAAAACTTATGTTTCGATCCACTCACATTTTGTTGTTTTAAATTCCCTCCAGGTCGTGGTACAAGCGCGGGGGTAAGCGCCGAGGCAGGGGCGGAGGCATAAAGTTTTCCGTTGTGGAGTAGCTAGTTCAAAGAGTAGGATTTGTTCTTTAACCTGTTTTGTAATATTGCTCTGTGAAACTGTGGACTTGACGTCCAGTCGGATGTAATTGTTTAATCTCCCTGGTCTGACAATGGGTGTGATGTAATATTATTTAGTTTTCCGGTCTTTTGGATTCGATTGTCAGATGGGTGTGATGTAATATTATAATCGGGGTGGGTCCTGTCAATTGGTATCAGAGCCTAGGTTTACGATTCGTGTCTGGCACTCGGGTGTGCCTTGATTATTGTACTAACTTATGCCTCTTTCAGAAGAAGGACGATCGGCCATGCCTCCGCGACGCGAACCCCCTCCACGACCTGATGGTGATGCCGAGAGTGCTTCGATCGAGCGAGCCCAGCGTCTTGGGGCTACGGTGTTTAGTGGTGGAGCGGATCCCGAGGATGCTCACCGTTGGATTTCTCGGTTTGAGCGGATTTTTGTTGTGATGCACTGTCCTCCTGAGGAGCGAGTTGTATTGGCTACCTTTTTGCTTGATGGATCTACTTATGAGTGTTGGTACACTCTGGAGCTGTTGGGTTGGGATGCCCGTACAGTGACTTGGGAGACCTTCCGTGAACGGTTTCTGGATCAGTATTATCCCCGTTCATTCCGTGATGCTAGGGAGACCGAGTTTCTGCAGCTCCAGCAGGGGAGCATGTCTGTAGCTGAGTATGAGCAGAAATTTCATATGCTAGCCCGTTTTGCTCCTACATTTGTGTCTACTGAGGCTGAGAAATGTCGTAGGTTTGAGCTTGGCCGACGGGGTGAGATACGGGCCATTGTGACGGCCGGAGCTTTTGCTACTCTCAGGGAGTTGTCAGATGCCGCAGTGCGGGTTGAGGCCAGTCTCCCGACACGTCCACAGTACTCTGGTGGTGGACAACGTCGAGAGCGTTCATATCCTAGATCGTATGGTCAGAGAGCCCCGAAGAAGGGACGTTATGGTGGAGCCTCATCTGCAGGCAATGATCGTTATGGCAGGCCTGGTAACTATCAGAGTCCCGGATTCCGAGCGCCTAGGGCGCAGACTGCTCCGCAGGCGAGTGCGACTTCGGTTGCTTCCACAGGATGGCAGAGTGGTGGTTTTGCTCGTGATGCTTCCAGTGTTATCTGTTTCTTCTGTGGCGAGCGGGGCCACTATCGGAGGGAGTGTCCATCCTTGCCACAGGATGGTGGCGCAGGTCGGGGTAGAGCAGAGCAGGGACGGAGCACAGCTGCAGTTTCTGGGACTGGGAGTACTAGAGGAGGTGGTGCTGGAGCGGCTAATGGACAGAGGGGTCGGGGCCGTGGGCGAGCAGCTGGACCACAGGCCCGGGTTTTTGCTGTTATGCAGCAGGAGGCCAGGGCAGCACCTGGTGTTGTGACAGGTACACTCACGATCTTTGGGCATGATGTTTGTGCTTTAATTGATCCCGGAGCTACTCATTCATTTATATCACGGGACTGTGAATTGTTGGCGGGTAGAGAGGTGTCCGCATTGGACTGTGACTTGGGTGTGAGTACGCCCACCAGAGATGTGTTTGTGGTAGATCAAGTGTTGCGGGAGTGTCCCGTAATGGTAGGTGATATTGGTTTGGTAGCAGATTTGATACTCTTGGACTTGCACGACTTTGATGTCATTTTGGGAATGGATTGGTTGACGCTCCATCATGCTTCTATCGAATGTGTCGATAAGAAGGTTACTTTTCGGAGCCCGGGGTTACCGGAAACCACCTTTCAAGGAATACAACGAGCAACTTATGTCGGAGTGATTTGAGCCCTGAAGGAAAGTAAGTTGTTGAGGAAAGGGTGCCAGGGATACTTAGCTCAAGTGATGGACTCACGAGCTGCACCATTGAGGGTGGAGGATATACCGATAGTACGGGAGTTCCCGGATGTCTTTCCAGAGGATCTACCGGGATTGCCACCGCATCGAGATGTCGAGTTCACTATTGATCTGGTTCCAGGTACGCAACCTATCTCTCAGACTCCGTATCGTATGGCGCCAGCTGAGTTGAAAGAACTAAAGGCGCAGGTGTAAGAATTACTTGAGATGGGATTTATTCGACCGAGTGTATCCCCCTGGGGAGCCCCGGTGTTGTTTGTGAGGAAAAAGGATGGGAGTTTGAGACTCTGCATCGATTACAGGCAATTGAATAAAGTAACAGTCAGGAACAAATACCCATTGCCTCGGATCGATGATTTGTTCGATCAGCTGCGAGAAGCGCAGTACTTCTCCAAAATTGATCTTCGTTCTGGGTATCATCAGTTACGGGTTAAGGATGAGGATGTACCCAAGACAGCCTTTAGGACCCGATATGGTCATTATGAGTTCCTTGTGATGCCGTTTGGTTTGACCAACGCACCCGTAGCGTTTATGGATTTGATGAACCGAGTGTTGCAGCCATACTTGGATCGCTTTGTCATCGTGTTCATTGACGATATCCTAGTATACTCGAGATGTGCGGAAGCGCACGAGGAGCACTTAAGGATGGTGTTGGGTACCTTGAGGGAAAACCCGTTGTATGCGAAGCTCAGCAAGTGTCAGTTTTGGTTGACGAGCGTGAGTTTCTTGGGGCATGTGATCTCAACAGACGGGATCAGTGTGGATTCTCAGAAAATTGAGGCAGTGGCGAAGTGGAAACAACCGAGGACCGTCACTGAAGTCAGAAGTTTCTTGGGCTTGGCTGGTTACTACAGGAGGTTTGTAGAGGGTTTCTATACCATTGCTGCCCCGTTGACACGACTGACGCGGAAGGGAGTCAAGTTTGAGTGGGATGACAATTGTGAGCGTAGTTTTCGGGAGCTAAAGGAAAGGTTGACATATGCTCCTATACTGACCCTTCCAGACGATAGCGGAGAATTCGAGGTGTACAGTGATGCATCCTTACAAGGTTTGGGATGTGTGCTAATGCAGCATGGGAAAGTGATTGCCTATGCTTCGCGCCAGTTGAAACCGCATGAGTGCAATTATCCGACGCACGACTTGGAGTTAGCTGCTGTTGTGCATGCGTTGAAAATTTGGAGACATCACCTGTATGGTGCGACTTGCAGAATGTTCACGGATCACAAAAGCCTGAAGTACTTGTTCACTCAGAAGGAGTTAAATGTGAGGCAACAACGGTGGCTAGAGCTAATTAAGGATTATGATTGCACGATTGAGTACCACCCGGGAAAAGCCAATGTGGTGGCTGATGCTCTAAGCCGGAAGTCAACACATTCTGTAGCACATCTACGGACGGTTCATTTACCACTTTTGGTTGAACTCCGTAAGACTAGCATTGATTTGGGTTTGGATGGCCAAGGTGTCTTGCTGGCTAATTTTCATGTGAGACCACTTTGGATCGATCGGATCGTTGAGGCTCAATCTCAAGATCCTGTCTCATGTGTACTTCGGATTGAAGTGGAAGCTGGTGAACGGCTAGATTTCACAGTCAGGGAGGATGGAGCTTTGCTAAAAGAAGGACGGTTGTGCGTGCCCGACGTTGAGGCACTGAAGAAGGAGATCTTGGACGAGGCTCATAGTTCAGCCTACCCGATGCATCCTGGTGGGACCAAGATGCATCGTACCTTGCGAGAGCACTACTGGTGGCCGGGTATGAAACGGGAGATTGCCGAGTTTGTCAGCAGGTGTCTGATTTGCCAGCAAGTGAAGGCTGGGAGACAACGACCTTATGGAGCCTTGCAACCACTACCTATCCCGGAATGGAAATGGGATCACTTGACGATGGATTTTGTGTTTGGACTGCCTAGGACACCCAGAGGTCACGATGGAGTTTGGGTGATTGTGGACAGGCTTACGAAATCAGCTCATTTCTTGCTGGTGCGAGAGAACTTCAGAATGACACAGTTGGCTCAGTTGTTTATCGATGAGATCATCCGTTTGCACGGAACTCCAGAATCAATAGTTTCTGACAGAGACCCGAGGTTTACTTCTCGGTTTTGGCAGAGTCTACAGGAAGCCTTTGGGACGAAACTCCGTTTCAGTACTGCATTTCATCCTCAGACTGACGGCCAGTCTAAGCGGACCATCTAGACATTGGAGGATATGATGCGAGCCTGCGTTTTGCAATTTCAGGACACTTGGGAATCACATCTAGCCTTGATGGAATTTGCCTACAATAACAGCTATCAGGCGAGCATTGGGATGGCTCCTTACGAAGCCTTGTACGGACGACAGTGTAGAACCCCGTTGTGTTGGACGGATGTGGGTGAAAGGAAACTGACTAAATCCGAGTTGGTGGAATTGACAACCGAGAAGGTCAAACTCATCAGGGATAGGCTCAAGGCAGCCCAAGACAGACAAAAGAGCTATGTGGACCATCGAATTAAAGATCTTGAGTTTGCAGTCGGAGATCGGGTATTTCTGAAACTGTCTCCTTGGAAGGGTGTGGTGAGATTCGGCAGGCGAGGGAAGTTGAGCCCTCGTTATATCGGACCGTATGAGATTACCGAGAGGATTGGCCCGGTGGCCTACAGGTTAGCACTACCGCCCGAACTTTCGAGGGTCCACGACGTTTTTCATGTATCGATGTTGCGGAAATATGTGTTTGACGCATCTCATGTACTGGAGGAACAACCCATTGAACTCCGAGAAGACTTGAGCTTTGAGGAACAGCCAGTGCAGATTTTGGACAGGAAGGATAAGGTGCTACGTCAGAAGACCGTTCCTCTGGTAAAGGTCCTTTGGAGGAACCAGAATGTGGAGGAAGCCACATGGGAACCCGAAGCGCAGATGCGAGAACAGTTCCCCTACTTGTTTCTTTGAAATTTCGGGACGAAATTTCTTAAGGGGGGGAGATTGTAACGCCCCGGAAATTCGGGAAATGTAATATTGTAAAATAATGAATAAAATGACGGTTTTACCCTTGTGATTCGTATGGTCAAATTGTTGACTTTTGATTGGAGGGTCGAACGGGCGTTGAGTGATGACCGTGACGTAGTTCGGGACGTCACGAGTTCATAGACAGGTGGCACGTCCGATTCGGACGAACAGGGTGAAAGTTATGACGTGCGGAAGTCCAGGGGCATTATCGTAAATTGGACGTTATAAGGGAAAAAGTTGACTTTTTGTTTGACAATTGATATTCATTTGACTCGAAGACCGTTATGTTCATCTCGACGCCCTGAGTACAACGGCAGGCGGCACGCGTGAAACGGACGTCGGGTGACCGAGTTACGGGTCACGGAAGTTGGAGGGCATTTTGGTAATTATTGCACAGAGGGGCATTTTGGTCATTTCACGGGGGTTACTGTAGCACCACCGTGAAAAACAGAGCACACGGTTGTGCCGTGGTGTTTTGTGCGTTCAAATTGTTTATGGCCTTAGTGGATTGATCAGATGCTTTGTTTATGTGAATTGAGGTAGTGGGAGCATGACTGAGTGGCGTGAGCAGGTTGCAGGCACGGGATTGAGTTTAATATGGCCATGGTTTCTGTGTTTGTGGGAAGCAAGTTTCAGAAAACCTCAGTTGGTCTCCCACGGGTGCTGGCCGTTTGAATCGATTGACAGAGTAAGAGAGTGAGGAGAGGACTCAGTTGGGTCATTTGGGCATCAGTGTGGGGGCTGAGGTTGAGAGAGACGGTGAGAAAACAGTTTTGGGTTTTTTGGGAGAAGCTCAGAGTTCAATTCCTACGGGCTTTGAGGCGAAACTAAACACATAGGGAGACTTCTGGGAGTGACAGAAACACGACGGTACTAGAGTTGCAAAGATTGGAGCCCGTTTTTCCCAGGAACCCAAGTTCCAGTTCGAAGGAAAAACCAGTGGAGGGAAAAATCGAAGATCAAATCATGGGGACATTCGAGCTAAACTAAGGGCCGTTCTAGTCTTCTGGGAGTAAAAGGAAACCAACCACATCGATTTCGAAGGACGTCACTCACGAATTGGCCAAGAACTGAGCTCCTTGGTTCTGAGAATTGTCGAGCTTGAGGACGACGACTTCCAGGTAACGACAAGTTCAATTGATTGTGCTATTGTGTTCGTATAAGTCCCCTTAAGCTACTGGTGAAGTTAATTTGGAAATGGAACCGTGTAGGGTGAGTTCCAGACGTTGACTTGTTCGACTGTTTGAGCTTGAGTTGGGTCGTTTTGGTGTTAGCCGAGGTTAATCATCAATACAGACCTAAAATTAACGGATTAGAGAAGATAATAGGATTGAAAACGAAAGGAATTAATTGAGAATTGAGCTTGAACTGGTCGGGTTGAGTCGCGGGTAATAGACCCGTTTATCAGTCTATCTGGGTAAGGCAAAGGTACTGTAGCTTGGCACGTGGCCTTCACGCGCAGCCACTTTGGGCGGCGCGTGACAGCGCGTACGATGTTAACTCCGATCACGGTCAACACGAGATTTAATCCTTTCAGTTTAATTAATATTTTATCTTTAGAGTTCGAGTGGATCGGGAGTCATTCGGGATAATTTCGGGAGTCCGGAAGGTTAAATCTCTAAGTTTATTTTCGCCGAAAAATCCGGGAAAATTATGAAAAATCCTACGAGTTATTTTGGGATGTTTGTAACCCTCCTTATACGTTTTTATAGGCCCGGACATTTCCGAAGCTACGAAGGAGCGCGCGGGACGCGATTGACGCGTCCTAAAACTGTGAATGGACTTTTTGATTTCTAAACTGGGCATGCATGACTGTTTTACTTATTTATCTTATGGTTTCACATATGATTTTATGATGGTGATACGATATTTCGATTTTACGTATTTTCATGCTTTTCAAGAGATTCATCGTATTTCACGCATTTCGAGGTTACGGTTTTTGCTTATGCATGAATGATGTTTTAATGAAGAATCTGGATATGATTATGCATGTTACGGATTTATGATGTCTTGATTATAATTGTGAAGTGATTTCGGGAATTGCATGTTTTGGAATTTGCATGTGAATTCGGACATAAGTCCTATTATGACGTGATATGATTTCGGAATGATGTTGGAAAACGGTTTATGATGAATCCTGGTTTATTGTGTTTAAAAAACGGTTTTGGGTTTAAAGACCCGGTTGATTGTTGGATCTGGTTTTGGGTTTAAAGACCCGGTATATTGATGACGGGGGCGGGCCCGAAAATTGGGTTTAAAGACCCGGATTGAGTTTAAAGACTCGTGAGTTTAAAGACTCGATTATTGTGATACCCCCGAGGCCTATTGATCATGTTTTGAGTTTAAAGACTCGTTGATATCCCGGGAAGGCCTGATATTGAGTTTAAAGACTCGGATGGATCCAACGGCATAATTGTGATTATTGATTCACTTTTTACTTGATTTGTGCAATTGATGTTTCAAAATGATGGTTTCTGGACTCTGGTAATATTAAATTGTTTTACATGAGTTATGACGATTCTCTGTAACGTTTTTCATGTGTCGGAAAAAGAGTTTTCAAAGGTTTAATGCGCGATTTTTGAATATTTGGTTATGCATGCGTGTTACAAAACTGGAGGGCGAACCCGATTTCGGAAAATTGTTTTCCTATAAAACTTATGTTTTGATCCACTCACATTTTGTTGTTTTAAATTCCCTCCAGGTCGTGGTACAAGCGCGGGGGTAAGCGCCGAGGCAGGGACGGAGGCATAAAGTTTTCCGTTGCGGAGTAGCTAGTTCACAGAGTAGGATTTGTTCTTTAACCTGTTTTGTAATATTGCTCTGTGAAACTGTGGACTTGTCGTCCAGCAGGATGTAATTGTTTAATCTCCCTGGTCTGACAATGGGTGTGATGTAATATTATTTAGTTTTCCTGTCTTTTGGATTCGATTGTCAGACGGGAGCAGGATGCTTCCCGATTATCGAGGCGATAATCGGGGTGGGTCCTGTCATGGCTGGCTTCTAAAAGGGCGAGGTTCACGTTCGCTTGGTTTCGTCATCTTCACGCTCACGTTAGCTTTTGGATAACTTCCAAAGTGACACTAACAGTGGAACTCGAATAGGGCTAGAAGCCATGTACAAATCTAGAATCCAGCCACCTAGATCCTACCTCAACAAATCGATGGGCTTGAAACTCAATAATAATCAAACCCAGCCCCTTTTACATCCCACATGAATCGCAATCTCGAGCACTCCAGCCAAGCAGATCCCAACCCTTACGCCACGCCAATTTGAAACTTAGAAACCCTAGCAGAGCTATGAGTCGAAGCCATTCTCGAAAGTGTGTAAAATTTAGTCGCAGGTTTGAAGTTTGAAGTTTCAGAATTTTTTTTTATTGTATAGCTGTCAGGACCCGACCCTCCTCAGTCAGGACCCGACTCTAGCACGATATTGTCCTCTTTGGGCCTCCTTGCCCTTGCCCTCACGGTTTCGTTTTCGGGAGCTCACGGTGCAACTTCCTAAGGGTCACCCATCATGAAATTGCACCAGCCTCAACTCGATTAACTTTGGAATTCCAACCGAACTCAAAGTCAATGAGCTCCCAAAAGGTCTCGTGCTAGATAGGTGTGTGCCTACACCTTTAAGGTACACCACCACTCCCTTACTAGACCATTCCTCTCTCAGGAATGTGGGATTGTTCATCGTTCCCTCCAGGACACGGGTCTTATAATCCACCCCCCTTAGGGCCCAGCGTCCTCGCTGTAACACTTCCCAGTCGGGGTTTGGCTCTGATACCATTCTGCCAGGACCCAACCCTCCTCAGTCAGGACCCGACTCTAGCACGATATTGTCCGCTTTGGGCCTCCTTGCCCTTGCCCTCACGGTTTTGATTTCGGGAGCTCACGGTGCAACTTCCCAGGTGGTCACCCATCATGGAATTGCACCAGCCTCAATTCGCTTAACTTTGGAGTTCCAACCGAACCCAAAGTCAATGAGCTCCCAAAAGGCCTCGTGCTAGATAGGTGTGTGCCTACACCTTTAAGGCACACCACCACTCCCTTCCCATACCATTCCCCTCGCATGAATGTGGGATTGTTCACCATTCCCTCCAGGACACGAGTCTTACAATAGCTACAGTACCTCGCGTGTTTGGACTTTGTCGCTTTCAGTGAGGGAAAATCTTCAAATTCCTTCGATCAAAAAATTAGTAACAGATGACACTTTTTCTAAAAAGTGTCGTCCTTATACTTTTCATTTATCACTTGTAATCATAATAGATGACAATTTTTCTTTAAAAAAAATAGTTGCCTTTATACTATAATAGATGACAGTTTTAGTATAAACTGTCATCTCTTTAAATAAGATGACAGTTTTAATATAAACTGTCATATTTTCAGTGTCATCTAAGCTTATAAATGGTGTAGTGTATTTACATAAGATATTTGCATATTCTATTCTTATGATACCTCATTGTACCACCTATTTTATTTATCTGAGTTGTTTATATATATATATATATCATAATCAGAATCGCTCAATTTCTAAATCACCATGAAAAAGATCATAATCAGAACTGCTCAATTTCATTAAAAATTAATAAGATTGAATGTCATTTAGTCATTCATAGGCAGATACAAACCCATGAATTAAAAATATATAAGGTGGGCTAAATTTTAGAAAAGATAATTTTTTTTATTGAATTCCGATGCTATTAAGTGAATAAATACATCTAAAAAATACATATTTTATGCAAAAAAAAATAACAAATAATCATGCAAATAAATACAATAACATCTAAAATTACAACAAACTCCTCTTTTACGTGAATAAAGTATCATATAATTTCCAAAAACATCACAATCACTCTTACTTAAGTGTAAAATATATTAATAAGTGGACTATATAAACTAACATTATATAAAATTTTACGTTGGCTCATCAATTTCGGGTGGGCTGGCGCACATCCCGGCCCAAGGTAGCAGCCCGTGCATGTTCATATGTATCAAAAAAATCAACAGTTTGGTAAAAATTAAGATCTTCATGGTAAACCATCAATTTAGTTGAAATATATGATTAATTAAACGATTTTCAATCTTATTGATTTTTTACGTAGATGATTTGACATGATGTCTGAGAAAATAAATGGAACCAATTATGATAGTTGTATAAAGACAATTCAATAAATTAAAATGTTAATACAAAACGGTATCACCATATATAATACAATGCAAATATTGTATTTAACTTAGAGATGCATTGGAAATCCCAACTATATATATATATATATGGGTATGTCTAGGGGTGGGCATGGTGCGGTTCAATACGGATATTGACAATATTTCCAACCGTTAAAATCTTAACGGTATGATACGATTTGGGTTTTCTAAAAATATAAATAAAATTGTTTCGATCCAAACTGTTACTAACGGTTCGGTTTAGATCGAAACGGTTTGAAACCATTTAGGAATAAAAAAAAACAAGGATACAAAAAAATAATCAATACTCAAAATTTTATATATTAAGCTTTCTAAGGATTGGATTGCAAACATTATCACTATATTAAGATTTATCAAACAAATATTTCTATTTAATAATATTTTATTATACTCTTATATGGGTATACATATACGTATATGGGTATATCCAAGGATGAAAATATCGATATCGATGGATATATCGCTAGTCAAATTTACGGATATCTCGCTCCAAATATCGATATCAATATCGATATCGTTTACGGTCAACAAAAATGACGGAAATTTGGTCTAAAAGTTGGAAATTTGGAATGAAACTTTGGAAAAAACTTAAGTATCCAATGATGGTTATATAGGACTAATAAAAACTATAAAATAACTTTGATATAATAAATATATGATAAATAATATGATACAATAAGGTTATGTCGATGACTAGTTGTTAGGACCCGACCCAAATCCCCCAGGAATAACGTGGGACGTTCCTGATCCCGTCTGACACGAAGTGTTAGACCAGGGATAATTCCAGCCTCAGCCCACTCGGGGCTTCCAGAGTGCACCAAGATCGGAGGAGGAGTGTGATGTCTCAGTCTCTGCTACAGCCTGCATCCGCAATCAACCTGAAAGGCATTAAAATTGTTAAAGCTGTGAGTGGACAAAACAAGGAATTTAATAAAACACATTTCACAAAAGACATTTATGCCCTTCACTAAAAAGCATGCATGCATTCGAAAACCATTTCTCAAATCAATCATTAGGGCCTTGGCCCAAAATCCAAATCAAGGAAACTCAGACCGAGTCTCATTTCAAATCATAAAACACAGGGTCTCAGCCCAAATCCAATACACGTGGGTCCCAGCCCAAAATTATTTTCAGTGAAATCTCATACTCATATACATATATACATATATAACTCATCCTTGACATTCTCTGATGTCTAATCAATACCCGTCACGATTTATTTATAAGTATGCATACTACTCGGGGTCTCATCTCCGAGTCTACCCCCAGGATCTACGACTTTTGGGAGGATCTATCCAAAATCCAGGATCTACGACGTCTGGAGGACTGTCTTTGGACCTAGTCGAAGACTATATCATATCTCTCACTCCTGGAAAGTGCTCCCTTTGGAGTCACTCATTCTAAGTAGTGGATCGTGACTCTTCAAGATCTATGACGTCTGGAGGAGACATATCCGCTCATATAAGAGGGTATATACATACAAGTGAAAACATTCATTTCTTTCAAACCATAGTTCAACTGGGTCTCATACCCGAGCATCTCAACAGGATTCCTCGAATCCGATTCAATCCAAATCCCACAGGCCTCAGCCTAAATCCATATTTCAATAAGGCCTCAAACCCGAATTCTCATTTCATAAAACACAACTGGGACTCAAGCCCGATACCACAATTTAACGGGTCCTTAAGACCAATTTCACAATCAACTGGGCCTCAAGCCCGATATCATAAATTAATTGGGCCTCAAGCCCGAATTTGTAAACCAACGGGACCCCCAACCCGAACGTATAATTCAAATCGGCCTCTAGCCCAATTTCTCATTAAATCAAATGGACTCCAAGTTTAGTAATTTCCAATCAAATGGGTCTCATGCCCGATTCCATATTTCCAAATCCGAAATCATTTCATCAAACCATCATAGAAAACACAACACGTATAGGCGCAACATAAATCCCGAAATCTCGAAATACGTGCAGATATGTAAATGCTAAATACCACAAACATATGCACTCATGGCATCTCAAAACATGTATTTAAAACATACAAAACATTTATGCATGCAACACAATTTAGAAAATAAGGTCCACTCACAGACCGTCCAAAGTTGCGCCTCGATACGCGCGCCACACGCCTCTCCCGGCTAATCACCGTCACCGGGACTCCCAAACCTGTCCAAATCATGTTAGAGGGTTTCTAACTATCTCATTAACTTCTCATTGAAGTCCCGTAATTTTCTCGAATTTTTAACTATTTTTAAACTCGATCCTAAACCTTCGGACACCCCAAACTATATCGAAACGATGTCTGATTGACTCGAAACCTGTCTCAAAATGTTCGTTACATCGAAAGAATGATTTTGTATGTTGAAAACAACCCCAAATTATGCTTCACGTGCCCCCACGCACCGCCCAAAGGCGCTACGCATGGAGCCCACGCGCCCTGTACAGTGTTTCCTTCAACGTCCATCCGAACCGATCGGTCTGACCGGACTGGCGGAACCGGTCCAGGACCATTTATCTCTCATTTTTGGTTAGTTTCTTCCTTTCCAATTCCAATCTCTCTATCTCATCATTTCCTATCATCCTATGTCCTTAAAACACATAAAACGATCTAGAATTTACCTGTGTGGATTTGAACCTCACGGCCTTGTTTTCCAGCCGTCAGTCCAGGATGAACATGACAAGACCCACCCTGATTATCGCCTTGATAACCGGGAAGAATCCTGCTCCCGTATGACAATTGAACACAAACAACCAAAATAACCACACGAAAATACATTACAAGTACTGTCAGACCAGGGAGAAAGTACGATACAACCAACGGTACAACCAGTCAACAGTATCACAGAGCATGGTTACAAAACAAGATAAGGATAAAACCCTACTCTGTGAACTAACTACACCGCAACGGGAAAACTTTATGCCTCTGCCTCTGCCTCTGCGTTAGCCCCCAAAAATTGTACCACGACCTAGAGGGTATTAAAATAGAAAAGTGTGAGTGGACTAAAATAAACGATTCTGGAAAACAGTTTAAAGAAATCAGGGTTCACCCTCCAGTTTCAAAACACGCTACTAAGTATCCGAAAATCACTTATATAAACCGTATGGAAACCGTTACAGTAGATAACTATAAAACCATGTAAAACTGAATGTAATATCAATGAATCAAATTTGTTGGATCCATTCGAGTCTTTAAACTCACATATCAGGCCTTCCCGGGATATCAACGAGTCTTTAAACTCAAAACACAATGAATAGGCCTTGGGGGACATCACAGTAACCGAGTCTTTAAACTCATCATGTCTTAATCAATGACCCTCCCCCGTCATCAATTAACCGGGTCTTTAAACCCAAAATCAAATCCAGCAATCGTACCGGGTCTTTAAACCCAAAATCATGTGTAAATCATAACAAATTCAGGATCCATCGTGATCCAAATTCCAAAATCAATTTGAAATCATATTTTATCAAAATAGGACTTATGTCCGAATTTCACTTTCAAATTCCGAATATTACTCACAAATCATAATCAAATCATCATTAAAATGTAATATGCACAAACTGTATAAAATCACTCATCAAACCATCATCAAAGTATCGGAGAAACCATAGTCTCGAAATACGTAAAAATATGATAGATCACATCGAAAAGCATGCATTCGCGTAAAGCAGAAATATCATAAATGTAATCATAAAATCATATATAGAAACATAAAACAAGTGAGTAAAAACAGTTATGCATGCTCGGTTAGAAATCAAAAGTCCACTCACGAAGTTCGAACGCGTCAATCGCGTCCCGTACGCTCCTCGGTTGCCTCGGGAATGTTCTGGCCTGTCAAAGATCACAATTTGGGTCACAAACACTTCCATTAAGCTTACATTAATTTCCCTAAATTTTTGGGATTTTTCAACGTAATTAATTTAAAATCCTAAACCTTCGAACTCTCCAAACTATCCCGAACGACGTCCGATCGACTCGAAATTTAACTCAAAATGTCTGTTACACTGAAAGGATCAAATCACATGTTGACCGTGACATGAGATATGGCCTCACGCGCCCTCACACACCGCCCAAAGTGGTTGCGCGTGAAAACCACGCGCCATGCACAGTAAGCTACAATGTCGTCTTCTTCACTCGAAATCCTGCTAAACGGGTTATAGACCCGCGACTCGACCCGGTTGAATCTCTAACAATTCCCACTTAATTCCTTCCATGTTTCCACCGACATCCTTCCATTATTTGTTAATTTATGTTCTCCATTATTAATTACATACATCAAGCCCTAAATCGATCATTTCACTCATGATCAAACAAACGGGTCAACTTTTGAAACTCACTCAAATCAACTTAGTTTTCTAATTAATTGATACACAGCTTCGTAAGACCTAAACAAACATTAAACCGTAACCAATTTCACAAATCCTTACATGTAGGTAGTTGTCCTCAACCTCAAAACTTTCCAGAAACTGGAACTTCAGTCCTTGGCCAAAGCGCGATCGATTTCCTTCAATTTTCTTGTGGTTGAAGTCGAAATGAGTCCAAAAGACTATTTCCAATCTTAGTTTAGCTCATCTCCCCTCACAAATCAAATTTAGAAATTTCCCTCCAAATTTCCAGTTTTTCTGATTTGGGTTTTTCTCTCTGGTTCTCGGTTTTACTCTGCTCCAAATGATCTCTCAACACTTCTAACCTCTCTGTTTTCAAACCGTCCAACCCAATAGCTCGTGGGAATCTCTCAGTCTCTCTGTGGCTGTGTTTCCCGCAACTAGCCCAAACTCAAAAACAACATCCCCCGTGCTCTGTCCTCTGTTGCAACCCACCTGCTTGTGATTCCCCTCAGCCTTTCTCAGTGACAATTGTCACTCACAATGTTAAACAATTCCCCCAACGTCACTTACATTGTTAAAAAAATAAGTCCCACTCATGGTTGTTTCAAACTGCAGCCCCTGGGAAAATTACCATTTTACCCTTCCTTCTCAAAAATTACCAAAATGCCCCTCCTCGTTCTAGAACTGTAACTCATCCGTCCGAGGTCCGTTTTCAGCATGCCACCTGTCTACGGACTCAGGGCATCGAGACCTACCGAATGGTCCTCGAATTACGTGAAAAATAGTGGTCGAACAAAAAGTCAACAATTTCCTCCTTTTCGACCTAATTACGAAAATGCCCTTGAACTTTCGAATGTCATAACTTCTTCCCTGATCGTCGGAATCGGACGTGCCACCTGTCTACGGACTCGTGACGTCCAGAACTACGTCACAATCATCGGCCAACGTCCATTCGACCTGCCAAGCAAAAAGTCAACATTTGGCCATACTATTCACAAGGGTAAAAACGTCATTTCATTTATCATTTTGCAATTTTACATCCTTTGAGTTTCTGGGGCATTACAGCACACACTTGTCACTCATCCATTAGTAGGTGCACAAATATCTGGGCCCCCATAGGATAAAAGGCAAGGTCAACTGCCTCGTAAAATGTGCTGCTGTAAATAGTACCTCGAGACTTCCGTGAACCGTAACTTTCCCGTCGAACGTCTGATTTTAACGTGTCGTCTGTCTACAGACTCGTGACATCCTGATCTACGTCACGGTCATCGGTCCTCATGCATCGGACCTCCCAGGTCAAAAGTCAACTTTTTTTCCCTCGTTCATGGGCAAAATCGTAATTTCGCCTTGAACGTCCGATAAACCTCGACTGATCTCTTATTAGTCTCGCTAATCCGTAATTAATTCTTAATTAATTCCGATAATTTGGGACAGGTCGTTACACTAATAATATAAAAATCTAAACATAAACTGAAGTGAATTACAATAATTGAATGTTAATATAATTAAAAACATAACAATAAGCATAAAAAAATTTGAAAGGAAGAAAAAATATAAAATAAGTAAATATATTTAAAATTGGGAAAAAAGGATAAAAAAATATAGACAATCTTTTTTTTCAAAAATTGGAAAATATTGATATATTTTAAATTGAAAAAATGATAAATATAGTTTAAAAATTAAAATAAGGAAAAAATGGGAGAAAAAAAAGGATCAGAACCGCGTTCGCACCTGCGGTCGAACCCAAATGCTTTAATTGAAAAGCAGCCATCACAAGGTCCACAACTGTCAAGACCCGTCCCAAATCCTTCGGGATTAACGTGGGACGCGCCTGATCCCGTCTGACACGAAGTGTCAGACCAGGGTAAAGTTCCGTCTCTAGCCCTCACTAGGGCTTCCAGAGTACGCCAGGATCGTAGGAGGAGTGTGATGTCTCGTCTCTGCTATAGCCCGCATCAGCGATCAACGTGAAGGGCATTAAAACACGAAAACTCTGAGTTGACAAAACAATCATTTTAATAAAAACATTTTCACTTTTAAGACATTTATGCCCTTCATTAAAAGCATATGCATGCATTCAAAAACCATTTATCAAAATGTTCATAAAACCATTTCATTTATCAAACATATTCTCAAAACCTTTCAAGGGTTCATGCTCGGCCCCCATAAACCGTCATGACCCGTAAAATTCATTCATGGGTCCTCGACCCGAAATCACCATCTTAAAACATGGAACACGGTACAGCAAATCAATAGGGACTCAGCCCCAAATCATGTCACGTGGGTCTCAGCCCAAAACCATTCTCAATGAAATACCAAAACGTGCAATAGGGGGTCTCCGCCTCAAAACCATTTCCAAAACATCGAATACGGGGTCTCCACCCCAAATCACTTTCTAAAACATGGAACACGGGGTCTCCACCCCCAAATCACTTTTCGTAAACCACATACGTATCCATATACGTATAACCCATCTGCGACACTTCCGAGAAGATGCCAACTCGGGGCACACAGCCCCTAGGTAACACATCCCTGAAATATGTCACGATATCATCTCTATACTAGTGTGCACACTACTCGGGGTCTCACTCCGAGTCTTCTCACAGGAATTCTCTATCTGGGAGGCTCAATCTCTGGATCTAGTCCGAGCTCTATCTCCGGATCTAGTCCACACATCTCTCCGGAATTTGGTCCCGAGACCACAACATAAATCATAACTCTCACTCCTGGAACGGGATCCCTATGGGGATACCCACTCTGGTCTGTGGATTGTGACTCTCCAGGTCGACGTCTGGAGGAGACCATATAATCATATGGAGGGTTCATATACATTTTCCAAAAAAAATTCTTTCTTTCTCAAAACACATTTCAACTGGGTCTTATACCCGATTCATCTCAACAGGATTCCTCGAATCCGATTTAAATCCATTTCACAAGACTCGGGCTAAATCCACAGTTTAATAGGGTCTCATGCCCAAATTCTCATTTCATAAACCGAACTGGGACTCAAGCCCGATGTTACAATCAACAGGGCATCAAGCCCGATACCACAACTAACTGGGCCTCAAACCCGAACCATAAAGCAACGGGACCTCAAGTCCGATTTCACAACCAACAGGGCCTCAAGCCCGATACTACAGACAAATGGGCCTCAAGCCCGAGATTACAACCAACTGGACCTCACGCCCGAAGTCGTAAACCAACGGGACCCTCGGTCCGATCGTATAACTCAAATGGACCCTCGGTCCGATTCCTCATCAAATCAAATGGACTCCAAGTCCGAGAGTTCATAAATCAAATTGGTCTCATGCCAGATTTCATATTTCCAAATCCAAAACAAATTTATGAAACCCTCATTGAAACCTAGCACGTATAAGCATCGTATAAAACTAGAAATCTCGAAATACGTGCAAATACGTAAATCCTAGGCTACCACAAACAAATGCACTCATGGCATCACAAAACATATTCTAAAACAATTATAAAACATTTATGCATGCATCGAATTCATAAAACAAGTCCACTCACAGACCGTCCAAAGCCGCACCTCGATACGCGTGCCATAAGCCTCTCCCGGGCTAATCGTCGCCTCCGGGATTCTCGAACCTGTCCAAATCGTAATAGAAGGTTAATAATAGTCTCATTAACCTCTCATTGAAGTCCCATAATTTTCCCGATTTTCTAACTATTTTTAAACGCGAATCTAAACCTTTGGACAACCCGAACTATATAGAAACAATGTCCGATTGACACGAAACCAGTCCCAAAATGTTCGTTACATGGAATTGATGATTTTACATGTTGGAAACTTCCCCAAAAACCCTTCCATGCGCCGTCACGAGCCCAAGGAATGGCCAGCGTGTGGGCCTCACGCGCTGGCGACTGTTCACCTTCTTCAAGCTTCAGACCGGCCGGTTCGGTTCAGGGTCTATAACTGGACCGGCATGACCGGTCCAGGCCTCTCCAATCCTCATTTTTTGTCCAATCTACTCCTTTTCAATCCTAAACTTCCTATTTTGATGTTTTCTATCAATTCCAATCATCAAACCTAAGAGAAAACAACTAAAGTCCTATGGTTTGATTTTGAACCTAACGGTTCAGTTTTTCAGAATTTTCCCAAGCTTCCTCAGTCGTGAAACCCCCTGCCAAATCATCTTAGAATCATCCTAGCAACCTAATAATCATCTCCTAAGCACCCAAAATCAACCATAATGTGTAAATCAAAATATATGGGAAAAATGGATAAACCGAGTACCTTCTCGGGTTTGGGTCTCAGCCGTCCACGGCGGTGCCAACCTGGCTGCCACCACCATCATCTTGTCTTCTCTTCCTTCCCTTGGTCTCAGTCATGGTCATAAGGTGTCAGGACCCACCCCGGTTTCACCCCGAAAACCGAGGTAAATCCTGCTCCCGTCTGACACCTCGACACAACTACACTACACCGTCAGACGCAGGAGACACTATACAAAACATCCCGAAGTTTAAGGTTTACAGAGCATAGTACTAAATACAAAAGAAAGAAAACCGATAAACCAGATACACGTACACGGAAAATTTAAAACACTTCGGGGTCGCTCTCGTAACTTTTATGCCTCTGACGCTGCCTCGACGTCAAAACCCCGCGCTAGCTCCACGACCTGGAGGGCAAGTTAAAACAGAAGGTGTGAGTGGACCATAAATAAGAAAAGAATTTCCGAAAACCATTTCATATTAAAACCAGGGTTTTAGCCCTCCGTTTTGAAACCACATGCATAACCCAGTTATAAAAAAACAATTATAAACCACATAAAGATCATCATAAAAACATTTGTAAAATCATTATAAAAATAGTTATAAAAATCATATCCTAAGCATCATAAACCGTATCAGAAAACATAAGTACCAATCCATCATTATCCGATCAAACCTGCTGGACCTATCCGAGTCTTTAAACTCCCGAGTCTTTAAACTCAATCCAGGCCTCAATAATATCCGAGTCTTTAAACTCCCGAGTATTTAAACTCAACAGGCCTATGGGGGAAATATCAATATATCCGAGTCTTTAAACTCTCGAGTCTTTAAACTCAATCCGGATCTTTAAACCCAATCCGGGCCCGTCCCCTATCAATATAATCCGGGTCTTTAAACCCAATAACCAGATCCAGCAAATCCAATCCAAAACCATTTGAAAACCATTTATCAATCCACATCCAAACCCGAATTCAAAATCACCGGTCTGAAGCCCTTCCGGCATCCAGAACCGTCATTCCGAACCCAAATCTGGAACTTCACTTTTCAACTTTAAGACCAAATCTCGATGCTCGAAATCTGATTTTAAAACCGAAAACCTTGATTATCAAAATCACGTTCCAAAATCCCTTTATAAACATTCAAAACTAGTTATCATTTGAAAACCCCAAAATCATGGCATTATACTCAGAAATCGACACTCCTCGTAAAACGTGCCAAATACGTTATTTCTCGAAAACCGTGCAATTATGTAAAACCAACATAGCATATTCAAAAATCATGAAATCACATATAAAACCATAAAACAAGGATAGAAAAACAGTTATGCGTGCTCGAGTTTAAGGAAAGGGTCCACTCACAGTACCGAGCCCTCAATCGCGTCCCGAACGTCTCGTACGTTCCTCAAATTTCCTCGGGAAGTCTCAATCCTGTCAACAATCACCCAAGAATGTTATTAACACATCTACGAAGGTCCACCTAATTTTCCCCAAAAATCCCCGGTTCCTAAACGTAACGAACCTAAACCCTAAACCTTCACCCTCGCGGAACTATATTGAATCGACGTCCGAACAACCCGAAACCAATTCCATTAGACTCGTCACAATACCTAGACCAAAAACCATGTTGACCGTTTTCCCAACCGCCGCCCAAAGTGGCTGCGCGTGGCCTCGCGCGCCAGCTACAGTATCACCAGCAACCTCTGGTCGACCCGGTTCGAACCAGTCTCTGCAACTCAAACCGGCGTGACCGGTTCACTGCCGTCCGTCCACCAAATCAACTCCTTTCTTCACCATCTTCTTCGTCCCGTCCTAAGCTACCAATTCCCCTACTTCAAACACCTCGATTCAGCCTACAACCCGTCGACTCAAGCTCGAACAAAACCCGAACACTTCCCCTGTTTCACGATCCAGCCAACCCGGTCTTCCCCCGTCACGGTGTCGACTTTAAACCCTTCCTAGAACCTCACTGATACTCACCCAACTCACCAAAACCGTCGACTCACTCCCTAAGTCCACGACTTTCGATTTAAAAATCGACGGCAAAACAGAGCATAGAGGAAAAGTTGAGGAATTACCTGTCCTCCGGTCGCCATCGTGAGCTCAGCCGTGAGTAAGTATCTCCTCCCGTCCTCCTCCCTCCTCTGGACGTCACCACCAGTCTCGATTGGTCGAACACGGCAGCACCACCACCCAAAACTCCTCTCTGTTCTCTGTTTCCCCCTGGTTTCCCGTGGCTCACAACTGCACACACCCACGACCACTGCACCTCCAAACCTCCCCAACTCACTCACTAACTCTCATTCAATCTCTGCTCACTCTCACACACTCACAAAACTCACACCCTCACCATGCTTGATCGATTTCTCCCCAATTCCCAGTCTCTGTTTTCTCCCTGAGTCGAAGAACACACACACACGGGCACCCCCAAATTATTGGACCCGTGCACCCTAGAAACCTCTAGCCCTCCTACACGTGTCACAATCCTCTCTTCTCCCTCACAAATGTCTCAATCTCAGCCCTCCATTTGTCCCTCTCAGTTGCACAAATCCCAAAGTGCAAAAGACCAAAATACCCTTCCTCTTAAGCCAAAATTACCATTTGCCACTACCTTTCTAGACCCGTAACTCACACATCCTAACTCCGATGAATACGTGCCGCCTGTCGTTGAATTCAGGACGACGAGATCTACCTAACAGTCCTAGGTCAACGTGTCGAAACCCGATCGTCCAAAAAGTCACCTTTTCCCCCTATTTTTGCCAAATTACGGTTATGCCCTCAACCTTCCAAACATCATAACTTCCTCCTCGGATGTCGGAATCGGGCGTGCCACCTGTCTACGGATTCGTGACGTCCCGAACCACGTCACGATCATCAGTCAAAGCCCACTTGGCCTCCCGAACTAAAAGTCAACAATTTGCCTATGCTAGGGGCAAAATTGTCATTCTACCTTAACGACTCTAGTATCCCCAACCAACCACCAATTCAGCTCACTAATCCTTCAATAATCACCGTCTTAACCTTAATTTCCGGGACGGGTCGTTACATAAGGGAGATTGGTTTGGGTTTGGGGTGGAAGTAGTTGGGTGAGATCGGGTTTGGAGAATGGAAAATGATCAATGAAGAGGAATGTGATATTCATGAAGGAAAAGGGATGGCCAGTGGAAGGGTGACACTTGTCACTCATCCATTGGTCCAATGACAAATATCTGGGCCCCACTTAATTCCAAAAAGCATCAGTTTCGTAATTCGTGCAATAGTGCGTTCGAACTTCCGTGAACCGTAACTTTTCCGTCGAACGTCCGAATTCAACGTGCCGCCTGTCTATGGATTCGTATCATCTCGATCTACGTAACAGTCTTCGGCTCTCGGCCATCGAACATCCCGGGTCAAAAGTCAACTATTTGCTCATAGTCAACCAAATTACCAAAATGCCCCCGAACTTCCGAAGATCATAACTTCTTCCTCGAACGTCGGAATCGGGCGTGCCACCTATCTATGAACTCCTGACGTCCCGAACTACGTCACAGTCATCGGCCAAACTCCATTTGACCGCCTAAATGAAAAGTCAACGATTCGCCCATTCTAGGGGCAAAATCGTCATTTCGCCCTGCTCATCCACTAATCCTCGTCTAATCCCTGATTAATCTCGCTAATCCGTCATTAATTCTTAATTAATCCCACTAATTCGGGACGGGTCGTTACAACAACCAACTGAACTAACAATCCCAATTGAAAATTAAGGAACCAAATAATATATAAAGCATACATACGAACTTAAAAATAGTCACATTCAACCTTGCGTGGGTCTGGGATTCGGGTTTTTTGACCCGCACAATATGACCCGACTGTAACTCAATGGTTTTACGTCCGATTTACATGAATTTTGTTCATATCTCGATCCTTGTAATGAAATAAGGAGATTAATGAGCATAAAACAAGGAAAAAGGTCGATATTTCGCTCAATTTCTTTCACCCTTTTCTTACATGCCACTGGCCAATTTTACCGATATATCGAGCGATATATCGGCGAAACCGGCGATATTTTCATCATTGGGTATATCTAAATATTCTTTTATTTTTACTTTGTATTAATAATAGATTTAAAAATTAATAAAAAATTAATATATTCCTGAACGGTATGGTTTGGATATAACGGATTTCCAAAATGAAAATCCAAATCCAAACTGTTATTAACGGAGCGATTTGAATTTTCAAACCATCTGACTTTTATTCAGTCAAACTTAAACTGTTGGATAAATAACAATTTAAAACGGATCAATTAGCGCTTTTAACAGATTTGTGTTCATTCCTAAATATGTCTACCCTAGTATTGAATAATAATATCCAAAGAACAATATTTTATGTTTGGCCTGATCCTCTGATCCAAGGACACTAATTAATTAATCTTATTTTCTATTCAAGTTATTGACAAAGTATTTCGAGTTCAAGTTTATTGACAAAGTATTTCGAGATATATCTAGATATATATATATATATATATATATTATATTGGCATTTATTTTCTTAGTATTTTTCCATCTACATAAAAGAAAACAAAACTGGATCACAGATTTTATTTTTCGCGAGGTTATGGACAATATTTCATCCCCATGCGGCATGTATGAAACATCTTTATCATGTCTCACCTTTAAGAACTAGTGAGACCTACCATCCGCTCCATCCTATTGCTTCAACACATGAATCATCTTCCCTATCATATATAATTAACGAATTTTCACTATTATTATTTTTTAAACAAGAATTTTCACTATTGACACATTCCGATTTGGATATTAAAATTTAGACATATTAGTTGACACTCATATTACTTATTTGAAAGTTTAAGTTTCAACTAACATATTTTATTTTTATTATTCAAGTAATTATCCAAATCGGAATGTGTCAATCACAAATATTTACTAATCAAGACCTTCCCTTTTATAATTACACATTGACAATAATCTTCAGTCATTTGTTGAAATAAAACGAGAATTCTGCACTAACATTTTAGCTCATATACTTATTGATTTATTTGAAACATGAGAATATCTAACTACTTACTTGTTGAATCAAAAATCGAACCCGCCGCAAAAAGTTTTCACAATTCCTGCAAACAGCAAACAATTAGTTATCGTTGCCTCGATCGATTTACCCGGGGGGTTGTTCGACCAAGAACACTTCGATGCCTAAGTTAGCTTTGAGAGAGGAAAAGGATATACTTCGAAGCGAAGAATCGACGTACCTTGGAAATGAAATATGTTCCGCTATTTATAGGAAAATCTTGGAAGTCTCGGAGCGTTCTGATTGGTCGGTTGAATTTGTAATTAATAAATAATATATTATTAATTAAATATATTATTTAATAATTATAATAATAACTCATTATGATAATAATGATAATTATTGTATTTTAATATTAATATTCATTGTCCGTTACTAAGAATAATGACAATTAACTCTCGGGGAGAATATTAATATTACGGAGATTTTAACCCGATTAAATAACGTATTTAGCTAGTAAATATATTATTTAATGTGTGAGTGTTTTCAAATGACTAGCGTCATTTCCATGAGCAATTTGGTCATTTTGAGAATTATGGGTCACATGGCAGCTCCACAATTTTCGGATGATTTTGGGTTCAACAAATGCCCCCACATCGCTTAGGAATTCATGTAATCCTAAGGGATGTACAAACTTTGGGTTTTTCTGTTATCAAATTGGCTTTTATTTGCAACTCAAATAAGCATAATATGTGTTAATATATAAGAATAATGACTAGTTTAGTTTAGGTTTTTGAGTGTCTAAGGCAAAAAATGGCTGATCTTTGAATTAAATTGACTTTTATTTGGCCAAAAAGTCATCCCATAAAAGCTGTCAGTTTCCTTCGTTGTTCCCAGGGCCATAAATCACCCTTTTATGGCAATTAACCCTATTAAAAGGTGAAATCAATCTCATGGAAACGTTTTGTGGTTTTTTATTTATTTAAAGGTGCTTTTGGATGGATGTGTTGGGAAGAAAAATTTATCAGTAGTGGGAGTGTTGGAGCTGTCTCACGTGAGGATTTTTGAGAACCATCTTGGAAGTTGTGAGTTGAGGCCAAAAAGAAAGTTAAAATATTTGTTTATTTTTTCCTCACTGTTTATTTGTTTTTTGTTTTTGGTAATTGGGTCAAGAATGAAGTGAGGAGAGTGAGAGACCAAAAAGATGTGGTTGTAGTACCAATGGCAGAGCAACTGAGCAAAAAAAAAAATTGCCCACATGTGTCGTGCCAACTGGGGTCTTCAGCGGGTGGGCCATCCTTGGTTGCATGTTCATCACTGCAGAGGGAGAGAAGGATGCGTGGAAGCTTCTGGTTGGCAGTGAAGACGGTGGGTCCCGCACGCTTGTTGCTGTCTGGTAGGATTGTGACAGGATTGAGCAAGCTGCAGATAAGCAGCTTTGCTTGCTGCGTCTCGCGTGGCTTGCGCTGGAGGAGTAACCCGCGACAAGCGGAAGAATCTGCGGTCTGGATTAGCGCGTGCGCGTCACGCGCGCTGGCGCAGGCCAAATTGTCTGAACGACAGAGCTGCTGTTTTTTCCCTCTCCTTTTTGCATATAATTCATATATTATATATACACTCAGTTTATATTTAAGTGAGTTTATACTTAGTATATAAAGTATATATATTATACACATTATTCCCTGCTATTTATACATTTTAAAAAAGTACAAACGTAAATTTTTTTTCAGGTATATTTATATGTGTATTTATTTCATATAAATTTATCAATATATTAAAAAGTATATTTAATATATTAATGTTATTAATGTGTTTAATAATATCATACGTATCTTGAATAATTTTTTACATATGTATTCAAGTGCATATATACGCGGTATATATTTTTTCAGGAACTAATAGTTTCGTTCCTTTATTGTAGGTGAACGTTTTTGTTCCTTTCGGGAGTTCAGGACGTCTGTTGGGTTCGACTCAAGCGGCACCCACTTTATTTGTTTGAGGTGGTCATTTCAAGATGCGTCAAGGTGCACTTTTTGAGAGACCTAGCAAGCTCGCATTGTGGGAGCGTGGTGGTTCTCGTAGCCAAAGTCCATTCCGAGGGAAAGATATGGAGTTCGAGAAGCCTGAAGACTTCATGGAGTGGAAAGCTCGCAATCAGGTTGCCTTTCCGGACGACGTCTTCGTGGAGCTTGGCGGCAGATGCTCTTCCATGAAGGCTCTTAAGCATGGAAGAGGAAAAAACCCTGTCGGCGGTCGATGAACTAAATTGCACCCTTTGATCATTGGGTGAGGGTTTAAGTTCCTGTTCTCGAAGTTCCTCTCCAAAATTATTGGCCGGATGGGATGCAGCCCTGCTCAACTGGACGTCGATGTCTATCGACACATTATGTGTTTCGAGAAACTGAACAAATTCTTTGGCTTGGGACTCGCTGAAGACGAATTCTGGCATTGCTACTCTGTGTCGCACAACGGGATTACCGGCAGTCGGCTTTCCCGAGTCTTACCCAAGGTGGAGCTATTTTTGAGGACCGAGTTTGATGACAACACATACAGATTCAATTGCATCGAAGTTGGTGGCGCTTGGGACAAACATGCCTCCCCGGACTTGAGGATTGCCTCGCACTTCCGCATGTTTGATGAACTGTACAGCAGGTTTGAAGGTCATCCTGATCTCAAAAAGATTGACATGGCTTTGAAAATTCCTCTGGAGTTTCGAGACATGAGCTGGCTACTCTCTCCACTCAGAGACATGAATGGTGGGAGGCCTTCGGACAGCCTAATCAAGGAATGGCTGAGTGCTCCACTGTGCTTGAAAAAACCCGTTACCCAAAAGAAGAACAACATGCAAGGATTCATTGGCTATTTGGAGAAAATGCATGATCATCAGGTTTTGACAGGACCACCCCCGAAGGGACATGGATAACCGTGCCGGGTCCTGCTCCCATCTGACAAGTCGGCTGAAAATCCCAACTTACCCTCAGTGCTTGCCAGACCAGGGATAGCCACACGTGAACTTACTCATGCCTCCGCCTCTCGATCAGCCTCGATCAACGCGCCACGACTTGGAGGGTCAATAAAAACCAAAAGGTGTGAGTGGACAAAAACAAATCAGTTTATAAAACAGTTACAGAAAGATTTTTTTACCCTCCACGTAAAACCAATACATGCATCCAAAAATCGTTTCGCAATCCGTTACATTTTCAACATAAGAAAACCGTACATGAAAAATCAAAATCATTTTCCTTTTCTTAACCTTCGGGTCGTAGCCCGTAAACATAACACAGGGCTTCAGCCCAAAACCAGGAATCAAATCAAAATACACAATATAATCCAAATCCAACAACCATATGAACCGGGCCACTGCCCAACACATCCGCACATCAGAAATTAACAATGAATCACAATCAATCAGTTTGCTGGATATCCAGTGCGCCCGAGTCTTTAAACTCAAAACCATGCGCATAATCAGGCCTTCCCGGGATTTCAACGAGTCTTTAAACTCAGAACAAAATCAATAGGCCTCGGGGGTATCACAATAACCGAGTCTTTAAACTCACGAGTCTTTAAACTCATTAAGGGCCCTCCCCCGTCATCAATTAACCGAGTCTTTTAAACTCAAAACGTGCTCCAGCAATAGCACCGGGTTTTTAAACCCAAAACAGTTTTCAACGGGTCTTTAAACCCAAAATATTTTTCAATCACAACACGCGGGATCCATCCCGAAATCACATTTTGCCAACACAGGACTCATGGTCCGAATTTCCACATTCAAATCCCAAATCATACTTCACAAACATAATCAAAGCATTAATAAACACGGGGCATGTATAATCAGACCAAAGCACTTTATTAAATCCTCTTCCATTCCCGAATTCGAATTCGCAATAATGATTCCGTAAGCCGGCATCCGGAAGCATCATCCCGAACCCAAACCAAGAATCCATTTTCAAACTTCTGAAAACCGAAATCTCGTTCATCAAAATTACTTTTATGCCCCGAGTACCAAGCCCGAAATCACCTTTTTCAAAATCCATTTTAAATCCTTGAAATCGCGTCATTTTTCCAATCCCAAGGTCAAAACATCAAAACCACAATCATAAACACCAAAATCAAGGTTAAATCACAACATACTCGAAACCTCGTAAAACGTGCAAATCGGTGAAAACCTCGAAATCCGTGCCAACATCGTAAATCATACTCACAACATAAATGAACATCCTTAAAACATGATACGTGCACAAATCATATCAAATCATTCATTAACTCATCATCAAAATGTGAGAGAAACCATAGTCTCGAAATACGTGCAATTCGTATGTGTAGCAAAAATACGTATAAATACGGAAATCGAAATCAATCACAATTCATAATCATAATCATAGAAATCATAGAAATATTTATGCATGCATAAAATTTGAAAGCAACGTCCACTCACAAACCGTCCTTAGTGCTCGGTTTCGCGCCGCACGCGTTTCCGTAATTTCCTCCATTTTCCAGAAATCTCGAATCCTGTCCAAAATCACTTTTCAGGGTCACTAAGGTCTCAATTAACAACATACTAATTTCCCATAATTTTCCGGGATTTTCCCACACAATTTAACTTAAGGCCCTAATTCCCGAACCCTCAAAACTATCCGGAACGACCTCCGATCGACTCGAACTTAAGAACTAAAATGTTAAATAGACTGAAAGGATTAATTCTCTAGTTGACCGTGATCGGGAACTGGGTCTCACGTGTCGTCACGTGCCGCCCAAAGTGGCTGCGCGTGAAAGCCACGCGCTGCTACAGTGACCAGCTACAGTGTCACGATCTTCACCCGCATTTCTGCTAAACGGGTCTTCAACCCGCGACTCGACCAAGCAAATTAACCTTCAATACTCACTCTAAACCTTCCCTTCTTCCACCTAATCATTCCTCATCAGGTTAATTTAGGATCTCAATCTTTAGTTATCTTCAATTAGCCCTAAATCGATCAATTCGAATTCGAACATCCAAAAGGGTCGAAGCACGAAACTCACCCAAATCGACCCCATTCCCAAATTAACTTAGACAGGAGTTTTAAGGGACCTAAACGAACACTTTAGCACTGTCAATTTCGGGGAATATTACCTGGAGGTTGTCGACTTCAAGCTCGAAAATCTCTGAAACCAGGGGCTTCCGTTCATGGCCATACGGTGATCAGTTCCCCTCAATTTTTGTATGGTCGAGTTCGAAATGAACTCAGAAGACTAATCTTAACCTCTGTTTGGCCCAACTCAGCTCACAAATTAAATTTAGAATTTTCCCTCCATTTTTCGATTTTCTTCCCAGAGCTGGTTCTCTCAACTCTCAGCTCAACCTCTAGTTCCAAAATGAGTCACATCAATACTCTCAACACTCTAATAATCGAATCGTGAGGCAAACAGCTCGTGGGAATCCCTCAGACTCCCCTGTGATTCTGTTTCCCGCAAACAGAACCCAAAGCCATTACAAACCCTCCCGTGCACTGTTCCATTCTGTCCATACCACGCCTCAAAGCCACTAACATTCCCCAAGGTCACTATCCTGGTTAAACAATCCTCTGATCAGACCACTAAGGTTAAACAATTGCACTGAACAGTCCACTACTCTGTTAAACAATTTCCACCCACGGCTGTTCAAAACGTAGCAGCCAAAATTACCATTTTGCCCTCAATTGACAAATTACCAAAATACCCCTCATCTTCCGTGACCCGTAACTTGGTCACCCGATGTCCGTTTGACGCGTGCCGCCCGTCGATGTACTCAGGGCATCGAGACCTTCCTAACAGTCCTCGGTCCTCGGCCATCGGACCTCCCGGTCAAAAAGTCAACATTTTCCCCATTTTTGTCCAAATTACGAAAATCCCCTTGGACTTTCGAACGTCATAACTTTCACCTCGAACGTCGAAATCGAACGTGCCACCTGTCTATGAACTCGTGACGTCCCAAACTACGTCACGGTCATCGGTCAAGGTCCATTTGACCGCCCGAATTAAAAGTCAACATTTTACCCACGGCTAGGGGCAAAACGGTCATTTTGCATCGTTCGTCCGATTTCGCCTAACTAATCGCCGATTAACCCTTCTAATCATGATTAATTACTAATCTAATCCCGAATTTCGGGATGGGTCATTACAGGTTCCTTCCAAGCCCGACCGTTCTAGTCCTGCGGAGTCTTCTAGCAAGCGCAAAACCTCAGATGGTCCCTCTGAGGTTGCAGCCAAACAACCTAAAAAGTTGAAGGCGATTCCCACTTCCCCTAAAGTAATTGGAGCGTTGAGGGATGAAGGCTCAGACTGGTTAGTGGAGGAAATACGGTCATCATACAAGACTCCTGATGTGATCGCTGCCCCATCATAGCAGAAGAAAGCCCAAAAACCGTGCCACAAGGAACTTACGACAAGGTAGTCCGAGACCTTAGGATTGAGAAAGCTGGGGCCCACAAGTTGGTTGACATGCTTCGTGGAAATGCTAGTATGGAAGATGAAAACAAGCAGATGAAGAACGAGTGCAAACGCGTTCGAGAAGACCGAGATCACTCTAGACGGAACAACAAAGCCTTGGTCAGAAGAATCCACACATTGGAAGGAAAAGTGGGTGAGCTGGAGACAAGCCGTGCAGAGAGGATGCTGATAGAGAATGAGCGAGATGTTTCCCGAGATGAGGTTACTTTGCTGCACAGAAATTTGCAGGACTCAGATGAGAGAATCGAACTTTTGGAGGTGGAAATCCAGAATCTGAAGACTGGAAAGCTTCCGAGACACGACCATTTACTGCCACCACATGCCCCCACAACTTTGTGCCAAAAAGAAAATGAGGCGCAAAATTTGGACATGACAAGCTGCAGTGGGATCACCACCAAAGAGCGGGAACCAGAGCTGGAGAAAGAGTATGAGCCTGCACCGGAACCCGACCTAGAGCCTGAGACTATGACCAGAAAAGAAGCTGCCCCTGAGACTACTGAATCATTGTTTAACGACACTTCCCTACTTTCAGCAGAAGAATGGGAAGAGTTTAGAAAAATAATGGGTTTTGAAGACCTGCATCTGTAGTTTCTTTATGTCATTTCCCTTTCGTTTATAATTTTTATTCCAATAGTGAATAACCGGTGTGAGCAATCGACATGTGATTTGCCAAACACCCTCCAAATAAATAAATAAGAAAATCATTTATACTGAATTGTGGGAACAATTGTTGGAACGCAAGTGTTAACTTTCTTCTATGCACTTTTTAATGTCTCGAAGCGAACACTTTCAAATGCTTGTCAATGAGTAAGAATGAGCTCATTCATATGCCCCCACTGCAGCAACATTGAGTTCTAAATAATGGAAAGCTCGAGCGCTTCTAATTTAGGGGGTTTTGGAAATGCTTCCTAGGGGAATACCTGGTGTGCTTCCTGGTGGAAGGCCTTAAGCGTTTCCTTCATAGAGCTCTGCTTGCCTCCCGAAGGAAAACTATGAGCTCTTCCTGAAGGAAGTCGTTAGGTGCTTCCCGGAGGAAGGCTTTGAGTGCTCCCGAGTGGAAGACTTTGAGTGCTTCCGATATGAAGGCTTTGTGTGCTTCCAAGAGGAAGGCTTGAGTGCTTCTCGGAAAAAGGCTTTGGATGCTTTCCGGAGGAAGGCTTTGAGAACCTTGCCGAAAGTATAATAACACATATGTGAACTAGGAATGACTTGATAGCTTTATTGATAAGTCTAAATACATCATTCTTGAAAATAAAGTCTATATTTGCCACAAAACAAAGACTAGCTTAGCTTTGAGCTCTTGTTTGCATTATACATAATATTTTCGGAGGTGATGAGCGTTCATGGATCCACTCACTAACTTTCCGTCCATTGTCTCTAAGGTGTAGCTTCCCTTTCCGCCTACTTGGTAGATTCGGTAGGGTCCTTCCCATGGGGATTTGAGTTTTGAGACCCTGGACGATTAGGTGTTGCAAACTTTTTCTTAAGAACAAGATCACCTGGGAGAAAGTGCCGGAGTCGGGCCTTCTTGTTGTAGGAACTTCTCACTTGCTGCTGGTAACTGGAGATGCGCTTCACCACTTGCTCTCTTAATTCCTCGCTGAGATCAAGTGAAGTTCTTAGAGCGATGGAGTTAAGTACTGGATCATCGAGCTCGGTAAAGGGCGCTGGAACAACAACATGTGGAGGAATGACTGCGTTAGTGCCATATGTAAGGGTGAATGGAGACTCTCATGTTGCACGACGCGGAGTGGTACGACAATCCCAGAGTGTGCCATCCAACTCCTCCTCCCACAAGCCTTTCTTATCATCGAGTCGTTTCTTGATACAATCAAGGATCTTCTTGTTTGAAGCTTCTACCTGGCCATTACCCTGGGGGTAATATGCAGTTGAAGTGAAATACTTGATCTTCCAAGACTCAAAGAACTCGTTGATTATGGCGCCAGTGAACTGAGTTCCATTGTCTATTAGAATGACCTTGGGAAGTCCAAATCGGCAGATAATCTTGCTCCAGATGAATTTTTGAACATCAGCTTGAGTTATGGTGGTCAAGGTCTTTGCCTCCACCCATTTGGTGAAGTAGTCAGTGGCAACAATCAAATACTTCTTGCTTGGAACTGGAGTGCTTGGGAGCGGTCCAACGATGTCAATTCCCCATTGCATGAATGGCCAAAGGCTCGTCTGTGCATGCAGCTCTTCCGGTGGCGCCAATTAGTTAGGCTTGAACCTTTGACATTTGTCGCATTTTTGGGCATACTGCAGAGCTTCCTGGCGTAGAGTAGGCCAGTAAAATCTTGCACTAAGCGTCTTTTGGGCAAGCGATCTTCCACCGGAATGATTTCCACAATGTCATTCATGAATCTCAGCTAAGACTTTCAATGTTTCAGGATGCTTCAAGCATAACAAGTTTGGCCCTGTGACGCTCTTTCGAAAGAGTCGGCCTTTGTCAACATAGTATCGTGCAGCCTTCATCTAGACTTTACGGGCTTCTAATCGTTCATCAGGCAATATTCCATGTTCTAGATAGTTGATAGAAGGATCTTGCCAACTTGGAGATGAATCAATTTGTCTTACTTCAATCTCCTTCACATCAATACTCCTCTGTTCGAGATACTCAATCGAGATTGAGCGCTTGAAATGAAAGTCAAGTGATGACGCTAGATTGGACAACACATCTGCTTGTGTATTTCCGGCTCGTGGAAGTTGATGAAAAGTGAAAACCGAGAAAAAAGCAAGCATTTCCTGGACCTTGTTATTATATCTGAGCATCCTTGCATCACGCACAGCATATTCACCGATCGATTGGTTAGTGATCAGCTGCGAATCCGAATGAATATAAAGTTTTTTGACTCCCAACTCCTTGGCAAGTGTGAGCCCACAAATCAAAGCTTCATACTCCGCTTCATTGTTAGAGGCTTTGAATCAAAACTGTACTGCCTACTCAATTATTAAGCCATCAGGAGTGATAAAGACGATCCCCGCTCCTGCCCCCTTCTAGTTCGAGGAACCATCAACAAAGAGCTTCCATAGATGATTGGAAGTTGAGGGTTGCAGAGAGGAGGAACTATCTCCATGATCTAGTGACAAGGAAGTGTCGGCGGCCCTGGGAGCATTGCCAAGCTTATTGTCTCCTTCTAGTGACGCTGGTGTGAACTCCACAACAAAATCCGCTGAGTCTTGGCCTTTGACAACTGTTCATGGACGATAGAGCAAATCATGCTGACTTAACTCTATGGCCCATTTCATTACCCGTGTCGATGCATCGGGTGCATGAAGTAACGAACGGAGTGGATATTCGGTCATGACGATTACCCGATGAGCTTGAAAGTAAGGCCTCAACTTCTTTGTGGTAACCAGTAATGCCAGAATTAGCTTTTCGAATTTTGGATATCGTGTCTCAGCATAAAGAAGAGCTTTGGATGTGTAGAACACAGGCAGTTGAATCTCATTCTCCTCCTTGATAAGTGCAGAACTTACAGCAACATCAGAGACCCCCAGATACAGGAACAGGTCCTCGTTATCTTTGGGTTTTGATAGCAGTGGTGGAGACGTCAAGTAGGCCTTGAGATCTTGAAATGCTTTCTCACAACCTTTATCCTACTTATCTCTAGATGCCTTCTTTACTGCTTGGAAGAAGGGTCGGCACCGGTCAGTTGACTTGGACAGGAACATGTTCAATGCTGCTGCTCGTCCAGTGAGACTTTGAATCTCCTTCAGACTTGATGGGGACTTCATCTCGATAATTGCCTTAATTTGCTTTGGATTTGCTTCGATCCCACGCTGAGTCACAAGGTATCCCAAGAACTTCCCTGCTGATACCCCGAAAGTACACTTCAGAGGGTTGAGCTTCATTTTGTACTTCTTCAGCAAGTTGGAGGTCTCTCGCAGGTTCGTAATATAATCCCCTTGCTTTTCTCCTTTTACCATGATGTCATCCATATAGACCTTCATGGTTTTGCCGATGAGATCTTTGAACATCCGATTGACGAGTCTCTGGTACGTTACTCCCTCATTCTTGAGGCCAAATGGCATGACCTTGTTGCAGTACACACCTCGGTCGAAGACGAAGGCAGTTTTGTCCTTGTCTTTTTCATACATGAAAATCTGATTATAACCCGAGTATGCATCCAGAAAGTTTAGGAGCTCATTGAGTCCACTAAGAGATCGATTCTGGGCAGAGGATAGTTATCTTTTGGGCACGCAAGATTGAGATCGGTGTAATCAACACAAACTCTCCACCGTCCAGCTTCCTTTTTCTTGACTAGCACGACGTTTGCTAGCCATTCAGAGTGTGGAACTTCTTCAATGGATCCAGCAACGAGTAACTTGTCAATTTCCTCTTGGATGATAGCAATTTCCTCGGGGGGAAAATGGCGCCTTTTTTTCTTGACTGGCTTGTGGTGGGGATTGACGTACAGCTTGTGGCAAGCGATGGTAGGATTAGTCCCCGGCATGTTATACGGAGTCCAAGCAAAAACTTCTTTCTCCTCACGCAGGAAAGCTATGAGTTCTTCTTTTTCTGTGTCACTCAACCGAGCACCAATGCGGTCTTCTCGCTCAGGATATTGAGGGTCAAGTTGAATGAGGGTGACGTCATCCTCCGGCTTCCATCCTTTCGGAGTTGGTGGTTCCTCATGTATATCCGGATCTTGACCCGTGATTAGTTGCTATTTGGGAGACGAAGAAGAAAGCTTGCTCCCAGTGGATGATCCTGCCTAGGGAACAAACTCTGCCTCCTTGACCTCCTTCAGCCCTTCTGTAAGGCATCGCCGAGCCATCACCTGATCGCCTTTGATCTCCCCGATTCCTCCACCGGGAATAGGGAACCAAATCCTCTGGTAAAGGCTTGACGTTGTTGCGAGGATCTTGTGAAGCCATGGTCTTTCCAAAATTCCATTGTATGGAGAGTACTCGTCCATGATGTAGAAAGTCTGGACGTGACTACGGGATCAGAATGTACATCTAGCTGGAGAGTGCCTACGATCATGCTGGTCGACCCATTGAAACCTCGGAGTGGGACATCTCTTTTTGTTGTGAGGCTTTCTGTGACGACCCGTCCTGAATTATCGGGATTAATTAAGAATTAATGACGGATTAGCAAGGCTAATCGCGGATTAGATGAGGATTAGCGGACGTTCGGGCGAAATGACGATTTTGCCCCTAGAATGGGCGAATCGTTGACTTTAATTCAGGAGGTCAAATAGACTTTGGCCAATGACTGTGACGTAGATCGTGACGTCACGAGTTCATAGACAGATGGCACGCTCGATTCCGACATTCGAGGAGGAAGTTGTGACATTTGGAAGTTCGAGGGAAATTTAGTGATTCGGGCAAAAAGTTGACTTTTGACCCGGGAGGTCCGATGGCCGAGGGCTGAAGACCGTTACGTAGATCGGGATGATATGAATCCGTAGACAGGTGGCACGTCAAATTCGGACGTTCGACGGAGAAGTTACGGTTCATCGAAGTTCCGAGGAACTATTTACGGCGACACATTTTACGAGGCAAAAAGTGAAGTTTTTTCTTTTGTGGGCCCAGATAATTTTTAGTGGACCAATGGATGAGTGAAAAGTGTCACCCATCCACTAGCCAACCTCATTCATTCATGCATCTTCCATCTTCATCGATCACTCATTTCTCCCTAACCAAACCCAAAACCCGATCCATCCTCCCTCCTCAAAACCAAACCCTTGACCCTTTGAGCCTAACTGAGAGGACAGAGAGTGTGAAGAGGATCAGAGGGACGTAGTGGCTAGCCCAGGTAGCACCGCCGTGCACGGGGGAGGAGGAAACCGTGCGAGGTAAGCGGTTTAACCAATTTTCAATCTATTTTCCATTTCCGTGATTATGGGCCTTTTCCATTGATTTCTATGAATTAAATAGGTTTCTAGGAAGTTAATAGGAAGGTTTTGAGAGAGGCTAGACGTTGAGGAACACTGGGGAAGGTTTGGGAAACTTTGAACCGTGAAGAAGTTTTGGGCCGGTTCGATTTTAGGGGTTTTAGGACCTCTAATTGATTTAGTTAGGTTCCTAGGATCTAAACTAGAAGAATAGGATCGATTAGGAGAAGAACGGACGAAAACTGGACCGTGTTTGGACCTGGACCGGTCACGACGGTCTAAGTTTTAGGAAAAACCAGACCTGACCGGTCGGACCGGTCGGCGCAAGGTTAGGGACGACAATGTTCATGGGCGCGGGATCCACACGCGCAGCCCCTTTGGGCGGCGCGTGGCAGGGAATTTGGACAAGGTTCCAACATATAATTTCATCTATTCGATGTAACGAACATTTTGGGACTGGTTTCGTGTCAATCAGACATCATTTCGTTATAGTTAGGGACGTCCGAAGGTTTAGGTTCGCGTTTAAAAATAGTTAGAAATTTTGGAAAATTACGGGACTTTAGTGAGGGGTTATATAATTAGTTAGTAACCCTCTAAATTAATTTGGACAGGTTCGGGAATCCCAGAGGTGACGATTGGCCCGGGAGATGCTTATGGCACGCGTATCGAGGCGTGGCTTCGGACGGTCTGTGAGTGGACCTTTCTTTCGAAATCTATGCATGCATAAATGTTTTATAATTGTTTTAGAACATGTTTTGTGATGCCTTGAGCACATTTGTTTGTGGTAGCCTAGGATTTACGTATTTGCACGTATTTCGAGATTTTTGGTTTTATACGATGCTTATATGTGCTAGGTTTTCAATGAGGGTTTCATGAATTGGTTTTGGATTTAGAATTATGAAATCGGGCATGAGACCCCTTTGATTTACAAATCTTGGACGGGCATGAGACCCTATTGAACTGAGGATTTAGGCCGAGGCCTGTGAAACTGATTTGAATTGAATTCGAGGAATCCTATTGAGATGAATCGGGTATGAGACCTAGTTGAAATGTGTTTTGAGAAAGAAAGAAAGAGTTTTGAAAATGTATTTGAACCCTCCATATGATTATATGGTCTCCTCCAGACGTCGACCTGAAGAGTCACGATCCACAGACCAGAATGGGTATCCCCATAGGGATCTCGTTCCAAGAGTGGGGGTTACTATTTATGTTGTGGTCCTGGACCAGATTTCGGAGAGATGTGGGGACTAGATCCGGAGATAGAACTCAGACTAGATCCAGAGATTGAGCCTCCCAGATGGAGAATACCTGGGAGAAAACTCGGAGTGAGACCCCGAGTAGTGTGCACACTAGATAGATATGATGACATCGTGACTATATCGGGGATGTGTTCCCTAGGGGATGTGTGCCCCCAGTTGGCATCTTCTTGGAAGTGCCTTGGATGGGTTATACGTATGTTGATACGTATGTGATTCTGATGGAAAGTGATTTGGGGGCGGAGACCCCGTGTTCCTTGTTTTTAGAAATGATTTGGGGCAGAGACCCCGTATTCTGTGTTTTAGTATTTCACCGAGAACGTTTTGGGCTGAGACCCACGTGATATGATTTGGGGCTGAGTTCCTATTTTTTGATTTATGGTTTATAAGATTGTGATTTCGGGTCGGGGACCTAAATGGATTTACGGGTCATGACGGTTTATGGGGCCGGGCATGAACCCTTGATGGTTTTGAGAATGTTTTCAAATGTTTTTATGAACGTTTGCTAAACGATTTTTGAATGCATGCGTGTGTATTTATGAAGGGCGTAAATGTCTTTGTGCGGAAATGTTTTTAAATAAAATATTATTTTGTCCACTCACGACTTTTAATGTTTTAATGCCTTTCAGGTTGATCGCGGATGCGGGCTGTAGCAGAGACGAGACATCACTCCCCTCCTCCTACGATCCTAACGCACTCTGATAGCCCCGGCGAGGGCTAGAGATGGACTTATCCCTGGTCTGACACTTCGTGTCAGAAGGGATCAGGTGGGTCCCACGTTAATCCCAGGGGATTTGGGACCGGTCTTGACACTTTCTAACCTCATCTTACGCACTGCATCCAGGCTGAGGATATTTGCTGCACTCCCTTCATCAACGTGAATCCGATCAACTTGAGCATGAGCGATCTGGATTGACACGACTAATGCATCATCATGCGGCCAATCAAGTCCTACCTTGTCCTTCAAAGAGAAACCAACGATAAGGTCGTTGGCCACCCCGAGGGTGGTAACATGGGAGATCTGAGAGACGGCAAGTGCATCTCGTATCTTTCTTTTCTTCTGCTTGGAGGTGGTTCCTAGCAACTCCGATTCAACTATGATGGTGTTGAGGCGAATCATCTTTGTTGCAGGTTCCTTCGGTCCTTTGTCAGCAGGTCGATCCACAGGCTTCCCTTTGACGTACTCAGTGCAATGTCCTTCTTTGATGAGATTCCTGAGATATCTCTCTAAAGATATGCATTTTCCGATGTTGTGCCCGTAGCACTCATGGTAGGCACACCACTTCGTCTTATCGGCCTTCTCTTGATCTCCTTTGACTGGCTCTGGCTTCTTGAACCATGGTTTGTCCTTAATTTCATTGTGGATCTGATGGACTGGCAAAGATAGCTGCAAGTTAGGCTTCCCCATAGCTGGTGTTTGGGAGGGTTGTCCCGCCTTGCGCTTGTTGGACTTTCCAGTCGCAAACTTTCCATGGGACTCTTCTTTATTGGAGGCCTTTTCACTACCCCCAACATGGTCCTGAGTATGGGTGGCGTTCTTCTCGTCCTCCCAGCTTGCTTGTCGCTCTACTAGCGAAAGCATTTTGGTGAGACTTCGCGCATTGCTCATGACGATGTCCCCGTAAAGCTGGCTGTCCCGAGGGAGTCCTTGTTTAAATGTCATTGCCGCAACAAGGTCGGTACAGCCGACAATCCGAGACTTCTCTTCGCAAAATCTTTGTATGTATTGTCGCAGAGTTTCTTTTGCTCTCTTTCGGACAGAGAAAAGATGGTCATCCTTCACCTCGATTGTCCGAAGTTGTGTGTACTCTTTCAAAAATGCTAAAGCCAACTCTTCAAAGGATGCAATCGACCTCCGGGGGAGATGATTAAACCAATTCATGGCTTGGCCTTGAAGAGAAGCTTGAAAAACTTTGCACATGAGCGCATTGTTATGCCTGTGAGGGACCATGACTCCCCGGTAATAATCTATGAACTTTATCGGGTCGAAGGCTCCTTTGAATGGAGTGAAGTTTGGAGTTGCAAACCTTTGGGGGAATGACTCTTCCTCAATATCCCTTACAAAAGGGGTAGAGAGCTGTATCTGGCGACATAGATCGTCCTCTAGATCGCCATCTCGTTGAGGACGAAGGTGCCTATCCAGCATTCTTTGAACATAATTATCCCGCAACGCACTTTGCTGAGGCGGTGAGTCATTTCGTGCTAATCGTCGAGAACCTCCTTGAGCTTGTCCCCTTGACCTCTGGGATCGTGCAAGGGAGTAGACTTCATCTTCCCTCTCACTGCCAGATCGTCTTGGGTCTTTGTGTAGAGCCTGATGTTGCCCCATACTCCCATGTGAGCGCTGTGAGCGCTCCACCCGTGAAGTAGCCCCAATCCTACTTCCTAGCCGCTCATGTACTGATGGTCTTAGGCGTTGTGGGCTCTTTGCTCGACGAGCGTAACTTTCTTCACCGGAGTCGCTTAGTGAAGTGTCTCGTGAAATCGTTCAGCAGTGGACCGGTTCTTTCTCAGGACGCCTTGGAGCATTTTCTTGTCTTCCACGTGATGTGGAATGTCTGTCTTGCTCTTGGACTGGTCTTTATGCTAGGAGTCGCTGCAAGAGCTCTGATTGAAGTTGAACTTGGTTGCTCAACCTTTCAACTTGTTGCGCCAAGTTGTCCTGTGGAGGTTGGTGGCGGCTTCTCCTTGAGACGTCGTGATGCCCATCCAGAAAGTCCCTTAGGTCCATGTTTGTTGTGGGCTGATCATGCCGTGATGCACTTCCCATCAACCTCCCGCTTGCTTGTTGTAAAGCCGAAGTTCCTTCCCCTAGCGCGGGCACTTGGTTAGCTGGAGAGGGGAATGCTCCAAAGCTGAAGGTTGGCCTCCCTCTGAGCGTCTTCATGGGCGCTTCTATGGACACACGCCTGGGTCGAGTTGGCCGCTCCTCCAGAGTCTCTATGCGAGCCTCATTCCTCGTCTGAGCTGTTGAGGCAGAAACACCTTCTCCTGCTGATCGAACTGATCGACGAACCCTAACCATGCCGAATCAAAGAATCTTGAACTGGAAAGCTATTGATGGATGATTTGAACAACATTCAAAATCGTCGAACAATGTCGATGAACGATGAACAATTTCCTGAAGAACGATGAACACCGTTGAAGAACGATGAACAACCGAGAGAGCTTCTTCTGAGTATTCCTCAATTGCTCTCAATGAAAGCACCAATTGTTGAATCAAAAATCGAATCCGCCGCGAAAAGTTCTCACAATTCTTGCAAACAGCAAACAATTAGCTATCGCTGCCTCGATCGATTTACCCGAGGGGTTGTTCGACCAAGAACACTCTGATGCCTAAGTTAGCTTTGAGAGAGGAAAGGGATATACTTCGAAGCGAAGAATCGACGTACCTTGGAAATAACGTATTTAGCTGGTAAATAGATTATTTAATGTGTGAGTGTTTTCAAATGACTAGCGTGGGGCAATTTGGTCATTTTGAGAATTATGGGCACATGACAGCTCCACAATTTTCGGATGATTTTGGGTTCCACATTACTAATTTGATCAATACTTTTTTCTTTTAAGAATATAATATTTAAATACTAATTAAAATAATAAAAAAATTAATTATTACATTTGTACAACCAAAGTTTGACATTCGTCGGACCTAGTAACGTGAGCTTGTAACTAAATAGGACATTAAGGTGATTAGTGTAAAAAAACTTATGTTAGATAGACCTGATATCTTAACTTATCGAATTAAGTACGCCCTGAATCCTTACGGATTCGTAGAAGCAAAGCAAAAAAGAAAGTTTGACATTCAAAATTGGACAAACAATGAGACTACGTACGTATTTTACACAATATAATAACAAGATATACTGTATTTTAAATTATTGCTTTGTAGAATAGAATACTTCCAAATATTTGTTTTTTCATAAAAAAAGATTTGTTGAAAGACATAGAACGAATAAAGAAAGTAGTAGTTCATGATTACAACGAAGGCTTCTAAGTTATGTCCATCACCTACCAATTAAAACGACATCATCTATTATCTTTTATTTTTATTTTTATTTTATCCTTAATTTCCCATTAGTGAACTAATTCATGATCAACATGGTTGTTATATCATCGTTGTGAGTTGTCCCACAAATCACAATCTTAATTTAATTTAATTAGGTGCGATGCCTCATTTTGACATTCGCATATATGATCTCGTAGTCATACTCACATTAAAGCTCTACAATATACTACTTTTTTTTTTTTTTTGTATTTCCAAGTCATGACTCTTATCCAATGTGGTTATCACTCGACTTGAGAGGGGGGTTTGTGTCCAAATTCTACTATTTGCTTCATTATGAAAATGTACATGTTGTTATGTTGTGACATAGACGTGTGACTGGTGAGCGAGTTTTTTTAGTTTAGTTTTGTTGTATATTAAACTATTGAGGAATAAATATATTATACATATTGAATATTAATTCGAGTATGTATCAACTTCATCGTTGTTATATGAAACTTTACAATTTGAATATCAATTTGAGTATGTACCAATAAATCATAATAATAAGTGACAATTATGAGTGAATTACAAAAAAAAAAACTAATAGGCCGATGAGAAATAGAAAAGTGATTATTACCTTATTATTTATGTATGTATTAGCAATCAAACAACTATTTAAGTGTCAAAATATGAGTTTTCAATTATATATAGCCGTTTTAAACATAAACTCATCATCTATGGTATTGAATAACTTGAAGAGCATGTTGTTTGATCTTCAACGATCCAATTGCGCACAAAAAAATAAAAGACAAAAATTCTAATATAATTATTGTGATCAAAACTAATAGGAGATATTACGGCAAACTTCACCAACATTAAGATAGAACAAAATTTAGGGGAAAAAGAAATTTTAAAGGGAGGTTTTGAATAAGTGGATGGATAGAAAAATAGTAAGATAACATGATAAAAAACTTAAATATGAACATAACTCAGACGATAGAGTAACTACAAAGGAACCCTTATTGCCACTCCAAAACACAACAAAAATGGTACACTTGCTGCTATAAAAATTACAATATGTGATGGCAAAAATTGCAACCGACCTATAAATCTATAATTTTAATGAATGTACCATTTTATCTACCTAAAAATCATAAAAACAATTCAAGTGTAAAAACGATTTATGATGTATAAATCCAGCTGAGGAATCCAAAATCATCCGAAAATTATGGAGCTGCCATGTGTCCCGTAATTCCCAAAAATGACCAAATTGCCCTTGTCAAATAACGCTGATCATTTGAAAAACACCCGCACATTAAATAATCTATTTACCAGTTAAATACGTTATTTGATCGGGTTAAAGTCTCCGTAATATTGGTATTCTCCCCGAGAGTTAATTATCATTATTCTTAATAATGGATAATTAATATTAATATTAAAATACAATAAATATCATTACTATCATGATGAGCCATCATTACAATTATTAAATAATATATTTAATAATAATATATTATTTACTAATTAAATATTCAACCGACCAATCAGAACGCTCCAAGGCTCCCAAGATTTTCCTATAAATAGCAAGGCACATTTCATTTCCAAGGTACGTTGATTCTTCGTTTCGAAGTATATCCCTTTCCTCTCTCAAAGCTAACTTAGGCATCAGAGTGTTCTTAGTCGAACAACCTCCCGGGTAAATCGATCGAGGCAACGATAGCTAATTGTTTGCTGTTTGCAGGAATTGTGAGGACTTTTCTCGACGAGTTCAATCTTTGATTCAATAATTGGTGCTTTCATTGAGAGCTATTGAGATATACTCAGAAGAAGCTCTCTCCTTTGTTCATCGTTCATCTTTCTTCGTTCGTCGTTCATCGACATTGTTCGAAGATTTTGAACGTTGTTCATCGCTCATCAAGAATTTGTTCATTGTTCATCTTTCTTCGTTCGTCGTTCATCGACATTGTTCGAAGATTTTGAATATTGTTCATCGTTCATCTCCCTTCGTTTGTCGTTCATCGACATTGTTCGAAGATCCTGAACGTTGTTCAAATTATCCATCAACAGATTTCCAAATTCAAAATTCTTCGATTCGGCATGGCTAAGGTTCATCGATCCGTTCGATCAACTGGAGAAGGTGTTTCTGCCTCAACAGCTCAGATAAGGAATGAGGCTCGCATTGAAACTCCGGAGAAGCGGCCAACTCAACCCAGGCGTGTGTCCATAGAATCACCCATGGAGACACTTGCAGGGAGGTCAACCTTCAGTTTTGGAGCGTTCCCCTCTCCAGCTAACCAAGTACCCGCGCTAGGGGAAGGAACTTCGGCTTTACAACAAGCAAACGAGAGGTTGATGGGAAATACATCACGACATGATCAACTCACAACAAACATAGTCCTAAGGACTTTCTGGACGGGTGTCATGACATCTCAGGGAGAAGTCGTCACCAAACTCCCCAGGACAACTTGGCGCAGCAAGTTGAAGGGTTAAGCAAACAAGTTCAACTTCAATCAGAGCTCTTGCAGCAACTCCTAGCAGAGAGACTAGTCCAAGAGCAGGACAGACATTCCACGTCACGTGGAAAACAGGAGCATGCTCAAAGGCGTCCTAGGAAAGAACCAGTCCACTGCCGAACAATGTCACGAGACACTTCGCTAAGCGATTCCAGTGAAGAAAGTCATGCTCACCGAGCAAAAAACCCTCAAGGCCTAAAGCCATCAATACGTGAACGGCTAGGAAATAAGACTGGGGCAACTTCACGGGCAGAGCGCTCACAGCGCTCACATGGGAGCAGGGGACAACTTCGAGCTCTATACAAAGATCCAAAACAATCTGCCCACGGAAGTAAAGGGGAAGATGAAGCATACTCCCCTGCACGATCCCAGAGATCAAGGGGAGAAGCTCAAAGAGGTTCTCGACGATTAGCACGAAGGGACTCATCACCTCAGCGATGAGCGTTGCAGGCTAATGATGTTCAAAAAATACTGGACATGCACCTTCATGCTCAACAAGGTGGCGATCTAGAGGACGATCTACGTCGCCAGATACGGCTCTCTACGCCCTTTATAAGGGATATTGAGGAGGAGCCATTCCCCCAGAGGTTCGCAACGCCAAACTTCACTCCATTCAAAAGAGCCTCCGACCCGGTAAAACACATAGATTATTACCGAGGAGTCATGATCCCCCACAGGTCTAACAATGCGCTTATGTGCAAAGTTTTTCAAGCCTCCCTTCAAGGCCAAGCCATGACTTGGTTCAATCATCTCCCCCCAAGGTTGATTGAGTCCTTCGAAGAGTTGGCTCTGGCTATTGTGAAGGAATTCGCACAACTACGGACAATCGAGGTGAAAGATGACCATATTTTCTCTGTCCGAAAGAGAGCAAAAGACACTCTGCGACAATACATACGGAGATTTTGTGAGGAGAAGTCTCGCATTATCGGCTGTAATGACCTTGTTACGGTAATGACATTCAAGCAAGGACTCCCTCGAGACAGCCAGCTTTACGGGGACATCGTCATGAGCAATGCGCGAAGTCTTTCCAAAATACTTTCGCTAGCAAAGCGACATGCAAGTTGGGAGGACGAGAAGAGCGCCGCTCATACTCAGTATCATGCCGGGACTAGCGAAAAAGCCTCCAATGAGGATGAACCCCATGGAAAGTTTGTGACTGAAAAGCTCAACAAGCGCAAGGCGGAGCAACACTCCCAAACGCCAGTTATGGGGAAGCCTAACTTGCAACTATCTTTACCAGTCCATCAGATCCACAATGAAATTAAGAACAAGCCATGGTTTAAGAAGCCGGAGCCAGTCAAAGGTAATCAAGAGAATGCTGATAAAACCAAATGGTGCGCCTATCATGAATGTTATGGGCACAATATCAGCACATGTATATCTTTCGAAAGATATCTCCGAAATCTCCTGAAAGAGGGGCATTGTACAGACTAGATCAAGAAGAAGACTGTAAATCACATGGTGAATAAAGAGCCAAAAGAACCAGCGTCAAAGGTGATCCGCATCAACTAGACGCAAGTCAACATTAGAGAGACATAAAATTCTATGGAGCTTTTCAATTTTGCTTTTCTTCTAAATTCAAGTATCAGTGAAATGAGATTGACAAATTGATTTGTTCACCATGTACAATTTTCAAAGCTTATTCTCTCTAGTATAAAAAGCTTTCGTCATCGAAGCATCCAAGCCTTCGCCATGCGAAGCACCTAAGCCTTCGTCATCGAAGCACCCATGCCTTCATCATCGAAGCATTCAAGCCTTCGCCCTGCGAAGCATCTAAGCTTTCTGAGTCCTGCAAATTTCTGCGCAGCAAGGAGAGCTCATCTCGAGCGGTATCTCGCTCATTTTCTATCAGCATCCTCTTTGCACGGCTCATCTCCAACTCGCCCATTTTGGCTTCCGATGTGAAATTAGGACCTCAAGTTTTCTTAAGTTATCGTAATCTCACATCAACAACATAACTTTCCGTTTCTGCAGGCCCTTTGCGTCAAGATGGCACATTCGCGAGACTAGAGTATATAGGTTAGGAAAGAAGTTGCTTGGTATGCTTTTTGGTTAGGAAAGAAGTTGCTCGGCATGCTTTTTTCTCCCAAGAACCAATAGGTCCTTGTTTATTATCCTTCTTCTGAACAACGGTCTCCTTCAAGCACAGTGGAGCGCTCAACCACTCCTTGCTTAGGATGACTGAAGACCTCCCGCCATTCATATCCCTAAATAGGGAAAGTAGCCGGCTCATGTCCCGGGACTCTGGAGGAATTTTAGGGGCCATGTCAATCTTTTTGAGATCAGGCTGACCTCCAAACCCGTTGTACAACCCATCAAACATGCAGAAGTGTGAGGCCATCCTTAAGTTTGGAGAGGCATGACTGTTGCCACGCTCCACAAGAGCGTCACTTGGAAAGGCAATTTGATTGCGAGCCTTCCACTCTATAAGGTCTTGAGGCTTCTCAAACTCCATATCTTTCCCTCGGAATGGACTTAGGCCACGAGAACTGCCACGCTCCCACAAAGAAAGATTGTTGGGTCTCTCGTCACCTTGAAGCATAGTGAGCATATTTGTGGTACTAGCAGGAGTCACAGTGATTGTGATCCAGCCTACCGATGCTCACTAGTCACGGCCACAAGAACACTCAATCACCGCCAAGTCCCCGTCGACTGTTCAGCCAAACTCTGCCCATCACGTGGCACTGGTTGTACACCCGCTCCAACAAGGTTTCTAAACACCTTCGGCAGACTCTTGACGCGTAGCGAGCATTTTTGTGGTACTAACAAGGGTCACATTGAATGTGAGCCAGCCTACCGATGCTCGCACGCACCGTCCGAACCACTCGCTTTCTAAGATGCACGTGCCCCCGTAATTTCCGACGCTTTCCAGGAATTTCGAATCCTGCCCAAAAACATCATGAAAGGTTAATAATGACCCTATGAATATCATATCAATTTCCCACAAATTTTCGGGAATTAAATATTAATTTAAAACATGACCTAAACTATCAGACCCTCGAAACAGTATCAATACGATGTCAGTTTGTCTCGGACCCAACACCAAAAATGTTCATTACATTAAGTATAGTAAAACACATGTTGAACACTTCCCCAGAAACACATCCACGCGCCCTCAAGCCCCGCCGCAAGTGGCTGCGCCTGAAAGCCACACGCGTAGCACAGTAACTGCTACAGTGTGTCTTCTTTGCCCGTTTCACTGGTAAACGGGTCGCGTACCCGCGACCAGACCAGAAGCAATCTCAGCCAAATCGACCCCAATTCCTTCGTTTCTTCTACTAGTTTTCATGTATCCAATCATATTTAGGGATTTTTATGCTCAATTTCATAAGATTAGACTTCAATTCACTCGACTCAAAATGAAAACCCGATGGATCCTTAATCGGGTACCACCCAATTTTAGGCCATTTCTTCAAATTAATCACACAGAAAGCAACCTAAGACCATAATAAACATTAATACCAGGTCAATTGCACTAATATTTACCTCTAACCCTTCGACTTCAAGCTCGATTTTTCGAGGATTTTGAAGCTTCTGTTCTTGCTCGATACGGCCTCAATCCTCTCCGTTTTTGATTTGGATCGGTTCGAATTAGTCTCAGGAGACTTAATCCAGTCTCAATTTTGATCTTCAAGACTCACAAATTCGAATTCGAATTTTCACCACACATTTTCAAATTTTCGAAAAACTGCAAAATCAACGACCCCTATGTCCTTCGTGTTTGTTTTGATCCAATTCAGACTCTCCAATCTCTCATTCTCACAACCGAATTGATCTGTTATTTAACAATGTCAAAAGTTGGACAAAATGAGTGAGTTTTCCCTAATTAAGGGATTAGTGTCCCTAAATCCATGGTTTCCTCCATGTTGTCTGGACAAAGTAACAAATATCATTGGCAGGTAGCATGAGTTAGCATCCACCGTTCGCTTGTCAAAAAGATCGTTTTGCCCTTCGCTCGGAAAATTACCGTTCTGCCCCTACCTTTCAAAATTACGAAAATGCCCCTCGCCTTCGTAGACCCATAACTTTCGCATCCGACCTCCGATTGATGCATGCCGCCTGTCTATGGATTCGTATCGACTCGACCTACATCACGGTCATCGGCCAAAGTCCATTTGACCGTCCGAATTAAAAATCAATATTTTGCCCATGCTTGGGGGCAAAATGGTCATTTTGCACATTATGTCTGATTCACACCACTAATCAAAAATGGATTTTTAACCCTTATAATCAGGGGAATAATCGTCAAATAAACGCTGTCTCGTTTCTTTAACCTAACAGTAACCGGTAACTCGGTAATATACGATTCCAAACAATATACAACCCTCCGGATTCCCTGAATACCGAATCGATGTGGGGGCATTTGTGGAACCCAAAATCATCCGAAAATTATGGAGCTACCACGTGTCCCGTAATTCCCAAAAATGACCAAATTACCCTTGGAAAATAACGCTGATCATTTGAAAAACACCCGTACATTAAATAATCTATTTACCAGTTAAATACGTTATTTGATCCGGTTAAAGTCTCTGTAATATTGGTATTCTCCCCGAGAGTTAATTATCGTTATTCTTAATAATGGATAATTAATATTAATATTAAAATACAATAAATATCATTACTATCATGATGAGCCATCATTACAATTATTAAATAATATATTTAATAATAATATATTATTTACTAATTAAATATTCAACCGACCAATCAGAACGCTCCAAGGCTCTCAAGATTTTCCTATAAATAGCAAGGCACATTTCATTTCCAAGGTACGTTGATTCTTCGTTTTGAAGTATATCCCTTTCCTCTCTCAAAGCTAACTTAGGCATCGGAGTGTTCTTGGTCGAACAACCCCCCGAGTAAATCGATCGAGGCAACGATAGCTAATTGTTTGCTGTTTGCAGGAATTGTGAGGACTTTTCGCGACGAGTTCAATCTTTGATTCAACACCAGCGATCACAGTGCAATGTGAGTCACCACATATCTGGCATAAATAGGTTTGGTGAATAAATTAAATTTGATTTCTTTGGTGGAAAAATTTTTAAGGCCAATTTTTTACTCCAAGCATTAAATATATGGTTTGAAATTATTTCTTTGCACTCCATTTTTGGCCAAAAAAAATACGAAGAATAAACTGAAATTGCAATTCTTTTAATCCACATTTTAATGCATTGCTGATTGAACAGGCACTGGAAAGCAAACATTCCACCAAAAATAATAGCTATTCCAACTAAATATTTAATTTTCCATGCAATTTTTTCTTTCAGTTTAAACATATGTATCAAATGAAAAGGAGATTGGAAAACAAAAAACGGTGTAATTAGTTTATATGTTTTTTCTTTATTTTTAAAAGAATTTTTTTTAATACAATAATACGGGGAGGAGATTACGTTATATGTATTAGCCTATTAGGTATCAATCTCGTTTTTATGAGAATGAATCCATAAAATACCACTAAATCTTAGTACTAAGTGAGTTTTTAAAGAACTAGATTGATATGGTTAAATTCTCCTCTTTTCTGTTATCAGATTTTTATGAAAACTTTTTATTTTGCTCCCTAACTATTACCCGATATATTAAAATGGGTAAGGGGTTAGTTTTATTTTTTTTCTTTTTTTTTCTTTTGTCATGAAATAAACATATATAACTTAGAATATAAATCATTACAACTTTGGTAAAGATAGATTCCAAGGAAAGTGGATCTTCCTGAGACCAAATAGCATCAACAACCACAACTACAACATCAGCAATAACAACAACAATATAGAAAATATTAAGAATTTTGGCCTGATGCAGAATCAAAATGATAATAAACGGAAGGCTAATTTGCACCACACTTTCCTACAACAATCTCTTATTTGTATTAAATAAGAGTATTAAATATATGAGCCACTATCCTTTTTCCCCATGATTTCCAATAACTAATTATTATTATTTTAAATTATAAATTTAATTTTTGATTTTACTATTATATCCTTAATTATTAAATAATTTAAAGGATGTTTTCGTTAAATTTTTTTGGTGAAACCTTTCAAGACTCTTAGCTTTATAATAATATAGATAAAGATACAAAAGTTTCGCATTTAGCTACAAGGTACAGGCCGGAGACTACCACTAGTTACGCTAATGGGCTTTTAATAATGGTTTAAGTGAATTTTTGATATAGGAACTAAGTTATTCACTTGAGTTTGATTCCTATAGCACTAATTTTATTCAATTAGCTATAAAATTTTGATTTGTATAAATAATAATTAATTCTATTTCCAAAACCCACTATAGGTCTTAGAGAAGTAAGAATGAAATATGAAAAGGGTATTAATGAAATATATTCCAATTTCTTTATGAAAAATACTATGACAATAGAGACGGATTCAAAAACTATAAATAAAGGGGGCTAAATTTACGCACTTATATATTATATTAATAAAATAGAAAAATAATGATAAAAATGAATAGAGAAACTTTAGGAGGAATCAAATTTTGGTCAGTTGGGTGGGCTGCCAACATCAAAGTTAACATATTACAACAGTTTTAATGCTAAAACAAGAACTACATTGGCAGAACCCTTCCTGAAATTACTTTGATAACCATGCCTAATCCCGATCCCTTCTGACAACCCGACTCCACTTTCAAGAATTAACCTTAGGACAGCATAACTGGTGAACCTATCCGAGAAGGGATGTACACCGACCATGTCAAAAGTATTGTCTCGATATACGAATCAAATCTATTTCTTCCTCTAGGGGTCACCGCCCACACCAACCAACTGACCTCGACGAATAGTGGAACCCGATACCTCGGTTCTTTCCTAGCCCTGTCATGTTATCCTAACTCTTTTGTAGTTCGTTCCGACATCCTAGTCAGAAAATGATCCCATAGTCAAACCCCCAAGACCTCGGGAGTTCCATATGTACCTTAACCATAAGGACCGTCACTTCGGACCTATGAGATTACCCTGAAATAATATCCAATTATATCAAAAATTGTACCATTGGATTCACAATACAAAAATGAGAATTTTTCATGTTGGTTGGACTCCAAAGAGACGCCACACGTGCCACCACGGTCGGTGGATGGCTGGCGAGTGTCATCCACGCGCATTGTAGTTGCAGTTGCGGCTGCATTTACATGCTACCTCGAGACGGGTCGACCCGATTCTCTATAATCAGGTCCCAACCCAAGTAGCTCAACTTGAATTTATCTCCTTCATTTCTCAAAGGATTTTGATGTTCCAATAAGAAAAGTTCATCTAGTCAAACCCATAAACACATCTATATATTTATAATTGAAAATATTAGCTAGAACCAATGTAATTCAAGCTTTAAGCTTCGAGTTTCCAGGTTCGCTGCACTCCGTCGTCCCCAACAAGTTTCTCACCTCTAAGAACCACCAGTCGACTCAAGAAGGCTATAGGAAAGCTGTTTCTATCCTCCAATCACGTCGACATAGTCTGAAATGGCCTAGGAAGGAAAATTAGCTACTTCTGTACTCCTCCACTGAAATCTAACGCTCTCCTCGAACATCTTTTCCCCTGTCATCAATCAGTCTCTTTAGAGGCAGCTACGCCGATCTTGAAGATTACCCAATCTCCAGACCATCATCGAATGTTCAGAGAAACCCCTAGGTGACAGAACCATGTTCTCTTCCCCATTTTCTTCACGTTTTCCCCTCCACTTCCATCATCCCCGAATTCTCCTCCCCATAGTATCAAAATAAGCCCACATAGCCAAGTTGTGCACATATTCTAAGGCCACTGTCACTAGCCTGAACATAGAGGGAACCCAAGAGGATCCTTCCATTTTCTCTCCAGGTTCCTCCTATATCCCACCATCCCCCCCCCCCCCCCACCCCCGCGCCTCGCGAGCGGGTGAGGTCGATGCTGAATCTTTATCATACCCCTCCCAGTAGGTGACGATGTCACATACTTGCAAGTGACAAGCTGAGTCACCTCCAAACATTGCGACAATTATTCACCTTACTTAGTATCAAATTTACCAAAATACTCCTACTTTCCCAAATACCAAAGGGCGCTTAGGCATTTTGACTCATAATTTATTTATATCGTCTCTGTTTTTTGCATGACACGACCCATCCTCAATCCCCCGGGATTAAGGGATAAGTCGTGCTCCCGTCTAACCTACGTGTGACACGAAGGCTAAACCATCATCCAACCTCCATGTAACACGTAAATTGGACAAGGGATACCAGGCCAATGTACCAAAACCACCTTCTGATGTCCCAGAGTGAGCAACACTTACTGTGGATCGCGTGTGTGATGTCTCCGTCTCTCTAACAACAGCCCGCACCGCATCAACCTGGAGGGTATCGAAAACATAAAAGACTGTGAGTGGAAAAAAAAATAATAAGTTCAGAAAAATATTTATAAGAAAATACATTTATGCCCTCCACGTAAAACCAATGCATGCATATGAAAACCATTTCATAAAACCATTTCCTTTCCAAGATATTAAAACCGTTTATAAAACCATAAATCAAAATCAAGTATGGGCACTTAGCCCAAAAGCCATAAAATCCAAATCATCCGGGTCACATCCCAAAACAACTGAAAACCAGTGAAAAACCAACCAAAAATCACAAATTAATCAATCTACTAGATCTCACATATATCAGGCCTTCCCGGGATATCAACGAGTCTTTAAACTCAAAACACAATCAACAGGCCTCAGGGGATATCACAATAACCGAGTCTTTAAACTCAAAACATATACTGAGTCTTTAAACTCAAAACATATCAATCCAGGGCCCTCCCCCGTCATCAATCAACCGAGTCTTTAAACTCAAAACCAGATCCAGCCATATACCAGGTCTTTAAACCAAAAACCAAGTATCAACGGATCTTTAAACTCAAAACCAAGTGAAAATTATAGAAAAGCCAGAAATCCAACGAAAATCAAATTCCAAAACCAAATCCGAAAGCAGCAGTTGAAATCCCGATTTTAAATCCAGAAATCACTTTAAAACCGAAATCACGTTTATCCACTTTGATGAATTGGGCCTCATGTCCAAAAACACTTTCCAAAATTCATTTATCAATTCTTGAAATCAAATCATAATTCAAATCCCAAATCAAATCATCGAAATCAAATCAAATCGGAGCATAAGATCATATCTCGTAAAACGTGCATAACCGTAAATATATCGAAATACGTGCAAAACAGAAATCATAAAGATCATAATCATAAACATGGAAATCATGTATAGACAACATATAAAACATTTATGCATGCATCATAAGTTAGAAAGCAAAGTTCACTCACAGACCGTTTACGTCGCCGCCTCGATATGCGTGCACTTACGTCTTTCCCTGCTAATCCTCTATTACCAGACTTCCCGAACCTGTCCAAATCACATACTAAGGTCACTAACTACTTCATTATGCTTCTACTAAGTCCCCGTAATTTTCCCGAATTTTTAACTATTTTTAACCTCGCCTTTAAACCTTCGGACATCCTGAAACATATCGAGATGATGTCCGATCGACTCGAAACTAGTCCCAAAATGTTCATTACATCGAATAATTTAAAAGTCATGTTGAACACTTCCTCATCAGAGGTTCCACACGCCCACACGCGCGGCCCAAAGGGGGCTGCGCATGGTAGCCACGCGCCTACTGTTCATCTCCTTCAACCTCTGGTCGAACCAGGTCTGAACCGGTTCCAACCAGCCCCGTCCAGCCTAACCGATGAGGGCAGTTCAACCCTCTAAATTGTTCGTTTTTGATCCGTTTTCAACCCTGCTTCCACCATTAGCTTCGTCCAATCCTCTACAATTGATCTATAGCCTTAAAACATAGAATTTAGGGCGAGATGTTACCTCCTCGATCAAGCAGAAATCTTCAAATTTTCTCCTCCCTGTTTTCATAACTCCGGCCGCCTCAGGCCTTCCTTCCAAGCCCAACAGGTTCCTAACAACGTCCATAACCTCACTGTATCAATCAATTTGAGTCTCAATCATCTAAACGTAAATTGCCATTTTCGAATCCTTGACTTACCAGTCACGGGTTTCCACGGCCACAGTCCATGGCAGGCCTCGAAACCAGGCTCCCTCGTCTCCTTTCAACCTCAGAAACATCAACCTATGCACCAAATCAGTCATTAACTATGAAACCATCATGTGCCACTTTGAATCTCAATAGGGGAGTTCATAGGTCTTACCTTCTTTTCTTTCACCACCGTGCACGATGGCCCTCCACGGTATCACCACCACATTCCTCAACGTCTATCCTCTCGTTTTTGCTCACAAATCAGGGGCAAAAGATCACATTAGAGAGTAAGGGGATCAATTGTTCCTCATGGGTCCTCTGTTTTCTTTCAGCCATTCCACCATAATCGTGCAACCTCACTTAAACCCGTGGGACAATTTGTGAGGCGGTGGGAAACCTTCCACAGACCTCCAGAGAAGGGACAAGTGTCCCAAATCTGGTGGGCAACCATCCCAAAGCGGCCAAGTGTCACTGGCACAGATCTCAAGGTAACAAATAACCAAAATGCCCTTGAGGCTAAATTACCAAAATACCCCTAGTATAGTTAAACCAAAATCCAAGCCATCCGAAATCCGATGACAGCGTGCCACCTGTTGTTGTACTCAGGGAATCGAGATCTACCTAACGATCCTCGAAATACGTGAAAAATACTTGTCGTATAAAAAGTCAACAATTTGCCTCTTTTCAAACAAATTATCAAAATACCCCCGAACTTTCGAACCTCATAACTTTTTCCTCGAATGTCGGAATCGGACGTGCCACTTGTCTACAGACTCGTGACATCCCGAAATACGTCACAATCATTAGCCAAAGTCCATTAAATCGTCTGAACTAAAAATAAACGTTTCGCCCATTCTAGGGGCATAATTGTCATTTCGCATCGTCCGTCCGAAATCACCAACCTAATCACCGATTAACTTCACTAATCCGTCAGTAATCACTACTCTAATCCCGAACTCCGGGACGGGTCGTTACATTGCATGCTGCTTGTTTACAAATTCGTGAGTTCGAGATGCATACATTGATCCAATTAACTCTTGTGACCTTAACAAGGACAAGGGTAAATACGTCATTTTCCAAATGAATTTATGAAATTGTCTCAATTTCCAAGATGCGTTGTTACAATCTTTCCCTTACATAGATTTCATCCTCAAAATTTATGCATGCAGGTCGAGGCCTATTTCTAACAAGTCCCCATCATATCAACATTCTTGGGCACGAGTCTTTAAACTCTCCTTCGAGTCATATTAGGCCTTCCCGTGCATGAGTCTTTAAACTCTCATCTCGGTCATATCAAGCCACCCCAGGTACAATCAGGTATGGTACAAGATCTCATCACATCTCTGGGATTAGACGCATCCGGGTACATTCCCGGAGTCACATCCGAAATAAGATCTCACCACATCTACAAGATCAGACACATCCGAGTACATACCCAAGCTCAGACATATCCGGAACAAAATCTCACCACATCTTCGGGATCAGATACATCCGATTACATGTCTCAGCCTCAATCACATCCGGAGGACATCTCCAGGATCATACACATACGGGTAGTATTCCTAAGCTCATTCACATCTGGAGGTGTTTATCAAAGCTCAAGAAAAAAAATCAACAGTGGAAACAGTTATGAATAACACCAAAACTTTGCTTTCAAACAAATCCTTGACTCAAAATCCAAGTAAAAATATTTCCAAACTGAGCATACGCCCAAAATATTGTTTCCACATAAATCATAAAATCTGTGTCTAGAAATCAGTCAAATCCTGAATAAATATTATAAATTTGGAAAATCATCATAACACATTTAGAATTATTTATTTAGACCATTTCAATTCAAATCATGCAGTAAAGCATCTAAAACATTTAATCATGTGTGCATCACAGTTTATAAAACAAATGTCCACTCGCCATACTTTCGAACAACCTCAATCCCGCATTGCGTACTTTTCCAGAAGTCCTGGGACAATGTCACCTAGTTTTCCTTGATACCAAATTACATGGCCCTTCCTAAAATCTCTTTGATAACTGTGCCTGCTCATGCTCCCGTCTGACAACCTGACTCCACATTCAATAATTAACTTCGGGACAACACAATCGAAGAACCTATCAAACAAGAGATGTACACTGATCATGTCGAAAATATTGTCTCGATATACAAACCAAACCTATTTTTTCCTCCAAGGGCCACCGCCCATACTAATCCACTGAACCCGACGAATAGTGGAACCCCATACCTCGGTTTTTTCCGAGCTCTATCCTGATATCCTAATTCTTTTGGAGTATGTTATGACATCCTATTTAAGCAATGATTCTATAGTCAAACCCCCAAGACCTCGAGAGTTCCATATGTACCTTAACCATAAGGATCGTCACTTCGGACCTATGAGACTACCCTGAAACAATATCCAATCGCCTAAAAATTTATACCATTGGATTCACAATACAAAAATGAGAATTCTTCAAGTTGGTTGAACTCTGAGGAGACGCTGCACGAGCCACCAGGCGGTGGTGGATGGCTGGCGAGTGTCACCCACGTGCAGTTGCGGCTGCAATGGCCTGTTACCTCACGACGGGTCGACCTGGTTCTTTGTAATGGGGTCTCGACACGGGTAGCTCAACTCAACTTTATATTCTTCATTTCCTAAAAGATTTCGACTTTCCAATCAACAAAGTTCATCTAATCAAACCCATAAACACATTTATACATGTATAATTGAAAGATATTACCTAGAACCAACATAATTCTAGCTTCAAGCTTAGAGTTTCCTAGTTCACTGCACTACTTCCGTCCCCAGTGAGTTTCTCACCCTCAAGAACCGCTAGTCGAGTTTCTTACCCTCAAGAACCACTAGACGACCCAAGGAGGCTATATGAAGGCTATTTATGTCCTCTAATCATGTCAAAATAGTCTGAACATGGCCTAGAAGGGAAAATTAGCTACTTCGGTACTCCTCCATCGAAATCTAACTTTCCTCAAATAACCCTTCCCCTATCATTAATCAATCTTTCCAGAGGCACCTACGTCCATCTTAAAGATTGCCCAATCTCCAGACCATCATAGAATGTGCAGAGACACCCCGCCCCATGTGATAAAACCATGTTCTTCTCCTTATTTTCTTCACATTTCCCCCTCATCTGTCATCCTCTCTAATTCACCTCCCCAAAGTATTGATATAAGCCCACACAACCCTGCCATGTACATCTTCTAAGGCTATCACTAGCCTAAACATAGAGGGAACCTAGGAGGATCCTCCCATTTTCTCTCTCAGTTCCTCCTATATCCCCCAGAGAGGGCGAGGTCGATGTTGAATCTTCACCATACCTTCCCAGCAGGTGACACATGTCACATACCTGCAAGTGACAAGTTGAGTCACCTCCAAACATTACGACAATTATCCACCTTACTTAGTATCAAATTCACCAAAATACCCCTGCTTGCCTAAATACCGAAAGGCCCTTAGCCATTTCGACTCGTAACTTATTTATACGGTCTCTGTTTTCCGCGTGTCGTTTGTCTACGAATTCATGTGTTCGAGATGCACGTACACATTGGTCCAATCGGAACTTTGGAGAAGTTTCCCATTTTAAAATTGACTCTTGGACCCTTACCGAGGACAAAAGTAAATACGTCATTTTTTCAATTTAATTTACGAAATTACATGACGTGATATGTGATTTGTACCTATAATAACAATTAATAAATGACATGCCATGACGTGGAAAGTCCATAACGACACCATAATCGAGACATACTGGCTGTCATTGAGACCCAATGTCAAAATATCGGCTAACATGCCTTGAGTGTCAATGTGAAATTTCTAAGCCGGGTTATAAATCCATATCTCGTTGAATCTCGATTGGATATACAACTTGCCATGTATGCGACTTTGAAAGGTGGTATGAAAAAAATATATTAAACACATGATGTGATAAGATATGTGAATGCCGTAACAATTAATAAATTTATCTAATTCGATTTGATTGATAATATACGTTTACTTGTATTATCATAAATTTTTTATGCAAATATTTGGTATCTCTATTATAACTTGAACCGTTTATGTCTCGAATAATTTTACTTGGAAAAGAAAAAAAGAAAGTCCTTGCGAAAAGGAAGGTTAGGGGTAGTACAAGACAAAAAGGAGATATGTAGGGAGTAACTCTATATTAACGGCAGTGGCATGGTCGTAAAAATTAGCAAGACGAGAAACTAAGTAATGGCAGAAAGAAAAATAGGAAAAAGAAACAAAAATATTGAGGAGGAGAAGAGGTGCAAAGAGAAAATGAAAGCTTTTGCTTTGTTGTTGTAGTTGTAGTTGTAGTTGTGGAGGAAACTCAGCAAGCAAGCAAATCTGGAGGACGACAGCAAAAAGCCAGTTTCAGGTTTTAACTCCTCAACTTCACTTTCTCTCCACATCAAAAATTTTCCCGGAGGAGAGAGAGAGAGAACGCTAAGAAAATTCACGCTTCTTTCTTTCTATGTCCTTCCCACCGATCCATTAACCCGCTTTCGCTCCGATCCGTACACCCCAGACAAAGCAATAAATGCTTTAGATCCGACTATCTGATTCAACATTCGTTGCCTTGCGATTGGCATCTCAGACCCTCTGTGGTGCAGCTTCGAGCTTTCGGGATCGTAGTAGTCCGTCACACTGAGGGAGTTTCGGTGAAGCCATTTTTGTCTCGGCGTGTCGAGTTACTGGCAGCACCACGAAGGCAAGTAGTTTCGGCGGAATGGGGAATTCTGGATTGTGAATTCGGCTTCAGTGGAGGCGTAGAGTGGCCGGGGGGAGCTGAATTCGAGTTCGAGCTGAATTTGTGTTCTTTAAGTGGAAAATTCTAGGGTTTTGAGGCTGTGTTGAACGGCGACGATCTTAATTTGATTGCATTACGTACACGGGGCCGAGCCTCCGCATTGCGAATGGTACGGTTGCTCCAGTTGCTACGTTAAATTTCTGCAATTTTGTATTCATTTTTGCAAATATATTTGGGCGTTGAGTTGACTTGGACCTACCATAAATGTTTCCCGTTGGAGTTGCTGAAATTGGAATTAATCTAACTTGATGCAAAATTGTTGACGTCGAATTAGAAACTAGTCTGGATTCTCAAGTGAGACCTTTCTAGTTATGATGTGCAATAACTAATTATTTTCATTCCGAGTACTAGATGGATATATGATGGGTTATGGAGAGATTGGTGTGGCACTTTTCAGTGTGTAGTTTTTGGGGTGAGAGATGCCTTCTTCACCAGCATTGAGATACTCTCCTGGGCGAGAGCCCAAAGATAACCATCACCGACGAGGCCGCAGTTTTGAAAGTGGAATTCTTTTGAAAGAGAAAGATGAAGATCTTGCGTTGTTCAACGAAATGCAGACGCGAGAAAAAGAGGATTTCTTGCTTCAGTCATCAGATGATCTTGAATACACATTTGGTAAGATGACATCCATTTTGCGATTTGATAGGGAGAGTATGGTTGGGCTGACAGGCATTCATTTGTATTGCCTATTTTACAGCTACAAAATTGAGGCAGTTTTCGGATGTGAAGCTCGGAGTCACAATTCCTATGCGTGGGGAGAGTAGCGACCTACTTAATGTGGAGGGGGAGAAAAATGACTATGATTGGTGAGTTCTACCTTTTCTCTTAATGATACATTAATTTTGCATTGATATCTTACTAGTTTTGCGATATGCTTTGCATGTCCAAACTAATAGTATAGTTAATATGCATCTATGATCAATTTGAATATGTTTATCATTGTAAAAACATGATTCGCTCAGGTTGCAAGACAAGTGTCCTGCATTAAAATTTGGAATTGTTATGTAACCCCAGAATAATTTATGTCTTTGGATGACAAAGTAATCAGAGGATATCCTCCCCAATGAAAATGGGTGATGATATTGGAACTCGAGAAACAACATTAATAACCTTATATGCTCCGAGAGAATCTAGGAGTGTGGGAAGTGATTTTTGGAATGGCGAAATCATCTCCCAAAATGGCTAAGAGGGTTTGTCTATTTCATGTTTATTTTAACTTTTGCATCTTTTGTGGCTGAGAATTTATACTTGTCTGTCAAAAATTTGTCAGTTACATGGTCAATTTTGGCACAAGAATGCGTTGCATTTTTCCTTTTGATTCTTTCAGTGTCCACCCTGTTTCTCTCATTTTATATTGATGGGCTGATCTGATGTTTAAATTTCAAAGGTTATTAACGCCTCCAGACACCCCTCTTTTTCCTTCATTGGACGATGAACCGGCACCAGTTAATGCACCACAGAGGGGCAGACCTCGAAGTCAACCCATTTCTATATCAAGATCATCCACGGTAGGGGTTCAAATCACTGTTATGGGATTTGATTATTTTACTTCTATCTCTGACATATTTCCATAAAAAGATTATGCTGCTATCCTTAATTTTCTTATATTTTACGTCATGCTTGCTTTATTTGCAGATGGAGAAGAGTTACCGAAGCAGCAGGGGTAGTGCAAGTCCTAATCGCTTAAGTCCATCTCCTCATTCTGGGAACAGTACATTTCAGTCAAGGAGCAGGTCATCACCGGTACGTCAACCCAGTCCAACCCCAAGTCTGCGCCCTGCAACTCCATCACGGAGACCATCTACTCCAACACAAAAATCATCTAGTCCATCACAGAGACCATCTAGTCCATCACAACGACCGTCTACTCCCCCAAGTAAATCCCCATCACCTGCTCCAAGGTCGTCTACCCCCACACCAAGGAGGATGAGCACTGGGTCCAATAGTACTGTGGCCTCGTTGGGGATAAGAGGAACTTCTCCAGTAAAGACAAGTCGAGGGAACTCTGCTTCACCAAAAATAAGATCATGGCAAACAAATATTCTAGGCTTCTCCTCCGATGCACCTCCCAACCTTCGTACTTCTCTTGCTGATCGACCAGCAACATACGTGAGGGGTTCTTCACCAGCATCTAGAAATGGTAGGGATAATTCCTACAGAAGGCAATCAATGTCTCCAACTCCTTCTAGAAGTATCAGTTCATCTCATAGTCATGATCGAGACCCATTTAGTTCTCACAGCAAAGATTCTATAGCATCTTCTGGTGATGATGATATAGACTCTCTACAATCTCTTCCTGTGGGTAGTTTAGACCGAGCAACTTCAAGAAGAGTTGCTACTTCCTCAAACAATAGAGCTGTGACCTTCTCAAAGAGACCAGCCAAAGTAGCGTCCTCATCTTCTGCTCCAAAGAGATCCTTTGATTCTGCTCTTCGACAAATGGTACTTTGGTCTAGTGCATTAAATTGGATCTAATTTGAAATTTTGATTAATTTTCTTAAGTTCTTATGTAATGACTTAGCAGTTTAATTGTGTACGATTTTCTAAAGTTTCTGTCTGCAAATGTGCAAATGTATCACACATTTGCAGACGACTAGATGGGATCTAACTGAGTATAAAAATTGATGTTTGACAAAAAAAGGAGGGTATAAAATAGCTGAAAACTGTAGGTGCACTGTATTAGTTTGCCTAATGTTTTTCAATGAAATGTAGAGAATGCAGAGCACTGGCGTCCTGCAATTATGAAATATGTTACATTTCCATTTCTCATTGCAATTTCACTGTTCATATGTTCAGCAATTCACTCTCATAGGATTAATTCGTTCCAACGTCTGTGCAGGATAATCGAAAAACTCCTCAGAATATGTTTCGACCACTCTTATCTAGTGTTCCTAGCAGTAGCTTCTATGTTGGAAAAGCAAGTTCTTTACACCGTCCTCTGATTTCCAGGAACTCCTCAGTCACAACTAGCAGCAATGCAAGTTCTGATCTAGGTACTAGTGTTGCGCTTGATACAGAAGGGAGTGATCACAACCAGGATGATATGGCCAGTGAATCTGAGAAAGTGCCATGCCCCGAAGCTCACGAAGAAATATTTGGCTTTGATAAGATCGAGGTAGTAAATGAAGACACCAGGCATGATATCCACGATGATGGGTCGCATGACATTCGTCATGGTGATTTTAATATACCCACGGCAGTGGAGTGTGGAGCAGCTTACACTGAAGATTATGGTCTTCCCATTATCATCATGGAAACCAATGCAATCTCTGAAGATTCTCATGTTAAGGGTGATGCTTCAGAAATTGATAGCCTTGAAAACATGGAACCCTGTATGGAATGTGGTTGCAGGTATTATGTTTCCGATGAGGCGAAAAGGAAGATTAGATTATGTCCAGAGTGCAGTAGGAAAGATAAACTTCTGAGTGTCCTGATTCCGGCGGTAACTGTATTTCCTGAAAACTCTGCAGGTTTGTCTGTGAAGCATTTGGAAGAAGGAAACCCTTTGGATGTGACAGTTTTGTCTGTGAAGCATATGGAAGAAGGAAATCCTTTGGATGTGATGAAAACCACGGTGGTTGCACCTGGATCTCCACAAGTTTCTGATTTGGGGAAACCAAAGAGTGCCCAGGGTGAAGAGAATGTGGATCCAGGCCAAATTATCAACAGTGGGCAAATCTCTAATCATTTACAAGAAGAATCTCTTTTAAGACTAGTGGCTGAAGTAGTTGAGGATGGTCTAACCAACCAGCAAGAGGTGGGCTCCGTAACTGATGGTTGTAACCAATTTAATAGGGACACCGGGGGTCAAAATTTGCATCATTCTAACAACTATCCAAATATGAGGGTTGACATTTCCGAAGGTGCAGGCATTTCCATACTGTTGAAGAGGACAAGCAATAGCAAGGGTGCAGTTATTCAGGGAAGGAATTTCACAGCCACCACCATACCTCACGAGGATCTTTCATATGCTAGAGATAATTCAAACAGTATGAGAAGCTCCATTGGCCATGGTAGTTTCTCTGGATCATTTTCTGCTGATTTCGTCTCAGCTAGACAAACAGAGATTCGTGTGCAACGACAGTTAAGTGGCAAGAAATCAGACATGGAGATTCACAGACATGATACATACACAAAACCTCAAAGCATTGGGTTGTCAGACATGGAGAATCACAGACATGCACTCACTAATTCATCTCCCTATGAAGATCCAAACCTTGCTCACCGGGCATCAGGTTTTTTATCAAACAGTCATGATGATGATTTTGAGGTTACTGTAGGAAATGTGGAATATGATGCTGCAGAGGTAACACAAATAACATCTCAAGGACGCTTGCTAGGTTTAGGATGTACAGAAGCTGATGTTACAACTACAACTAGGACAGCCGGTGTCGAGGAAGATGATACTGAGCTTAAGTCTAGCGGTAGAAGAGTTGATGCTTCTACCTCCGAATTGTCGAGCCATGCAGTTGGCACTCTGTTAGAGGACAGTTGGGCAGCAACATTTCCAAACTGTGCTTCAAATGGAGACGGTGAAGATTTGCGAAACAATGCAAGGAGTGCCACAGATGTAGACGGATCGGTTGCAACTCCAGAGTCTTCATTCAAGGAGGAAAACACCAATCTCAACAGTAGTGTTGACAGAGTGGATGCTGAGGAGATTGCTACTCACAGTTTTTTGGTTACGGTATCAGTATCGGAAATAGAAACTGAAAAATGTCATCAGGGTACCCCTTGCTCACTAGATGATGATGCTTCCCTTGAATCAAAGAGCAGCATTGGGGAATTTCAAGAGCTTTCAGTTCCAAATCCTTCTGACAGTGACCTGACATCTGCTCCAGAGACTAGCACTATCAATAATGCCTATGAAATTTTAGGTATGATTTCTCATTTTGTTTGAATTTTTTGTGCTAGTTAAACTTTGGCAAATTTTGTTGACTTAAAATTTCTTTCTGTGAAGGTAAGTATCGCCGGATGTTCATGATTTGGTATTATTGTTCTAAGACCATTTTGATTCCCCTCATGCTATCTGGCTTCCAGTTGTAGAAAGAATCATGACACTTTATCTCTTTTGGCTTTCTGACGACCTTATACTCTGTCATGTGTTGTGTTTCTCTCATTCTTGTATTTTGGTTATTCGCAATTTGAGATGGAATTAGAATGATTAGCTGACAATTTCTATATGTTTTCTAGAAGAGGAATCAACAGTAATGATTGAGAGTCGAGGCCGAAGCAAGGGAAGAAGCCTGACCCTAGAAGAGGCAACAGATACAATACTCGTCTGCAGCTCCATAGTCCATGATCTGGCCTACAAGGCCGCGGCCATAGCAATGGAAACGGAATGCCCAGTCCCGTTAGAAGCATTGCAGCCTACAATATTGGGAAAATCCAATCCTGACAGAAAGGAGTCACACGGACGAACAGTTGGCAGACGTCCTACAAAACCTCAAAAGGGCAGGCAAAAATGGGCGGAGACAGATGCAGAACCCCCTGCTGGTAAGACTGAAAACGATGAAAAGGTTGATGGGAATGAATCTTTGCAACGGCATGTAGGGCTCCCGAACAAGGTAGACGGCATGAAGCCTCCAAAGCTGGAATCCAAGTGCAACTGCACTATAATGTGAAAGTGGCAACTGCCCGCCCGCGGTTCATTTTTGGGCACTCCTCCCTGAGGGTTCAGTTCATTGCAGGTTCAGTGTACGAGGAAGAGTGGTGCTGAGTAACTGTAGTTTAATGGTTTTATGTTTGAAGGGGGTCTTTGGGGTTGTGTTGGTTCCAGTATATTTTGTAAGAATGCCGGATGATTTTATGATGTTTTTCGATGACGTAATTGTAAAGTTGTCCTTGTCATTAGGGTTGATAATGGTGAAAGAGGCATTGGGGATTTGTGCTTGCTCTCTCTCTCTCTCTCTCTCCAGGCCTCCACTTCCCGCATTCTTGTTAGTGAATCAGTGATTCCGATTCCGATGTAGTTCATTCTTATTCCTCCATTGGAGTGTGCGTGTCCGAGAACCCATTCATTCATATTCATTATGATTGTTTCAAAATCTACTTTTTGTTCATTCCTCTGGTTTTCTGCCTTCATGGTTTTGTCAATCCTGAGGTGCTCCAAGATTGACAAAGGGCTTTGAAAAAACAAAAATAAAAAATTGACAAAGGATGTTAGTAAAAGTAATAATAATGATTTTCTTTTCATTTTCTTTTTGGCATAAGATTTTCATCTAATTTCATCATTTGCTAAATACTACCAAAAGAATGGAACGTTCAAAACTTTATTATTATTGTAGTAGAATGAAAATTTCAAAATTCTTTCCATTTTCAAATGAAAAAGGAAATAAATATGATTTTTTTTCTCTCTCATTTTACACGCCAGGCAACTGTACAAGACCTTTAGTATAATTTGTTTTTTTTTAATAAAATTGAAACAAAAAAAAAATAAAACAGTAACGAAAAAAAATGAAAATCTTAAAAATACATAAATGTAAAAAGCTCAAAACTGGGCGGGAAATATTAGTAACCTATGAAAAGGCTCAAAAGAAATGGCGGGAAAACCCTTAAGTATAAGTGAAGGACTTGGAAAATTCAATCAATTTCTTCATCGACAGTGGAAATGGAATCCAATTCAGACTCAGATGGCTCTCACATCTCCGCCACTCCCCCAAGACACACTAAACCCTCACCACAACGGCTACCTCGACCACCACCACAGCCAGAGTTCAAGCCAAAGCCGCGAAAGCCTACGCTTCTTCCCTCCCACAAATCCAGACTTAGGTTCAGAACCTCATCCAAATCCAACCCCATTTCCGAACCCAAAAATCCCTCTTCTGAGCCCACCCGAGCCGACCCACTACCCGATCCCCCCGCTTTACCCTACCAAATATGCCGCTGGCCGTCCGATCCATCCCGAGCGATTCCCACCGTTGATTCCGATGATACCCTTCTCGTCCCACAGGGCCGACACTTCTTCAAGTCACCATCGTTTTCGAAAATCAGACGAACCTCCCTCGATTTCGATTCTTTAAAAGACGATGAGCCGTCGTCTTCTTCATTGGCGCCGAAGCCTCCACCACAGGCTGAGATCGGCGGTTCTGATTCTTCTGTGCCCAATTTGGTACCACCAGAACCCAAACGGGGAGTGGATACTGGGACCGGAGTTTCAGTAATAGCTGTAAATAAACGTTTCGATTTGATTGGAGGTAATGTGGCTTCCGCGCAAGTGAAGTTCCGGAAAAGTGGGGCTGAAGGGAACTTTGTGAAGCTCAATCTGAAGCGGGGGAAACGCAAATTTGTGAACAGAAGAGGTGCTAGCAGTTCGTCCGGTCGTCGAAAGTTTTATAGAAAGGGTAAAAGAAAATTGAAATCACAAGGTGAAAATGAGGGAGAGATTGATTGTGAAGAAAATGAAATGGTTGCTGATGCTATTGTACAACAACAGAATCAGAAGCAGGATTGTAAAAGACCAAAATTTGACATGGAATTGTTTGAAGAGGCGGTTTTGGCAGCTCGGAATGAGCCATCAGATGAGAACTTAGTGAAATTGTTGGGGCTAACTTATGGGTACGATTCATTCCGAGACGGGCAATTGGAGGCAATCAAGAAGGTGCTTGATGGAAAGTCGGCAATGCTTGTTTTGCCGACGGGTGCTGGAAAATCGTTGTGTTATCAGTTGCCCTCCATGATTTTACCTGGGGTTACTTTGGTTGTTAGTCCATTGATTGCATTAATGATTGACCAGCTCAAGCAGCTACCCCATATGATTCATGGTGGTCTTCTTTGTAGCAGTCAGGTGTGTCTTTTGCTTTCTCTCTCCATTTCTCTCTCATTGCCCAATACAAATAGATGGGTAAAATTTGATTCTTTTGGGGTTTTCTTTTCAGAGACCTGAGGAAGCTTCCGAGACAGTAAGGCAACTTCAACAAGGGGCAATAAAGGTGGGGGTACATCAATATTTGTAGGAGTTAGGCGTCTGCAATCGCCATCACTGATATGTCAAAATTGAATAAGGAATTAAGTGAATCTATTTAGTCAAATTTGAATGTTATATTTGCCTTTCATGGACATGGATATGAATAGCGTTTTACCTGTAGTTCCTTTCCGTTTGGACTGTTTTCGGAGTGCTAAGGTTCAATGGGTTTTATTATAGGTGCTTTTTGTTTCGCCAGAGAGGTTTTTGAATGCAGACTTTCTGTCTATATTTTCCACCACCACAGTTATATCTCTTGTTGTGGTGGATGAAGCTCACTGTATTTCTGAATGGTGAGTGAAAAATGATGTTTGAACCATCCGTTGTCTTCTTGGTTTTCTAGTTGTTTTGGTATAAATTTTGTGTAGTTTGGTTATTGCCCTTTACCCTTGCAGCTGAACTTCATATTGGACGCAATTCCCCTTAAAATACTTAATTTTGGAGGTTTTTCCAGGTCACATAATTTTCGCCCCTCATATATGAGGCTCCGAGCATCTTTGCTTCGTGCTAAGCTCCATGTCAACTGCATTCTTGCAATGACAGCTACTGCCACAGCCACAACTTTGGTTTCTGTCATGTCAGCTTTAGAGATTCCTCCAACCAATCTCATTCAAAAAGCCATATTCAGGGATAATTTACAGCTGTCAGTGTCATTGAGCAGAAATAGAATGAAAGATCTGTGGATGTTGATCAAGTCTACTTCGTTCACCAATGTTCAGAGCATAATTATCTACTGCAAGTTTCAGGTACACAGTGATGTACTCTATCGTGTATTATTAAGATGTTCTGTAAAACCAAACTGGGTTAGTCCTGTAAATTTTTATGTCTTTCATGTATTAGGAAATGCTCAAATTCCAGATTATCATGCTTTGTGAACCTGTATATTTGGGGGTGGGAATGGAATACTGTTAGGCTTTGTTTATTTAGGTAGGGATTTAGATTTGGATTTAATTTGAAAATAAGGCTAAATTATTTTACAAATTTAGAACACACAACATTGGATCTGGTTGAAACAACTAGATGTAAGTTCTTTATAAAGGGATTTGAAATAACTATTCAAATATATAAATGCAATAGTCCAAACAACCAATTTAACTTGTTATCAAATCCAAATCCAACTTTACGTAAATGAAGGACCTTAAAACTACTGGTGACAGAGGATTGCTATCACTTCGTGCAATGAATATATATTCTTTCTTAATACTTATTTATTGTGAATTAATATAGTCCTATGTTCTCGACATTGAGTGGAAAGTACTCATTGTTTTCTAATTTTACAGTTTGAAACTGAAATGATAAGCAAATATCTGCGTGACAATAATATCTCTGCAAAGGTTAGTTTCCCATGATTTTCAGTTGCATGATTCACAACTTGTATGTAATTCTTAACGAGGAATGATAAAATCTGACACCTGTATCGTAAAATGCTATTCAGAGTTACCACAGTGGTATCCCCACAAAAGATCGTAGTCGTGTGCAGGAGTTGTTTTTCACTAATAAGATTCGAGTGGTATGACTATATATTATGGATTTCTTTTGTATATGTAGCAAATTCAACTTTCACTTTCTTGGTCTTGGATGATTGACTCGTTTGTTTTGGTGGAACCTAGGTTGTTGCAACTGTGGCCTTTGGCATGGGCCTTGACAAGAGGGATATTGGTGCTGTAAGAGACACTAAACTCATAACTTTTTTTCCTTTCCGGAAATACTCATAATTAGTTTTATTCATTCCATATTCACTTGAATTGTAACTTGAAAAGAGTAATATTTGGTGTTGAATTGAATGGTGGATTAGTGTACAGATGAGGTAGCATGATATTAAGTGCCCCTTGTGCTCCTAGCTTCTTACAAAGTTAGAAAAAAGCAACTAGTATTTCCACCACGGAAAGAAAGACAGTATAAATATTTAGCTCAAATTGTGAATTTATTAGCACATGTGTGCAGATATTTACTTCATGCTGGCATACATTTTCATCAATATACTTTCTGAATTTATTGAATCATTGTTCATCAATTATTTCTGGAAGTTATAGGTAGCATCTTTTCAGGTGATTCATTATACATTACCAGAGAGCTTGGAGGAGTATGTTCAGGTTGAGCTTTCTTCTAAATCATTGATTTTTTTTTTTAAATCTTAGAATTTGTTACCAAAATGAATGATAAAATTATGTAGGAGATCGGCCGAGCTGGACGGGATGGGAGGTTTTCGTATTGCCATCTGTATTTTGATGATGATACATATTTCAAACTTCGGAGTCTCATGTATAGGTACTTGAATATGATTTACTTCTTCTATCAACTTCACTTCAGCAAAGGCTTTCATAGTTTTTGAAATGGTTAGTAACTTTACTTTATTGAGTTTTCAGTGATGGTGTGGATGAATATGTGGTAAATAAATTCCTCTCTCAAGTATTCACTAGTGACGAGAATTTGCAAGGGAAAATTTTTTCTTTGGTTAAAGAAACCGCGTCTCGCAAGTTTGATATGAATGAAGAGGTCTTTTCCTGCTACTATTTCTGTTGAATATTCTGACTTTTGATGTCACGTCATGATAGGAGAATCACTTACAAGTAGTTTCAGAAGCTATTCCTTAAGTTGTTCTGTTCCTGGTATTTTTTTCGGCAGGTGATGCTCACACTTCTAACACAGTTGGAGCTGGGTGAAGTGCAGTATTTGCATTTACTTCCGGAGTTAAATGTAACATGCAATTTGAATTTTCATATGGTAGGTAGAAAATATGTTTTTGAGGCTTATGTTTCCCCAAGATTTAACTTTGAGTTATCTTGTACAAAATTGAGCTCTTGATGATTGAATAATGTGGTACTCACGTGAATGCAGACATCCCCAGTTATACTTGCTAGAAATGATGTTGTCGTTGCTGCAGTTCTGAAAAAGTGAGTACGATTAGTGGATTTGATAACACAAAGCAATTGAATATGACATTACACCAAGAAACATGTGGTGAACCAATTTATGCTTAATGTTATTTTTCAGGTCTGAGACTAAGCAAGGACAATATGTGTTTGACATACCAGCTGTGGCAAATAGCATTGGAATTACAGCTACTGCCATATCAAATCATTTACAGAATTTAAAGGTATGGATAGTGTGAAGAAAATCATGCTAAATGAATTCTCTGAGTTGAAAACTGAAAAGGAAGCCTGAATTGGACTATGTTACTTACGTATTTTTATTTTCATTTGTATATTTCCCCTGTTTGATTGTTAAGATTTGTTCCAACATCATGCCACCCGTGGCAAATAGCATAGGAATTACAGCTACTGCCGTATCAAATAATTTACAGAATTTAAAGGTATGAATACTGTGAAGAAAATCATATTAAGTGAACTATCTGAGTTGAAAACTGAAAAGGAAGCATAAATTGGACTATGTTACCTACCTTGTATATTTCCCCTGTTTGATTGTTAAGATTTGTTCCAGCATCATGCCACCTGTGAAACCTTATCTACAAGAAGCCAATGTTCTCATAATCCTTCACATGACTTGTTTGAATTTTATGGACTGTTCCTATTCATAGAACTGGGATTTTGATCAGCTACCATGTTTATTATCTTCTATAGGTGGAAAAGCTTTTTGTCTGTACCATATTGTTCATAGTATCATCTCACTTTCTTTGACATTTTCAGCTGAAAGGCGAAGTAACATATGAATTGAAGGACCAAGCCTACTGTTATAGAATTGTGGAAGTTCCTACAGATCTTTGTTCTCTATCAGCACATCTTACAAAATGGTTATCAGAGGTTGAAAGTTGCAAGGTAATTGATATTATGTTACAAAATTAAAGGTGTTTCTCAATTCCAATACATATTCCACTGTAAATAATAGTGGAGGAAGTCTAAATATAATGGCATTAAGATTCCTTACAAGTGGTTGTCCTTGTAATCAATGTGTTTTATTGTATTGTATCCCTTAGGAAACCAGTTCAAACTGATTCCAAAGTAAATATATCAGGTCGTCTTCGTTGTTAAAACCCTGTTGATTCACCCTTTTCGGATTCTTTTATCTTTTGTGCATGGTTCTGTATGAATTATCTGCCCTCTGCTTGTGATCTAGGTCCAGAAATTGGACGCAATGTTTAATGCTGCAATCTTTGCTGTTAATGCTTGTGAGAAGTTGCAAGGTTGTTGTGGTGCCCAGCACACAATATGTTTGCAAAAGAAGATTATGGAATATTTCCATGGAGATGATAACTCTGAAGTTCCTAATAATTTGGGTAAAGCCAGGTTGGTATGATAACTTGACATCATCCTCACCTTCATCCAGCACAATTCTTCACCAATGATGTCATTATAGTATGTGTGTAGCCTGAAGATTTTCTTTTCTAACTGCCTTTGCAATGATACTGATCTCAACTTCATTTACATGTGCAGCCGATTTTTGCGTGCAGATATAAAAGTAAGTATCTCAACATATTCGATTAGTTCCTGTAATTGTGACATATCATGCTTTATGGTTCTGATGTATTGGCGCTTGTTGGAATGACAGGTCTTTCTGCAAAGCAATTCACAGGCCAAATTCACCCCCAGAGCTGTTGCAAGGATAATGCATGGCATTGCAAGTCCATCCTATCCTTCCACATTCTGGTCCAAAACTCACTTCTGGTATGTATTGCAATCAAACATGTTTCGAAGTGTATTCAATTTTTTTGGAGGGTTTGACACCATTTAAAGTGTTTGACCCACTTGCTTGACAACGCTTTTTTATACATGGGTGTGCACAAATTGGGTTGGATCAGTTTTTGTCCAAAACTGTAACCCAACTTGAGTATTTGCAGTTTGCTAAAAATTCAAACCAGAACCAAACTAACTAGGGGTGAAGCCACTAGGTTTACTAAATTAACCAAACCTGTTTGAAATGGTTCGGTTTCAGTGTTTGGCTGTTACATTATTTGTGGGCAAATTCATATATTAACTTCCTCTTCAAGCCAATATTATGGATTGTAGGTTCAAAATATTTTAAATTCCTGGATCACAACATGAATAGTCGCAGCGTTAGCAAATGTGATGAGCAGCTTCAACTAAGATTGGGAATTCTAAACTTTTAACACTTTATTTTTAAATATTATTTTTTACACACGTTTGATTCTATCAGGTCCACCTGGATTACAAAATATGAAATTGTAGTTGAACCAATTCAACTCAGATTTGATTTAGTTCCATCTTTTGGCTACAAGTTTCCTGTTTGTCTAGTATCTAGTACTTCATTAGGAACAAATTAGAGCTAATATGGTAAATCTACACTGCAGGGGAAGATACACAAACATAAACTTCCACGCGGTAATGGAAGCAGCAAAGGCGGAATTGATCAATTTTGTGGGGAAAGATGCTGCAATCTAGCCGGTAAGAATCAGGTAGGCTAAATAAAGTCAAAATACTGTCAAGCTAAACGTCCACTTCAATCAAAGAAAAAAATGTTCACTTTTCTGTCAATTCTGTCAGTTTTGAATCAGATAAACAAAACATAGAAGGGAAAATGGGTTTTCATCCACCACCAGAGAACATAACTGATGATTTTTCAACTGTATTTGCTACTGGAATTCAGTTATGGTAGTTAAGCGGTAAGCTACTCTCATCTCTCTCTGTAATTCTCTCCCTTTGGAAACTATAAGTTTGGGGTTTTGCCAAGTTTTTGAATGCATCAGCACCAACTTGCTTCTTCTCATACTTGTCACAGAAATTGCGAAAGCTCAAAATGTAAAGGAAGGCAAGAATAAGCTTGAAATGGGAGGAGCTTAATTCTGGTCCGAGTCGGGTTATGAGTCAAAACTTCACTATGCAGCGGAGAGGCACCAAGATAGAAGTTGCTTCAATTTGATTATGGCACAAGTGGATTGGACGTGTTGTCGCTTTCCACGACGGCGATTTATTTACATGATGCTAAAATTAATCATTATATTCAATTTGTTTTAATAATTATAATTTCATGGCAATGATCCAAGCAAACGAAATATGAGTGAGTTGGTAACGATGCATCATTCGAATAGTAGGTGGACATGGCAATATATAATCTTTTTTATTTTTTTACTGGAGGCAATGTATAATCTCAATTTTCACTTTTTGTGTTTAATATACGAAAACATATAAAAATAAATAAATAAAGAATTTAAAATATCAAAATAAAGATAAAGAGAAAGAAATAAATAAAGTGACAATAAAATTTAGAAAGTAGAAAAAATTTAAAATTATTTTTGGGTTTTTGGTTTGAAGTCGTTACTTTGTGCACCTTTCTTTGAAGCTTATAGAGTTGAAAATGAGGACATGTTTAATGAGTTTTCGTTATTTTAACATATATCTTGAATTTAAAAAATTTACTTTTTCCTTGTATTATAATGGGTAAAATAAAAACATTGTTGTAAAATTTGTTACCTTAAATTAACCCGCATAAAAAAAGTAAAAAAATTTAAATTCTTTGACATTGGAAATTTGGAGACCATTTGTAAAACTTGCACAACTCAAACACTCGATTCATGGTAAAATTGAATTGAAAATTACAAAAAGAAAAAGAAAAAGAAAAAGAAAAAAAGGCATGAATAGGTATATTCTAGCAATGTTTAGAAGGAGGCAGATTCTGTCAAAGAGACTTTCTCAATAGATAGCCAAAGACCGTTAGTTATCAATACAAGAAATAAAGCTATAAATAAAGATGGCGGAGGCGGAGGCGGAGGCGGAGGCAGAGGCAGAGGCAGACAGAGCCGACCCCATATCCATATCCATAGAGAAAGTGAGAGCTAAAGCCAGATGCCGCATTAGAATTTAGAAGATTATGTTTTAAGTAATACTTCTGTTTTAAGTCTCAGAGATATAGCGCCTACCTAGAAGAAGGCCTCTCTCACCACTTTCCTTGTTTTCAAGCATAACGACGCCCAAAAGGCTATAACTCCGTAGATCGGTGTGGAATCAGTCGGTCCTTATCACACCACGCTTCCCCCTCCTCCTACGCATACAATTACAATTAAAATCAAATAATCAATCACTCAAGATTTTATATTTCCGATTTGGGTTTTGATTTTACCTCACGGAATTGTCAATTGAATTCGAAATCGACCAAGAAAGAGCGATGGTTGAGGTGGCGGTATCTTCGACATCGTCGTCCTCAATCTTCACCAACTACCCTCTTCTCTCTGCTCTCGTAGCTTTCTCCATTGCCCAACTCATCAAGTTCTTCACCTCCTGGTACTTTTCTTCCCCTCTTAAACACAATTCTTCAAGTTGGATCCGACCCAATTCATCAATTTTAGATTTTTTTTTTTTTTTATGCCATGTTGTGTTGCTTCATCCTTTTGTTTCTTACTGACTTTATGAATGGACCAAAAAGAGAAAAAAATGATTTTGATTTGAATTGAATTGTACTGCCATAGCTTTTCTGAATTATTAACATTTTCCGAGATCTTGGTTCTTCATGTGAAAGAATCTTTAATCAAACAACGATTAAGCCTTGTAAAGCGTTAGCAACCTAACCATGCAATATCATATTAGAATTTGGGATGGGTGAATACATTGCCAGCTGCTAGGAGTATAAAGATTAGCGGCATTTTAGTGCTTGGATGGAAATTGGATTCCTATGTGACCCTGTAGAGAAAACCTATATGCGCAATTGTGTTTTCGTTTTGTGACAAAAATGAAAACTCTAGATGTTCTTGCCTATTTAGGATTGTTGATTATTAATTTATCCTAAGAGTTCTTAAACTTCTGATAGATTTGCAGGTACAAGGAAAGAAGATGGGATTTCAAGCAACTTCTTGGATCCGGCGGAATGCCATCATCTCATTCGGCGACTGTTACTGCTGTTGCTGCAGCCATTGGGTTCCAAGAAGGCGTCGGTGGACCTCTCTTTGCCATTGCATTGATCTTAGCTTGTGTCGTGAGATCTCACTCTTCAATATGTAGATTTTTCTGATAACATTTGGCCTTGCGTTTACACTTTCAATTGTTCCACTTTTTCTCGAAAGTCTGAAGACATCAGTTTAACTTTCATGGAATTGTTATTCTTCTTGGGTAATGTTTATGCAATGATATTCAGTACTCTGTGAATGCAGCCAGCTGAAAGCTGTCTATAATGTATATGCATGTTATATATTTAGACTTTAAACATTTAAAATCAGATTGATAAAGTTTGTCATTCTAATGTAGGAAAACTTGTTGGCAGGTGATGTATGATGCAACTGGTGTAAGATTGCAAGCTGGACGCCAAGCTGAGGTTTGAACTTGAAGTTTGTTGTTTTTGCTTTGCTTATTTCTCTGTTGGTGCCCTTTGTCACCCTTTTCTTCATTCTATCAAGTTTCTGTGCCCGCCGCACTTTGTCTCGAATTAATCCATGGAGACTTCCATATTTAATTGCCATGTTATTATGTTCTTGTCATAATTCAGCTTCATGAGTATCCTGTTTAAATTATGGTTTGATTTGGTTATACATGTTTTCACTTCGGATATGAATATTCTTCAGGTTTTGAATCAAATTGTATATGAACTTCCTTCTGAACATCCTCTGGCTGAGAGCATACCTCTTCGTGAACTTCTCGGCCACACTCCCCCTCAGGTTCTCTATACTGCATCATCTTTCGACCTGTTTATAGTGTAATTATCCAGATTCTGTATCCACGAGCATTGGAAACCTAACACTTTGATAAGCGAGACCTCTTCTTAGGGTGATTGTTGTTCCCATTTGACAGGTTATTGCTGGTGGGTTGCTTGGATTTGTCACAGCAGTCATTGGCTATTTGATTACAGTAACAATCAGTCATACATGATGCTGGAATGGTTTACGTCAACATAGCTAGTGATCCAATGTAGCAGCATCTTTTATACCTTTGGGTTTCAAATTGCAGATCCATAATCACACCCCGGTATTTTCCAAACAACGAATACATAGGCCTATTTGTCTATAATCCAAATTAAAATATGCCCTTCATTAGACTCTGCCTTCAATGCGTATAAACACAAACATATGCAAGATGTAATCTGATTGATTGACTTCAATGTTTCTTTTTCTGTGATGAAAATGGTTTAAGAAAGCTACCATTCTTTACTTTGTTGCTACTTCACCTAAACTTCCATTTTTGCCTTTGCAATCCAAGTGAGGACAATCAGTCATACATGATGCTGGAATGGTCAAAGGTAGAACTTAACTTTTATTGTCAAGTGAGGACAATCAGTCATACATGAGGACAATCAAATAGCCAAAAGTAGAACTTAACTTTTATTGTCAAAGTATGCTTCTAAAATTTTCAAAAGGATATGGACATGAACTTGCTCTAAGGTTGCCCGTCATCACGTGTGGTATCTTGAAGATGGGAGGAAAATGATTTTTCATTTTGAGGGAATTAGGGTTGTTTGGTGAGCGTAATTGGATTAGATTGGATAAACTCTTTAAATTCAATGTATTTTGAATGTGAAAATGGATGCAGATTCATTCCAAGGATCCACTCTAATCCCCTTGTAACGAATGCACATCTATTTTTCTATTTGAAATACATTAAATTTGACATGGCTTGGAAATTAGACTGGTAATTATCATGCCATTTTTTGGAAGGAAACGTATTCCATTAGCATACCATTTTTTGTGAATTGCAAGGGATAAATATTTTTCTCAAGTAATCCATCTTCTACTTTCAACTCACAAATAATTTCTTCGTTTCTTCCTCGTCATGCTTTGAACATATTGAATTATTTAATCCAAACTAATTCTAGACTTCTAGGTGCCTGTCGACGCTACGGTATTTAATGTGCATAAAATTTGGTTTTGAAAATCAGGACTCAAAAAAATATCGGGACTCTTTAGGCTTACCAAAATAAAAAAAAAATTCACGATTCTTAAATATGGGAATCATTTGTTTGAAGTTTTAAGATTTTTGTCCTTTGTCTAATTCTAATGGAGTTTCTGATTGTCAAATCAACATTTTGCCTGGGTTATATTGGAGTGTTTCTGAGTTGGCCCTCATATAATAATCCTACTGAATGTCAGATCCTGCTTTACAACTCGTACGCATAATATATGCATGTTTGTGCTTGAGTGAGAAATCAAAAAACTTTACATTATAACAAAGCGACATACACGCAAGAACACAATTTGTTGCAACATGTCTCAACATTCTGAACAAGTAATATCTTGATCTATAAAGAAACTCACCCGCATCAAAAAAACCATTATTTCAATAGTGAGTATGAGGCCCCCTGGATTTGAGGGTAACAAATAAATTAATAATTGAATACCATGATTTCTGTCATCTATCAGCTTCTTGATCTGTAGATCGTTATTTTAAGGCCAACATCGAGAAAAAACCCTTCTCATTTCCTTTATAGGGTCCCCGAAAACCCCGGATTTGACCCGCCAAGCAACATGCTCATCAGGCCGAACCAAGATGCTCCTTTGTCACTCATTTGGCAGATTTCCCACCATGATGATGAGTTTGGTGACTTTTTAACCTCCACCACGTCTATGAAATCCCCCCCACGGTGTCAATAAGGCCTTGCTTCCTACTTCAACCAGCAGGCCACAACACGCACACTCTTGCAGCAACTTTGAATTCCTCAGGGACTTTGAATGTGGCGTGAGCAACTCGGTAGGATAGCTCTATTGGTGCTATAATGAGAAGAAACTCAACTTTGTCTCCGGATAAAAGATCCAGCGTGGAGATGGTAACCTAATGAGAGTGCCGTTAAGATGAATGAAAGTTGGAAATAGTTAGTGTCCTAGGAAAGCTGTTTGATGCTTTGGGATAAAACAAGTTGCATTACGATTTTAACTTGCACAGTGAACTAAAACATCCCAGGCTTCTTGGTTGGTGGATCTACAATGAGGAATATAATGATGGAAAGAGGACAACAAAACCATCACCAGCAAGTACATCTTCTAGCTAGCAGACATTTATCATGTTAATACGTGAAAGAAAACAATAGCAACATACCTCGCTTGAGGAATTTGACAGCATCCTCACATTCACGTGGGGCAGCCTTGAACCTGGATCTACAGAAGGAACATAGTCCCTGTGGCGACCAGTAGGTCCTTCTGGAGCACCAAGTTCACTATCAGGAATAAGTGCACCTTCTAGGTACCTAAATTGACAGTCCAGAATTAGATGGATACAATGTGTGTTCCGATCAACTTATCAAATTGGTTAACCAAATTCACAAGTTTTCATATAGTTGGGGGAATCAGTTGTGTCAAGACACGGCTAAGGACAAGTTTGAGAATCCAAAAATTTTAATGTGAAGCAGCTGTGACCTAAGAATTGAATAAAATATGATACCCGAAACCAAGATCTGATACCTGAAACCAAGATCCTCTGCTGGGAACTGGAGTTGAAGGCTTTTTCCTTCTTCAAATATTCGCCTTAGATTAGCAAGCCTTGAAGAACCAAGTGGGTTGTGTTCATTCAAAAGAGTTTCTGACAGCTGTGCGCGGCCTACTGTGAAGATTCCATCCAAAATGGCCTTCTGTAGTCCAGATGGTAAAACAGAGCCAATCCCCTTATTTATGACTCGATGTACTGCAAATCAGGAAGAAATAAATATAGCTGCATGTCTTTTACAAACAAAGAAAACAACCCACAATGGATAAGGATACATTGGTTTACCAGAATTTGCAATGCTTGGATCAAGGCCAAGTGCAGCGGGAACAGCCATGGCAGCTTTGAAGTTCTCAATACTAAGCTCTGTATTGAAAATGGCAATCTGACAAGAATGCAAAATTTGAAGATAAAGATCCATTCTAATTTCATAAAAAATTACAAACAGAAGGGAAGGAGATAAAGCCAATACCAGCCTACGTTCCGTTTCGTAAGTTTTAAGTATTGAAGATGGTGCAATACCCTTTACTACAGAAGCTACTTTCCAGGCAAGATTGTAAGAGTCCTGAATTCCAGTATTCATTCCTGTATGAATCACAGTAAAGGCAAAAAAAAAAAACCAATTTGCATGCTAAATGCTAGGCGAGTTTCCCTTATCTTCAAAACAACAGAAAAGTACTAACCAAATCCTCCAGCAGGAGGGAATCGATGAGCAGCATCCCAAGCAAGTATTATTCGGTTGCCACAACTGACAAACTTCTCAGCAACTTCAGCATGCATCACCCATGGTTTTATGTCAATCACATTTATGTCTCCTAGCTCTCGACCAACCAACTTGAAGATTATTTTCTCACATATCTACAAACAAGTCAAATCCTTTAAACTGAGCAGCTACCCATGATGAAGAAGCATATTTTATTAAGATCTTGAACATAAATTTTTTTTAGTGAAAAATCATGAGATCATGTAGAATAATTTCCATAAAATTAACTTGTCTGCAAAGAAACTACCTTGGGACTGAAATCTTCAAGGTTTTGCTGAGGTGGATAAAACGGAATCTGAAAGATGATGAGAGACGTTCAATGTTATTTGGACATTTATATTAAAACTTTTAAAGCCTGCACTACCAGCAATACAAATTCCCCTTGGTTGAGATCATGAGCAACAAGGACCCCTATAGCTTCAGTATTGAAGATAAAAAACAGCATGCCAGGTCTCTCACTGAGCTAGAACTTCCCAAGATCCCTGCTCAAGAAATGGACACTCACAAGCTTCTGCAAATCCTTTTCACCGCTCATATCCACCCCAGCCAGCTTACGCACAATGCTTCCAGCACCATCGGTACCAACAATTATATTACATCTGATATTCATTTCCATACACTTCCCATCCTTGTGAAAAGATGCAGTCACATAAAGAAAATCATCAGTGTCTTTGATAGAAACACACTCATGCCCCATTAACAGTTGCCTTTCCTGAAAGGGCCCATGGTTAAGACTTTCCAACCCATCAGACATAGAAAACTTGAAGCTGAGATTTTCAAGCTGCTTAAGTAGTAAATTAATCAGTTCGTACTGCGAGAAGTGTGCAACAGAGACTGGGCTGACAACTTGCTCAAAATCTGATACAAAGTGATACCGGAATGAAACTGATAAAATACCAAATCCTAGATTACATCTATGCATTAAACAGTCTACTAACATGAGTTTGAAAATTTTATACACATGGCATCTCATCACTATATTGTAATATCTTGAGTAATTGGAATGACTTGTTGTCTAAACTAAAAAATCCCATAAGTAAGACCTAAAATCAATGAACTAAAGTGAAAAAGCATGAAATACTGAAGAGTGCAAGTGCACCTTGGGGTTGCATATGGTCCACTGACCCAAGAATTGAGCCATAGAGCGAAGTGCAATATATGAACTTCCTCCATAAATCTACTGGTGGTTGAGACCTTTGAATCTCCTCTGCAAGGCCATCCAGTTTGCGAAACACCTACTAATAAACAGGTTGAAATAAAGCATGAAAAAATTCAAATATTTCAGTTAATTATACCTTCCAAATATGAAAATGTACCTCCATGGATCGATTGTTGATGAAGTGCGCCTGAGGATGCTTTGGAAAAGTTTTTCTTTTCTCCAAAATGGAACATTTGACCCCTGTAAAAGGATATGGTGCATGATTATCTGAAGAACTCATTCAAACTACCTCCACATGAATAAGAACACTTACAACCACTAGATGATATCAAATCACCAAGTACAAATTAGAAATCAAGTAAACAAAAACTAGCACATTTCATGAGAGTATATCTCTTGCAAAATTAAATCTTAATAAACTCCAACAAGAAATTTCCAAATTTTCTTAATACTTGCACCATTACACTATTAATATTCACCTCAAACATCATTCCATCACATACACCTCCACAATTGTCAAGCATGAATTCCAATTAAATTGAACACTAGCACCAAAAAAGCACTGAAATTTCCAACTTACAGCTTCCTTTACTGAAAATTTAATCGCAGCTGTTTATTTAAATAAAATAAAAAATCCTCATTGGAGGTTAGAGAAATCCCAAGTACGAGGATTCTAAATATCCATTTTCCATTCTTCCATCCAATACTTTCTAGGCAACCAAAAAAGGACCTGAGGTCTTAGAACCAGTTGGGTCAGAAGAAGAACATACCTAGTTTTGTTAAAGTATAGACAACACGAGACCCACAGTTCCTGCACCGACGATCAGAACTGGAAGCACGGTATCATCGCCATTGTTGAAAATCTTAGAGTCTGATAAGGCTCTTCTATGGATGTAGCCATATGGGTATGCTTGGATTCTGGCATTAGCTTTGGATAGGGTGCTATACCTCTTGAAAAACCCAGAAACCCCATAACCCAGAAGCTGAAAGGAAGTTTAGAGCATGGTCACTGCTCACTGAATTATGGAACAAGAAAAGTAAACCAGCGGTAGTTAATCGATTGATTTGGGCCTTCGCAGATAGCGTACGTGGAACCGGACACAATGTTTGGGCTTGGAGTTAGCTGTAGTCTGTACAACCATTAAGCCTACCCGCCTAGCTCACTCTTTTAATTTTTTTTTTGGGTGAAGAAAATAAATTAGAAATCGCTATTTTTTATTTATATATTATCTATATCTCTAGTATTATAGAACCAAGAAAATGAGTATGGTGTTAAAAGTCTTCACCAAAAATTAAATATATATATATATATATATAAATCTAAAATAATTAAGAAAGGAAAAAAATTATAAATGAGGATATAATTGTAGAAATATATATATGTTAAATTAATTTTTATGTTAAATATGAAATTATGACTGGAAGGAATGGATAGTAACTTCTTCTCTCACATTTATTTTAACATTGAAAATTTATTTTTACAACTTTTAAAATTTATTTTTAATTTTATTAAAACAAAAAACAAAAAAATAAAAAAATTGATATACACGCATAAAATAACTGACCGGAGGCTATTTATTTTATATATAAGGAATATGAAATGGGGAGTTTGAACATAAAATTTCTAATGCATTATTAGTGGCTTAATGAAAAGTTATCTTTAGTCTTTGTGCTAATAATAACACATAAGAGATGGATGGGTGTAGCTTTGGGTGTCACAGTTCATTAAAACTCTACAATTCCAATAATGCACCTGTGTAAAATATGCAAGATCATATATTTACCAGTAGACTTCAAACCCCTAATCCCAAAATGAAAAAAGCCATAAACTTTTTTCAATGCATAAAATCAAACTATACGGTTTATATAAATCTTATAATTTATATTGATGCAAGAAATGGATCAACTTAGTCTGTGAAGACCGCACACATCCAAGAGACATGAGATGTACGTGGTTCACCCAAATCGGGTTACGTCCACGATGTTGCTCTATTTTCATTAATGATATAAGTGTTTGTACATGATACAAAAGGCCTTGAGCCTTAGAGAAAGAATAAGAATATAGAGAGAAGGAAGAGCTTATCTCTAGAGAGAGAGTCAGATCCCCCAAATGAGGGAGGGAGCTCCCTATTTATAGGAAATATCTAGGTTTAGGTGATGAGTCTAGTAATGGGCTTTAAGCGTGGGCTTTGTTGATGGGCCTAGTCCAGGTGGCCTTCTATGTCGTGATGGGCCATGATGGTGGGCCGAGCTTGGTTCGAGTGATCTTTCAAGTCGTGATCGGGTCGGTCGATATGGTATCAACAGAAGTCCCCCAAGTTATTGACTGAGGTGGATTTCCTCGGTCGAGGACTTGTAATCCAGGCCGATGCATGTCGACCGGTTAGAGAAGTATACCTCCTAGTCCCCAGAATGCAGATCAGAGCATCAGATGAGTAGTTACTGGTTGCATTTTCCGATCGAAGTATGCTTCCCGGAGGAAGTTGAATGGAGCGTCCGATCAGTAGCTACTGATAGCGTTTGCTGATCAGAGCATGCTTCCCGGAGGAAGTAAACTCATGCATCCGATCGGTAGCTACCGATCGCGTTTTCCGATCGAAGCATGCTTCCTGGAGGAAGTCGAATGGAACGTCCGATCAGTAGCTACTGATAGCGTTTGGTGATCAGAGCATGCTTCCCGGAGGAAGTAAACTCGTGCATCCTATCGGTAGCTACTGATAGCGTTTGCCGATCGAAGCATGCTTCTCGGAGGAAGTCGAATGGACGTCCGATCAGTAGCTACTGATAGCATTTGCTGATCGGAGCATGCTTCCCGGAGGAAGTAAACTCGTGCATCCGATCGGTAGCTACTGATAGCGTTTGCCGATTGGAGCATGCTTCCTAGAGGAAGTCCTCTAAGTTAATTTAGGTAGATTGCCTCAAGGGAGGATTTGTAACAAGATTGCACTGATTGAACAACTTTGTTTATCAATCTGTAGGTGCACTATATCCAGTCCCCCAAGTCCTCGGTTGAGGTAGGATGCGGAGGAAAACTCGTGTGATGCACTGTACTTGGCTGATCGGCGAGGAATGTCCATGGTTGACCGAGAGCCATTTTCAAGGTGAGGGTATGTGACCTCATACAGGGGATGTCTGTGAGCTCATGATGCGTGCATGCTGATGCATATGGATAAGATCCAATGATGTGGATATGATGCTCATGTGCCATGGGTGATGATGTGAGCATAATGATGTGCATGTGCACATGATGTAAATATGATGCTCATATGTCATGGGTAATGATGTGAGCATGAGTGCACATAATGATGCGCATGATGTTTCAATAATATGACTCATGTATAGTAAAGGGTGATAAGAAAAGATTAACTCACCCATTGTGATGCCTTGGATGACCAAGGGGGTAGGCCGACCAAAGTGAGGGTTGGTCGATCAAGGGTCCGTTGGGTGGACGAGAGGAAGACTGCGTCAAGGAGGTAGAAGACTGCGTCAAGGAGGTAGAAGACTACGTCAAGGAGATAGGCCGACCAAAGTGAGGGTTGGCCGACCAAGGGTCCGTTGATGTGACGAGAGGAAGATCACGTCAAGGTGGTAGGCCAACCAAGGATTTGTTGATGGGACGAGAGGACGATCACGCCAAGGTGGTAGGCCAACCAAAGTGAGGGTTGGCCGACCAAGGGTCCGTTGAGGGACGAGAGGAAGATCACGTCAAGGTGGTAGGACGGCCAAAGTGAGGTTTGGCCAACCAAGGGTCCGTTGATGGAACTAAGAGGAAGATCACGCCAAGGTGATAGGTCGACCGAGGTGATTTGATCGGATCAAGAATGCAGAACCTCGTACGATTATGTGACCGATCGGCCTAGGAGATATCCTTAGGCCGATCGAGGGCCATATGAGCCAAGGTGAATGTATGTCAACTTGGTTAGTCAGCTTGCGCGGACCTTCGCACGATGAGGTGACCGATCGGCGTAAGAGATGTCTGTGGTGACGACAAAGGAAGACCGAGAGTGATTGTGATGTTGCAACCCAAAGTTCTTTTGATCTTCACATAAAGCTTGGTATATTTTGAGAATGGGATAAAAGCCCCCGAGATGAAAATGCTTCTTGTTGTTTTGTGGATTCTTATCCCATCTTTTTGACTCGTGTATGTCTGATGATAAATTGACAATGGAGAAAACATACAACATGCACGTCCATATGCGTATGTATATTTATATACTACACCAAGTGGGGTATGCCCACTTTTACCAAACTGAAAATGAATGATACCCCCTACGAGGAATTTGATTACTATCGAACACGTAAATATGATGGCCGATCGGTTAGGTGACCATGCTAGCCTCCCCATGTTAATTCCGAGTAGATTGATGGTTTTGGAATGGAGACCGATCGGCATGGACATCGTGCTCGGTCTCTCCAAGTGTGTTTGATCAAGATTGATGAATTTATCATGATGGCCGAGCATAAGATAACATCCAGGTCTAGGAGGCATGTATGAGAGAGTTGAGAACATGGTGAACCAGCAAGGTCAACCTTGTGGGTCTCAAATAGAGGTTTATGTGACTGGATTTTCAAGCATAATGTAGAGGACGAGAGGAGCTTTAGTTTTTCTCAAATTTTTCTCTTGGCCTTGGGTGGACTATAGCAAGATGATAATGATGGTCGAAGCGAAGTAGGAGATGATTATGTTTGTTGTGTGTGAATTTTGGGCCTCTCTTCTTGTGCATCGATGCTGATCGGCCAGTGTGTCGTGCGAACTTCCGCGTACCGAGACCGAGCAAGATCAATAATTTTTTGAAGTAGAGGCCGATTGGTTAGGACACCGTGCGAGGTCTCTCCATGAAAGATCGATCATAAGGGACATATTGATGTTTAAGGCCTTGTCGTACACAGGCAATGGATTGATGGTCAGGTGATATTGGATTGATGTTTTTCGAAGTATCTCACTCGGCCATATGATGGCCGATCGGTTACTTCGTTGTGCGGGCTTCCGTGTGTCAAGGCCGAGCAAGAATGATGAAGTAGTACTGCAATTTTGGGCTGAAAATGGCAAACCTTGGCAGAGCCATATTGGTGCATGAGATGGATCCTCCCTCAGGAGGGGAGTGGAAAGCTCCATGTTTACCCATGTTGATGCCGCTCAGATAGTAAGCCCAAAAACTGGGTGATACTGATCGATAAGTCGTCGATAAGGAGCTGGGCATAGTTAATTTCTTGGTTGAAGGTGCATAGTGACACCGATGAGATGTAATTGCCTGGCCACTCAATCCACATATATGATCCTGGTCTGTAATCCCCTCAAGCCGAAAAAAGAAGAAGAAGAAGTGAAGAAATACCACCTCAAAGTCAAGCTCCTTACATGCCTTTATATAAAAAGAAACGACAAAGTGGTTTGTCTGCTATGTATACATAAATATAGAAGAGATTGGAAGAAAGGTGTGATGTAATGGGACCCATTAGCCTTTCTATTTATATATAAGATATGTATTGAATGGAATCCATAGTCCAAATCTCTTCTATTCTTTCCAGCTAACACAATTAAATATACATATATGTGTAAGGAGAAGAAAGATATTTCTAGGGTATAGGGATTGACTTTAGTGCGCTGGGGCAAGCGAACATAAATTACACATGACCTGTTCACAAAAATGAACAAGAACTAGCTTTGTGATTCCAAGAAGAGAGAAAATGGTGGCTGGCCGACCAAAAAAAAAATATTCGGCTAACAAAAAAAAATAATAAAAATAAAAAATGGGTCAGACCGACCAGGAAAATGCTGAACCAATTGGGGAGGGGTGCAACGAATGATCAGTGCTCTTGAGCGATGTGGGTCCCCGCGGGAAAGTGAAAAAAAGAAAAGAAAAGGGAGATCGACATGGATTTTAATCGTCTTCCCACAGACGGCGCCAAACTGTTGATGCAAGAAATGGATCAACTTAGTCTGTGAAGACCGCACACATCCAAGAGACATGAGATGTACGTGGTTCACCCAAATCGGGTTACGTCCACGGTGTTGCTCTATTTTCATTAATGATATAAATGTGTGTACACGATACAAAAGGCCTTGAGCCTTAGAGAAAGAATAAGAATATAGAGAGAAGGAAGAGTTTATCTCTAGAGAGAGAGTCAGATCCCCCAAATGAGGGAGGGAGCTCCTTATTTATAGGAAATATCTAGGTTTAGGTGATGAGTCTAGTAATGGGCTTTAAGCGTGGGCTTTGTTGATGGGCCTAGTCCAGGTGACCTTCTATGTCGTGATGGGCCATGATGGTGGGCCGAGCTTGGTTCGAGTGATCTTTCAAGTCTTGGTCGGGTCGGTCGATATGGTATCAACAATTTATAAATTCAAATTCAAAATTTTGAAAATTCTGTCTAATACACCCTGTATCGAAATTAGAAAACGAAAGGTCAATTTTTTTTTTTCAAATTACCTTATTAGGGTGTTGTAGGCCTTACTAACTTAGGGTTTTGTTTTTCTCAGCCTTAGCCCAAGAAAACTGTAGGCCCAAGGACTAAACCCTTATAGTAACGAAAATTCAAGAGCCTTGTTTTGTTGATCCAGGCCACTTTGAGGATGCCCAAACCCATTTGTGGTATTTACAACCCACCTATTTGTTGTTATTTCACCATCATACTCAGACTCCCATCTTCCTTACAAACTTGATAACCCTCGAGAAACCCACTCTACTAATAAAAAACTCAAACACCTCTTGTACTCTCAGACTTCACGAACAAGGATGATGGAACCACCACCACCTTTTCCTTCTCCTACGTGACTCGTCGCCTTCTCGTTACCATCAAGGACTGCACAACTCACGACGGCCAACTGAGATTGCGAGCCATGACCACTAGCTTTAGGTGAAAAATCAGAACCTAGTGATACCAACTACCTCACCTATGGACCTCACAACGGTTGGACACGTTTTGGGGGCCCAAGGACCACCATGGGCCAACTAGGAGAACTCGATCCGCTTAGGATACGAGAATGACCCCTGAAGATTGTTTACAATCGAGGAATCACTCGAACTCTACCCTACTCCAATCGATTAGTCTTGTTGAGAGATTTATTCTGACGAGGTTGCATGTCATTTTCATTTCCGGAATTAACGATGGCGACCATGTTGGAAAATGCGAGCCACGACCCTTCACGGTGAGTTAACGACTAAACCAGATGACCATTCAATCTCTAACCTCAACCGTTGTAATATTCTCTTTGAGGACTTATTAATGGGTTTGCATGTTGTTTTGGGCGGCGGACAGTGGCATCAAGGGTTCACCAGAAATTGGATTCGTATAGAATCACCAAGAGCTCCCCTTGGATTATCGTCGTTTTCAGGTTGTTCCTCGACCTAGAAGTTGTAGATTCGTACTTTAGGGATCAAGTAAAGTAGATTAGGTTATGTGCATGTAAAAAATTGTTAGGTTTTGAGGAAGATTGACTTCGCCAAAAATTGGAAGTTTCCTGGCGAAAAACCCAGAATCCGGCCATAGTGGGCGGCTGTGTTGACGGCGGTCCAACCGCCATCTCCGGCGAAGCTTTGGCGATGGTTGTTAATTGTTAATCAACCGTTTGTCTTAACGGTTAACTACCACCGTCGTAACAGAATATTCCAGGAATATTCTGGGGAATATTTTCCTACGTGCGAACCACAAGTGGGGCGCGTGTGGGAATGTGGCTAGTGCGTACTGCCTCTAGCCAAAGTGTGGAGGTGAGTGAGGGTGGTTTTTTACTTCAGGCTGACGAACGACGGTGCGTGAGGTAGTTTTCTAGCCCCTAGACAGTGTGTGGAGACGCATGGGGTCATTTTTTGGCCTCCCACCAACATGTGGGGCTGTTTTCCAGCTCCCGCTAACATGTATGCTCATATTTGAGGTGTTTCGTACAGTTTTTGACCTGCTTTGGTTGGTTGATACTGTCTTTGAGCCCAGTTTTGGGCTACCCTAGAGAGAGTTTGACTTAGAAGTTGATTTGTGATCTTTTTGGATGGTTTTATAGGGTTAGACCGGTTTGGAGCTTGTATTAGTTTGGTTGTTCGATGATCCAACTCCCCGATAAGTGTGAGTGGACCCACTTTCTTAAACTTATTTTTATATTGATATCTACTTGCACATTTTATGATGATTATTGTGGTTATTTTCTCGAGCATGCATGATGGGTTAGGTTTCCTGATGTTTTATACCTTGATTGGCCATTTTATGATTGCTTATTTTTTGGTGCCATTCTTACTTGCTAGTATGAGATATAGGTTGACTACGAGTTTCAAGTATGTGAATGTTGAGTTAGTTGCTGCATATGCATATCTAGATGGTTCATGGATGATATTTGTGCATATGAGTCCCCAATGCATTATTAAGATAGAGACGTTAAAACCCACTTTATGAGTCGCTAGTATCAAGTACCTATCTGTAGGCCACAAACCAGCCTCCACGTGATTGTTCACCTGCACTGCTCGCAATAATAATTAATAGCAGCAACTTGTTTCTGAGCTCTAAGAAACATGAGGAGACGGTGCTTAACACCCAGCTTTCATGTAGTCATGGTACGCGAGCACGGATACCCAGTTATGTCATATGCGTAAGACTCGAGCAATAATGGGTTGACATGTGTTGCATATTTATTCAGCATGATTCAATTGATTACGAATTTCTGTAAAACTAAGGGGTTAAAACATATTTCACTATTTATAGTTTTACACTGAAATGAATTTCTAGGTCTGCTCACCCTTTGTTTTTTAACCCCTTAGGTCCAGGTGGTATTTTACATTCTTCGAGGAGGCTTCAGTAGTAGCTTTGACACTCACGTCAGCAGTCCGGGTGCTATAAAAATCGGGATAACTTAGATAGTTACATAGTTGTATGATCATAATTATCTTCCTATGCTATACACTTCTGTTCTTGCGGTGAAATGTAATCGGTGTTCACTGGTTATATTTCACTCGACCTCCCAAACACAGTGTTTTTAGTTAAATGGCTTTAGCCATCTGGATGTCACCATCCAGATGTCAGCTAGCATACCCCGATCTTCATGTCTTAGTAGACTTTTTAGATCGGTGTATCAATTTGGTATCAGAGCATGGTTTTAAAATGTGTTGTTAGTTTCATACACATGATGATCATAAATCCCGATTCTTGTGTTGGATTCTTTCCTCGAACAGTTAGAATTGTTATTTATTGTTAGTTTTACTCGCATGTAACCTGACCGCGGGTTGTCACGAGTAGTAAAGAAATTTCGAGTTAGCTTATTTTCTCTCTGACTATGAGTTAGTTATGCTTTATTTTTTTTGTCAAATTTCATGTTCGGGTGGTGCTTACGAGTTTAGAACTCGTATGGGTGGTATGAATGAGTTATTCGATGATGCACGTGGTAAACCGACTCTTATACGTTTGGCTCGCTCATGGAATACTTTGGGAGATGAGATCTTCGAAACTGTTCTAGATGTTCGAGTTGAACCCATCTTGATCAAGATTTAGGAAACCCCTACGCTAGAATCGACTAACGAATTCCTCCTTTTGGGGACTTTGGGGTTTTCGGAAGTTCAGCAAGGTTTTTGCATTTAATTACGTTCTCGGTAAAGTGGAGATTTTGAGGCTTACTTCGAAAGATGTTTCTGGTAGCTTGAGTTTAGAAGATTAACACCTCAAAATTGAGATCGTGTAATTTACTGTAGTTTCCATACCGCTTGATCATTGAGAACCTAATAGAAAGAAAACAAGTACATGATGATGAACTTATTTCAACATGTATTAAAAACCTTGCAAGTGCACAATATTGGTTAGAATGCAGTAAAGCATGAGTAAGGGTTGATCACTTGAGGACTTGTTCAACGAATTGTCACGTAGTTCTGAATATTTAACTCAATCACTTTATTAGAGGCACAAACAAGTAATAAAGAGGGGGGATGGTGATGATGCTCGGATTTGGAAAACATAAATAAAAGTGCACAAAAGTAAACGTTTGTTGATGGTTGATTAAGGTGAATTAAGATAACTTTCCACCACTAACCAATTGAGTGATTAACGTGTGTTACCAGATTATGTTGTACGAATGTGTGAATCCAATGCCCGTGCAAGGACCCTATTATCGAGTCACCTTACACATTTATTCTACCTTACTTAGCATATTTATTCCCTCTTACTTAACACGTTCTAGGAATATCGTTTACCTTAGAACGTCTATTCAATTTTACAATTACACGTATTAAGAGGAATGAGAATTTCATGACATTGCACTACCCTATGAAACTTCGTGAAGCCGAATGGGTCATGGATTTGATTACAGGTAAGATGTAAACCACTATCTTTGGTCCTAACAATTACGCAATAGTGATCAATCAATATACAACAATTCACCAATGACACATTGAATTAAGTAACCACTTAAAACCAATGTATCACATGAAAATAGTAATCAAAACACATCACACGAGCCTCATGGTTAGGGCTTCAAGAAGGCCTGATTCGATGGAGGACTGCTCACACATAATTATGAAAAATAGCATGATTATAACGAATTGCATAAATAAGTTAAAAGATTAGGGTTTAGAGAATGAATTCATGAGGAACACAAGCACATGAATAGGTCATGAACAACCTCCTTTCCCAAGCTTCACATCCCTAAAACTTAGAACAAAATTGAATTGAAAACTAACTCTTTATTGAATTGCTATTAGGAGACTAGTACAATTCTAAGCTATTCTATTCTCTAATTTAGGAGGAGATTCTTTTACAATGCAAAATAGGAACATATGTATAGAGACTTGAATCCTCAAACAAATAGGATAGACTTCGGCAGAGCTTCCTTGAAGAATTTGGATTGGGATACTTGTCCAAGTGTGAGTGGAAAAGCCAATCCGCAATTGATGAGGAAAAGGATTTCTTTGGAGGCAAGAAACAAAGATAAGGACCCTGCCTTATCTCCAATCTTTAAGAACTTATCAAGATGAAAACAAGAAGAAAGTAAGTGGATTAAATCCTTAAATTTCAGACTTGGACAGCTCGCCTGAGTTGTCATTGGTTCAAATCACAATCCAAGTGTGAACATGAGTCAATGTTGGCCAAGAAAAAGGCAGGAAGCTTCTTGGTCAATCCTGGATGAATTAAATGCATAAATGACGTGGATATGACATCATGAGATAATCTGGGTGGCCTGATCACCTCTCAGACATTGGAAAGTTCCAGAACAAGGGCAAGACCCTTGAACTAACTCAAACCGGCCTAGGCCTAAGCCATTTCTTGAAGTACTCTAATCGAGGCACTAATAGTGCGCTTGAAAAGATTGGGGAATTTGTGCCCCAAGCTCATATTTCTGGCTAATTTATTTATGCGTTCTTAAGTTTTTGTACGATCTTATTGTCGTTGCAATCTATTGGGAGCTGCTTATTTTCTTTAGCATTTCTACTTCATTTGACTAGTTTCTAAGTTATATTTGTTTGTATTCTCAGTTTGGGACTGAACTTTATTATCTATTTGTGGTCCTTTTATTCATTTGATTTATAAATGATTTGATTTCTCCATTGTCGATTGTCACTGCAATTTTCTAATTTTGTTTTTGTTGCAATTTGTTGACAACTACTAATTGTCTTGAACATTTCTGCTTCATTTGGCTTCACTGGACTACTTTCCAGACTATATATGTTTGTTTGTAGGTAAACTTTATGAGAAAACTTTAATGTGTTCGAAAAGTTTGTAAGTGATGTGTATGCTTCATATTCTGTTTTCTGATTATCTCTGTATCAAACTTTGTTATTATTGTAAATTCTGTGACTTTCTATTCCTGTGATGTCGTCACTGGTTTTTGTACTTCAACTGTTAAGCTATGCATCAGGCTTTTCAATGTTTATGTCTCCGTTGTATGTATGTGCTACTATTCGTATTTAAAAACTGTTGACTTAGGTTCATACTTGGTTCCTTATTTTCTATTCACTCTTGTTTGTTTCGTGCATTTATTTTCCCTAGCAGGAAATTGTAAGGGTTGTCTTTCCTTCCTCTCCTCTTCCTACATCGACGATCGATTTTTTGATTGTACTCTCATCGTCGCATTCAATTGTCAGGGGACTCCTCAGTTATGTGACCTTCTATATTTAATTCTATATGATTGTTTAAATTTTCGATCTCCGATTTCGTAACATGGTTTCAATTATGTGGATACTTAATTGTTTCAATTTTCTATCGTATGTTCATGTTAGTTGGATTCATATTTGTTTAATATGGAGCTTCAATAGAGTGGCACCTGCTAACTCACTCACTTATTACATGGTCAACTCTTGCTGATTTTGTCAGAAAAAAAGTCCTTATCCCCACCATGTCTGTCGGCTGTCTCTGTATTTTCCTACATTTTCCCATTTTTTCTATCAACTCTAATTACATTGTTGTTGACATTGATTAACTTTATTCTTTCTTCAGCCACTCTCTGAACGTAAATGCAATTATCTGTCGAGCATATATTGTGTTCGCTCCTGTAATTATATTATGCTCACTTATTCTTGCCCGCGTTGTCATTGACATTGACTTACTCTCTTCTTCCTGCATAGAATCCGTCAATTGGAAAGATTGTGCAACAAATTACTGAGCTTCACAGACACTTTCAAGTAATGTATTATTTGTAGGGTTTATATTGTGTTTGTTGTTTTAACTATATTGTGTTCGCTCATTCCTGCTCACGTTGTCCTACACATTTACTTACTTTCTTCTTCATGTGTAAAATCTGTCAATTGGAAAAGATTGTACAACAAATTACTGAATTTCACTGATACTTTCAAATAATGTTTGGTTTTGCCATTTGTTTTAATTCGGTGATATATACATGCGTTCATAATGATATCAATGGGACTTCTTTGGGTTTTGTTGAAATGTTGTTGGTTTGCCGCTGTTTTGCTTTGTCCAATTTATGATTCGTTTTATTAGGTTTAGCTGCTAAAGATTTGTTTTTGTTCACTCTATTTCCTATTGAAGTCTGTTATGAAAATATGTGTGAGGAAGACAACATTGACACTAGACTTATGACAAGTTTGGAATATTTTTCAACTTATGTGGAAAAGGAAAGAGTATTGCTTATACATCGATTGTGAATGTGAATGCCAATAACCAAACTTTGAAGCAACACACATTTTTCAATCCCACTTACGCATGTAAAGGTCAAGCTTCATTCCAGAAAAAAAGTGGGTATTCTAAATTTGTCACACACATCAACAAATTTTATATCTACACGTAGGTTTCACTAATTCGTTAGTTATCTGATGTTCTGCTTTTAATTTCTTCAAGATGCTGTTTGAGAATATGTGGATTTTGGTGATAAAATTTATATATGTACTCACTATAATACAGTATTTTGATTGAACGAATCTCTCAAATAGAAATCAAAGCTAAAGCAACCCATTTTCACTCTTTGCTCTCAACAGGGAAAAATCTAACTTCTTCATCCATCTCCAACACCAGTTTTTTTTAAGTCGCTTACTTGATCCAAATAACGGTAAGTTCTTTATTTAGATCAAATATCAGAGTTTATAATTCTATGTCGACATTCACTGCAATGGGAGCCACCGTTGAAGTTAATAAAGGATTCAATCCCTATATTTTTTAAATTAGTGCCCAAGTTTGTCATTTAATGGGCTCCTTACTGTCTGCTGATGGTAAATTTCCAAAATTTGCTCAACTCTATATATACCACACTTGAAATGAAGTTACTAATAGACTTGACACTGTTAATTGTAATCGTATGATTGTCAAACTTGATCCAATTATTGGGTAAAGCTTAATTGACATGCTTAACGTTTCAAATGATTAGTCAAACTTTTTCATACAGTAAGAGATAAATTAAAGAACTCTTTTCTTTTTAACATTAACATTATTAGGATGGTCATCCAAAGATACTAAACAATATGAACAACCAATTTGTGATGAAATTGGTGGTTTAATTGTTGGTGATATAGACCTTCATGATTATAATAGAGATATTGTTCTACAATTACAGGATGGAACTTTAAATCGTGTTAAAAATTCACATAAAAAATTCATGTCTTTGTAATATCCTATTATTTTTCCTTATGGTAAAGATAGCTATCTTTTAAAATGGAACGACGAATTTGGAGGCGGGAAGAATGTTAAAGAAAGAGTTCCTATGAGAGCTTATATAGCGTATAATCTTTAGGAAAGAGGTTCCCAATTACCAACATTGTTAAAAGGTGGTATATTATTTCAACAATAGTTAGTCTATGCATATTGTACTCTTGAGAAAGCTTGTCTGGATTACTTTCGATGGAATCAAACGAACTTGAGAAATGAAATTTATAAAGGTATTTATGATGCTATGAATAGAGGTGACAACGATGCTAATTAATAATATAGGACAAAAAGATATATTGCCTGCTTCATATATTGGAAGTCCTAGATATATGATCAATAACTATCATGATGCTATGACAATATGTAGAGAATTTGGACACCCTGATTTGTTTATAACATTTACATGCATTGTTAAATTCCCTGAAATACAAAGAGAATTTGAAGCTAAACAGGTATTTAACCCGAAGATAGGCATGATATAATCTCAAGGATGTTTAAAATGAAACTTGATGATATGATTAGTTTTATCAAATCTGGTAAACCTTTTGGAGAGATTCAAGCAGGTTAGCTACACTTATTTTTTTTTCTTTTCCAATTCTTCTAATATTATCATACTTTAACTTATTCTGTTTCTCATTCACTCTTCACATTTCCTTGTAAACATATGTTTGTACAATCGAGTTCTAGGAAATAGGATGGACCTTATTGTCACCTATTAATTTGGTTGAAACCAAGGTACACATGTTTTTCTTCATTAGATCTTGATTCCATTATTTCAGCTGAAATAACAAACAAACTCATATACCCATTACTAAATCAAATTGTTGCTCAATTTATGATCCATGGTCCTTGCGGTCAATTAAATCCAAACTCCCCATGCATGCGAGATGTTAAAAGTTCCAAAAATTTTCCAAAACTATATACAAGTGAAATTATTTTTGAGCCTAATGTTTTCCTTGTTTATAAACACCCTGATGGTGCTTCAAATTTTGTTTAAAAAATTCATTCCAAATTGATAACCGCTTTGTAGTCTGTTATAATTCTAAATTGTTATTGATATACAATGCTCATATAAATGTTGAGTCATGTTGTCAATCTATACTTATAAATATTTATTCAAGTATATAAACAAAGTTTCAAACAGAGCTAGAGTTATGTTGCAAACTAATCCAGATGATGAAATTTTAGCTTGCATGTTTGAATTGTAGATACATAGCTCGACATGAAGTGACATGGAGATTGTTTAATTATTCTATACACATGAGAGAACCTTCTGCTGAACGATTACATGTCCATTTACCTTTACAACAATCCATTTTTTTTTCATGGTAATCAACCAATTGAAACAATTATTCAACAAAAAATTTATGAACATATGATGCTCACAAGTTGGTTCGAGACAAATAAACTTTCTGCCATTGCACGGACTTTAACTTATGCATAATTTCCATCCAAACTTGTATGGGATTCACACAATAAATTCTGGAAACCCCGAAAAAGAGTGCAATCAATTGGAAGAATCACATATGTACACCCCACTTCTGGCAAAATATATTATCTGTGAATGGTTTTGAACTCAACAAAAGGTGCTGCTAATTTCGATGATATGAAAACTATTGACAATATTATACATTCATCACACCAAGATGCATGTCAAGCCTTAGGTTTGTTAGGTGATGATAAAGAGTGGATTGAAACTGTCAGGTCCCATCTCTTCTAACAAGATATTGTCCACTTTGCCCCCGCCCTCGTTGGACCTAGCCCACACGGGTCTCACCCCCTCCCCACCCAAAAGGCCTTAATGTTAAATAGAGGTGTACCCACATATATAAGGTACATCCTCCATTTCCCCCCTAGGCGATGTGGGACTATTCGCCGTGCTTCCAAAGCACAAGTCCTCATAATTCACCCTCCTTGAGGCCCAGCGTCCTCACTGGCACAATCAATTCTACTCGGGGTTGGGCTCGAATACCAAAATATCACGCTCCACCTCCTCCAATAGGATATTATCCACTTTAGGCTCCCTTCTCGTTGGGTCCAACCCACACGGCTCCCCGCCTTCACAATTTTACTCTTGGGAGTCCCACCCCTAAAAGGCCTTATATTGAATAGAGGTGTGCTCACATATATAAGGCATGGGCCCAACGGGTCTCCGTGTGACGCCCTAGAAATTCGAAAAAGAAAAATTTGGAAATTATGAAGGAAAATGACGATTTTGCCCCTGAAATTAGGCAAAAAGTTGACTTTTAATTTGAGCGGTCAAACGGACTTTGACCGATGACCGTGACGTAGTTCGGGACGTCACGAGTTCATAGACAGGTGGCACGCCCAATTCCGACATTCGAGGAGAAAGTTATGATGTTCGGAAGTTTAAGGGCAGTTTGGTAAATTGGTCAAAGGGGGCCGAAAGTTGACTTTTTGATCGGGACATTGTTTAGACTTTTCGGGAAGATCGTTGGATAGGTCTCGGGACGCTGAATCCGTAGACAGGCGACATGCGTCAATCAGAGTCCGAACGAAAAAGTTATGGGTCTAGAACGAGGAGGGGCAGTTTGGTAATTTGTTATGATGAGGGTAAAACAGTAATTTGTCTTGAACGGTGCAATTAACTAATCAAATATCTTTTAAATTGGCTGATTCAGCCTAATTGGATGAGGATTGATCATGTGGTGACACTTGTCACCATAAGTGTGAGATTAGTGGCTTAAGAGATGGATTAGTGGCACATGAGTTATAATTAATTATGTTTGATAATGGATGAACAAATAGAACCCGGCTAAGAACAAATACACCCAAATATGGTTTTCCCCCACTTTGATCAATTCTCAATCAACCCATTCGAAATTAGTGTTCTGGAGTGATTAGCCAGCTTGAATTGGAGAGAAAAATCGGATGAGAAACAAAGCAAACCCGGATAGAACCCTACTGTGAAACCCGAAAACAGTCCTTAAGCAATTAATATCGAATTTTATGTTCTAGACGGTTTCAATTGAAATAGATGTGATCTTTAGCTTCCTGGGAGCTGGACGACTCAAACCAAATCAATTGGGAAGCCAATTGATTGGGAATTGATGAAGAACTGAAACTGTGACCTTTTGGAAATGTGGAGCTTGTGTTCGACTATATAGAGGTATGAAACGTTGAAATTGATTCCATAATTATGCTTAGAATGGACATACGATGCTTCCTGTGTGTTTAATTGAACAATACGGGTTGATTTTGGGTGGAACCCGATTAGAGACCCGCCGGGTTTTGATGTTGAGTCGTGAGTTTCAGAACATGGTTTCATTAAATTGAGGTTACAGATCCTCATTAGACGTGGAATAGATGGTAATGAGTGAAAGAATTGGAGAAATTGAGTTCGAATTGGCTAGGGATGAGTCAGGTTGGCACGCGGGTCGTAGGATCCGTTTACAAGGTAAACGGGCGACAGAGACGACTGTGCAGGTACTGTAGCAAGGCGCATGAACTCACGTGCAGCCGCTTGCGGCGGCACGTGAGGGCGTGTGGTGGAGTTTCTGAGGAAGGTTTCAATAGATGTTTTACTCTATGTAATATAACGGACATTTTAAAATTTGTTTCGAGTCAATCGGACACCGTTTCGATATTGTTTCGAGGGTCCGAAGATTTACGTTACGTATTTAATTAATATTAAATTCCCAGAAAATTATGGGAAAATTATATGATGTAAATTGACTTGTTAGTAACCCTACATAATGATTTTGAACAGGACTCGAGATTCCTGACAAGTATCGGAAATTACGGAAAGGCGTGCAGCTCGGGAAGCGAGCGGTTTGGACGGTGTGTGAGTGGACGTTTGTTTTATAAATTGATACGCATGCATAGTTAAATGTTTTACATGATTGATTGCATGATTTGGTTTGCAATGATGTCATGATTTGTTTGGATGATTATTTATGATTTAATGATTATTTTAATCGGTAATTTGGGCACGTTTTTCGAGGAAATGCGAAAATGATATTTTGGGCTAAGCCCGGAGTCAAAATGGTTTCAAAATGGATATTTTACTTAATTGATAAGTCAAGAATGATTCTGAATCATTATAATATTTTCTATGTCATATTACGGATTTACGTATAAAGGATATTTGGGCTTGAGTCCGGGTTGGTAATGATTTGACTTAGATTGAGTCATAGATTTGATTAATATGTTTTGGGATATGATCCCGGATGGTTTGCATTGCGATTGTGATTGTGAATGCCCAGACGGTCGGAGCTAGGGGATTACCTAGTCGGCCGGCGCTTGGTGGATATGATGGTATGATTGTGAGTGATTATGGTAAGCCAACTTCTCGGATACGACTGAGCCTGGATGTACCACTCGGATGTGTCTGATCCTGGGGATGTGTTCGCCCAGATGTGACTGAGCCCGAGGGTTGAGCCCAGAGGTGTCTGATCTCGAGAGTGTGGCTGGATGTTGGCCTACGCGTAGTGCGGATGTGATTATGTGATGGATTGTGCACTTGTGAATAGTGTGGATTGATGGATTGATTGATTTATTGATTGCATTGCTTGATTGATTAATTGTGATTACGTGCTGGTTTCGAGTATGGATTTATGGTCGGTGTGACCAGGTACTTATGTTTTCATATGTTTGGCCTGAGAGCCGAGATTTAATTTCTTTTGTGATTTGGCTGGAAAGCCGGTGCTTGTGATTCATATGTTTTTCCCTATGCATGCATGATTTGAAAAACTGGAGGGTAAACTGATGTGTTTTCAAAACATATTTTAAAAGATCGTATTTTTGTCCACTCACACCTTTGTGTTTGATGACCCTCCAGACCGTGGTACGACATTCGGGGCAGATTACGAGGCGGAGGCATGAGCAGAAATCAGTGCAGTTATCCTTGGTCTGACAGGTGCTGAAGGGTACTTGTCAGACGGGAGCAGGACCGGGCATGGTTATCGAGGTCCAGTTGGGACGGGTCCTGTCACTCCGCCTTCACGGTTTTACTCTTTGGAGTCACACCCCCAAAAGGCCTCATGTTGAATAGAGGTGTGCCCACATATATAAGAAACATCCCTCATTTCGCCCCAAGCGATGTGAGACTACTTGTGCTTCCAAAACACGGGTCCTAACAATAAATGTCACGCCTCGCCTCCTCCAACATAATATTGTCCGATTTGGGCCTGACCCCGTTGGACCTAGCCTACAATGATCCCTGCCCTCAAGGTTTTGCTTCTGGGGGTCCCACCCCCAAAAGGCCTCCTGTTGAATAGAGGTGTGCCCACATATATAAGGTGTATCCCCCATTCCCCCAGCCCCCCCCCCCCCCCCCCCCCCCCACCACATGATATGGGACTGCTCGCCGTGCTTCCAAAGCATAGGTCCTCACAGAAGCTTTATCAAATGCTGCTATTGCAGCCACATCTTTTGAACTATGACAACTATTTGTAACAATAATTCTATTCTGTGATGTAGTTAATCCCCAATTTTTTTTTTAGAAACATTGGAACACTATGTTCGATGAAATACTATATAACTTACAAACAGCTTTTTGGATGCCAAATATGATTGTCCCGCAAGAAGAGTTAAAAAATTGTGTATTTTTTGAACTTGAGCAACTTTTCAACACTTCTAACAGCTCTTTGCAAACTCATAATTTGCGTATACTTGATAGACAAAAAATGTTACAGATATAGAATAAACTATTGAGAGAAGAACTAAATTATAAGTGCGATAATTTAAAGATCAAACATTCACTTCTCATAACACGGTTAAATGAAGGCCATAAATTTATACACGACTCTATCATAGCCACTATAAATGCCCAAAAAACTAAGCTTATTTTTCATTCATGGCCATGGAGGAGTTGGCAAAACTTTATTTGGGAAACGATAATAACTAAACTCATATCTAAAAATAAAATTGTTTTAGCTGTTGTCTCATTAGGAATCTCAAAATTACTATTACCAGGTGGCCGAACAGCCCATTCCATATTCAAAATTTCTTTAATTATCACTAATTGTTCAACATGCCAAATTAATAAAGGTACCTATCTTATTAAATTAAATGAGAAAACTGATTTAATTATATGGGATGAAGCTGCTATGAACCATAAACTTTATTTCCAAGCATTTGATAGAACACTGTCTGATCTTTTATCATCTTCAAACACTACAAATAATAGAACTTCCTTCTTTGATGACAAGCCTTTTTGTTAGGTGGTGTAGAACATTGTACACTTAGTTCTAGGTTAGAACTATCTACACCTGTCCCAGGACAATTAACATCAGTTAATTGACACATGTCCCTAGTTACTTCCCAACAATTAGGTAAATAGAACATTTATAGTTAGATAAATAGGACATATGTCCTATGTTAAATGGTCACAGGGAAAACTACTTAATCTTATCCCTTACCATACTTGTATAAAAAGGTCAATTGTCTTGTAAATCAGAGACACAAAATTCTGAAGAAACCTGTCTTTCTACATGGTATCAGAGCCTCTGTCTGACCACCATAACCGATCCTTAAACCCCTTGACATGGATGTCGATTCCTGCTCCTCTCCCTCAATCTCCCCTACCCATGTTTCCACCCTAGTTTCTGTCAAACTGATTGAAACTAATTATCTCCTATGGGAAAGCCAGATAAAACCTTTCTTAATTCGCCATAACTACTGGCGCTTCATTGATGGCATGCACCCCTCTCCTCCCTTTACCCTGCCACCTTCTGTCTCCTGAATCCTCCCATCAGTCTGAATTTTCTATTTCTGCCCCTACCTCTTTCTCTAAACCCGTCCCCAACCCTGCCTACCAACAGTGGTTTCAAATTGACCATACTTTTGTCAGTATGCTTCGTGCCACCCTCACTAAGCCTATTTTATCTTAGGTTGTTGGTCTCACCACTTCTCGTGCTATTTGGGACTGTGTTCGATAAAACTTCTCCCAGTAATCCCTTGACAATGCTGCCAATCTTCGCTTTTAGATAATGTCTCTCACCAAAGGTTCCAAACTCGTTTCCGAATAATTAACCCACGTCAAGACCTTTGTTGATTCCCTTGTAGCCATAAATGAGCCCTTCTCCCCAACAGACTTTATCGCAGCTATTTTTTGTGGTTTAGGACCCCGAATACAGCATGTTAGTCACTTCCATGCTCAATTTCCCTCTCCTCACACCCTTCTCTGACCTCAAAGTACATTTACTATCTTTTGAAGCCCATGAAACTTCCACTGCCACCTCTGCTGCTTTTGCCCATCCCACTACACTACATACCTCTCTACTAAGCCCTACTGCCCCTACCACCAGCCCTATCTACTACGACGCCCGTACCCACCTTCCTTTTCAGCGTGGCTACCGCCCAGGTCCTGGCTCTCGATCCTTCCATCGTCGAGGCTCTGTCCATTCCTATCAGCCAAATATAGCGGCATGCATCCTCGGTTCCTATCCTGCTCCTAGCACTCGCCCTACTGGACCTCAGTGCTGGTCAGGCAACATATTTGGCCACATTGCAGCCATATGCCCTCAACTCACTCACTCCTAGGACCATGATCTCTTTCAAGCCTTTGTTGGTCTCCACTTAGAAAATGCCTCTGATCCAAATTGGTACCCGGATAGTGGTGCTACTCACCATGTCACCATGTCTCCTACTCCTCCTCGTCACCATGTCTCCTACGCCCACAGACCAAGTTATGGTTGGCAATGGTACCACCCTTCCCATCACCCACACTGGTAATGTGACCTTCTCCTCTGGCCCTTATATTTTCAAACTCTCAAATGTCCTCCATGTTCCTTCTATTCGAAAGAACCTTCTCTCTGTTGCCCAGTTTACATAGGATAATCATGTTAGTCTACCATTTTCCCCACTCACTTTGTGATTCAAGACTTGACCACCAAAGTTGTTCTTTTTCAAGGGCCCTGTAAGGAAGGATTATACCATATTTCCCTGTATCAACGTCCTACCCTCAAGCCTTGCTCACCACTAGTTCTACAGACATTTGGCACAACCGTCTAGGACACCTTTCTCCACAAATCTTGCACAAGCTGGCCACTACCACACATGTCTGCTCTCCTGCACCTTTACATTCTTCATTTTGTATTCACTGTGCTATGGGAAAATCTCATAGATTGCCCTTTTCTACTGTTGTACACAAATCAATGAAACCATTTAATCTAATTCACTCAAATGTTTGGATGTCTCATATTTCCTCTATCTCTAGTTTTCATTACTATGTTCTTTTTACAGATGATTACACCTGTTATAGTTGGATTTTTCCACTCAAATTTAAATCTGAAGTATTTGATCAATTTTCCAAAATTTTCTCTTATGTCTGCAACCAGTTTAACACCACCATCCAACAATTACAGAGTGATGGTGGCAAAGAGTTTGCCAATTAAAAATTCCAAGAATTTGGCTCAAACCATGGTATTCACCATAGATTCTCTTGTCCACACACACCCCAACAGAATAGTCTGGTTGAACGTAAGCATAGACACATTTCTGAAGTTGGACGAACCTTACTCCTCATTGCTGGTCTCCCATACTGTTATTGGGCAGAGGCAGTTACCACTGCCGTCTTCCTTATTAACCTTCTTCCAACACCTGTCCTCAATTAGTCCTCTCTTCACTTCGTCCTTCATCGTATACCACCCCCTTATTTCAGCCTACGTACCTTTGGATCAGCCTGCTTCCCATACTTAGGCGATTACACAACCCACAAACTTTCCCCACGTTCTCTGCCCTGTGTGTTTCTCGGTTATAGCCTCTACTATTTTGGTTACCGATGTCTACATGTCCTCACTGGACGTGTCTGCATCAGCCGTCATGTCTAGTTTAATGAAACATGTAACGATTTATCCTGGATTTCGTGATTAGATTGGTGATTAATGAAGAATTAGTGAACGTAATTGGTGAATAGTTGAGTGATTACGGACAGACGGTGTGAAATGACTGTTTTGCCCTTAGGTTAGGCAAAATGTTGACTTTTAGTTCAGGCTGTCAAACAGAATTTGGCCGATGACTGTGACGTAGTTCAGGATGTCACGAGTTCGTAAACAGGTGGCACGTCTAATTCCAACATTCAAGGAGGAAGTTACGGGCTTCGGAAGTTGAGGGGCATTTTGGTAATTTGGCATTAAGGATATTTTGGTTATTTCTGATGCCTTGGGAATTGTGCCCAGTGGAATTAGGACACATGTCCTTCTCTGGATGGTTGTGGAAGCCTCTTCACTGTCTCTCACAATTATCCCACGGGTTTAAAATGGTTTTGCACGATTTTGAAGAGAAAACAGAGTACCCCGTGCAACTAACTCCCACAAACCTCTTTGATCTTCATGCTTGCTTTGTGACCGTAAGGGTGGAAGGAGAGGAACGTGGTGGTGCTACCACAAGAACCGTCGTGGACGGTGACCTAAACTAGTGAAACAGTGTGTGAACCCGTGATGTACCAATCCATTCCAACCCCCTCAAATGCCCTCCTTTGCTCTTGACTTGTGAAGAAGAATAGAAGGAGGAGTCACACTAATGATGGTAGTGGCCACGGTGGAGCTCGCGACGGCGAGTTGAGGTAAGAAACCCATGAGGTCTCTATTTGAGTTTGGAAATGGTGAAGTTTATTTTAGGGATTGATGATCAACGTGATTAACGGGATGATGTTTTGGAGGTTCAGGTGAGTCGTCTGGGCTTGGAACCACGGCCAACGGTGGCCGGAATCACAAGAACACCACGGAAGAACATCGAGCTTTTGATCACGTTTCGAGGAGGTATAATTCTAGCCTTAATTTCGTGGTTTGATTATGTAGATAGATGGGAAACAGTGAGACGAAGCTATAGGACTGATTAGAATCGAAAACGGACCCAAAACGAAGGAGCTATGGCCTCGAACAGGTCACACCGGTTTGGTTGGACAGGGCCAGTCTGAACTCGGTTTGGCGAGAGGTCAGGGATGACCTGTGCTAGCGTGTGAGACCCACGCGCAGCCCATTTGGGCGGCGCGTGTCACTATTTCTGGGGAAGTTTTCAACACAACTTTTAATGTATTCGATGTAACGAACATTTTGGGACTGGTTTCGAGTCGATTGGATATCGTTTCGATATGATTCAGGATGTCCGAAGGTTTAGGATCGAGTTTAAAAATAGTTAAAAATTTGGGAAAATTGCGGGGATTTAGTAGAAACATATTGAAGTAGTTAGTGACCTTAGAATGTGATTTGGACAGATTCGGGAAGTTCAGTGATATTGGATTAGTCGGGAACGGCGTACTGCACGCGTATCGAGGCAATAACAGGAATGGTCTGTGAGTGGACTTTGCTTTCTAAATTATGATGCATGCATAAATGCTTTCTATGTTTTCTATACATAATGTCTGGGTTTATGATTGTGATATCTCTAATTTATGATTTGCACGTATTTTGAGGAGTTTTACGTATTTGCACGTTTTACGAGATTATGGTTTCATGCTATAATTTGATAATGGTTTCGATGCTATGATTTTGGGATTTGAATTATGAATTGATTTCAATGGTTTATAAATGGATTTATGGATTTGGATTCAGAATAATGATTTCATATTCAGATTTATTCGGAATGATGATTTCGGATTCGGATTTAGAAATGGATTTATAGATTTTTTATTTGATAAAATGGTTTTAATTAGATTTGATGGATTTGGTTTTGGGTTTAAAGACCCGGATATGATATGTGACGGGGCGGGCCCGTATATGTGATTTTGTGTTTAAAGACCTGGTGAGTTTAAAAACTCAAGAGTTTAAAGACTCGATTAGAACCAACAAGTTCGATTGATAGAAATGTGTTTTAACTGAGTTTGGATTTTTGTGATACACTGATGATTTTCACATGGTTTTCAGATGTTTTGGGTTGTGGCCCGGATGCTTTGGATTTGTGGATTTTTGGGCTGAGTTCCCATACTTGGATTTGATTAATGGTTTTGGGCTGAAGCCCGGGATTTGAGAAAAGGAAATGATTTCAGTTTTAATAAATGGTTTTATTATCTTGGAAATGAAATGGTTTTCTTATGCTGAAAATGAACTGGTTTTAGAATGCATGCATTGAGTTACATGGAGGGTATAAACGTCTTGTTTTATAAATGTTTTCTAAACTTATTATTTATTTTTGTCCACTCACAGTCTTTTCTGTTTTTCGATATCCTCTAGGTTGATGCGGTGCAGGCTGTTGTTAGTGAAATGGAGGCATCAGATATGCGATCCACAGTGGTTTCTGCGCACTCTCGGAAACCAGACATTGTTTTTGGTACGTTGACATGGGTATCCCTTGTCTGGCTTACGTGTTCCATAGAGGGTAGACATGTGTTTATCCTTCATGTCACACGTGGGTTAGACGGGATCATGACTTATCCCTTAATGCTGGGGGATTCGGGGTGGGTCGTGTCAAAACAGCCTTCCCCTATCACGACTCCCCTAAAACTAACATAGACTTCTCATTTATTCAGATTGAAACCTGGGTCACTCAATCAAGCCCAAATTCTAGGCCCAATCGTTTCCCCTCAAGTCCACACATTGAGCCCAGGACTTCCTCCACCCCTTCCCACCCTCTTAGTTCAACTCCACCTCCTAATCGGCTTCTGACTGTCCTTGAACCACCACAAACAGAGAGTCCTACTTTTCCCCAACCACCTCCAGGAGACCATCTGCCACCAATCTCTTCAACTCTTCCCACAATTCAAAGCGCAACACCCACCCTATGATAACCCGCAATAAAGCAGGAATATCTAAATCCCGTAAACCTTTTATTTACATCTCGCTACCCATTTCCCTAAGACTTCTCCGTTGTTTGTGATTCCCTCACCAAACCCACAATATACAAACAGGCCTCCCGTTCACCCCATTGGAAGACAGCCATGGAACAAGAATATTCTGCCTTACAATAGCAACATACCTGGTCTCTAGTCCCTCTTCCACCTAATGCTAATGTTGTAGGCTGTAAATGGGTATATAAAATAAAAAGGAAGGCTGATGGTTCCCTGGAAAGCTATAAAGCCAGACTGGTGGCCAAGGGTTTCCATCAAGAGGTAGGCCTTGATTTTCAAGAAACCTTCAGTCTTGTTGTCAAACTAGCAACTATTCGTGTCATCCTAACAGTTGATGTCTCTCTTAGCCGACCCTTGCGACAACTGGATGTCACTAATCCCTTCCTCCATGGTCATCTTCAAGAAGAAGACTACATGGTACAAACCCTAGGCTTTATTGATCCCACACGTCCTCAACATGTATGTCACTTACACAAAGCCCTCTATGGCCTCAAGCAAGCTCCTCGGGCCTGGTTTGGCATATTTCGTTCATTCCTTTACCAATATGGTTTCCTACAGAGTCGAGATGACCCATATATGTTTGTTTTTTGCCACAATAACATCATCATCTTTCTCCTACTCTATTTTGATGACATTTTCCTGACAGGTAGTTCTCAAAAAGTTGTCTCTTCCTTCATGGCCTCCCTAGCAAGTACCTTCGCCATCAAGGACTTAGGTGACTTACACTACTTTCTGGGTGTGGAAGCCAACAAGACTACCACTGGTCTCCATCTAACTTAACTAAAATACACCAAGGACATTCTCACCCGCAGTGGCCTCTCTGATTGCAAAACGGCTTCTACACCAATTGTTGCCAAATAGAACCTCTCAGCTCATGTCTCACCCTCTCCTAGACGCCACTATCTATCGTTAGATAGTTGGCGCTCTCCTCTATTTAACCTTGACTAGGCCAGACATCTCCTTCGTTGTCCAGCATGTTGCTCAATTCATGAGCAACCCCACTGACTATCACCTCACTGCAGTGAAGTAGATCATTCGTTACTTGAAGGGCTCGCTTGGCACTAGCATCCACATCCAACGCTCTGTCTTCCCCCTCCATGTCCATGCCTTGTCAGATGCTGATTGGGTAGGTTACCCTGACACCAGATGGCCAGTCACAAGTTTTTGTCTGTTTTTAGGCCCAACCTGATCTCCTGGTGTGCCAAGATATAGAAAACTGCCTCTCGCTCCAGTTCTGAAGCCGAGTACCGTGCATTGGCTTACACTTGTACTGACAGCCTATGGCTCCTAAGTCTCTTTCGAGAACTACATATCATGCCTCACCTTCCAGTTCTCCTCCATTGTGACAACCTAAGCACCACTTACATGACCAGTAACCCGGTTTTTCATGCTCGTACGAAGCACATTGCCCTAGACTATCATTTCCTCCATGAACGAGTGGCTGTTGGCAGCCACCATGTCACATTTGTTCCCTCTACACAACAGCTTGCTGACCTCTTCACCAAAGGTCTTCCAGTTGCTTTCCATTGAAGTCTTTCATCCAAACTTGTCACCTATAAGGCCCCTCGTTTGCAGGGGAATGTAGAATAGTGTACACTTAGTTCTAGGTTAGAACCGTGTACACCTGTCCCAGGACAATTAACAACAGTTAACTAACACCTGTCCCTACTTACTTCCTAGCAGTTAGATAAATAGGACATATGTAGTTAGATAAATAAGACATATGTCCTATGTTAAATGGTCACAGGGAAAACTACTTAATCTTATCCCCTTACCATAATTGTATAAAAAGGCTAATTGGCTTGTAAAAGAGATACATGAAATTCTGAAGAAACCTGTCTTTTTATAGGTGGTGATTTCAGACAAATATTGTCTATCATTCCATGAGGCAATAAAGAAGATATCATATATATTTCTCTCAATAGTACCTATTTAAGACCTTCTTTATCATTTTTCATTTAACCAGAAAATGTGAGGTTATGTACACAAAATAAAAATTTGGATGAGAAAAAAAAAATTAAATCATTTGTAGATTGGATTTTGAAAATCGGTGATGGCAAGCTTGGTTGTAAAAATAATTCACTTGATTCAACTGATACAGATACATCATAGATTGAAATTCCCTAAGGCTTGCTTCTTCAATTTTCCCTAAGACTTGTTTCTTCAATTTTCTACAAACCCTATTGAACAACTATTTATTGCAACTTATCCAAATTTCAAAGATAATTGTCACAATTTAGTTTATTTACAAGAACAAGCTATAATTACATCGAGAAATGCAATAGTTAATGAAATTAATAACTATATTATCGCTTCATTACCTGGTGAACAATATACATTTTTAAGTTTTTAACTCCTTATGTTCTTCAAGTGAAAATAATGACAACCTTGATATCATGTGTCCTCAATAATTACTTAATACGCTTGACTTTAATGGTTTACCAACACATAATCTTATTTTAAAGATTGGCATGCTTATCATGTTGCTAAGAAATCTTAATCAATCTTCATGTCTATGGAATGGTACCACATTAGTCATAACACAACTACTTAATAGACTTACAGGGGCAAAAGTTTTAACTGGTACTAACATTGGTTATAAAAAATTTATATCACGAATCACTCTCTCAACAACTGAAAGTAAATGGTCCTTCATTTTAAAGCGCTTTCAACTTCCAATCAAACTCTACTATTCAATGACAATAAATAAAAGTCAAGGCTAATCTTTAAAACAAGTTGTTTTATATTTGCCTCAATCAATATTCACCAATTCCCAATTATATGTTGCATTATCTAGATTCACATCACTAGAAGGAATAAAAATCATGATACCCATTGATAATTATACAATAAATCAATATACAAAAAACATTGTTTTTCAAGATGTGCTTCCAATTGTAAATAAGTTCACAATTTTATTAATATATATTTATAAATTTAAACATTTACTCTTTATGATTTATAAAATATACATGTACTTTCGTTATCTAATATATTTATCATCATTCATGACAGGACCCGTCCCAACTGGACTTTGATAACCGTGGCCGGTCCTGCTCCCGTCTGACAAGTCAACCGAAGTCCCGAAAGTACCCTTCAGCACCTGTCAGACAAGGGATAACTGTACAGATTTCCGCTCATGCCTCCACCTCTCAATCAGTCCTGAACGTCGTGCCACGGCCTGGAGGGTCATCAAAACAGGAAAGGTGTGAGTGTACAAAAATAATATCATTTAAAACAAATTTATCAAAACACATCATTTACCTTTCAGTTTATCAAACCATGCATGCATATATCGACATATGAAAAACATCACCGGCCTTCCAGCCCAATCTCATGAAAACATCAAATCCCGGCTCTCAAGCCCAACACATGAAAACATTTCATAAAACCATTTTATCATACAACAAAACATATAACTCGGGAATTACACATTTGAGGGTCCTCTGGGAATTACACATCCAGAGTTGTCATCTATGCTGGGAATTACACATCCAACCTCACCGGGAATTACACATCCGGTCCCTCCGGAAATTACACATCCGGAGTCCCTCCAGGAATTACACATCTGGAGTCACTTCGGGAATTACACATCCGAAGTCTACCCAGGAATTACACATCTGGGGGCATCAAACATCAATACACAATCAAAATCATTATTTCAAATCATCATTAAAACCATGCCAAAACCATTTATCACGGGGCCACATGCCCAAATCTCATTTCTCATTTCTCGTAATCCAAGTCAAAACCAATCACAAATCCCAGGCCTTCGCCCAAAACAGCCATTTCACATTTTCACGAAAAACGTACCAGAAACACCGATTAAAATAATCATTAAATCACAAAGAATCATGCCACATCATCAGGACATTATTGCAATTCAAATTATGCAAGAAATCATGTAAAACATTTAACTATGCATGCATGTCAATTTATAAAATAAACGTCCACTCACATACTGTCCAAACCGCTTGCTTTCCGAGCTGCACGCGTTTCCGTAATTTCTGAAAATTTCCAGAAATCTCGAATCCTGTCCAAAATCATTATTCATGGTCACTAAAAACTCAATTTATATTATACTAATTCCCCATAATTTTCTGGGAATTAAATATTAATTAAACACGTAACATAAACCTTCGGACCCTCGAAACAATATCGAAACGGTGTTCGATCGACTTGAAACCAAAGCCAAAATGTTCGTTATATTAAATAGGATAAAAGTCGTGTTGAACTCACCGCCGTGAGTGGCTGCGCGTGAAAGCCACGCGCCTTGCTACAATGCATCGTCCCTACCCGTTTACCTGGTAAACGGATCCTGCGACCCGCGAGGTGACCCGGCTCATTATCCATCAATTCGACATCGTTTTAAACAATTCCAACGTCCATTAGAATCGACATAGGTTTAATTAACGATCTGTAAACTCAATTACATTCGACCTTACCTCAATCCAAAGGATTTGAAGATGAACCTCGAAAGCTATCTGGGCACTGTTCATCGTCCAATCTCCATCAATCATCCTTGTTTTCCTTCAATTGACGCATCAGGAAGCTTCGTGGGATTCTCATAAACATCTTTACAAGTTCAATTTCATCGTCTCATGTCTCAATTCCCACGACTCAAGCTCGAACATTCGAAGTTTTACCCCTCTCTATTCTAGTCCATAACATCGTCAACTTCTTTCGAATTTCATTGAGTTTGACTAGTCTCAATCCCAGGAGGATAAATCTAAGGTCAATTTCACTCATAAACGCCTAACAATTCAAATTCAATCCTAAGGTCCATTAATGGTTTTTGGGTTTTCTGGGTTTGTAAGTTTGGTTTCGGCTGAGTTCAAGGTTCCTAACTCACCAATTAATTCTCTTTGTTTTCCTCTCAATCCCCAGTTCTCAATTGGGTTGTGATTACTGCTGGTAAGATCGATCAAGTGTTCATGGTCTCTGTTTTGGTTTTCTTCACAGTACATACATATACGTATAATTATCCAACAAATCCTCATCATCAATTTGCCACCAATTCAAATATTACAGTGACAGGTGTCACTAGACAATGAATCCTCATCCAATTTAATGAGCACAGGTGTCCTTACTCCATTTAACACATCACCAAATAGCTGAATTAGCCCAGATTAGTTAAATTACCATTTTACCCTTCTATACACAAATGACCAAAATGCCCTTAGCATTCCTCAATCCATAACTTTTACGTCCGAACTCCGATTGACGCATGCCGCCTGTCTACGGATTCAGCGTCCCGAGACCTATCCAACGGTACTTCTAGAAAGTCCAAACAAGGCCTCGATCAAAAAGTCAACTTTCGACCCCTTTTTAATCAATTTACCAAATTACCCTTAAACTTCCGAACATCATAATTTTCTCCTCGAATGTCGGAATCGGACGTGCCACCTGTCTATGAACTCGTGACGTCCCGAACTACGTCACAGTCATTGGTCAAAGTCCGTTTGACCGCTCGAACCAAAAGTCAACTGTTCGCCCAATTCTAGGAGCAAAATCGTCATTTTCCTCAAATTTTCCAAATTTTTCCTTTCTCGAATTTCCGGGGCATCATAATTCATCTCATGTTAAACAATAAATGACAAATTTGTCCTCGTAATTTTCTCTGTTACACTTTGAATTGATGGATAAGCACTATATTTGGGACTAGCTGTCTAAAACAGAATTTTTTAACCAATTCCTATTAAAAATCCAAAAACAAAGAATTGTTTTCAGTAGGGTGGACACGAATGCATTAGAACCATTAACTGATCCGCTTCAAACCATTATTGATCCAATGATTTATATTTGACTAGATAAAAGTCAAACAGTTTGAGAATCCAAACCGCTCCGTTAGTAACAGTTTGGATTTGGATTTTCATTTTGAAAATCTGTTAAATCTAAACCGAACCGTTAAGGAATATATTAATTTTTTTATTAATTTTTAAATCTATTATTAATACAAAAAATAATAATAAAAATAAAATGATACACAAATATTTCCAGATAAATATATGTATACTTAGATAAAAATATAGTAAAAGATTATTAAGTGGTAATGTCAGGACCCGTCCCAAATCCCCTGGGATTAACATGGGACGCGCCTGATCCCGTCTAACACGAAGTGTCAGACCAGTGAAAATTCCGTCTCTAGCCCTTACCGGGCTTCTAGAGTACGCCAGGATCGTAAGAGGAGGAGTGTGATGTCTCGTCTCTACTACAGCCCGCATCCGCGATCAACCTAAAGGGCATTCAAAAACATCAAAAGTCGTGAGTGGACAAAATAGTATTTTAATAAAAACATTTTCACATAAAGACATTTATGCCCTTCACTAAAAGCATATGCATGCATTCAAAAACCGTTGATCAAAATGTTCATAAAACCATTTGTCAAACATATTCTCAAAACCTTTCAAGGGTTCATGCCCGGTCTCCATAAACCGTCATGACCCATAAAAACCTTTCAAGGGTTCATGCCGGTCCCCATAAACCGTCATGAACCATAAATCCATTTATGGGTCCCCAACCCGAAAACACAAAAACCCGTAAATCACAATCTTAAAACATGGAACACGGTATATCAAACCAATGGGGACTCAGCCCAAATCATGTCACGTGGGTCTCAGCCCAAAATCATTCTCAGTGAAATACCAAAACATCGAATACGGAGTCTCCGCCCCAAATCACTTCTAAAACCACATACGTATAACCCATCTGCGGCACTTTTGAGAAGATGCCAACTAGGGGCACACAGCCCCTAGGGAACACATCCCCGATATATGTCACGATTCATCTCTATACTAGTGTGCACACCACTCGGGGTCTCACTCCGAGTCTTCCCCCAGGAATTCTCCATCTAGGAGGCTCTTTCTCTGGATCTAGTCCGAGCTTTATCTCCGGATCTAGTACACACATCTCTCCGGAATCTGGTCCGGGACCACATCATAACTTCCATTCCTGGAACGGGATCCCTATGGGGATACCCATTTTGGTCTGTGGATCATGACTCTCTAAGTCGACGTCTGGAGGAGACCATATAATCATATGGAGGGTATATATACATTTCAAATACTTTCTTTCTTTCTCAAAACATATTTCAACTAGGTCTCATACCCGATTCATCTCAACAGGATTCCTCGAATCAGATTCAAATCCATTTCACAGGCCTCGGCCTAAATCCACAGTTCAACAGGGTCTCATGCCCGAATTCTCATTTCTCAAACCGAACTGGGACTCAAGCCCGATTTCACAATCAACTGGGCCTCTAGCCCGATATCACGACTAACTGGACCCTAAGCCGGAAACCATAAATCAACGGGGCCTCAAGCCCGATTTCACAACCAACGGGGCCTCAAGCTCGATATTACAGTCAAAGAGGCCTCCAGCCCAAGATTACAACCAACTGGGCCTCAAGCCCGAATTCGTAAACCAACAGGGCCCTCAACCCGATCGTTTAACTTAAATGGACCCTCGGTCTGATTCCTCGTCAAATCAAATGGACTCCAAGTTCGAGAGTTCGTAAATCAAATGGGTCTCGTGCCCGAGTTCATATTTCCAAATCCGAAATCCATTTATTAAACCCTTGTTGAAAACCTAGCACGTACAAGCATCGTATAAAACCGTAAATCTCGAAATACGTGCAAATACGTAAATCCTAGGCTACCACAAACAAATGCACTCATGGCATCACAAAACATGTATTAAAACAATTATAAAACATTCATGCATACATCGAATTCATAAATCAAGTCCACTCACATACCATCCGAAGTCGCACCTCCATACTCGTGCCAAAACGTCCTCCCGGGCCAATCGTCACCTCCGGGATTCCCGAACCTGTCCAAATAGTAATAGAAGGTTACTAACTACTTAAATAACCCCTCACTAAAGTCCCATAATTTTTTGGAATTTTTAACTATTTTTAAACGCGATCCTAAACCTTCGGACGTCCCGAACTATATCGAAACGATGTCTGATTGACACGAAACCAGTCCCAAAATGTTCGTTACATCGAATAGATGAAATTACATGTTGGAACCTTCCCCAGATTCCCTGCCACGCACCATCACGGGCCCAAGGACTACCCTGCGCGTGGGTCTCACGTGCTAGGCTACAGTCTTCATCTTCAACCTTCAGAATGATCTAGACCGGCCGGTTCGGTTCAGGCCTGTAGCTAGACCGGCGTGACCGGTCCAGGCCTATATTTTCCATATTTTTCGTCAAATTCCTTCCTTTTCAATCCTAAACTTCCTAATTCAATCCTAGGAACTTGTTTGTGCAACCAAATCCACCTAAAACCCCTAAAAAAACCCATGGTTCATTTTCCTCCTCACGGTTCAAGCTTGCCCGATTGCACCCAGGGCTGCTCAGCCCAAAACCACCGTCCAAAACCTTATCTAATCCTTCCTAACAACCTAATAAACATCCTCTAATCATCCAAAACTAACCATAACGTATAAATCAAAATAAAACAAGATTTAGGTCTAACCGGGTAATCGGTTGTTTCCCTTGCACAGAGCCCTCCGCCGTCCATGGCGGCGTTGTCTTTGGTCAGCCACCACCTACACGCCTGAGCCTCACTCCCTAGCTTCACATAAGATCATTTGGTGGAAGGGTTTTGGATTGGGATCGAGATGGTTGTGCGGGTGAATGAAATGAAACAGAGATGATATGCATGAATGAGGGAAAAAAGGGAATATATGAGTGACACTTGTCACTCATCCCTTGAGGTCTGGGAAAGATCTGGGCCCACAAAAGACAAAACTTCACTTTTTGCCTCATAAAATGTGTCGCCGTAAATAGTTCTCCGGAACTTCCGTGAACCGTAACTTCTCCGTCGAACGTCCGAATTCGACGTGCCGCCTGTTTATGGATTCGTATCGTTCTGATCTAAGTAACGATCCTCGGCCCTCGTCCATCGGACCTCCCGGATCAAAAGTCAACTATTTGCTCCTATTCAACTAAATTACCAAATTACCCCCGAACTTCCAAAAATCATAACTTTTTCCTCGAACGTCGGAATCGGGCGTGCCACCTGTCTATGAACTCGTGACGTCCCAAACTACGTCACAGTCATCGGCCAAAGTCCATTTGACCGCATGAGCGAAAAGTCAACGATTCGCCCATTCGAAGGGAAAAATCTTCATTTTGCCCTGCTCGTCCGCTAATCCTCGTCTAATCCCCAATTAGTCTTGCTAATCCGTCATTAAGTCTTAATCAATCGCGCTAATTCGGGACGGGTCATTACAGGTAATGTTTGTTTGCTAAATCTTAATATAGTGGTAATATTTGCAATCCAATTCTCTGCAAAATCAATATACAAAATATTGAGTATTGATTATTCTTTTTTGTATCCTTACTTAAATTTTTTTTTTACTGTTTTTAATATCTTTACTGGTTTTTTAGTATCTTACTGTTTTTTTAATATACTTGCTATTTTTTTTATATATTGACTGTTTTTTTAATATACTTGCTATTGTTTAAATATTCTTACTGTTTTTTTAATATACTTTCTATTTTTTTAATATACTTTCTATTTTTTTTTATGTCTAAACGGTCTCAAACCGTTTCAATCCAAACCGAACCATTAGTAACGGTTTGGATCGAAACGGTTTCATTTCTAATTTTAGAAAATTCAAACTGTATCGAACCGTTAAGATTTTAACGGTTTTGATTTAAATATTATTAATATCCGTATGAAATCGCACCATATCCACCCCTAATTTTCAGAAATGTCTGACTCTTCTTTAAAAACCTATTCCCGGTTCATTTGGTCCTCGGTTCATTCTCAACAATTTTCTTTCAAATATTATACATTTTCCATATATTTTCAAAATTAGTTTATAACTCGCAGCATTGCTCAGGCGTCTTCCCTAGTTGTAATTCTATAAGTTAACTGCATGATGTCTGCATCAATGTCTACTGCATAGGCAATGGCATTGAGTAGGCAGAGGACAAATATGTATGACGTCCACATTTATTAACCAATTATTTCTCTACCGCTCACACATAGCAGTCTACCTCCTCACTATACCCCATACCCGGCCACGTGAAAAGGCCCAGAGATCCGACAACTGCCTCTGACCCCCACTGACACTCTTGTTCATCTCTCTCCCTCCTCATGTTTATATATAAAATAAACTGATATATTTATAGAAAATTTCATATAAATATTATGGGATATGAGATATTTAAATTAACAATTTTTTATATATAATATTGATAAAAAAATTATATATAATTTTATTAATAATATCGTATTATATTAACCATTTCAGCTAAATAAATTATTTTGTCTATTAAATAAATTAACTATTTAATCACACATTTAATATTTTATTAAATTAAAATGCCGACTATATTATATTGATTGAATCATATTATAATAGTTGATAAAAATATTTATATCATAAATATTAATGATGTATATTATTTTTATTATTATTTTTTATTTTTTATTTTAATTAATTATTGATGACACGACCCATCTCAATTCCTCCGGGATTATCGCGGGATATGCCATGCTCCTGTTTGACTCGAACCTCAGCCCGTTCGGGGCTTCCAGAGTGCGCCAGGATCGGTGGAGAAGTGCGATGTCTCGGTCTCTGCTACAGCTCGCATTTGTGATCAACCTGAAGGGCATTAAAACCATTAAAAGCTGTGAGTGGACGAAAATCAATAGTTTAATAAAACACATTTCATAAGAAGACATTTATGCCCTTCACTAAAAAGTATGCATGCATTCGAAAACCAATAATCAAACCATTTAACTTAATTAAATCATTAGAGCCTTAGCCCAAAACTATAAATCCAAGTAGGTGGGAATTCGGCCCAAAACCGTAAATCCAAACCATGTGGGTCCTTGTCACAACCCATCCCAATTCCCCCGGGATTAACACGGGATGTGTCATGATTCCGTCAGACACGAAGTGTCAAAAAAGGGATAATTTAAAACCTTCAGCTCGACCGGCACGCCAGGATCCGGTGGATGAGTGTGATGTCTCAGCCTCTGCTACAGTTTGCATATGTGATCAACCTGAAGGGCATTAAAAACAACGAAAAGACCGTGAGTGGACAAAAATCAATAAGTTCATAAAAACACATTTCATAAAGATATTTATGCCCTTCACTAAAAAGCATGCATGCATTCGAAAACCATTTATCAAACCACACGTTCAAATAACCATTATTAAGGTCTCAGCCTCAAGTTCCGTAAATTCAAGTCATACGGGCCCCGACCCAAATCCATTTATACAAATTTCATAACATAGTAACCATATGTGGGAACTCAGCCCAAAACCATAAATCTGAGTATGTGGGTCATTGCCCAAATCCGTTTACTATTCACACAACACCATTTCATCAAAATCCAAGAAATCGTGTTTATCAATATCATATAATATATCATATAACCAATCCTGTCATAGTTTCCAAAACTACGCGTGTGTTACCTGTGGTCTCAAATCCCAAGCCTCCTCAAGGTCCACCCAGGTTAATGTCCGCAGATTAATGACCCTCCTTGGGGTTATAATCCATAATAGCCTTCTTAAGAGTAAGGTACCCAACGGGGGCGACTCCACTCAGTTAGTGCTTCGTAACTACTCCGGGGTCCACTCAGGCCAACGACCCTCTCCGGAGGAGACAATCCATAATATAAAGGATGATATATGAAAAACCATTTTGTAATCGTTCTCAAAACCTTTCAAACCTTTCAAAGGGTCCATGCCTGGTCCCCATAAACCGTCATGAAACCAGAAATCCATTTATGGGTCCCCGACCTGAAATCACAGTCGTAAACCATAATTGGGCCCTAATCCCGAATACGTAAACCAATTGGGCCTCATGCCAGATTTGGTAAATCAACTGGGCCTCGTGCCCGATTTCGTAAACCAACTGGGCCTCGTGCCCGATTATGTAACTAACTGGGCCTCCAGCCCGATTCGTAAACCAACTAGACCTCGAGCCCGATGCGTAAACCAACTGGGCCTCGAGCCCGATTCGTAAACCAACTGGGCCGCCGACCCGATACCGTATTATATCAAATGGACTCAAAGTCCGAGAGTTTGTAAATCAAATGGGTCACATTCCCGATTCCATATTTTCAAATCCGAAACCAAATCACGAACCAATTGGGCCTCTAGCCCGACAACGTAACTAAATGGATTTCGAGTCCGAAGGTTTCCAAAAGAAATGGGTCTTGTGCCCGAGTTTACCTTTTCAAATCCAAAATCATTTCATTAACCCATTTCCGAAACTATAAGCACGTATAATCAGTGCAAAATCATAAACCTCGATTTACGTGTAAATACGTAAATCGCCTCGAAATACGTGAAATCATGTAAATCACCAATATCCAAATCATCATCATAGAGTCACATATGTAAAACATTTAAAAAATTTATGCATGCATCACCGTTTAGAAATCAAAGTCCACTCACAGGCCGTTCTATGCTGCCGCCTCGATTTGCGTGCTAAAACGCTTTCCCGGGCTAAACACCGTCACTGAGACTCTCAAACTTGTCCAAATCACACTAGAGGGTTACTATCTATGTCATTAACCTCTCATTAAAGCCCCGTAAATTTTCCGAATTTTTAACTATTTTTAAACTCGATCCTAAACCTTTGGACATCCCGAAATATATCGAGATGATATCCGATCGACACGAAACCAGTCCCAAAATGTTTGTTACATCAAATAGATGATTTCACATGTTGAAAGTTTCCCCAAAAGGCCTTCCACGTGTGGCCTAAACCCCATGCGCGTGAATGGCACGCGCGATACTATTCATCATCCTTAACGTCTGTCTAGACCGGTTCAGACCAATTCAGACCGGTTCGATCCAATCGAACCGGGGGTCCCGGTTCAACGTTATAACTCGTCTATTTTTAGTCTGTTTTCACCCATTTCGAAACCTACAGCTTTTTCTAATTGTGTTCTATCCATTGTCATGACCCACCCCTAATCCCCCGGGATTAAGGGCTAAATCCCGATCCCGTCTAACTTACGCATGAAACGAAGGCTAAGCTGACGTCCAACCTTCATGTGACACGTAAGTCGGACAAGGGATTCTCGATCCGACCGTCCAAAAACTTCCGAACTTCCCAGAGTGCGCAAAGTCTACTGTGGATCGTACGTGTGATGTCTCCGTCTCTCTCGACCAACAGCCCGTGCCGCAACAACCTGGAGGGTATCGAAAACACGAAAAGAACGTGAGTGGACAAAAACAAAGTATAATTTAGAAAACAGTTCAATAAAACAAGTACATTTATACCCTCCACGCAAAAACCAATGCATGCATATCACTTTAAGTCATGAAATCACTCATAAAAAAAACCATAATTGCGAAACCATTTCAAAACCCATATCATCCAGGCCTCAGCCTCAAATCACAATTCAATCTCAACACCGGGAACTCAGTCCCAAAACTCATCAAATCCAATTCATCCGGGCTACTGCTCAAAACATCAGAAAACCAGTGAAAACATCAATTCTACAAGTTTACTGGATCTCAAGTGCGCCCGAGTCTTTAAACTCAAAACACAATGCGCAAATAGCCAGGCCTTCCTGGGATATCCGAGTCTTTAAACTCAAAACAAAATCACAGGCCTCGGGGGGTATCATATCCGAGTCTTTAAACTCAAAACCATACCGAGTCTTTAAACTCAAAACCATCAGTCCAGGGCCCTCCCCCCCGTAAATCAATCCGAGTCTTTAAACTCAAAACCAGATCCAGTGGATTTTCTCTTTTCTTTCTGGGTCTTTAAACCCAAAACCATTTTTCAATCAACCATGAAAACCATAGAAAATCCATCTTCGGATTCGCAACAATGATTCCGTAAGCCGGCATCCGGAACCACTGTCCCGAACCCAAACCCGGAATCCACTTCAAGTCCCGAATCGAATCCCGAATCGTCATCCGGAATTCCGATTTCAAAACCCGAAATCACGTTTCTCAAAATCACTTTTTGAGCTGGGCCTCAAGCCCGAAAACCCTTTTCCGAAAACACTTTTCCGAAATCCTTTTACTTTCTTTGAAATCAAATCATATTTCAATTCCCGAAATCAATTCATTAAAACCAAGTTCAAATCATAATATCCGTCAAATCTCGTAAAACGTGAAATACCGTCATTTCCTCGAAAAACGTGCAAAACCGAAAACCATCACAATCATAAATCAAATCATAGAATCAAGTATAGAAAACATATAAAAAAATATATGCATGCATCAAGAGTTAGAAAGCAAAGTCCACTCACAGACCATTTCGACGTCGCCTCGATACGCGAGCACTTACGCCGTTCCCGACCATTTCGCTATCCTTGGCTTTCCCGAACCTGTCCAAATCCCAATATAAGGTCACTAACTACTGCACGATGCTCATACTAAAGCCCCCTAATTTTCCCGTATTTTTAACTATTTTTAACCTAGCCTTAAAACCTTCGGACAACCCGAAACATGTCGAGACGATGTCCGATTGACTCGAAACCAGCGCCAAAATGTTTGTTACATTGAACACTTTAAAAGTCGTGTTGGAAACTTCCCCAAAAGGGACCCCACGGGCCCTCACGCGTCGTCCAAAGGGGCTGCGCGTCGGAGCCACGCGCCCAGCACAGTGTCATCGTCTTCCTTGGGAAAACCCGGTCTAAACCGGTTCGGTCCAGCCGTGAACCGGCGTTCACGTTTCTTGCTTATTTCAATCCATTTTTTAATTCTTTTAGTTCCACTAGGTTCGTCCCCCTTTAATTAATCGATCTAGTGTGCGAAACCATGAGTTAAAGACCTGTTCTTACCTGTTCGAATCGAAGAAAACCAGAGGTTTCTCCCCTCCACGGCGTTCTTGATATTCCGGTCATCCCAAACCGTGCCACTAGGTCCAATCAGTTCCTTTTGATTTCCAAAATCACACCCAAAGTAACAATTAAAGCATTAGCCATTCAATTCCAATCCACCATGATCGACTTGAAATACAAATGTTCCTGGTTTGGGCCTTACCGTCCATCTCAGGTCCTAAATTCCCATCGAGTGAGTTTGTCTCATCCTTCTTCCCATATTTTGTTCACAAATCAGTAACACTTGATGGGGATTTGAAGAGGTTGAATCCATGGCTGTTTTATCCTCTGTTTCTCCTAACCCGAAACCCACCGTCCACGACGGCTGCACTGCTGCTCCACCACAATTTCACCTTCCCCTCACCACACTAAGCACTCACTCTCCCTCAAAAAGAACTCACACATGATTCCCTCACTCACCATAGTCGATTGGTCTCTATTTTTCCACGGTTAACCTTAAACCCGTGCACACACACACTTACTCGGTTTAAACAGGTTCAAGGCGGTGGACGACGCTTCTAAACCCATCCAGAGAGGACCACGTGTCAAAATCATGTGGCTTCCTTATCCAACAGCTGCCAAGAGTCCAATACCCATTGCACACAAGTCCCTAGGTTGTAAATGACCAATTTACCCTCAATTGTACAAATTACCATTTTACCTTTCGCCGTTCTAGACCCGTATCTCACTCGTCCTACGTACGATGAAGGCATGCCGCCTGTCGTTGTACTCAGGACGACGAGATCTACCTAACGGTCCTCGGTTTGCATGGAGAAACCTTGTCGTGCAAAAAGTCAACTTTTCCCCCTAGTTTAACCAAATTACGGTAATGCCCCCAACCTTTCGAACACCATAACTTCCTCCTCGGATGTCGGAATTGGGCGTGCCACCTGTCTATGGGCTCGTGACGTCCCAAACTACGTCACAGTCATTGGTCAATGCCCAATTGACCCCCCGAACTGAAAGTCAACTTTTTGCCCATTCTAGGGGCAAAATCGTCATTCTGCGCTACAGTCCAACAGTAACCAACTAACCACTAATTAACTCAGCTAATCCGTCACTAATCACTTCGCTAATCCTGACTCCCGGGACGGGTCGTTACATCATGATTTCAAAAACCTAAAAACAATCCTAAATCATACCTTAACGATCGATGGATGAACCGGCCACCTGCAACTAGACACCGCTATCGTCTCCGGCCACCATCTCCCTTGAAACCAAGCCCTATGAACTCGCCTTGATCCCTAGGACACATTAGAATCTACCAAAACGATCAACACACAACAAAACCCAAACTGCCATTCTTGACCCGAAAACAGGTTCACGGTTTGGGGGACTTACCTTGCCGTCGTGAGCGCTGCCGTGGCCACTATCACGGCCGTCACGACCCCAGGAACACCCTCCAATCAACAGAAACGATCGAGACTCGTCCAAACCAAACACTCCATTTTTGAATTCCAAAAACAACATTCGATGCGTCGCCTCCGAACCCAGCCACCGTCCATCGCCGTCCACGACGATCGATGTCATTGGCACCATTCGACTCGTCACCAAACACATTCACTTTTTCCTTCCCATGTCACAGGCAACGGGTGACGTTTGTAAGGGGTTTGAGGGGTTTGTTCTCACGGTTTAGGTGTTCGGGTTATTTAGAAAGAAATGAAGATGGTGATCGCGAGAAAGAAAGGGATGAGAGATGTGAGTTTGCTGATGATGATGGGGATCAGATGAGGTAGGATGGACGGTGAGGATGAGAGGGGGAGGTAGAAATGAACGGTGGAGATGGAAAGTGGGTGGGATTAATTATAGAATAATTAGGATAATACTATTTTAATTACTTAGATCCACTTTTTAGGGAAGCCACCAACGGGATGAGTGACAAGTGTCATTCATCCAAGGGTCCCACACAAATATCTGCCCAATTAGATTTAATTAATATTTTATTTGGATCTCGAGACGTAAATCTTCGATTTCACTCCCGTGACCATAACTTTCCCGTCGAACATCCGATTTCGACGTGCCGTCTGTCTACGGACTCGTGACGTCCCGATCTACGTCACGGTCATCGCTCCCAATACGTTTGACTCCCCGAATCAAAAGTCAACATTTTGCCCGATCCAAGGGCAAAACAGTCATTTTTCCACTGTCTGTTCGGTTTCGCTCAATTAATCACCGATTAATCTCATTAATCCTTTATTAATCACTAATCTAATCCCAGTATTCGAGACGGGTCGTTACAGTCCCTGCCCAAATCCATTAACACCGAAAACCAAATCATAAATCCATAAATCACAATTCCATCAAATACCGTTATGTACCAATCCTCGGTATCCTAGATGCTTGGCGTCCTAGATGCCTGACGTCCCAAACGTCATGTCACGGTTCAAGCTACGCGTGCTAGCCAGGGTCTCAACCCGAGTCAATCTTTGACATCTCAGATGTCTGACGTCCCAAACGTCTAGTAATCCTGCTCCTGAGTCACTATACGGTTCAGTCGCTCCGTGCAGTGACCCCTCGTAGGAAATGCGCCGTGACTACTCCAACGTCCCAGACGACTGGAGGAGACAATCCATATATATAAGGATGGTATATGGAAAACCATTTCATAAATCATCTCAAACCGTTCAAATGGGCATATGCTCGGGATTTCCATAAAATCATCGTAATCCACAAATCCGATTTCTCAAATCCAAAACCATTTATCCAAATCCATTTATGGGTCCCCGAACTGAAATCATATTCATAAAACACAACTGGGCCTCATGCCCGATTTCGTAAACCAACTGGGCCCTTGGTGTAACAACCCGTCCCGAGAATTGGGATTAGTAGAGTGATTAAGGTGCGATTAGTAAGGTTAATCAGGGGTTAGGTGGTCCCGAGGGGTCCGGGAACTTAGAATGACGATTTTGCCCCTGGGTCGGGCAGAAATGTTGACTTTTATTTCGGGTGGCCACTTGGGGATTTACCAGTGACCAGGACGTAGTTTAGGACGTCATGAACCTGTAGACATGTGGTATGTTTGATTCCGACATCCGAGGAGGAAGTTGTGATGTTCGGAAGGTCGAGGGTATTATCGTAATTTTGATAACATAGGGGGAAAAGTTGACTTTTTAAATGATTGGGTTTTGGTAGGTTGACCTAGGATGGTTAGATAGTTCTTGTCGTCCTGAGTTCGATGACAGGCGGCACGTATTCATCGGACTTACGAGGCGAGAGTTACGGGTCTAGGAAGTTTCGGTAAAACCGTAAATATAAGTTAAAAAGAAGGGTATTTTGGTCATTGTGGCACATTGGGATTTGTGCACAGAAGAAAGGAATGGACGGCTGGGATTAGGCCAGGTGGAATAAAGGATGAAGGGATAGTGACACATGGCAGGTGTGTAGTGGCTTCTGGTGAGTTCGAGTGTGTGCACGGCCCAAATAATTGGGGTGCACCCGTGTTGTGTGATGCTGGTTCAGAAAACAGAGGGAGGTCGTGAAGGAAATTGAGGGCGGTGGTGTGAGTGTTGATGAATTGTGAGTGTGTGAGGGTGATCAGAGAGTGAGAGGGAAGCCGTGAGAGAGGTTGACGGTGTGGTGGTTGTGTGTGAAGGTGTCAAGAGCTGCGGGGAAAACCAGGGGTAAAAGCAGGGAGGTTGTGAGGATTGTGGCGGTGGCGGCCGTGTACGGGGCAATTGGGACCGTGGTGGTGTCGTGCGGGTTGCGAGGAGTCAGCCCCTACCAGCAGAGCTCACGACGGCGACAGGTTGCAGGTAATTTCTATTGCCCCGTGTTTATGCTCTGTTTTGGCCGTGAACTTCAAATCGGAAGTTGTGGCCTGAGGGGTTGAATCGAAGAGTCTAGGGGAGTTTGGGGAGTTTAGTTCAGTCCAGGGCGTCATTTGGTTGAGCTGCCGTGATGGGTGGTGCACAGTGGCGGCCGGCACGACGGAGTGCACCTGTGTGCTCTGTTTTAGCCGTGAGGTTCGAACGGCAAGTTGTGCAGCTGGGGAGTGAGTCGACGGTTCTGGTTAGCTGGGTTAGGTTTAGAGAAGTCCAGGGGAGAGTTTGGTGTCACCACCGTGACGGGAGATGACCGGAGTTGAGGAGTTGTGAAACAGGGTATGTAGGCCGTTTGAATTCGAGCTTCAGTCGACGGCGTAGAGGCCGTGTCGAGGTGAACGGAGTATGGGAAGAGTTAGGGCAGGTCTGGACGCAGCTGCTAGTGAAAGAAGGGATCGAATTGATGGCCGGACGGCAGAGATCAGGTCTCGCCGGTTCAGCCTGCGACGGCCGGTTCAGCACGGGTTGAAGACGGTACTGTAGCTGGCGCGTGGGGCCACGCGCAGCCACTTTGGGCGGCGCGTGGAGGCGCGTACGGCGGTTCTGGGAGAAACAGTCAACTTGACTTTTGGTCTAGGAGTTGTGTTGAGTTCAATAGAGTTGGTTTCGGGTTAATCGGAAGTCGTTTGAGGTTAGTTCCGCGAGGGTGAAGGTTTAGGGTCCCGGGGTTCTAGGTCTTCGGTTTGGGGATTTTGTTTAGGGAATTTAGGTGAGTGTTTGTAGACGTATTAGTGACGTAATTTGACGGTGTTTGACAGGATCGGGATTTCCCGAGGAAGCCGAGGAACGGGCTGGACGTTCGGGACGCGAGTAGGGCTCAGTACTGTGAGTGGACCCTTTCTTTAAACTCGAGCATGCATAACTGTTTTCTATAATTGTTTTATGATTTTGATTATGATTCTATGTTTATTGAATATGTTTGGTTGATTTTACATGATTGCACGTTTTTCAAGAATGTTCGGTTTTTAGCACGTTTTACGAGAAAGTGGTTTGTTTCTGAAATGGATGCAATGGTTTGGAATTTCAATTGATAAGTGGTTTTCATTGGTTATAAAGGGATTTTGGAACATGAGTTCGATAATAAAGGTTTTCGGGTTTAGAAACAGATTTCGGAAATGGAAGTTGGTTTTAAAGTGGAAAAGTGGATTCCGGATTTGGGTTCGGAATGACGGTTCTGGATGCCGGAAGGGCTTCGGACCAGTGATTTCGGATTCGGGTTTGGATGTGGAATGATAAATGGTTTTTAAATGGTTTTGGGATTGGATTTGCTGGATCTGGATATTGGGTTTAAAGACCCGGATATATGTGATGGGGGACCGGCCGGATTGGGTTTAAAGACCCGGATTGAGTTTAAAGACTCGGGAGTTTAAAGACTCGGATACATTGATTTTCCCCCGTAGGCCTTGAGTTTAAAGACTCGGGAGTTTAAAGACTCGGATATGATTAAGGCCTGGATTGAGTTTAAAGACTCGGGAGTTTAAAGACTCGGATAGATCCAGCAGGTTTGATCGAGAAAATGATGATTTGGTGGTTATAGCTTTGATACGGTTTCTGATACTCATGTTGTGGTTTCTTATGATACTTTATAGTGTTTCTGTTTCTTATGATGTTTAAGATTGATTCTTTTATAAATGTGTTTATAACTGTGGTTATGCATGTGGTTTTAAAACGGAGGGTTTAACTCGGTTTTCTTATAAAATGGTTTTTGAACTTTTGTACCTTCTGGTCCACTCACATCTTATGTTTTAAATTGCCCTCCAGATTGTGGAGCGAGCGCGGGGTCTTGACGTCGAGGCAGTGTCCAAGGCATAGAAGTGACGTGAGAGTTCCCAGAGTAGAGTAAAGGCTTCCGTGTGCGTGTAGTTATCGGTTTTATTTTCCTTGTATGATCGTACTATGCTCTGTAAATGCTTCTTACGGGACTTTGTGTCTAATTACTCCTGCGTTTGACTGGGTTCGAGTGAGTTTTACTTGAGTTTTGTGTCGGAGAGTCAGACGGGAGCGGGATTCACCTCGGGTTTCGGGGTGAAACCGGGGTGGGTCCTGACAATTGGTATCAGAGCATAGGTTTGTCGAGTTTGTTGGGTCTGTCGGTTTGTGAGGTGGTGTTTCAGTTGTTTGACTACTTCTATGCCCCTTTCAGTGTGTGGTAGACGATGCCTCCGAGACGTAGACCCTCTCCACAACCTGAAGAAGTAGCCAGAGAGACGGAGAGTGCCACGATTGAGCGAGCCCAGCGGCTCGGGGCTACTACTTTTAGTGGCGGGGCTGATCCTGAGGAAGCCCAGAGGTGGATTACTAGACTGGAGCGGATTTTTGCGGTGATGCATTGTCCGCCGGAGGAGCGAGTGTTGCTGGCTACCTTTTTACTAGATGGTGCGGCGTACGAGTGGTGGTATACTCTTGAGTTGTCCGGTTGTGTAACAACCCGTCCCGAGAACCGGGAATAGTGGAGTGATTAAGGTGGGATTAGCAGGGCTAATCGGTGGTTAGTTGGTCCCGATAAGGTCATTGGCTTAGAATGACGATTTTGCCCCTAGTTCGGGCAAAAAGTTGATTTTTAGTTCGGGTGGTCAGGTGGACTTTGACCGGTGACCAGGACATAGTTTAGGATGTCACGAACCCATAGGCAGGTGGCATGCTTGATTCCGACATCCGAGGAGGAAGTTGTGATGTTCGGAAGGTTGGGGGCATAACTGTAATTTGGGTAAAATAGGGGGAATAGTTGACTTTTTGTATAATCGGGTTTTGAGATGTTGACCTAGGATGGTTAGATAGATCTCGTCGTCCTGAGTTCGATGACAGGCGGCACGTATTCATCGGACGTACGAGGTGTGAGATACGGGTCTAGAAAGGTAGTGGCAAAACCGTAATTTTGAGTTAAACAGAAGGGTATTTTGGTCTTTTACACCTGGGGAATTGTGCAGAGAGAGGGGTAGGTGGACGGCTGGGATGGAGCCATTTGGTGAGAGACTGGAGTGGATGGTGACACGTGGATGGCCACCAGAGGGTTCTAGGATTGTCTAAAATAGACACGGGCACATTTTGGGTAGATTTAAACCGTGCATTTGGTTTTGGGAGGAACAGAAACAGAGAGGTGAGGCGGCGAGGTTCTTGGTCGATTCAGTGAGGGTGTGAGGTTTGGTGAATGGTGAGAGTGACAGAGAGGAGAAGAATAGCTGGTAATTGGGTTTTGGGAGTGAAATCGTGGGGGATAAGTGCTGGTGGTGAGGTCTGAATTTCAGAGAAAACAGAGAGAGTTGCGGGACAGAGGTGGTGGCTGTGCCGTGTGTTGGCCTAATTCAGGCTGAGAGAAGACTAGAATGGCTTTGTGGACTCCAGGGAGTGCGACGGTGTGCACGGCGGCGATCGACAGCAGGTAATCCCTCACCCCCGTTCAGTTACTCTGTTTTTCCGTTAAGTTCAAACCGTGAGTTGTGAGGTTAGAGGACGAGTCGAGAGGTTTGGGGAGTTGGGTGAGACTCAGTGATGTCCTAGGAGCCGTCTACGGTGGTTGCCGTGACGGGGGAACGGCTGGTTGGCCGGGATGAAGAACAGGGGATTGATCGGGTTTTCCTTCGAGTTAGGGACGATGATATAGGGGTTGTGTTGAGGCGTCTGAGTAAGGGGAATAGATTGTGGAGGATTGGACGAAGAGGATGGTGCAGAGAGGGAGGAGAATGGTGGTCGGACGGTGGAGAATAGGTCTCGCCGGTCCAGTTGCAGCGGCCGGTTCAGCACAGTGCACTCGAGGTTGCGGGTGACACTGTAGCTGGCGCGTGAGGCCCACGCGCAGCCACTTTGGGCGGCGCGTGGAGGCGCGTGCGGCAGTTCTGGGGAAAATGGTCAACATGGTTTTTGATCTAGGTGTTGTGGTGAGTCTATTGGAATTAGTTTCGGGTTAATCGGACGTCGTTTGAGGTTAGTTCCGCGAGGTCGAAGGTCTGGGGTCCCGGGTAAGGTACGCTTAGAAGTTCGGGAAAATTATGGGGCTTTAGTATGAGTAGCGTGAAATAGTTAGTAACTCCGTTATGGAATTTGGACAGGTTCGGAAAGCCGAGGAATAGCGAATGGCCGGGGACGGCGTAAATGCGCGCGTATCGAGGCGACGCTGAAATGGTCTGTGAGTGGACTTTGTCTTTTAACTCTTGATGCATGCATATATGTTTTTATATGATTTCTATACTAGTTTCTATGATTTGATTTCTAGTTGTGATGGTTTGTGGTTTATGCACGTTTCTCGAGGAAAATGATGGTTTTTACGTTTTACGAGGTTTTGATAACTATTGTAATTTGAACCTGGTTTTAATGGTTGATTTCGGGATTTGAAATACGGTTGGATTTCAAGGAAAGTAAAAGGATTTTGAAAAGTATTTTCGGGCCTGAGGCCCAGTTCAAAAGGTGTTTTCGGAAAGGAGATTTCGGGTTTCGGAATCGGAATTCCGGGTGACGATTCGGGATTCGATTCGGGACTTGAAGCGGATTTCGGGTTTGGGTTCGGAATGGTTATTCCGGATGCTAGCTTACGGAATGATGGTTGCGGACTCGGACCGGAAAATGAGAAGGAAATGAGTTCTGGGTCTGGATTCGGAATGACGGTTATGGATGCCGGAAGGGCATCAGACCAGTGGTTTCGGATTCGGGTTTGGATGAGGATTCGGTAAATGGTTTTTAAATGGTTTTGGATTGGATTTGCTGGATCTGGATATTGGGTTTAAAGACCCGGATATATTGGACGGGGGACCGGCTGGATTGGGTTTAAAGACCCGGATTGAGTTTAAAGACTCGGGAGTTTAAAGACTCGGATATATTGATTTTCCCCCGTAGGCCTTGAGTTTAAAGACTCGGGAGTTTAAAGACTCGGATATGATTAAGGCCTGGATTGAGTTTAAAGACTCGGGAGTTTAAAGACTCGGATAGATCCAGCAGGTTCGATGAATGAGAATGTGTTTTGAGTTTTCATTGAGACTTGATGATGATGTTTTGGGCAGTAGCCCGGATGAAGTGGTCTCTATTGGTTATAATGGCTTCCGGTGATATTGGGGCTGAGGCCCGGGTTTTGGAAAAAGGAAAAATGTGCTTTGGTTTTCGTATATTGTTTTATGACGTAATTGATATGCATGCATTGGTTTTCAAAACGGAGGGTATAAATGTATGTGTTTTCTGATAACTGTTTTGAACTTGACTTTTATTTTTGTCCACTCACAGTCTTTTCGTGTTTTCGATACCCTCCAGGTTGTTGCGGCGGGGGCTGTCGGTTGAGAGAGATGGAGACATCACATGCCCAATCCACAGTAGGCTCTGCGCACTCTGGGACGTTTGAGGTTGTTGAGGTGGTTGGTCTGGAACTCCCTTGTCCGACTTACGTGTCACACGGAGGTTAGGCGGTTGTTTAGCCCTCATGTCATGCGTACGTTAAACGGGAGCGGGGTTTAGCCCTTAATCCCGGGGGATTAGGGGTGGGCCCTGACAATTGGTATCAGAGCGAGGTTTTGAGGGTTCTGCGTGACGTTTGGTTTCTAGCGTCGTTGGTTCGGCGACTGGGGTGTTGTGGAACTACTGTGGATGTGATGTCTCGATGTGGAACAGCCCGTCAGCAACCTGGATACGATAGTGATAGTCTGTTCGAGGTGGTTAGATAGCAATGTGTGAGGGTGCTAGTCGCTCGGTACGCGATGCGAGGTAAGACGTACGTCGGTTTAAGACCGGAACTTTGGTGTGTTGGCACGGGTAGAAGTAACCTGGAAGTAGCCAGTGAGCTACGGATGGGTAGGCTGGTCGTCCTGAGGGGCCCGAGAGTAGTTCGAAGAGTTAGAGAGATACGGGGCCAAGGAGGCCGATTGTGGTGGCCGGCTGGGCCAGGTGGTTTTGGCTTGTTGACCTTTGATCAGTAAGGTTGAGTGGTCATTGCGGGTTTGGCTAACCCGAACGATGAGGATGGTTTGAGGTACCCTATGGCCTTACTGGAACGTAGTCCTTGTGGTTTGGGCCGACTTATGGCCGGAATGGCAAGGGCGCTGCTAGGTGCAGTTGAGGTGGTGATTATCTGGTGAGTCTGTTGAAGGATGACGGGAAGAATAGGAAAGGAGTGACTATAACCGATCGATATGAGGTTATTGAAGGAGAGAACCCACAAGCTAGCGTTTGCCTTTAGGACTTTGTAGATTTATTCTGACAAGTGGTTGAAGTAACCACCGAGAGAGGAGCCAGCCAGTAGGAAAGTATCTGTGGTCGTACACGAGGATGTGCTCTGTGAATTTTATCGGGTACTCCACATGAGGTATTGTAAAATACCTTTGTTTGCTGTTCATAGAGTTGCCCTTGCGTACACCATGCAGCTGTTACATAGCTAGGGTTGACCGTGGTAACCATAGTTGAGGATGGAGTGAAACACCCAAGGTGGAGATGATAGATAGGGAACCCGGGAGAGGTTATTATTGACCGAGTGTTGATTACCAGATAAGAGACCCTAGGTGTCGGGAACTAGTTGTGGAATTTCGGGGACGAAATTCTTTTTAGGTGGGTAGATTGTAACAACCCGTCCCGAGAACCGGGAATAGTGGAGTGATTAAGGTGGGATTAGCAGGGCTAATCGGTGGTTAGTTGGTCCCGATAAGGTCATTGGCTTAGAATGACGATTTTGCCCCTAGTTCGGGCAAAAAGTTGATTTTTAGTTCGGGTGGTCAGGTGGACTTTGACCGGTGACCAGGACATAGTTTAGGATGTCACGAACCCATAGGCAGGTGGCATGCTTGATTCCGACATCCGAGGAGGAAGTTGTGATGTTCGGAAGGTTGGGGGCATAACCGTAATTTGGGTAAAATAGGGGGAATAGTTGACTTTTTGTATAATCGGGTTTTGAGATGTTGACCTAGGATGGTTAGATAGATCTCGTCGTCCTGAGTTCGATGACAGGCGGCACGTATTCATCGGACGTACGAGGTGTGAGATACGGGTCTAGAAAGGTAGTGGCAAAACCGTAATTTTGAGTTAAACAGAAGGGTATTTTGGTCTTTTACACCTGGGGAATTGTGCAGAGAGAGGGGCAGGTGGACGGCTGGGATGGAGCCATTTGGTGAGAGACTGGAGTGGATGGTGACACGTGGATGGCCACCAGAGGGTTCTAGGATTGTCTAAAATAGACACGGGCACATTTTGGGTAGATTTAAACCGTGCATTTGGTTTTGGGAGGAACAGAAACAGAGAGGTGAGGCGGCGAGGTTCTTGGTCGATTCAGTGAGGGTGTGAGGTTTGGTGAATGGTGAGAGTGACAGAGAGGAGAAGAATAGCTGGTAATTGGGTTTTGGGAGTGAAATCGTGGGGGATAAGTGCTGGTGGTGAGGTCTGAATTTCAGAGAAAACAGAGAGAGTTGCGGGACAGAGGTGGTGGCTGTGCCGTGTGTTGGCCTAATTCAGGCTGAGAGAAGACTAGAATGGCTTTGTGGACTCCAGGGAGTGCGACGGTGTGCACGGCGGCGATCGACAGCAGGTAATCCCTCACCCCCGTTCAGTTACTCTGTTTTTCCGTTAAATTCAAACCGTGAGTTGTGAGGTTAGAGGACGAGTCGAGAGGTTTGGGGAGTTGGGTGAGACTCAGTGATGTCCTAGGAGCCGTCTACGGTGGTTGCCGTGACGGGGGAACGGCTGGTTGGCCGGGATGAAGAACAGGGGATTGATCGGGTTTTCCTTCGAGTTAGGGACGATGATATAGGGGTTGTGTTGAGGCGTCTGAGTAAGGGGAATAGATTGTGGAGGATTGGACGAAGAGGATGGTGCAGAGAGGGAGGAGAATGGTGGTCGGACGGTGGAGAATAGGTCTCGCCGGTCCAGTTGCAGCGGCCGGTTCAGCACAGTGCACTCGAGGTTGCGGGTGACACTGTAGCTGGCGCGTGAGGCCCACGCGCAGCCACTTTGGGCGGCGCGTGGAGGCGCGTGCGGCAGTTCTGGGGAAAATGGTCAACATGGTTTTTGATCTAGGTGTTGTGGTGAGTCTATTGGAATTAGTTTCGGGTTAATCGGACGTCGTTTGAGGTTAGTTCCGCGAGGTCGAAGGTCTGGGGTCCCGGGTAAGGTACGCTTAGAAGTTCGGGAAAATTATGGGGCTTTAGTATGAGTAGCGTGAAATAGTTAGTAACTCCGTTATGGAATTTGGACAGGTTCGGGAAAGCCGAGGAATAGCGAATGGCCGGGGACGGCGTAAATGCGCGCGTATCGAGGCGACGCTGAAATGGTCTGTGAGTGGACTTTGTCTTTTAACTCTTGATGCATGCATATATGTTTTTATATGATTTCTATACTAGTTTCTATGATTTGATTTCTAGTTGTGATGGTTTGTGGTTTATGCACGTTTCTCGAGGAAAATGATGGTTTTTACGTTTTACGAGGTTTTGTTAACTATTGTAATTTGAACCTGGTTTTAATGGTTGATTTCGGGATTTGAAATACGGTTGGATTTCAAGGAAAGTAAAAGGATTTTGAAAAGTATTTTCGGGCCTGAGGCCCAGTTCAAAAGGTGTTTTCGGAAAGGAGATTTCGGGTTTCGGAATCGGAATTCCGGGTGACGATTCGGGATTCGATTCGGGACTTGAAGCGGATTTCGGGTTTGGGTTCGGAATGGTTATTCCGGATGCTAGCTTACGGAATGATGGTTGCGGACTCGGACCGGAAAATGAGAAGGAAATGAGTTCTGGGTCTGGATTCGGAATGACGGTTATGGATGCCGGAAGGGCATCAGACCAGTGGTTTCGGATTCGGGTTTGGATGAGGATTCGGTAAATGGTTTTTAAATGGTTTTGGATTGGATTTGCTGGATCTGGATATTGGGTTTAAAGACCCGGATATATTGGACGGGGGACCGGCCGGATTGGGTTTAAAGACCCGGATTGAGTTTAAAGACTCGGGAGTTTAAAGACTCGGATATATTGATTTTCCCCCGTAGGCCTTGAGTTTAAAGACTCGGGAGTTTAAAGACTCGGATATGATTAAGGCCTGGATTGAGTTTAAAGACTCGGGAGTTTAAAGACTCGGATAGATCCAGCAGGTTCGATGAATGAGAATGTGTTTTGAGTTTTCATTGAGACTTGATGATGATGTTTTGGGCAGTAGCCCGGATGAAGTGGTCTCTATTGGTTATAATGGCTTCCGGTGATATTGGGGCTGAGGCCCGGGTTTTGGAAAAAGGAAAAATGTGCTTTGGTTTTCGTATATTGTTTTATGACGTAATTGATATGCATGCATTGGTTTTCAAAACGGAGGGTATAAATGTATGTGTTTTCTGATAACTGTTTTGAACTTGACTTTTATTTTTGTCCACTCACAGTCTTTTCGTGTTTTCGATACCCTCCAGGTTGTTGCGGCGGGGGCTGTCGGTTGAGAGAGATGGAGACATCACATGCCCAATCCACAGTAGGCTCTACGCACTCTGGGACGTTTGAGGTTGTTGAGGTGGTTGGTCTGGAACTCCCTTGTCCGACTTACGTGTCACACGGAGGTTAGGCGGTTGTTTAGCCCTCATGTCATGCGTACGTTAGACGGGAGCGGGGTTTAGCCCTTAATCCCGGGGGATTAGGGGTGGGCCCTGACAATTGGTATCAGAGCGAGGTTTTGAGGGTTCTGCGTGAGGTTTGGTTTCCAGCGTCGTTGGTTCGGCGACTGGGGTGTTGTGGAACTACTGTGGATGTGATGTCTCGATGTGGAACAGCCCGTCAGCAACCTGGATACGATAGTGATAGTCTGTTCGAGGTGGTTAGATAGCAATGTGTGAGGGTGCTAGTCGCTCGGTACGCGATGCGAGGTAAGACGTACGTCGGTTTAAGACCGGAACTTTGGTGTGTTGGCACGGGTAGAAGTAACCTGGAAGTAGCCAGTGAGCTACGGATGGGTAGGCTGGTCGTCCTGAGGGGCCCGAGAGTAGTTCGAAGAGTTAGAGAGATACGGGGCCAAGGAGGCCGATTGTGGTGGCCGGCTGGGCCAGGTGGTTTTGGCTTGTTGACCTTTGATCAGTAAGGTTGAGTGGTCATTGCGGGTTTGGCTAACCCGAACGATGAGGATGGTTTGAGGTACCCTATGGCCTTACTGGAACGTAGTCCTTGTGGTTTGGGCCGACTTACGGCCGGAATGGCAAGGGCGCTGCTAGGTGCAGTTGAGGTGGTGATTATCTGGTGAGTCTGTTGAAGGATGACGGGAAGAATAGGAAAGGAGTGACTATAACCGATCGATATGAGGTTATTGAAGGAGAGAACCCACAAGCTAGCGTTTGCCTTTAGGACTTTGTAGATTTATTCTGACAAGTGGTTGAAGTAACCACCGAGAGAGGAGCCAGCCAGTAGGAAAGTATCTGTGGTCGTACACGAGGATGTGCTCTGTGAATTTTATCGGGTACTCCACATGAGGTATTGTAAAATACCTTTGTTTGCTGTTCATAGAGTTGCCCTTGCGTACACCATGCAGCTGTTACATAGCTAGGGTTGACCGTGGTAACCATAGTTGAGGATGGAGTGAAATACCCAAGGTGGAGATGATAGATAGGGAACCCGGGAGAGGTTATTATTGACCGAGTGTTGATTACCAGATAAGAGACCCTAGGTGTCGGGAACTAGTTGTGGAATTTCGGGGACGAAATTCTTTTTAGGTGGGTAGATTGTAACAACCCGTCCCGAGAACCGGGAATAGTGGAGTGATTAAGGTGGGATTAGCAGGGCTAATCGGTGGTTAGTTGGTCCCGATAAGGTCATTGGCTTAGAATGACGATTTTGCCCCTAGTTCGGGCAAAAAGTTGATTTTTAGTTCGGGTGGTCAGGTGGACTTTGACCGGTGACCAGGACATAGTTTAGGATGTCACGAACCCATAGGCAGGTGGCATGCTTGATTCCGACATCCGAGGAGGAAGTTGTGATGTTCGGAAGGTTGGGGGCATAACCGTAATTTGGGTAAAATAGGGGGAATAGTTGACTTTTTGTATAATCGGGTTTTGAGATGTTGACCTAGGATGGTTAGATAGATCTCGTCGTCCTGAGTTCGATGACAGGCGGCACGTATTCATCGGACGTACGAGGTGTGAGATACGGGTCTAGAAAGGTAGTGGCAAAACCGTAATTTTGAGTTAAACAGAAGGGTATTTTGGTCTTTTACACCTGGGGAATTGTGCAGAGAGAGGGGTAGGTGGACGGCTGGGATGGAGCCATTTGGTGAGAGACTGGAGTGGATGGTGACACGTGGATGGCCACCAGAGGGTTCTAGGATTGTCTAAAATAGACACGGGCACATTTTGGGTAGATTTAAACCGTGCATTTGGTTTTGGGAGGAACAGAAACAGAGAGGTGAGGCGGCGAGGTTCTTGGTCGATTCAGTGAGGGTGTGAGGTTTGGTGAATGGTGAGAGTGACAGAGAGGAGAAGAATAGCTGGTAATTGGGTTTTGGGAGTGAAATCGTGGGGGATAAGTGCTGGTGGTGAGGTCTGAATTTCAGAGAAAACAGAGAGAGTTGCGGGACAGAGGTGGTGGCTGTGCCGTGTGTTGGCCTAATTCAGGCTGAGAGAAGACTAGAATGGCTTTGTGGACTCCAGGGAGTGCGACGGTGTGCACGGCGACGATCGACAGCAGGTAATCCCTCACCCCCGTTCAGTTACTCTGTTTTTCCGTTAAGTTCAAACCGTGAGTCGTGAGGTTAGAGGACGAGTCGAGAGGTTTGGGGAGTTGGGTGAGACTCAGTGATGTCCTAGGAGCCGTCTACGGTGGTTGCCGTGACGGGGGGAACGGCTGGTTGGCCGGGATGAAGAACAGGGGATTGATCGGGTTTTCCTTCGAGTTAGGGACGATGATATAGGGGTTGTGTTGAGGCGTCTGAGTAAGGGGAATAGATTGTGGAGGATTGGACGAAGAGGATGGTGCAGAGAGGGAGGAGAATGGTGGTCGGACGGTGGAGAATAGGTCTCGCCGGTCCAGTTGCAGCGGCCGGTTCAGCACAGTGCACTCGAGGTTGCGGGTGACACTGTAGCTGGCGCGTGAGGCCCACGCGCAGCCACTTTGGGCGGCGCGTGGAGGCGCGTGCGGCAGTTCTGGGGAAAATGGTCAACATGGTTTTTGATCTAGGTGTTGTGGTGAGTCTATTGGAATTAGTTTCGGGTTAATCGGACGTCGTTTGAGGTTAGTTCCGCGAGGTCGAAGGTCTGGGGTCCCGGGTAAGGTACGCTTAGAAGTTCGGGAAAATTATGGGGCTTTAGTATGAGTAGCGTGAAATAGTTAGTAACTCCGTTATGGAATTTGGACAGGTTCGGGAAAGCCGAGGAATAGCGAATGGCCGGGGACGGCGTAAATGCGCGCGTATCGAGGCGACGCTGAAATGGTCTGTGAGTGGACTTTGTCTTTTAACTCTTGATGCATGCATATATGTTTTTATATGATTTCTATACTAGTTTCTATGATTTGATTTCTAGTTGTGATGGTTTGTGGTTTATGCACGTTTCTCGAGGAAAATGATGGTTTTTACGTTTTACGAGGTTTTGATAACTATTGTAATTTGAACTTGGTTTTAATGGTTGATTTCGGGATTTGAAATACGGTTGGATTTCAAGGAAAGTAAAAGGATTTTGAAAAGTATTTTCGGGCCTGAGGCCCAGTTCAAAAGGTGTTTTCGGAAAGGAGATTTCGGGTTTCGGAATCGGAATTCCGGGTGACGATTCGGGATTCGATTCGGGACTTGAAGCGGATTTCGGGTTTGGGTTCGGAATGGTTATTCCGGATGCTAGCTTACGGAATGATGGTTGCGGACTCGGACCGGAAAATGAGAAGGAAATGAGTTCTGGGTCTGGATTCGGAATGACGGTTATGGATGCCGGAAGGGCATCAGACCAGTGGTTTCGGATTCGGGTTTGGATGAGGATTCGGTAAATGGTTTTTAAATGGTTTTGGATTGGATTTGCTGGATCTGGATATTGGGTTTAAAGACCCGGATATATTGGACGGGGGACCGGCCGGATTGGGTTTAAAGACCCGGATTGAGTTTAAAGACTCGGGAGTTTAAAGACTCGGATATATTGATTTTCCCCCGTAGGCCTTGAGTTTAAAGACTCGGGAGTTTAAAGACTCGGATATGATTAAGGCCTGGATTGAGTTTAAAGACTCGGGAGTTTAAAGACTCGGATAGATCCAGCAGGTTCGATGAATGAGAATGTGTTTTGAGTTTTCATTGAGACTTGATGATGATGTTTTGGGCAGTAGCCCGGATGAAGTGGTCTCTATTGGTTATAATGGCTTCCGGTGATATTGGGGCTGAGGCCCGGGTTTTGGAAAAAGGAAAAATGTGCTTTGGTTTTCGTATATTGTTTTATGACGTAATTGATATGCATGCATTGGTTTTCAAAACGGAGGGTATAAATGTATGTGTTTTCTGATAACTGTTTTGAACTTGACTTTTATTTTTGTCCACTCACAGTTTTTTCGTGTTTTCGATACCCTCCAGGTTGTTGCGGCGGGGGCTGTCGGTTGAGAGAGATGGAGACATCACATGCCCAATCCACAGTAGGCTCTGCGCACTCTGGGACGTTTGAGGTTGTTGAGGTGGTTGGTCTGGAACTCCCTTGTCCGACTTACGTGTCACACGGAGGTTAGGCGGTTGTTTAGCCCTCATGTCATGCGTACGTTAGACGGGAGCGGGGTTTAGCCCTTAATCCCGGGGGATTAGGGGTGGGCCCTGACAGGTTGGGATGTCCATAGTGTGACCTGGGAGACGTTTAGGGAACGGTTTCTGGAACAGTATTATCCTCGTTCTTTCCGGGATGCCAAGGAGGCGGAGTTTCTGCAGCTCCAGCAGGGGAATATGACCGTGGCAGAATATGAACGGAAGTTCCAGATGTTGTCTCGGTTTGCTCCTGCTTTTGTGGCCACTGAAGCCGAGAAATGCCGTAGGTTTGAGTTGGGTTTGCGAGGTGAGATTCGAGCCGTAGTGACAGCTGGATCTTTTGCTACCCTCCGAGACTTGTCGGATGCTGCGGTGCGAGTTGAGGCTAGTTTGCCGGTGCGACGCCGGGAACCTTCTATTCCTGGAGCTTCGAGCCAGCGGACACCGAAAAGAGGTAACTTCGGTGGATCGTCCTCGTCGGGCGATGATCATTTTGGTAGGCCTGGTAGTGCCCAGAGTTCAGGATTTTGGGGTTATCGAGTACCGTCGACTCCGCAAGCGAGTGCGACGTCGGTAGCGTCCACAGGGAGACCGAGCAGTGGACCAGGCTGGAATGTGTGTTTCTACTGTGGGAAGCGAGGTCATTTTCGACGTGAGTGTCCACTGTTGCCACAGGAAGGTGGTGTAGGCAGAGGAGTAGCGGAGTCCGGACAGAGTACAGCATCAGGGACAGCAGGCACTAGAGGAGGTGGTGGCACAGCCCCGAGTAGTTCGAGGGGACGTGGTAGAGCGTCAGGATCTCAGGCCCGGGTGTTCTCGATGACTCAGCAGGAGGATCAGTCGACACCAAATACGGAGACAGGTACTTGTTTTACTTTTGGTTGTCCTGTTAGTTTGGTGTTTGGATTTCGGGGTAGAGTCTAGGAGTTAAGTTCCGTAGGAGGGTGACGGAAGGTATAGGAAAGGCGTGACTATAAATGATTGATTGGAGACTGTGGAAGGAGAGAACCCACAAGCTAGAGTTTGCCTTTAGGACTTTGTGAAGTCAGTCCGACCGTGGCCGGATTAGTAGCCGAGGGAGATGGGTGGTTGTATACGAGGAGGTACTCTATGACTTCTGTCGGGTACTGTGACATGAGGTATTTTATAATACCTTTGTTTTCTGTTCATAGAGTTTCCCTTGCGTACACCATGTAGTTGGTACATAGCTAGGGTTGGCTGTGGTAACAGTAGCTGGGGATGGAGTGAAATACCCAAGGTGGAGATGATAGACAGGAAACCTAGGAGAGGTTGTTCTTTACCGGGTAGGAGACCCTAGGTGCTGGGAACTAGCTGTGGAATTTCGGGGACGAAATTCTATTTAGGTGGGTAGATTGTAACAACCCGTCCTGAGAATTGGGATTAGTAGAGTGATTAAGGTGCGATTAGTAAGGTTAATCAGAGGTTAGGTGGTCCCGAGGGGTCCGGGAACTTAGAATGACGATTTTGCCCCTGGGTCGGGCAGAAATGTTGACTTTTATTTCGGGTGGCCACTTGGGGATTTACCAGTGACCAGGACGTAGTTTAGGACGTCATGAACCTGTAGACATGTGGTATGTTTGATTCCGACATCCGAGGAGGAAGTTGTGATGTTCGGAAGGTCGAGGGTATTATCGTAATTTTGATAACATAGGGGGAAAAGTTGACTTTTTAAATGATTGGGTTTTGGTAGGTTGACCTAGGATGGTTAGATAGTTCTTGTCGTCCTGAGTTCGATGACAGGCGGCACGTATTCATCGGACTTACGAGGCGAGAGTTACGGGTCTAGGAAGTTTCGGTAAAACCGTAAATATAAGTTAAAAAGAAGGGTATTTTGGTCATTGTGGCACATTGGGATTTGTGCACAGAAGAAAGGAATGGACGGCTGGGATTAGGCCAGGTGGAATAAAGGATGAAGGGATAGTGACACATGGCAGGTGTGTAGTGGCTTCTGGTGAGTTCGAGTGTGTGCACGGCCCAAATAATTGGGGTGCACCCGTGTTGTGTGATGCTGGTTCAGAAAACAGAGGGAGGTCGTGAAGGAAATTGAGGGCGGTGGTGTGAGTGTTGATGAATTGTGAGTGTGTGAGGGTGATCAGAGAGTGAGAGGGAAGCCGTGAGAGAGGTTGACGGTGTGGTGGTTGTGTGTGAAGGTGTCAAGAGCTGCGGGGAAAACCAGGGGTAAAAGCAGGGAGGTTGTGAGGATTGTGGCGGTGGCGGCCGTGTACGGGGCAATTGGGACCGTGGTGGTGTCGTGCGGGTTGCGAGGAGTCAGCCCCTACCAGCAGAGCTCACGACGGCGACAGGTTGCAGGTAATTTCTATTGCCCCGTGTTTATGCTCTGTTTTGGCCGTGAACTTCAAATCGGAAGTTGTGGCCTGAGGGGTTGAATCGAAGAGTCTAGGGGAGTTTGGGGAGTTTAGTTCAGTCCAGGGCGTCATTTGGTTGAGCTGCCGTGATGGGTGGTGCACAGTGGCGGCCGGCACGACGGAGTGCACCTGTGTGCTCTGTTTTAGCCGTGAGGTTCGAACGGCAAGTTGTGCAGCTGGGGAGTGAGTCGACGGTTCTGGTTAGCTGGGTTAGGTTTAGAGAAGTCCAGGGGAGAGTTTGGTGTCACCACCGTGACGGGAGATGACCGGAGTTGAGGAGTTGTGAAACAGGGTATGTAGGCCGTTTGAATTCGAGCTTCAGTCGACGGCGTAGAGGCCGTGTCGAGGTGAACGGAGTATGGGAAGAGTTAGGGCAGGTCTGGACGCAGCTGCTAGTGAAAGAAGGGATCGAATTGATGGCCGGACGGCAGAGATCAGGTCTCGCCGGTTCAGCCTGCGACGGCCGGTTCAGCACGGGTTGAAGACGGTACTGTAGCTGGCGCGTGGGGCCACGCGCAGCCACTTTGGGCGGCGCGTGGAGGCGCGTACGGCGGTTCTGGGAGAAACAGTCAACTTGACTTTTGGTCTAGGAGTTGTGTTGAGTTCAATAGAGTTGGTTTCGGGTTAATCGGAAGTCGTTTGAGGTTAGTTCCGCGAGGGTGAAGGTTTAGGGTCCCGGGGTTCTAGGTCTTCGGTTTGGGGATTTTGTTTAGGGAATTTAGGTGAGTGTTTGTAGACGTATTAGTGACGTAATTTGACGGTGTTTGACAGGATCGGGATTTCCCGAGGAAGCCGAGGAACGGGCTGGACGTTCGGGACGCGAGTAGGGCTCAGTACTGTGAGTGGACCCTTTCTTTAAACTCGAGCATGCATAACTGTTTTCTATAATTGTTTTATGATTTTGATTATGATTCTATGTTTATTGAATATGTTTGGTTGATTTTACATGATTGCACGTTTTTCAAGAATGTTCGGTTTTTAGCACGTTTTACGAGAAAGTGGTTTGTTTCTGAAATGGATGCAATGGTTTGGAATTTCAATTGATAAGTGGTTTTCATTGGTTATAAAGGGATTTTGGAACATGAGTTCGATAATAAAGGTTTTCGGGTTTAGAAACAGATTTCGGAAATGGAAGTTGGTTTTAAAGTGGAAAAGTGGATTCCGGATTTGGGTTCGGAATGACGGTTCTGGATGCCGGAAGGGCTTCGGACCAGTGATTTCGGATTCGGGTTTGGATGTGGAATGATAAATGGTTTTTAAATGGTTTTGGGATTGGATTTGCTGGATCTGGATATTGGGTTTAAAGACCCGGATATATGTGATGGGGGACCGGCCGGATTGGGTTTAAAGACCCGGATTGAGTTTAAAGACTCGGGAGTTTAAAGACTCGGATACATTGATTTTCCCCCGTAGGCCTTGAGTTTAAAGACTCGGGAGTTTAAAGACTCGGATATGATTAAGGCCTGGATTGAGTTTAAAGACTCGGGAGTTTAAAGACTCGGATAGATCCAGCAGGTTTGATCGAGAAAATGATGATTTGGTGGTTATAGCTTTGATACGGTTTCTGATACTCATGTTGTGGTTTCTTATGATACTTTATAGTGTTTCTGTTTCTTATGATGTTTAAGATTGATTCTTTTATAAATGTGTTTATAACTGTGGTTATGCATGTGGTTTTAAAACGGAGGGTTTAACTCGGTTTTCTTATAAAATGGTTTTTGAACTTTTGTACCTTCTGGTCCACTCACATCTTATGTTTTAAATTGCCCTCCAGGTTGTGGAGCGAGCGCGGGGTCTTGACGTCGAGGCAGTGTCCAAGGCATAGAAGTGACGTGAGAGTTCCCAGAGTAGAGTAAAGGCTTCCGTGTGCGTGTAGTTATCGGTTTTATTTTCCTTGTATGATCGTACTATGCTCTGTAAATGCTTCTTACGGGACTTTGTGTCTAATTACTCCTGCGTTTGACTGGGTTCGAGTGAGTTTTACTTGAGTTTTGTGTCGGAGAGTCAGACGGGAGCGGGATTCACCTCGGGTTTCGGGGTGAAACCGGGGTGGGTCCTGACAATTGGCCTAATGCCTCATTCAATCGAATGGACTCCAAGTCTAATAGTTCGTAAACCAAATGGGTCTCAAGCCCGATTCTATATTTCCAAATCCAAAATCATACCATTGAACCATTATTAAAACCATAAACCTCGATATACGTACGAATACGAAAAATATCTCGAAATACGTGCAAATATGTAAATCACCAATACCACAATCATTATCATAGAAATCACATATGTAAAACATGTAAAACAGTTATGCATGTATCACAGTTTAGAAAACAATGTCCACTCACAGATCGTCCTACGATGTCGCCTCGATATGCGTGTCATAAGCCTCCTTGGGCTAAATCACCATCCTCAGAATATCCGAACCTGTCCAAATCACATTCTAAGGTCACAAACACTTCCAATAACCTTCCATTAAAGCCCCGTAATTTTCCTGGATTTTTAAACGTATTTAAACTTGATCCTAAACCTTTGGACATCCCGAACTATATCAAAATGATGTTTGATCGACTCGAAACTAATCCCAAAATGTTCGTTACATCGAAAACATAAAAACTCATGTTGACCGTGCCTTGAAAAGAGGGCCCACGTGCCCTCACGGGCCGCCCAAAGGCACTGCGCCTGGGAGCCACACGCCAGCACTGTTCATCTTTAACCTCTCGCCGAACCCGATCCGGTCCGGTCCACTAGTCTCCGGTCCAACTGAATCGACGTGACCGGTTTTCGCCATTCCTAACCCGTTTTCAATCCAATTTAATCCCTACAGCTTCGTCCCACTAATTCTATTCGATCTACGGTTTCAAAATTGGAAATTTAGGCCGAGAACATACCTCCCAAATCGAAGCACAAACCGACCTTCTTCCTCCTCTGTTTCCAGCCACCTCAGGCTACGAAATCGGTCCCTATAAACTCGCCTTGACGTCCAAAACCTCATACAAGTAACCAAAATGATCAACAATCATCAAAACTAGGGTTGCCATTTTTGAACAAAAATGGAGTATTCTTGGGTTTCTCACTCACCTCATCGTCGCGAGCTCCGTCGTGGCCACCACCACGGTCGTCTCGACCTCAGGAACCTCATCCAAACCTCCAACACGTTTAATTGCCAACAAAACTCGTCCTTCCATTTTTTGAACTCAAAATAAGCCACGGGTTTCGGTTCCCAGCCACCACCGCTGTACACGACGGTCGGCGATGATGTCACTAGTATCATAGTCTACCCTCACACTCCTACTTTCATTCACAGTCTAAGGGCGATAGGTGAGGATTTGAGGATGTGTGAGGGGTTGGGTTCATGGTTATGGGTTTTGCACGGGTTTTGGGTTTGATCGCACAGAAGATGAAGATGATAAAGATGATGGAGATGGAGGGTGAGGATAAAAGGGCTGAGAGAGATGAACAATTGGGGGGGGGGGGGGGGGTGAGAGATGTGAGATGAGTGAAGGGTTAAAATATATAATAATCAACTAATGAGGCAAGATCCATTTTTTAGGGGAGATGACCAATGGGATGAGTGCTTGTCACTCATCCAAGGGCCCCACACTAATAAATAAGCCAATCAGATTTAAGTATATTTAATTCTAATCTTGAGACGTAAGTTCCCAATTTCGATCTCGTGACAATAATTTCCCCGTTCGACGTGCATCCTGTCTACGTACTCGTAATGTCCCGATCTTCATAACGATCCTCGGTCCTCGTACGTTTGACTCCCCGGGTTAAAAGTCAACATTTTCCCAAGTCCAGGGGTAAAACGATCATTTTACACCGTTCGTCCGAATTCTCTCAACTAATCCCAGATTAGTCATTCTAAACCATAATTAATTAATATTTAATCTCGATATTCGGGACCGGTCGTTACAATTGATATATTATTATTATTATTATTTTATTTATTATTATTATTACATTTTTTATGATTACTAATTATTCGACTATTTAATAAGGACAATTTCAAGATTAGTAGGTCTAGATCGTATATAGGCATTAAACTGTATTAATTTATACAGTGCCTAATTAATATGAGTGGTATCAAACACTAATTTTATATTGTAATAAGACTTATACATGGTCGTAGTGTTTATGATTTGACTATTAAGTATTTGTGAAGTAAGACTTAACCGTTATTTATTTCTTCTTGAAATTAATGGCACATTGGACTTAATTTCTAACTATTTTAACATGCTAAAAATTACTGGTTTTTCATACGCAACAAAAATTATGGACAATACTTGCATTCCACCATGATGGTACCTCATCATAACACCATTTCGATCTATCAAATTTTGTATATACAGTTATTATAATCGGAGTCATTCATTCTTTAAGTCATCATCAAGAGACATGTTTGTAAAAAATCAACTAAAATGAATGTCAATTAGTCATTCATATGAATCAAACAAATCAATGGTTCACCATGAGAATCTTAATTATTACTAAAATTATTGACTTATTAGATACATGTGAATAACTAATGACCTTTAATTTGTTTGATTTTTTTACGAAAATGATCTCTTGATAATAATTTAGAGAATGAAAAGTTTTTATTATATATTGTACATAAAAAATTTGATAAACCGAAAGGTTTGTATGATAAAGGATCACTAGAGTGTGATATAAGTATTATTAAAAAATTATTTAATGCTATTATCATTTTTATAACTTTATTTTCGCAAACGGGCTCGATAGTAGACTTTCCTTAGTCCCAAGGTTGCTATTAACATATAAAGATTTAGGTGTACTAGAGTTTAGAGCATTTTCAATGCAGAATAGCTCAGTATCGTTTATTAAAATATTACAAAATGTAAAACTATTTTAATCTAAATAAGATATTACAAAATATTTAGATGTGGAGCTGACATTTTCTTTTATATGGAAGTATGATCTAAATTCTTATTCCAAATGAATTTAAATTTGGATCATTAAATATATATGTATTTATATTAAATTATTCATAATTTGTCATTAAATATATCCATATAATAGATAGTGACCCACAATAAACATGTATCGCTTTCTATTTATTAGACTATAGAATTAGAATTCGAAGTTATAAAACTTTTTATTCCAGCCAGCCAATTTTACATTTTGCATTGAGATGGCGGTGCAAAATGTCATGAGTTGTGTTAAATTTTCCCTAAAATACTTCAGTGTACTTGGAGTGGATTCATATTAGTTGACGGTCACCGACCACTTGTCACCAGATTCACAGTCGATCTACTAGCGAGTTACCGTTTGAAAGGACATCCGTATTTCAAAACCATTTTCCAACTTTCACTCTCTTGAGAGGAGAGCAGTAGGAGCAGTTACTACTGAAACTTTTCCGAATATTCTGTTTCGAGTGAGTGAGCCAGTGACGTGAAGGTGAATTGTAATTTGTAACTTTGGCAGCTTGCTCAGTTTTAATATAAAGGTCACAAAGTCCCAGGTGAGTTAATTTTCTAAGGAGCTAACATTTACTGTTGCTGCCATGTGTAGGTGATTCGTGTTTCAATCGTCTATTTCTTCAAGTATTTTAATGGTGGAGTGGATCTGAAGTTCTCAACTTCATTTGTAAATTCTGCAAGTCACAAAAGTCCATGTGGTTTGTTTCAGGTATATTATTCCGAGAGTCACCGGACAAGGTTTCTTCTGCAAAACCCATCTGTCAATAGTTGTGTTTTGGTGTTGAATTTGAGTCTCTGTTGAATCTTTGTACAGCTAGGTCATGTTCAGCTCGTGTTGGTTTGGATGCTTTCATTTTCAGGTTAAATGGTGTTTAAAGTAATTAACTTTAGAGGTTAGTTAGCAATTGTAGATAAATCCCAGATGGGTCCTGGGCCCCTCTCTGGGGTTTTTGAAGAATTTGATATTTATTGGGTTTTGCTGGGTACAGTTCATTTTTGTTTGTTGCAAACAATTTTGACCACTCCATTTTAATTACTTATAAGCTAGGCCATATAAATTATCCTGTTTAGGGGTTGGATAGGGAGTTTATTAGGTATCTCATGTGCTCGTTCATGTTACTTATCTATGCTAAAGAAATTAATCTATTTTATGATTATCTGTCAAGCTTTTTACTCCGTTGTTGTTTGTAGGTTTGTTTTGGTGGTTTTGTGTACCAGATCTGTGTTACTGTTGAGTTAGAGAGAGGGCAATAAAATAAAAAGATAGGATCTTGAAGTCTTGAACTATATTCGTTTTGCTCACTATCTGTTATGTGAAATGCCTGATTGAGAAGAAGCAACAGAAAGAAAGAAAAAAAGGTGAAGATAGTTTTGAACACGATTCAGTGGAAATGAGTTCTGGTTTAGTGGTCATATAGTTGTGTGCGTGGAAGAGAGAGGAAATTTTGTTGTTTTAGGAAGAATGAGATCCATTGAGGATAAGAAGTGTTATAACCATGGACCGACACTGGAGATTTCTGGCAGCAGTGCTGTAAATTTTGAGTTTCAGAAAGCAAACGGAGCTAGCCGAACCCCGCATCATCGAACAGCCTTAGGCAAACCAACGCCATCAAAATGGGATGATGCACAAAAATGGCTGGTGGGATTCTCAAGAGGAGCAGAAAAAAACCAATCCAAAACGAAACCTCGAAACTCAAATGCAGATGACTTGAGACTCATAGCTCCGGTGCCTCAGAAGGAGCAGGACTACTCAAGTGGTGATGATGGGGAACAGGTTCATCATCAACAAGACGATGATGAAGAAAATGGGGTTTCTGGGTCTTCAATGCGAAATCAATATGATGCGGAGACAAAGAAAGTGGACTGTGATGATTCAGTTTGGAGAAACAACAAGCCTACGGAAAACTCAACAGCAGCAGCTTTGAGATCTATATGTTTGAGGGACATGGGGACAGAAATGACCCCTATTGCAAGCCAAGAGCCTTCAAGAACTGCCACCCCTATCCGGGCCACAACTCCGGCAGCACGCAGCCCTATATCTTCGGGTTCCTCCACTCCGGTAAGGCCATGTCAACATCAGGGGTATCAAACATCCGCCACTGATGCCAGAAGTAGTCATGAGGCAAATTCTTGTGGCAGAGGAAATGGTGCAGCCAAAAGGTATGTAGAAGACTCAAATGCTTGCAAGAATATGCCTGAGAACCACAACTCAGATCAAGCTGGGAAGCCTAGTCCACTCGAAACCAGAGCCATGGCTTGGGATGAAGCAGAACGTGCCAAATATATGGCAAGGTGAGTGAGTTACTAATTTTTCTGGCTAATTATATACATGTAGCACTTCAGTATTTTTCACTCAAATGTTAGGATTTATTGGAGCAGCTGGAAACATATTAAATTTGTATTGGATTTGTAGGTACAAGCGTGAAGAGGTCAGAATACAAGCCTGGGAAAATCATGAGAAGAGAAAAGCTGAGATGGAAATGAGAAAAATGGAGGTACTGATTCTGTTGTGAGAATTGATCACTATGTTTGCAAGGAGTAGAAAAATGTAGATCTAATTCAGTGTCATGGGTTTTTACTCTGGCCAAGTTAATGCCTAGTTATTGTTGTTGCAGTTTATTAACTTAAGAGTCGGACACCACAAGCAATATCTTTTAAGTCTGTTCCAATAAGCAAAAGCAGTTAGCTCTGATATATAAAATGGTCCTGCAGCTTTCTGAGTGCTAATTTGATGCGGTGATAGGTGAAAGCTGAGAGAATGAAAGCTCGGGGTCAAGAAAAGCTAACGAATAAACTGGCGGCAACAAGACGAATAGCTGAAGAAAAAAGGGCAAATGCAGAGGCAAAACTGAATGAAAAAGCTTTGAGGACATCAGAAAAGGCAGATTACATAAGGAGGACTGGTCATTTGCCCTCCTCTTTCTCTTTCAAGTTACCTTCTCTTTGCTGGTAGCACCAATCAACATCCATGTCATCTATAGTTACAATCTACCATTAATTATATCCTACTTTTTTGATCTTTTTTTTTCCTTGCCTCTTGTTGAATCTGTAATTGAAATATGTGGATCCAATTGTGGCGTTTTTTTTTTTTGAATATCAAATTTATTTTCTTCGATAATAGGTTTATTACTCATTTTGCTCCCAGGACATTAAATATCCATTTGCTTTTCGAAACGGATTTAGTTCCAATGTACTGCCACAACTGCACATTTGGTAGCATCGTTCCATCTGTTATCTTCTGTTAGTAACATCGTCACTGGCACCTATGTGGCAATTAGATGGGATGCTCGTGGTCCCTCATTATATCGACGTGGATTAGAGCACGACATTCTCGCGAATTGGGAATTCTAGGGCTGGGGATTTTGGCAATTGTGGAGAAGAGAGAAGAGGAAGACGACATTGAAACGAGTTTCAATCTATAGAATTTCGGTTTAGGGTTTGAATCAGACAGGATAAAAATGACAATTCCTCGAAAGCCCGGAGCACGACAGCCTCGACATGGTAAGTTTAAATTCGAATTTTTGAAATCTTAGTTCGAATTGGAAGTTAGGATTAAATTTGCCTAAATTTTCTTGGTGTGTGTGCAATGTGTGCAATGTTTTCTACTTCGAATTGTTTAAGTTTTTTTGGTTGTTGGTGGTTGTTGGTTGTTTGGTTGTTGGCTGTTTGGTTGTTGGCTATTGGTGGATGTGAATAAAATAGGCTTTGAGTGTGGGCTTTGGAAATTGGGTTATGGTTATGGCAGTGTGTGGGGTTCAGAGATGAGCATTTTAGATACCTTTTAGATTAGAGCTAAGACTTTCGAAATTGGCATTGAAATGTTAGGCATGTCGGGTTAAAGGGTTTAGGGTTGGAACAAAGACTTTATATGGTTTAGGGTTTATAATTGATATTGTGATATGGAATGAGACTGTGATGTTGGCTTTTGGTTAAAACTATATGTATATACATTAAGTTTAGCGTGAAGGTTTAGTCTGTTCGGTAAGGCTTTAGGTTTAGGCAGCAGGTTTATGTTTAGGTTTAGGTTTATGGTTTAGATTTTATAATTGATATCGTGATAGGGAATGAGACTCTGATGTTGGCTTTTGGTTCAAACTATATATTTATACATTAGGTTTAGCTTGGAGATTTAGGTTGTTTGGTTAGGCTTTAGGTTTAGGCCATAGGTTTAGGTTTAGGTAGCAGGTTTATGTTTATGTTTAAGTTTAGGTTTAGGTTTAGGTTTAGGTTTATGGTTTATGGTTTAGGTTTAGGTTTATGGTTTAGGTTCAGGTTTAGGTTTATGGTTTAGGTTCAGGCAATATGTTTAGGTTTAGGTTTAGGTTTAGAGTTTAGGGTTTAGTTGTAGGCAGTATAAGTTTAGGGGTTAGGGTTTAGGGTTTTGATTGTGTGATATTTCATATAGTTTCTGTTGGATGTGAATTCTTTATACTTGTGAAATAATGTTTGTTTTTTGATTTCTTATTGAAGGGGACTACGATGATATTATCTCGATCACCTTACACCACGGTGGAAGGATAGTACATAAACAGGGAGAGTGAAGGCTTAGTTTGGGATGTGGGATTGTTTTTAATTAGGTTCGAAGACAGACAAGAAGAAACGATGTCAATCCTCTAGGGGCAAAGCCATTCATTGCCCTTAGACAATGCACAAGCAGCAAATCCTCATCTACAACACTAGTAGCAGTAAGTGCACCAGCATCAGCTGCACCTAGTACTCCAACAGCTACTAGCTCCATCGCCAGCCGCTACCCAGGACACTCAGCCAAGTGACAGTTCACCCGTTGCAAATGGAAAGAAGCTGAGATTCAAGTCACCCGTTGCATAAATAGTTCTTCCATTAGGTCACTTGTTAATTATTTGGCAGGCTATTGGCCTTTTTTGTTAACTTTCAAACTATTGACCTATTTTGTTAAGTCTTGCACATACTATTGTCTTGCACTTGTTATGTCTTCCACATACTTTGTTAAGTCTTGCACTTGTTAACATTTGACAGGCTATTTTTTTGATAAATTTCAAACTATTGTTCTCTTTTGATATATAAAGCACTTTGGGACTAATTTGATATATGTTTTGATACCTGGGATGATATATGGTGCTTCCATCATACTAAGTAGATGGAAAATTGTTTGCATCCAATGCTTACATATTCCACAATCCACCAAACTTACTTTCATATTACATTACCAAAACCCTAACAAAGGTGCAGGATAAAAAGCTTACAAAGTATACAAAACTTACGTATTCATAAATCATCATTGCTTGCATACAAAGCTTACATGGAACTATGAGGTTCTTTACCATGCTGCTTCTGTCCATGCCAAATCTTTCTAAAACTACATGAGCATACTTTCTTTTACATACATAAATCCCATCTAAATTTTGTAGCACTTCAACCCTTTGAAAATATCTCATTTTTCCCAACTGAGACCTGTCAAATTCTAACATCATCGATTTTTTAAACTCTTTGCACATGCTCTTGTCATTCCTAGTAAAAATTAAATCATCAAATAAAGACTGACAATTAAGAGCTTACCTCATTCCTTTGACTTTGTGAATAGGGTGTGTTCACAATGACATCTTTTGAAGCCTTCTTGGACAAAATAGGCCTCAATTTTGCTATACCAAGCTCGTGGAGCTTGTTTAAGGCCATACAACGCCTTATTCGACTTGTAAACCTAGTGTTCCTCGCCCTTCTTCTCATATCCCTATGGTTGTTGGACAAAAACTTCCCCACTAAGCTCTCCATGCAGAAATGCGCTCTTCACATCAAGCTGAAAAATACACCAACCTTCTTGAGCTGCTAGTGAAATTACCAAACAAATGGTATCTAGTCTTGCAACTAGAGCATGAACCTTTGTGTAATCAATCCCATATTTGTTTTGCATATCCCTTTACCACAAGTATAGCCTTATACGTGTCTATCACACCACTTTCATTGAGTTTTGTTTTAAAAACCCATTTAACTCCAATGGTCTTCACTCCTTCAAGTAGAGCAGTCAGATTCCATGTTTTGTTACGTTCAATAGCCTCAATCTCTGCATTCATGGCATTTCTCCAGTCCTTGCTCTTCACAGCTTCGTCGAAGGTAATGGAATCAACTTCTGTGAGAGCCATCATGCCACTCAAGTCTTCTTCTTCTAACAAACCTTATTCCGTTTCATAATCTTGCATCCAAAATGGAGCTCGTCTTACCCTCCCTTCAACTGGAACAAAAAATTTCTCTTCATGTGACTCGCTAGAATGTGAGTTAGTGCCACTTGAACCGGTTCCATCATTCTTGTTAACTTCTGCTCCAAGTTCAACTTCATTTTCAGCTTCATCATCCTCTTCTTCATTATCACCCTACTCTAACACATAATTATCACCCTACTGTAACACATCCGAAGCCATTTCTTCCCTACTCATGTCCCATTTCCAACCCTCGTTCTCTTCAACAACAACGCCCATACTAACAATTATCTTCTTAGAGATTGAATCAAACAATCTATAAGCTTTCAACTTATCAATCACTCCCAATAAAACACAATAATTTTTTTTGTCATCCAGCTTGATTCTTTTCTGGTATGGTATGTGCACATGAGCCAAGCACCCAAAAAAATCTGAAATATTATACTATAGGCTTTATACCACTCCATGCTTCCTCTGGAGTTCTATTGTGCACAGCTAAAGTAGGGCACATGTTGAGGACATGCACACACCATCTCATAGCTTTTGGCCAGATATTCTTTGGAACATGATTCTCAATGAGCATACAGCGCACCAAATTCATCACAGTTGTAACGACCCGTCCTAGATTTTAGGATTAGATTAGAGATTAATGAAAGATTAGTGCTGCTAATCGGTGGTTAGTCAAGTGATTTTAGACGGACAGTGCGAAATGACCGTTTTGCCCTTGGAATGGGCAAATTGTTGACTTTTGGTACGGGCGGTCAAACGGACTTTAGCCGATGACTGTGACGTAGTTCGGGATGTCACAAGTCCGTAGACAGGCGGCACGTCCGATTCCGACATTCTAGGAAGAAGTTATGATGTTCGGAAGTTGAGGGACATTTTGGTAATTTCACCTCAAGGGCATTTTGGTCCTTTTGTTGCATTGGGATTTGTGCCCAATGATCATATGACACTTGGCTGCCTTGGGATGGTTTCCTAATCAGATTGGGACACTTGTCCTATCTCTGGATGGTCGTAGAACCCTGTAAGCCGCTTTACATTTGTTCAAATGGTTGCACGGGTTTGAGAGAAATAGAGTGTGTGTGTGTGCAGTGTGTAACCGTGAAACCCATTGATCTTCATCATAATTGTTAGGGAGGTGTGAAGGAAGATGAGAGAGGGTGGTGAGACAAGTATGGTGGTCACCACGGCGGTGCACGTCGAAGTAAGTAAAGTCGAAACTGTGGAATTCTGGTTGAACTCGCAAAAGGGGACCTTGTGATTTCCTGGCTATTGATCGATCTAAGGGGTGGAAGGTGTTGATGGAGGTCCTATAAGTCGATTGAGCTCGATTTCGAGGCCTGAGATGGACGGTAAGGTTGTTTCCCGCAACAGAGCCCTGTTTGATTTAAAATGGAAACTTGTGTTTGGATGGTTGATAATCAAATTGATTAGTCAGGTGAACTTCTAGAGGTTAGGACGAGTCTGTTGGGCTTAGAACCACGGCCATCGGTGGCGGGAGGCTCGAGAACATAGAGGAGGAAGTTTGAAGGTTTGATCAATTGTTTGGAAGGTAATTTCTAGACTTAAACTTCATGTTTTAAGTAGTTAGATCGATTAGGAATATTAAGACAAAGCTATAGGACTTATTAGAATCGAAAACGAAGTAGAATCGAAGGAAGTATGGCAGTAAACCGCACTTTCCGGTTCAGCTGGACCAGGCTAAACCGAACTGGCCTAAACCGGTCGACTAGAGGTTGAAGGAGATGAATAGTATAGGTGCGTGAGGCCCACGCGCAGCCCCTTTGGGTGACTCGTGAAGGTGCGTGGCACCTCTTTTGGGGAATTTTTCAACATGACTTTTAAGATAATCAATATAACGAACATTTTGGAATTGGTTTCGAGTCGATCGGACATCGTTTCGATATGATTCGGGGATGTCTGAAGGTTTAGGATCATGTTTAAAAATAGTTAAAAATTCAGAAAAATTACTGGAATTTAGTAAAAGCATTATTAAGTAGTTAGTGACCTTAGTATGTGATATGGACAGGTTCGGGAAGTCCGGTGATAGTCGATTAGCCGGGAAAGCGTAATTACACGCGTACCTATGCGGCATCGCGAATGGTCTGTGAGTGAACTTTTCTTTCTAACTTATGATGCATGCATAAATGTTTTTATATGTTTTCTATATGTGATTTCTATGTTATGATTATGATCTTTATGATTTCCGTTTTGCTCGTATTTCGAGATATTTTACGTATTTTCACGCTTTACGAGATTTTGTCTTATGTTGTGATTTGATATGATTTCGATGGCAGGATTTTAGGATTTGAATTATGACTTGAATTCAAGGATTTATAACTGGATTTCGGAAAGTGCTTTCGGGCATGAGGCCCAGTTTCTAATGATTTTGGATTTCAGTTTTCATGTGATTTTTGGAATTGAAATCAGGATTTCAAATGATGATTTCAGATTTGGTTTTGGACTTTGGATTTCGATGGATTTCTGGATTTTTTATGTTTCTAACTTGGTTTTGGGTTTAAATACTCGTTGCTATTACTGGATCTGGTTTTGGGTTTAAATACCCAGTTGATTGATGACGGGGGAAGGCCTTGATTGATATGTTTTGAGTTTAAAGACTCGTGAGTTTAAAGACTCGGTTATTGTGATATCCCCCGAGACCTATTATTTGTGTTTTGAGTTTAAAGACTCGTTGATATCTCGGGAAAGCCTGATATATGTGTTTTGAGTTTAAAGACTCGGTGATATGAGATCCAGCAGATTGATTGACTTGTGATTTACTATTGATTTTCACATGGTTTTCAGACGTTTTGGGCTGTGGCCCGGATGATTTGGATATGAGGATTTTGGGCTGAGTTCCCGTACTTGGATTTGGTTTATGGTTTTGGGCTAAGGCCCAGTGATTTAAGAAAAGGAAAGGATTTCTGGTTTTCATAAACGGTTTTCTTACTTTGGAATTGAAATGGTTTTCGAATGCATGCATTGGTTTTACATGGAGGGTATAAATGTCTTTTCTTATAAAATATTTTTTGCACTTATATTTATTTTTGTCCACTCACAGTCTTTTATGTTTTTCGATACTCTCCAGGCTGATGTGGTGCGGAATGTTGTTAGTGAGAAGGAGACATCACACACGCGATCCACATTGATTCTGAGGTCTCTGGGAAATCGGAAGGTGTATTTGGACGACGTTGACCTGGGTATCCCTTGTCTGGTTAGACAGGTGTTCAGCCTTCGTGTCTCACGTGGGTTAGACGGGAGCATGACATATCCCTTAATCCCGGTGGATTGGGGGTGGGTCGTTTCAATTGGTATCAGAGCACAGTTTGTGCGCTCTCCGTGAAGTTATGGCTTCTAGAGTAGTTGGTTCGTCGAAGTGTGTGTTGTGATGTTGCTGTAGTTGTGATGTCTCGACGCGGAACAGCTCGTCATCAACCTGGACGCTAGGGTGATAGTGCGTTAGTTAGTGGCTTAGTTAGTGGCGAGATCACTAGCGCCTAGGTGCTAATCGCCCGATACGCGGTGTGGGTATGATGTATGTCGGCTTAAAGCTGGAGAGGATAGCGTGATCGACGCTGGATTGAGATTGGACTTGTGTGGCTATGAGTAGCCGGATGCCTTGAGTTTCGGGGGTAAAGGAACCTGCTATTTAGAAGTTGAGGGATTCCCCTAGCGATGGTTACTGGTTAATGGATGTTCCTAGCCGAGTTAGTAGGTTATGAGACGACCCTAGCGATGGTGAGGATGATTTACAGAACCCTGTTGTGATGGCTTGGTGGATGACTCTGGTCGAGTCTAGTGAGATTGTGGAGATTGGTTGGCTTGACCCGACCAGTAGAGTCGTTGAGAGTGTGGTGTAGTGCATCTGGTTGCGGTTTGTTGACCCTAGGTTTCCACGACCCGAGCTTAGATTGAGGGTTTTGGCTCGGTATGAGCAGAAATTCGGGATTAGTGTGGTGTGAACACGAGATAGGAGATGATGTGCCATGAGTTGGGATGCCTGTGAATGGTAGGATGGGCACATCGTGAAATGATGTTGTGACCAGTCGTGAGGTACCAGTGATTTGTAGGAACCACTAACCTAGTCAGGATATGCGATGACCATTGGCAGGTCATATTTCGGTACGAACGGTCAGGATGCCGTTAGGTTGATCAGAGTAACGCAACGGAAGCACGGTGGACCTATGCTTCGTGTTGGATCGGGCTAGGTTGGTATGGTCGGGTTTGACCATCCCTGAGATTGGTTTTCGTGGACTCATCCTGATGTGTTGGAATGTGACGAATGAGTCAGCAGATGTCGAATTTGTTGGAATGGGCCGGCAGATGCCGAGGTTGGCATTTAGTAATACAATTGGTGATGTCGAGGTTGGCATTTAGTACTACGATTGGTGATGTCGAGGGTAGTAACAGAAGAGTCCGAGGTTATTGATTGTTGATTGAGTATCCAGAGAGTTGATATATTAGTAGTGCTCGAGAATTGAACCTCAGAAAGGTTGAGACGCGATAATCCGAATAAGGGACGATTGACATCCTTTTGGATGTACATGAATGGTGGTAACCGATAGGTGAGTTGGTCGGTAAGCTAGATTGTGTACGGACACGTGGTTGTGATCCGTAGGAGTTGTGGATTTCCTAAGTGTAGTAGAGAGAGTACTTGGTGACGCCATGTTTGGCATGTGTGGCGAGTGTAATGGGATTGTGTTAAGGTGGATTAAGGTAGGATGACTTGTGATAACATGGTTGTGGACCATTGTGAGTTCTGTGTTATGGGGACGAAAGAAAGATAATAAGGAAGAATGAGAATGAGTGACTATAACTGATTGATATAGGGTAATTGAAGAGAACCCACAATCTAGACGTGTCTTGAGACACGTGGTATTCTTGATTGATTTGATCCGATGCGGTGGTCTGATCATTTGTGGGAATTGAAGACGAAGTAGTGAGACAGTAAGGAGTGAGTGGATCGGGATTGGATTGCTTCTGGTTCAAGATTGAGTTATTGTGGATCAGGAGAATCGTATGTAAGATAGAGCTTGGACATGTTAGTAGGATGACAAGACAGAAATTGGATATGTGGATGAGGAGTGTGATCTGTTTCTACATACATATGGGTATTTGGACTTGGATCTAGTGCTGGGTCTGCCTTGTACCTGTAAGTGAGATGTGATTGGATTAGATGTTTTGGATGATGGTAGGGAGACCCGGGAGACCCAGGAAACTTGGGTGGACTTTAGATGACATGCCGTGGAAGAGGTGTTGGGCCTGGGAGGTAGATCGGCCTGATGTTGGACTTCAGAATGGAAGTGTGATTGGCTCGAGCCAAGTGGTAGTTAGTGTGGTGTTGTATGTGCCCCTAGGATACACTGTGATGGTTGGAGGATGCACTATGATGTTTGGGATGGAATTAGGGTACATCAGGATGTTATGAGTGTTTGAGTGATCGGCTAATGCCGATGTGATTGAGGATATACTATACGATGGATATGATTGCTATGTACATTGTGACATTTTGGTGGTATGTACTGTGGATATCATTGGATGTAATTGGTACGTGTACTTGAGACCTGTGTTAGTGGTTGGATTAGTAATCAGAACTATTCCGATGTGATTGGACGTGCATCGTGATGTTCTGGTAGAGGTGTGGGTGATCGGCTTGGTGCCGAGGTATGTTGTTGGTTGTATAGATGATCGGAGTAGTTGCGATATGCTTGATTAACTAGTTGAGATGTGCCTGATTGACTGGTCGGGATCAGGGTGATCCCGAGTGATCTGATTGGTTGTTGCAGGATTCCGTGATGGCATACGAGCTGGATTAATAGGTATGTGATAGGGTCTAGTTACAGACAGGTAGTGTGGGACGTGGATGGTATTCCCACAAGTTGACTATGTTGGTGGTTAGTGGCACCACCGGTGAGATGACTTGTCGAGTTTTTTCGGTGTGAACGCTTACGTTGTGACTCTGGTGAGGTCGGTACGAATCACTGACGAGATGGTGACGAAGAAGAGTACCGAGGCCGATGGATGCCATCTTGAGGATTAATTTTACGAGGTGAGTCGTGCCTGTTGATGGCAAGATCTTATGTTAGACTGAGGGTGTTGGTACGAGGTACGCATGACTCGAGAATGAGTCGAGGTTACTAGTACTGGTAGCTATAGTGATTCGATTGGTGATGACCGAGCCGTGAGTGTCGGCTGGTATGATGTTAGGGGTGCCTTGGGTATGAATGAGAGATGTGTTCACTGGAAGTTGGTGTGAGTTGGTTTGCTTGGTAGTGAAATGGTGACGGCTGTGGTGATACTTTGAATAGGTGCCAGGAGAAAAGCTGGCTTGGCAGGTGGGGTACACTGGGTACGAGACCCAGGTGTGAGATAAGTTGGATTCCCCCAAGGAATAGTGGACGTACAAGATGCAGAATTTCGAGACTGAATTTCGGGGGAAATTCTTTTAAGGGGCAGAGATTGTAACGACCCGCCTCGAATTTTAGGATTAGATTAGTGATTAATGACAGATTAGTGAGGCTAATCGATGATTAGTCGAGTGATTTCAGACGGATAGTGCGAAATGACCGTTTTGCCCTTATAATGGGCAAATTGTTGACTTTTGGTTCGGGAGGTCAAACGGATTTTGGCCGATGACTGTGACATAGTTCGGGACGTCACGAGTCCGTAGACAGGCGGCACGTCCATTCCGACATTCTAGGAAGAAGTTATGACGTTCAGAAGTTGAGGTGCATTTTGGTAATGTCGCCTCAAGGGCATTTTGGTCCTTTTGTTGAATTGGGATTTGTGCCCAGCGATCATATGACACTTGGCTGCCTTGGGATGGTTGCCTAATCAGATTGGGACACATGTCCCATCTCTGGATGGTCGTAGAACCCTGTAAGCTGCCTTACATTTGTTCAAATGGTTGCACGGGTTTGAGAGAAACAGAGTGTGCGTGTGCAGTGTGTAACCCTTAAACCCATTGATCTTCATCATAATTGTTAGGGAGGTGTGAAGTAAAATGAGAGAGGGTGGTGAGACAAATGTGGTGGTCACCACGGCGGTGCACAACGGCGTGGGTAAAGTCGAAACCGTGGAATCCTGGTTGAATTCGTAAAAGGAGACCTTGCGATTTCCTAGCTATTGATCGATTATAAGGGGTGGAAGGTGTTGCTGGGAGTCCTGTGAGTCGACTGAGCTCGGTTTCGAGGCCTATGATGGACGGTAAGGCTGTTTCCTGCAACAGAGCCCTGTTTGATTTAAAATGGAAACTTGTGTTTGGATTGGTTATAATCAAATTGATTAGTCAGGTGAACTTCTAGAGGTTAGGACGAGTCTGTTGGGCTTGGAACCACGGCCAACGGTGGCCGGAGGCTCGAGAACACAGAGGAGGAAGTTTGAAGGTTTGATCAATTGTTTGGAAGGTAATTTCTAGTGTGACGACCCGAAAATTCGAAAAAGGAAATTTTGGAAAATTGGAAGGAAATGACAATTTTGCCCCTAGTTATAAGGGCCAAAAGTTTACTTTTTGCTCTGGACACTTTTTGGACCTTCCGTAAAGATCGTTGGGTAGGTCTCGAGACGCTGAGTCCATAGACAGGTGGCATGCGTCAATCAGAGTTCGCACGTGGAAGTTAGGAGTCTAGAACTATGAGGGGCATTTTGGTAATTATGTGATGTAGTAAATTGGGGCGGCAAGGTGAATTCGACGGTTAATTGGCTGATTTAGCTATGATGAGTTAGTCATTGGATTCATTAAGTGACATCTGTCACTGTATGGCAACAATTAGTGGCACTAATTCAAGTAATGAGGTTTGAATTATATGTGTAAATCCTTTCCACCATATAGGTATGGATACCTGGAGAAAACAGAGCATCACTTATGCTCCACCTGAAGCAGCCAAAATCTCTCTATATTTGATCAATTGAGGGTGATTGAGAGAGTATACTTGTGAGAAAAATGGAATGAAAAAAGGGGAGGAACACTGAAAACCGAAACCCCCACCCAAAATTCTTGATGGGGAGTTGGGATTGAATTTTGAGTTGTGTGATTAATTGGTGGAAACAGAGATTTAGGTGAGCTTATGGGAACTTAAACGAGTTGAATGACATCAAAATTAAAGAGAATTGGAGAGCAATGAGCCGAGACAGACTCTGGTTTCAATTCGAAAACTCATCTCTGAGTTCGATTAATGGGAAGGAGTTAAAGCTATAATTGGAATCGAAAACAAGTTCATAAGAGTTCCATGAAGCTTTTGGACGAGTCGATTGAAGAAAAACAAGTGAAATTGATGAACTTTGAAGAATGAATAGTGAGTGGGTGTCCTTCGAATATTCATTTTTGAATTGAATGGATTGAGGTAAGGACTTGTGTAATTGAAATCACAGACCTCTAATTAAGGTTTAAACGATGATGTTAGATGAATTAATTGAACGAAATGATGCAGAATTGATGGGTATTGAGTCGGGTTTACACGCGGGTTGTAGAACCCAAATTGCAGAGAATCGGGATGGGACGACGACATTGTTTCTTGGCACGTGGCTCCCACGCCCAGCCACTCACGGCGACGCGTGAGGGTGCGTGGAGCCTTGTCTCAAGGTGAGTTCAACATGAAACTTGATTCTCTCAATGTATTCAACATTTTTTGCACTTATTTTGAGGAAATCGGATACCGTTTCGATAGGGTTTAGTGTATCCGAAGTTTTAATATACGTTTTAAATATGTATTTAAATCCCAGAAAAATTGGGGAAAATTATATGAGATATATTGAACTGTTAGTGACCCTCAATAATGATTTTGGACATGAATTGTAATTTCCAAAACTTACGAAAAAACATGCAGCTCGAAATCGGGCGGTTTGGACGGTGTGTGAGTAGACTTTGCTTTCTAAATTTCAATGCATGCATAATTGTTTTCTATGTTTTCTATTTATGATTTCTATGCTTATGATTATGGTAATTACGATATGCAACACGTAATTGCACGTATTTCGAGAATATGGTTTATGCTATACTTTGATGATGGTTTAATGGATGATTTTTTATGGTTTATACGTATCATGTTTTGATAATGATTTGATGATGTGACATTGGGTTTGAATGTGAATTCGGGAAAGAGACCCATTTCGATGAAATATGATTTCAGGCTTGGTTTTCTATGATTTACACATGGTTTTGGGTTTAAAGACCCGGTACTATTGCTGGATCAGGTTTTAAGGTTAAAGACCCGGTTGATTGATGACGAGGGAGGGCCCTTGATTGATATGTTTTGAGTTTAAAGACTCGGATATGTTTTAAGTTTAAAGACTAGGTTATTGTGATATCCCCCGAGGCCTATTGATTGTGTTTTGAGTTTAAAGACTCGTTGATATCCCGAGAAGGCCTAATCTATGTGGTTTTGAGTTTAAAGACTCGGTGATTGAGATCCAACAGATTGATTGACTTGTGATTTACCGTTGATTTCCGATGCTTTCAGATGTTTTGGGCAGTGACCCGGATGTTTTGGATTTACGGATTTGGACTGAGTTCCCGTACTTTGATTTTGTTTCATGTTTTTGGGCTGAGGCCCTGGATTTATGGTTTTGGATAGGAAATCATTTCCAATTTTTTCGTAAGCGGTTTTCTGATCGTGGAACTAAGTGATTTTCGAATGCATGCATTGGTTTTACGTGGAGGGTAGAAATGTTTTTTCTTATAAACGTTTTCTGAATTTATTATTTATTTTTGTCCACTCACACCTTTTATGTTTTTATTAACCCTCCAGGTCGTAGCGCGATGATCGAGGTCGATCGAGAGGTGGAGGCATGAGTGGGCACATGTATGGTTATCCGTTGTTTGGCAAGTGCTGAGGGTAATTTTGGAACTTCAGTTGACTTTTTAGACGGAAGCAGGACCGGGCACGGTTATCAATGTTCTTCAGGGGACGGGTCCTGTCATCTAGACTTAAGCTTCATGTTTGAAATAGTTAGATCGATTAGGAATAGTGGGACGAAGCTATAGGACTGATTAGAATCGAAAATGGAGTAGAATCGAAGGAAGTATGGCAGTAAACTGCCCTCGCCGGTTTGGCTAGATCGGGCTTAACCGAATTGGTCTGAACCGGTCGAGCAGATGTTGAAGGCGATGAATAGTCCAGGCACGTGAGGCCCACGCGCAGCCCCTTTGGGCGTTGCGTGAGGGAGCGTGGCACTTCTTTTGGGGAAGTTTTTAACACGATTTTTAATGTAATCGATATAACGAACATTTTGGGATTGGTTTCGAGTCAATCGGACATCGTTTCGATATGATTCGGGATGTCCGAAGGTTTAGGATCACGTCTAAAAATAGTTAAAATTTTGGGAAAATTACGAGGATTTAGTACAAGCATTATGAAGTAGTTAGTGACCTTAGTATGTGATATGAACAGGTTTGGGAAATCTGGTGATAGTGGATTAGCTGGGAAAGCATAATTGCACGCGTATCGAGGCGACATCGCGAAAGGTCTGTGTGTGGACTTTGCTTTCTAACTTATGATGCATGCATAAATGTTTTTATATGTTTTCTATATGTGATTTCTTTGTTATGATTATGATCTTTATGATTTTCGTTTTGCACGTATTTCGAGATATTTTACGTATTTGCACTTTTTACGAGATTCTGTCTTATGTTGTGATTTGATATGATTTCGATGACATGATTTTGGTATTTGAATTCAAGGATTTATAACTGGATTTCGGAAAGTGCTTTCGGGTATGAAGCCCAGTTTCTAATGATTTCGGATTTTGGTTTTCATGTGATTTTTGGAATTGAAATCGAGATTTCAAATGATGATTTCGGATTTGTTATGATTATGATCTCTATGATTCTCACTTGGTTTTGGGTTTAAAGACCTGTTGCTATTGCTGGATCTGGTTTTGGGTTTAAAGACCCGGTTGATTGATGACGGGGGAGGGCCCTTGACTGATATGTTTTGAGTTTAAAGACTCGTGAGTTTAAAGACTCGGTTATTGTGATATCCCCCGAGGCCTATTGTTTGTGTTTTGAGTTTAAAGACTCGTTGATATCCCACGAAGGCCTGATATATGTGTTTTGAGTTTAAAGACTCGGTGATATGAGATCTAGCAGATTGATTGACTTGTGATTTACTATTGATTTTCACATGGTTTTAAGACGTTTTGGGTTGTGGCCCGGATGATTTGGATTTATGGATTTTGGGCTGAGTTCCCGTACTTGGATTTTATTTATGGTTTTGAGCTAAGGCCTAGTGATTTGAGAAAAGAAAGGATTTCTGGTTTTCATAAATGGTTTTCTTACTTTGGAATTGAAATGGTTTTCGAATGAATGCATTGGTTTTACATGGAAGGTATAAATGTCTTTTCTTATAAAATATTTTCTGCACTTATATTTATTTTTGTCCACTCACAGTCTTTTATGTTTTTCGATACCCTACAGGCTGATGCGGTGCGATCTATTGTTAGTGAGATGGAGACATCACACACACGATCCACAATGATTATGTGCTCTCTGGAAAATCGGAAGGTGTATTTGGACGACGTTGACCTAGGTATCCCTTGTCTGGCTTACGTGTTCCACGGGGGTTAGACAGGTGTTTAGCCTTCGTGTCACACATGGGTTAGACGGAAGCATGACTTATCCCTTAATCCCGGGGGATTGGGGGTAGGTCGTGTCAACAGTCCTATTCTTTCTTTTAGCAACTCCGTTTTGCTGAGGAATATAGGTTGTGGTTAATTTTCTGGTTATGCCATTTTCCTTACAGAACTCCCCAAACTCATTAGAGATGAATTCACCACCTTTGTTAGTCCTCAAACATTTAATGTAGGCTTCTATTTCCTTTTCAACGCAAGCTTTATAATTTCTAAACATGGTAAAAGCCTCTGATTTTTCATGCAATAAGTAAATCCAAGTCTTACGACTAAAGTCATAAATAAAGCTCAAGAAATACCTCTTGTTGCTGTTTGATACAGGCTTTATGGGGCCACATATATCGACATGTACCAGCTCCAGCTTCTATGGTGCCGTCCATCAACCCTTTTTAGGAATAAATTCCCTATATTGTTTTCCAACCAAGCACGATGTGCATAACTTTGCAGAAACCTTAATAGAAGGAAAACCACTGAAAATCTTTTTGTATTGAAGGGTTCTCAACCTTTTGAAGCTCAAGTGTCTGAACCTACAGTGCCATAGGGGACTCTCATTCTCTGTCATAGCTTGAAAACTAGCAATAGCTTTAGGCACCATCGCTATGAGCACAACAAACATCTTGTTTGCGCTCATCTCAGATTGAATAATTAGATCCGTACTCAGATGAAACACTTTACACTTCCCATGTTGAATCAAAATTGCCACACCTTTTTCTTGAAGTTTCCCCACACTTAACAATTTATTCTTCAACTCAAGAATATAATAGACCTCAGAAATTACTTGAGTGATCCCATTCACTTGCATTCAAACGCTTCCTTTCCCCATAAATGCCATCCTTGAGTTGTTGCCGAGTTTCACAGTTTTCCTGAATTGGACATCCAAATCTGAGAACCATTCTTTGTTCCCACTCATATGATTATTGCATCCTGAATCGAGGAACTAGACCTCTTTTTTTTTTTAGCATGGTTAAGCTCTATATAGGATATTAGTGGCAGCTTTTCTCCTTCATTTATTTCTACGTAGTTGGCTCCCTTCTCCCAACTGGGACATTCATACTAAAAGTTTCCTAATTTGTGACACTTAAAGGCACTCAATAATGGCCTTGTTGAATGGTTGTCTGCCGCGACCTCTTCCTCTTCCTCTTGACATCCCTTGTTCTTTTTATCTACTAGTGTTGTCTTCATGAGTGACCTTGAGTGCCTGCTCCTCTTCTCGATGGCCATTCATTATTTGTTCATGAACAAGAAAACTGTTATGCAGCTCATCAATGGTTAGTGTGTCCAAATCATTGGATTCTTCAGTGGAGCAAACCACATAATCAAATTTTGAAGTCATAGTGTAACGACCCGTCCCGAATTCTGGAATTATATTAGTGACTAATGATGAATTAGTGAGACTAATCGGTGATTAGTTGAGTGATTTCAGACGGATGGTACAAAATGATTGTTTTGCCCTTGGAGGTGGGAAAAATGTTGACTTTTGACTCAGGCGGTCAAACAGACTTTGGCCAATGACTGTGACGTAGTTCGGGACGTCACGAGTCCGTAGACAGGCAGCACGTCGAAATCGGACATCGAACAAGAAAGTTATGGTCACAGGAGTGAAATCGGTTAAACTTACGTCCCGGGAATTCAATCTGTAAGACCCGTGTCTTGGAGGGAACGGTGAACAATCCCACATTCCTGCGAGGGGGAATGGTCTGGGAGAGAATGGTGGTCTGCCTTAAAAGTGTAGGCACACACCTATCTAGCACTAGGACTTTTGGGAGCTCAAGTGGCTTTGGGGGCGATTGGAACCCCAAAGTTAAGCGAGTTGAGGCTGGTGCAATTCCATGATGGGTGACCCCCTAGGAAGTTGCACCATGAGCTCCCGAAAGCAAAACCGTGAGGGCGAGGCCCAAAGAAAACAATATGGTGCTAGATGAGTCAGGTCCTGACCGAGGAGGGTCGGGTCCTGACAATTTGGTATCAGATCCAGACCCCGACCGGGAAGTGTGCCAGCGAGGACGCTGGGTCCTAAGGGGGGTGGATTGTAAGACCCGTGTCTTGGAGGGAACGGTGAACAATCCCACATTCCTGCGAGGGGGAATGGTCTGGGAGAGGATGGTGGTGTGCCTTAAAAGTGTAAGCACACACCTATCTAGCACTAGGCCTTTTGGGAGCTCAAGTGGCTTTGGGGGGGATTGGAACCCCAAAGTTAAGCGAGTTGAGACTGGTGCAATTCCATGATGGGTGACCCCCTGGAAAGTTGCACCATGAGCTCTTGAAAACAAAACCGTGAGGGCGAGGCCCAAAGCGGACAATATGGTGCTAGATGAGTCGGGTCCTGACCGAGGAAGGTCGGGTCCTGACACAATCAAAATAATAATAAAATATTGAAATGTGATCAATGATTATGGACCCTTGGATGGGTGACAAGTGTCACTCATCCCATGATTTGAGACCCCTAAATTGTGGATCATGTTTCCCGTTAATCCATGATTAATTGTGTTAAAAAGGTGAAATGTTTGCACGATTTTGGTAGCTTGTGAGGAACAAGTGTGAGTGGTTTTCTTTGCCCCGAGTTTTATGGGATGAGTCATTACAACTAATGATGTTGAATCATTACAACTAATGATTTTGATCTCTTTTATTCATCTAGCAACCGTGTAACAAATACAGTGATATTTGAATCAATTGAAAGAATTAGGAGACTGAGGCTTGAGTTAGCATCCCGAGACCATTTCGAGCCAATCCACATCAAGAACGAAGAGAATTGGTGCCCTTTTGGCTCAGAACGGACATGGCGGAAGTGGAGCAATTCGAGGATTGAGTTGTGTAATTGGAGGGATTGAACGATGGAATTGAGATCGAAAACAAGTTTATAAGAGTCCTACGAAGCTATAAGATGGATCAATTGAAGAAAAATAATTGGAATTGATGAACTTCAAAGAATGAACAGTGCACGGGTATCCTTCGAATATTCAGCTTCGAATCGAATGGATTGAGGTAAGGACTTGTGTAATTGAACTTACAGACCTTCAATTAGTGTTAAAACGTTATGATTAGCTGAATCAATTGAAGAAAACGAGTTGAAATTGACAGGGATTGAATCGGGTTGTCTCGCGGGTTGCACGGCCCGAATTGCAGAAAATCGGGCTGGGATGACGACATTGTAGCAGGCGCGTTACTGTCATGCGCAGACACTCGCGGCGGCGCGTGAGGGCGCGTGAAACCCAATCTCGAAGTGAGGTCAACATGAAACTTGATCCACTCAATGTAACGAACATTTTGGCACTAGTTTCGAGGAAATCGAATATCGTTTCGATAGAGCTCAGTGTATCCAAAATTTTGATATACGTGTTAAATACGTATTTAAATCCCAAAAAAATTAGAGAAATTAATATGAGATATATTGAAGTGTTAGTGACCCTCGATAATGATTTTGGATAGGAATTGTGATTTCTGGAATTTACAGAAAAACGTGTAGCTCGGAAGCGGGCCGTTTGGACGGTGTGTGAGTGGACTTTGTTTTCTAACCGTGATGCATGCATATATTGTTTTAAATACTTTATTATATGATTTGACATGATTGATGTTTCGATACGGTGATTTATCGATTTTCTAGATTATTATATTGTTTTGGGTACAATTTTCGAGAAACTGTGAAATTAATGTTTTGAGCGTAGCCCCAGGATAATGGCCTTTTGACTCGGATTATGAGTTAGGGATTAATTTGATGGAATTACATAATGTTTTTTTGGATATATTTTATGTGAAAATGGCAACTTAGGTTATGGTTGCACGGATTTGCGTGAAAATGATATTTTGGGCTTGAGACCCAATGGAGTTGTGATTTTGATTGGATTTGTATTTACATTTGATTACATGATGGTATTGATGGTTTTCGGATTTATGGAATTAATCGGGACTTTGGTTTTACGAATTTTGAGGAAATTATATATTTTCGGGCTGAGTCCCTGTGTTTTAACGACCCGTCCCGAATCCCAAGATTAGATTAATAACTAATCATGATTAGTGGGGTTAATCGGTGATTAGTTGGGAGAAATAGGACGAACGATGCAGAATGACCGTTTTGCCCTTAGTCGTGGGTAAAATGTTGACTTTTAATTCAGGAAGTCAAATGGACTTTGACCGATGACGGTGATGTAGTTTGGGACGTCACGAGTTCATAGACAGGTGGCACGTTCGATTCCGACATTCAAGGAGAAAGTTTTGACGTTCGGAAATTCAAGGGCATTTTCGTAATTCGGACGAAAAGGGGGAAAATGTTGACTTTTCGATTTACCACTAATTTTCACACAATTCGAGGACCGTTGGGTAGGTCTCGAGACGCTGAATCCGTAGACAGGTGGTATGCGTCAATCGGAGTTCGGATGACCAAATTACTGGTCTAGAAGCGTGAGGGGAATTTTGGTAATTTGGTGAAGGAAGGGTAAAATGGTCATGTTGAGGCTGCGGTTTGAATTCAGCCGTGGTGGTTTGTGTGTGAATTGTTTAACTATTGAGTGGCAAGTGCACAGTGTGCGTGAGTGTGTTGAGTTGGAATTGTAAGCTAGTGGGGGGATTTTGAATGGTTAAGCAAGGCACGGGTGGTTTGTTTGTTCTTTGAGTGAGAGGCAGGCGTGCCCTGGGACCGTGAAGAACCGAGCACCATTGTTTATTCTTCTAAGTGTTTGAGCAAAGCACCAGTGGCATTCGATTAATTAAGGGAAGTAGCTTCATCAGATTCCTGGGAAGGACTGAGTGAGAGAGCAGAGACGGAGAGAGAGAACACATCAATTCTGTTCAGTGTGTGAGTCGTGCGAGATCAAATGGTGTTGAATCTTGCTTGTGACTGTTGTGAGAAAAACTGAGGAACAGGGGGATCGTGAAACCCCAATCCTCTCAAACTTTATCAATTGGTGGTAGAGTGTGAATGCGAAAGGGAGAATGGGATGTACAGAGCGCGACGGTGCTGACGCGATGCGTAGTCGTGGACGGTGGCCTGAGGGCTGAGGAAAAACAGAGAGGTACGAGCACCCTGTTTCATTCAAATGGTGCTTGGACGTTGTGGGCTAAGACAGAGGCAGTGGTGAATAGGAGGTTGCTTAGGGAGGTCAGGGAAAGCAATAGAGGCTGAGCTCGAGGCTGGCCGTGGGCAGCAGCACTGGAACCCGAGGACAGGGTAAGTGTCTTCAGAAATGGTAACTAGGATTTGATTGTTTTTAAACGAAAGTGATAACTGGGAGTTGTTTCTGGCACTTCTAGGAATGTTTTGGGAGCAGAATGGAGTGAGGAGGTGACCAGGATTGCTACAACTCCAGGACCAACCAGGACCGGTTTAATTGACGATTTGGGAGGTAAGCTAGGTCTCAGATTCTTAGCTTTTGACATCCGAAAACAATTAAGAATGAAGGGACGAAGCCTTTGGGTTTGAAAGGAACGAAATTGGACAAGAATTAAGTAGAAAACCGCCCACGCCAGTTCAAAATTCATACCAGATTCGCAGACCGCTTCAGACCGGTCGACCTGAGGAAGACGATGACACTGTTCAAGCGCATGGATTTCACGCGCAGAAAGTTCCAGACGCACGTGGGGGCGTATGAAGGGTAGTTTGGGGAATATTCGAACATGACTTTTAAAGTATTTAATGTAACGAACATTTTGGGATTGGTTTCGAGTCGATCGGACATCGTCTCGATAAGTTCCGGGATGTCCGAAGGTTTTAGGGTTAAGTTAAAAATAGTTAAAAACTCGAGAAAATTACGGGACTTTAATAGGAGGTTAATGAAGAGGTTAGTGACCCTCTAGTGTGATTTGGACAGGTTTGGGAGTCCCAGTGATGGTGACGAGGCCTGGGAAGGCCTATGACACGCGTATCGAGACGCATCGTAGGACGGTCTGTGAGTGGACTTTGGTTTTATAAATTTTATGCATGCATAACTATTTTATATGGATTATGACTGTGATTATATGATGTTGATTAGATATTGGTGAATTATATGGTTTCACGCACTTCGAGGTGATTTACGTGCTTGCACGTAAATCGAGGTTTTTCCGGTTTTACACTGAGTTTCCATACTTATGGATTTGGATATGATTTCATGAAATGGTTTTGAAATTGGAATGATAAACTCGGGCATGAGGCCCAATTGTTTTGGAAACCTCGGACTTGGAGTCCAATTGAGTTACGTAATCGGGCCAGGGGCCCAATTATTTACGAAATCGAGCTAAGACCCATTTGAGTTATATAATCGGGCCATGGGGCCAGTTGATTTACGAAATCGGGGCGTGGGCCCAGTTGATTTACAAAACCAGGCATGAGGCCCAGTTGGTTTATAAATGTGATTTCGGGTGGGGGACCCTAAATGGATGTGGATAAATGTTTTGGATTTGAGAAATCAGATATTTGGACTTGTGATGGTTTTATGGAAATTCCGGGCAGGGCCCTTGAGATATTTGAAATGATTGATAAACTGTTTTCCATAAACCATCTTGATACGAGGATATGTGATGGTCTCATCCAGGTGTCTGGGACACTGTGTCATGACCGATCCCAAATCCCCCGGGATTAACGTGGGACCCGCCTGATCCCGTCTGACACGAAGTGTCAGACCAGGTAAAATTCCATCTCTAGCCCTCGCCGGGCCTATCAGAGTGCGTCAGGATTGTAGGAGGAGGGGAGTGATGTCTCGTCTCTGCTACAGCCCGCATCCGCGATCAACCTGAAGGGCATTAAAACACGAAAACTGTGAGTGGACAAAAATAAACATTTCATTTAAAAACATTTTCGCTTAAAGACATTTATGCCCTTCAATAAAAGCATATGCATGCATTCAAAAACCGTTTATCCAACTTTCGTAAAAACCTTTGTCAAACATTTAGAAAACCTTTCAAAGGTTCATGTCCGGTCCCATAAACCGTCATGGCCCATAAATCCATTTGGGTCCCTGACCCGAAATCACAATTCGAAACCCGTAGGTTAAATCAATTGGGACTCAGCCCAAATCACGTCACGTGGGTCTCAGCCCAAAACCATTCTCAAAATATCACAAACGGGGTCTCCGCCCCAAATCACTTTCACAACTTCAAATACGGGGGTTTCCGCCCCAAATCACTTTCTAAAACATAAAACATGGAACATGGGGTCTCCGCCCCCAAATCACTTTTCTGCAAATCATATACGTACTCATATGTATAACCCATCCTAGGCACTTCCGGAGAAGATGCCAACTCGGGGCACACAGCCCCTAGGGAACACATCCCCGATATAGTCACGATATCGAATCTCTAAACTAGTGTGCACACTACTCGGGGTCTCACTCCGAGTCTTCTCCCAGGAATCTCCATCTGGGAGGCTCAATCTCTAGATCTAGTCCGAGCTCTCTCTCTGGATCTAGTCCACACATCTCTCCGGAATCTGGTCCGGGACCACTTCATAATAAGTAACCACCACTCCTGGAACGGGATCCCTATGGGAATACCCACTCTGGTCTGTGGATCGTGACTCTCCAGGTCGACGTCTGGAGGAGACCATATAACATATGGAGGGTTCAATTCATTTTCAAACTCTTTCTTTCTCAAATCACATTTCAACTGGGTCTCATACTCGATTCATTTCAACAGGATTCCTCGAATCCGATTCAAATTCCTTTCACAAGCCTCGGCCTAAATCCTCAGTTCAACTGGGTCTTATGCCCGAATTCTCATTTCACAAACTGAACTGGGACTCAAGCCCGATATCACAACCAATTGGGCCCTACACCCGGAACCATAAAGCAACAGGACCTCAAGTCCGATTTCACAACTAACGGGGATTTAAGCCCGATAGTACACCTAACAGGTCCTCAAACCCGAATCGTAAACCAAATGGACCCTCGGTCTGATCGTATGGCTCAAATGGACCCTAGGTCCGATTCCTCGTTGAATCAAATGGACTCCAAGTCTGAGAGTTTGTAAATCAAATGGGCCTTGTGCCCGATTTGATATTTCCAAATCCAAAACCAATTTATGAAACCCTCATTGAAAACCTAGCACGTATAAGCATCATATAAAATCAGAAATCTCGAAATACGTGCAAATACGTAAATCCTAGGCTACCACAAACCAATGCACTCATGGCATCACAAAACATATAATAAAAAAATTATAAAACATTTATGAATGCATCGAATTCGAAAGAAAGGTCCACTCACAGATTATCCGAAGCCGTGCCTCAATACGCGTGCCATAATCGTCTCTCAGGTCAATGGTCGCCCCCGGGATTCCCAAACCTGTCCATATTCATTTAGAGGGTTACTAATAGCTTCATTAACCTGTAATTGAAGTCCCATAATTTTCTCGTTTTTCTAACTATTTTTAAACGCGAACCTAAACCTTCGGACAGCCCGAACTATATCGAAACGATGTCCGATTGACATGAAACCAGTCCCAAAATGTTCGTTACATCGAATAGATGAAATTACATGTTGGAACCACCCTAAAATTCCTCAACACGCACTCGAGATGGCCCTGCGCGTGGGCCTCACGCGCCACTGCACAGGTTCAACCCTGTCCTCCAACCGACTGGTCCGACCGGGCCGGTCCGATTTTCTCTGCAATTCCGGTCTAACTGGACCGGCGTGACCGGTCCAGACCCCTACACTCTTCATTTTTCATCCGTTTTGTCCCATTTCAATCCTAAAATTCCTCTTTTAATGTTTCCTATCATTTCCAATTAACCAAACTACCTAAAACTGCCTAGAACCCGTGAACCCAAAAACCCCTCCACTGTTCAAGTTTTCTAAAACCCACCCATGGCTTCACAGCCATACAAAACTTCCTAAAACCATCCTAGAAACCTCCTAGCAATCTAATAGGCCCATACTAATCATTAAAAGCAACCAATAATGTCACAAATTAAAAATGGACGAAAAAGTGTAAAACCGAGTACCTCTCGGGTTGCACCTCCTCCACGCTGCCGTCCATGGCTGTTCCAGCCCCCAGCCGTTCACCTCAGTCCTCCTCTCTCACTCTCTGGTCTTAGTCATGGCCGATAGGGAAGGGTTGGATTGGTTTGGATGGTTGGGTGAGATCGGGTTGCACAGTTAAGGGGGGGTTTCGGGTTGTTCTTAAAAGAAAAGGAAAGGGTGAATGCATGAATGTGGGCTGGTGGCCAGTCTTGTCACTCATCCATTGGTTTCTGAAAAGCAACTGGACCCACTAAAGTCCAAAAGCTCCTCGTAAAATGTGTCACCATGAATAGTATCCCGGAACTTCCGTGAACCGTAACTTCGCCGTCGAACGTCCGAATTCGACGTGCCGTCTGTCTACGTATTCATATCATCCCGATCTACGTAACGGTATTTGGCCCTCGGCCATGAATTCCTGGTCAAAAGTTAACTTTTGCCCCAAATTACCAAATTGCCCTTGAACTTCCGAACGTCATAACTTCCTCCTCGAACGTCGAAATCGAGCCTGTCACCTGTCTATGAACTCGTGACGTCACGAAATACGTCATAGTCATTAGCCAAAGTCCAATTGACCGTCCAAATGAAAAGTCAACGATTTGGCCATTTCAAGGGTAAAATCGTCATTTCGCCCGAACGTTCGCTAATCCTCGTCTAATCTCTGATTAGTCTCGCTAATCCGTCATTAATTCTTTATTAATCCCGCTAATTCGGGACGGGTCATCACACACTCGGGAAGTCACGGTGCATTGCCTACGAAGGGTCATTATATGGAGCTACCAGACCGTATAATGACTCAGGAGCAGGATTGCTATGATTAGACGTCTGGGACGTCAGACATCTGGGATGTCAGAGATATGGACCCGGAAAGACCCCAGGCAGCACACGTTGCTTATTATTATACCGTGAGATATGACGTCTGGGACGTCGAGCGTCTGGGACGCTAGGCATCTGGGATGCCCATGATGGTTTAAACATGTTTCCCTGGAAATGGCATTTATGGTTATTGTTTTGGCCGATGGCCCACTTGGAATTGGAATTAGTATTCTGGATGTCGGATTTATATAATATATGTTTGGTTTTCGGTATTCATGGTTTTGGGTAGAGACCCACATGATTTGGTTTTACGGTTTCTGGGCTAAGGCTCTAATGGTTGTTTTTTTGTAAATAGTTTACTTACTGGTTTTCGATGCATGCATACGTTTTAATGAAGGGTATAAATATCTGTGTGAAATGTGTTTTATAAACTTGTTTATTTTCGTCCACTCACAATCTTTGTTGTTTTTAATGCCCTTCAGGTTGATTACGGATGCGACTGCAACAGAGACTGGGACATTGCATGCCTCCTCCATCGATCCTTGTGCACTCTGGAAGCTCGTTGGGGCAGTGGCTTTAAGTTATCCCTTGTCGTGTCAGACGGGAGCATAATAGATCCCACGGTAATCCGAGGGGGGGGGGGGGATTGGGATGGGTCGTGTCATGTGTTGATAATGGTTTGAGTTTTAAACGCAAATGTTTTCACTGGTTTTCATGATGGTGATGTGTTGCGGATATTTAGGGTTTTCAGATGGAAATAAGTTTTCCCCGAAGTGCACGTTGTGTTGCGGATATTTAGGGCTTTCGGTTGGAAATATGTTTTCCCCAGAGTGCACCCTAGAGATAACGCTCACCTCCGGGATGGGATGTGTTCGCCCGAAGAGGTCACATAGCACGGTCTATTGTCGTGCACCTGAGGGAGGCTCGACTCAGATGTGCTGGTATTATATGGAGATGGATCGGTGATGTGTTCATGAAGATCTGGAATGTCGGCTGGTGATGTGTTCACAGCGACATGCTCGGATTTGAGCGGTCCTTGAGCCTATTTGATTTGCATGCATTGCAAGGATAATGTGACTAATGAGATTAGATATGGAAATAAGTCCAGTGGTTTAATCGAGATTTGTGATTTATAAACATTTGTGACCGGAGATATTTTACTCATGTTTTATGATATGCATGCATGTTTGTGAAACTAGAGGGTAAAAATGTGTTTTGATAAATGTATTTATAAAAGTTTGTTTTGTCCACTCACACATTTTTTGTTTTATTTACCCTCTAGGTCGTGGCGCGGTGATCGAGGCTATTCGAGAGGGGGAGGTATGAGTGGGCACATGTGTAGTTATCTCTTGTTTGGCAAGTCTTGGAGGGTAATTTTCGGAACCTCAGTTGACTTATCAGACGAGAGCGGGACTGGGCACAGTTATCTATGTCCTTCAGGGACGGGTCCTGTCATATAGACCTCAGAACATTCTCATTAATGATGGTTTGGCTCGTTGTCTCGCTATGAGCCTTCATTGTTTTTTCCATAGTGAAAATACGAGCAAAGAAATTATCTACAGTTTTTCCCTCCTTCATGTGGAGAGTCTCAATGTCCCTGCAAAGTGCTTACAGATGTGCCCTTTTCACCTTGGTAAAGCCTTCGTATTTTCGTTTCATGGAGTCCTAAATACTCGTTGATGTGTTTCTGTCGAGTATAGTCTCCATTATATTCCAATCTATAGCTTGGAAAAGGTAATTGTTTACCTTTAAGTCCTTATACTTCTACTCCTCGATCAATTTGCGTCGTCATTTTGCCTGGTCTTCGATCAATTTGCGTTGTGCTTTTGTTGCCACCACTGTAGAGAAAGATCTTTGCTCAGCGCCTTGTGTCACCTCCACTGTAATCCCATTCTCTACAAGATCCCAATATTCTCTGAAACAAAGAAAGTTCTCCATCAAAATCGCCCAATGATCGTAATGTCCGTCAAATTTGGGAATGGCCGGTTGCACAAAACCATTATTGTTGCTCTCCGCCATTCTACTTAATTCCCTAAAAGAAACTGCCGTTTCTTTTCACACATACCCACATTGTTTCTCTCACACTCACTATTTTGTTTTTTACACATACACACACACACACACACACACACACACACACACACACACACACTCACAATCAGACCCCTATGATGGATCTCTGGTACCGATTTAAGAACACTCAGAAGATAATATAAACACTAACTTGAACGAAAACGTACTAACTCATTGATAACAAATTGCAGGCTTATGAAGCCTTTTAAAGAAAGATAAAATTGGAAATAACCTCCCACATTGCAACACCCTAAAACATGGTATCAGACCAAGAGGAATTCATCAAAACACAAACAACTAGTTCCTAAATAATAGGACTTATTAACAGATCAACTAAAAAACTGAAATAATAAGTTGTTAACCACTAACAGTCCTATCATTTCCAACCTCAAGAAACCTCCTCCTCTCACCACCAATTTCTTCATCCATTTTAATATCCATCCATTTATACCCACAACTCCACAAATGTTGATCAAAATATTGATAATTTCCATATTTAACAGATAGATAAAAATAAAACAAACTTTACATTCAAAATGAATTATAAAATAAAAGTAAAGTAAGAGACACCTTACATGTGTTTAAAGTAAAGTAAAGTAAAATGAATTATAGCCCAAAGATTTTTACTTGGCAAACGTTTTCCAGTATATAATGAACGACTTCTTGAAGAAACAACACTTCAATTCTCAAGAATAATGAACTCAAACAGTGTTTAAAACTCTCTTGAAATATTCTAGAAGTATATGCTTCTTAAAACTAATATTCCATCTCCACAAAATGTATTAAATAATTACATGTCTATTTTTCGATTGATGAATATATTGTGGGCATCTCAATTTATAAATGTATTAATATCTCTTTATAATAGACACATTTCTTAACAAAAGTTACATATATTCGATAAAGTACATATTTTTTATTTAAGAGACATTACATGTATAACCCATTGATAAACGGCTTGAACATGCCAAGCACCATTTTGATTTAATTGGCTTGTTCCTTTCCACACTTGACAACCATAGTCCAGGTCTAATTTAATGGACTTTTAACCTCCAAAGGTTGTCAATCCAAAAGGAACCTTCATTCATAATATAATATATATATATATATATATTCTAATCTAAACATTAATTTTATGCAAATTAATATATATCTAGAAAATCAAGAATAATTTTGTAGGGTTAAATCTTAATTTCAAAAGTCATGTCTTAAACCGAATGATATAATAATCTAATAAATTTTATTTTAAATTTCCATTAACATTATTATAAATTATGTAACAACACGTCCCGAATTTTGGAATTTATTTAAAGAGTAATTGAGGATTATCGTGACTAATCGGGAATTAGTTAAGGGAAATCGGATGGACAATGTAAAATGACGATTTTACCCCTAGGATTGGGCAAAAAGTTGACTTTTGACCCGATTAGTGACGTAGATCGGGATGGTACGAGTCCGTAGACAAGTGGCACGTCGAAATCGGACGTTCGACGGGAAAGTTACGGGTCTAAAATGGAAATTGGTACTATTCATACAAACAGAGAAATGTCGACACGTGGACTATTTTGATTAGATAAATATCTGTTGGGGGACCACCAGATGAGTGACGAGTGTCACCCATCTGATTGGCCCAAATCCTAATTAATTGGGTCATCATTTTATCTTCATCCTGTTCTTTGTGTTTCTAACCCGTGAAACCCCCCAAACCCAAATCCTAAACACTACCCTACCTTCTACCTTCACCATTATCTGTGTTCATATGTGGGACTGAGAGATTGAGAATGGACTAGAGAGCTGAGTGGACGGCAGCCACGGTGTCAGGACCCGACCCTCCTCGATCAGGACCCAACTCTAGCACGATATTGTCCGCTTTGGGCCTCCTCACCCTCACAGTTTTGTTTTCGGGAGCTCACGGTGCAACATCCCAGGGGGTCACTCATCATGGAATTGCACCAACCTCAACTCGTTTAACTTTGGAGTTCCAACCGAACCCAAAGCCACTGAGCTCCCAAAAGGTCCTGTGCTAGATAGGTGTGTGTTTACACCTTTAAGGGACACCACCATTCCCCTCTCAGACCATTCCCCCCTCGCAGGAATGTGGGATCATTCATCGTTCCCTCCAGAACATGGGTCATACAATCCACCCCCTTAGGGCCTAGCGTTCTCGCTAGCACACTTCCCGGTCGGAGGTCTGGCTCTGATACCATTATGTCAGGACCCGACTCTAGTACGGTATTGTCCGCTTTGGGCCTCCTCACCCTCACGGTTTTGTTTTCAGGTGCTCACGGTGCAACTTCCCGAGGGATCACCAATCATGGAATTGCACCAACTTCAACTCGCTTAACTTTGGAGTTCCAACCTAACCCAAAACCACTGAGCTCCCAAAAGGCCTTGTGCTAGATAAGTGTGCCTACACTTTTAAGGCACATCACCATTCTCCTCCCATACCATTCCCCCTCTCGCAGGAATGTGGGATCGTTCACCGTTCCATTCAGGACACGGGTCTTACACACGGCGGGGATCACGTCTGCGAGGTAAGAACCTGAAACCCGTAAACCGTGTTTGAACCAAAAATTAGGAAACCAATATTTTGATGTTTTTGGGTCATTTGATCGATCATAGGCTGTTTCCAGGTCCCAGACTAACTCAGGGAAGCTGGTTTCGAGGTAGGAGGTGACTAGAGTTGGCTGGAAAACCCAGTTGAAATCCCAATCACTATTCACAGTTTGAACAGGTAAATTCTAGGCTTGATTTCTTAGTTTTGAGGCTATAGATCAATTAGGGATGTTGAGATGATCACATAGGAAGAAGAAGGGATAAAAATGGTGTAGAATCGAAGGATTTATGGCCGGGTCGAGTCGCATGTCTGCACGGCCCAATTCAGGAAAAACGGGTGACCCAGACAGAGGTTGAAGATGATGATGGCGTCATCATCTGATAGCTGTCAGAAGTGGACGAATGGTAGGTCGACATGTGTCACATATTGGTGCCCAGTCAGCATTGACATGTCAGTGACGTGGACTAGTGGTTGGCTGACACGTGGCACTATCAAAGTCGATAGATGTGATGTCAGCATGACACAGTGTTGACTTTGACCATTAACTGCTGACGTTAGTGTTGACTTTTTTGGTAGAGTTTACTTTCGATTTGATCACGCGCATGGGCACAAATTTTTAGGTGGGACTAATGTCGTTTTAAAGGTTTCGACGATTCGAATCCAATAGTGGTGGTTTCCAGTCGATCAGAGATCGTTAAGTTGGTCAAATAGTAGTTTTTAACCTCGGGAAGCGTGTTCGAGATGCATTCCCAGGCTGGTAATGTTCATAGGTCTTAGGTATGACCTATAGAGTCCGTTAGCGACCGTTGGTATGATTTGGACAGGTCCGGAAGTTCCGGAGATGGTGAATTAGCCCCAGGGAAGCTTATGCACTCGTATCAAGACGTAGTTAGGACGGTCTATGAATGGAAATTTGCTTTCTAAATATAATGCATGCATAATTGTTTTATATGTTTTCTATATGTGATTTATGATGAGTATGATTATGGTATTTCGTATTTATGTATTTACACATATTTCGCGATTTATGGTTTTATACTGTGTTTATACATGCAGGTAGTTCAATGGTGGTTTAATGAACTGGTTTTGGTTTGGAAATGAGGTATCGGGCCAAGACCCATTTGGTTTACACTATCAAGCTTGAGGCCTAGTTATGGTTTATGAAATGGATTTACGATGATTTTATGGAAATCCCGAGCATAGACCCCCTTTGAAGCAGTTTTGAAATGATTTTATAAAATGTTTTTCATATACCATCCTTATATGTGGATATGTGGATGGTTTCCTCCAGCTGTCTGGGACACTAGGGTAGTCATGACGCATTGCCTGCGAGGGGTCATTGCATGGAGCGACCGGATCATATAGTGACTCACGAGCATGATTGCTATTATTAGACGTCTAGGATGTCAGACATCTGGGACGTCAGACATTTAGGCTGTCATAAATAGGCTCGAAGAGACCCCGAGCGGAACGGTAGCCTTAGACCGTGACATGACGTCTGGGATGCCAAAGATTGGTATAACTGTGTTTGATTGGATTTACGTATTTACGTATTTACTAGATTTGAGGATTTGGATTTACAGTTTTGGGTTGAGTTCCCACACGATTAGTTTTATGGTTTTGGGCTAAGGCCCTAATGATTTGAGGAAAGAAAGGATTTTGGTTTTATAAACGGTTTTATTATATTTGAATTAACTGGTTTTCGTATGCATGCATGGTTTTAAGTGAATGGCATAAATGTCTTCTTTATGAAATGAGTTTTACTAAATTATTTATTTTTGTCTAGTCACAGCTTTTATGGTTTTTAATGCCATTTAGATTGATCGCAGAAGCGGGCTGTAGCAGAGACCGAGACATCACAGTCCTCCACTGATCTTGGCGCACTCTAGAAGCCCTGAGTGGGCTAAGGTTTGGGTTATCCCTTGTCTGGCCCTTCATGTCGCACGTGGGTTAGACGAGAGCATGGCACATTCCACGTTAATCTAGGGGGGGTTGGGATGGGTCGTGTCAAATTAACTATTAAATTTTCTAACAATTCCACATGAATGAAATTGGCTTAATAATGCAAATGTACAATAATGCAGAATCTTGAAAGAGTTTAATCGGAAAGTGTACTACATCGGCATAGGTAGCTTTTGGCCTGGAGTCTTCCGTGGAGAAATAAGATGAAATTTATTAGCTAATCAGTGAACACGATGTCTTGAACTAACCACATGTTTATGTAAATCAATATAGTCATACAAACATAATACCTTTTCTAACATGTTTGGTTCTCTATTGTGTCTTTCTGGACTTAAACACTCCCGATGTTCGCAAGTGCTTTAGATAATTCAGATTTACAATTCTCATAAAAACGACCTCATCTCACCCTGATATAGGTGCCTTTCACAAGACCCATCCCAATCCCCCTGGATTATCGTGGGATGTGCCCTGTTCCCATCTGACACCACGTGTCAGACCAGGATAAAACCGTAACGCGCTCGGGGTTTCCAGAGTGCATAGTGATTTCCAGAGTACGCAGCGGCATGTGATGTCTCGGTCTTAGCTACAGCCCGTATCCGCGATCAACCTGAAGGGTATCAAAAACATTAAAAACTGTGAGTGGACAAAATAATTAGCTTATAAAACCAATTAACGAAAATACATTTATATCCTTAAATTAAAATCATGCATGCACCAAAAAACAGTAACTCAAATACTTTCTTAAAATCAATCATATTACTTTTTAAATCAATAACAGTGAAAACATTTGTATATAAAGCGATAATAAAAAACATGACCAATCCTCGTATCCAACATTTGTCTGTCATATCATCATCATCAGTCACGATATCCAAGCAATGCGTGCACATAGCTCTAGGACTTCTCAAGTCCGATCACGTCATCGTGAACATATCACGAGCCGACGTTCCACATATCGTCGTGAACATATCAACAATCGATCTCATATAACATCAGCACTTGAGTCGAGCCTTCCACGGTTGCTCGACAACAGGTGGTATATCGTGACCTCTCCGGGGGGGACACAGCGCATCTCGGAGGCGAGCAACAATCATCGGGACCGTTCTGGGGAAACATATTAACACTGGAGTCCCTCTACGCGGAAACATATTCACACCGGAGTCATATCAATCTCAAAAAGATGGTCTTAGTGAAAACATATATCAAATCAAATCCTGTTTCTCAAGTAGGGTCTCAGCCCAAAATCAATCTTGTAGGGTTTCAGCCCAAAATCAATTTCATAGGGTCTCAGCCCTAAACCAAATCACATAGGGTCTTTGCCCCAAAATCAAATCACATAGGATCTCCGCCCAAAACATAGCTATCAGATATGCATGGACTCACACACAAAGTCCATCTTTTTCCAACAGGGTTACAAGCCTGAAATATTATTTTCAAATCTGAAAACCATTTCACTGTTCAACTGGGGCTTAAGCCCGAAATGTCGATTTTACGCATCTCCGTGAAATCATACAAAACCGGTAGTCAAATCCTCAGTTTTACACCTCTCTGTGAAACCATTCAAATCACAGAAATCATAAGCACATAGAAAACTCGGCCTAAGCCCGAAGTATCACATAAAAACAGAAATCTCGAAATACATGCAATATAACATTTTCTACAAAAATGCCAAATCATCAACATAAATCATATTTAAATGATATGAAACTAGTACATCTAAAATCATGTTCATAAAATATATAAAACAGTTATGCATGCATCATATTATAAAGCAAGTGTCCACTCACACACCGTCCAAGCTGCGCGCTCACAATCCACATTGTAAGCCACTCTGAGGCTAATCCACAATCTCCGGAACGTCCGAACCTGTCCAAATCATACCCAAATGTCAATATCAACCTATACAAGTCTAAACCATAAACCCTCCAAACTCCCGGAATAGTAAATGTATCCTGAACACGCTTCTCGAAGCTAAAACTTCCAAATGACCCATAAAACGATCTCTGATTGACCTGAAACCACCACCATTGGATTCAGAACATCGAAACCTTTTGAACAAGATCAATTCGACCATGAAATTCGTTTCCACGTACCCTCATGCGCCGGTCAAACTTCTCATGCGCCTAGTTAATGCCGGTCAACGTTAACGTCAGCTGGACAATTCTGACATTTGACAGCTCTGACAACATGACACATGTCACTCCCTGATTGGTGCCACATGTCACTAACATGTCTGACACCCCTCTGACACACAGCCATGTGGCACCACCCTACTGGTCCACGTGGTCTGACATTGCTGACGTGGACATGCCACATCAGCTGCCACGTGACCTGAAAGATCCTGACACGTGGCACCCTCTCACTAGTCCACGTGGTCTAACATGGCTAACGTGGGCCTGCCACTTCAACTGGTGGCTAGACTGACACCTGGCCATGTGTCACCTTCTGGTTGGTCAAGTGGCCTGACAAGATGATGTGGCATGCCATGTCATCGTCTTCAACCTTCAGACGAGTCGACCCATTTGATTGTAACGGGTCGTTTTGACCCACGACCTCGACCCCGTCAGAACTCAACCGTCCAACCACCATTTTTCTCCATTATTCTTCCTACACACTTGTCTCACTCCTAGGAATCTATCTATGGTGTCAAAATCACGAGAAAAGGTCTAGAAATCACATGTCAATCTTGAACTCCAGCGGCCAAACTTCAAGCTTGTCCCCTGGTCTGTTCCAACGTTCTGTGCCTTCCATTTTTGGTTCCTCAGCCTCGCAAGGACTCAACAAACACAACCCAGACTTCAGAATATAGCTCCCAAGCCCCAAAACAAAAACCCAAAATCCAAACTTAAAACAGGTTTCGAGTTTTACTTTTCTCTGGGTTTCCTTAGCCATCCGCAGCGCCTCAGCCTCTCACCACCGTCCGCTCAGTCCCTCACTCACCCTCTTAATCTCTCTATGGCCTCAAACCAAAACGGCATGAAGAAGAGAATGGGTTTCGGGTTTCAAGTAGGATGAATGAAGAAGATGAAATGAAAAGGAGAAGGTGCGAGTATGTAATGTGTGGATCAATGGAAGTGACTTGTCACTCATCTATTGGTCCCCACAAGATATTTTGGGTCCCACATTAAATTCCCAAAAGTCAACCTTCTCGATTTTCATGTAACTGTGAATAATATGAAAAATCGTCATTGACCCGTAACTTTTCCGTACGTTGTCCGTTTTCGACGTGCCACCTGTCTATGGACTTGTATCGTCTCGATCTACGTAATGGATCTTGGTCTACGTGCCAATGACCTCCCAAGTCAAAAGTCAACTTTTTCACCCTTATAGGGGTAAAATCGTCATTTTACCCCGATCATCCAATAATCCTCAATTAATCCCCAATTAATCCATGATAATCCTTAATTAATCCCGATAATCATGTAATTTCGGAACGGGTCGTTACAACATTCTTATTAAGAGTATCCTGTTATGCCTTACTTGGATTTCCAAGTCACTGGAATCATTAAAATCTGAGCTTATCCTCAAGCAATTAAGGCCGCTTTTTCTCATTATAGCAAATGAGCAATAAGATTATCCCCATATTGCTGGTACTTAGTTACATAATTTAGTTGTCTCTTTTGAACGTAGATCTTCGGATCTTCAGTCAACTAGGTTGGGTGTCTATCATGTAAGCTATTAAGAAATAGGCCTCATTCCCCTTTATGATTTATAAACTTGCTAAACGAATCCGCTAAATTCTCTTTTCACTTTATATAATCAATGGTAATGATACCACTTGAGAGCAGTTGCCTAATGGTATTATGTCTTCAACGTATGTATCAAGACTTACCATTATATATAATATTCTATGCTCCTATCGATCACCAATTCACTATCACAGTATACACATATAGCTAACATAGGCCTAGACCAATTCAGAATATCTTCTAAGAAATTATGAAGTCACCTTGATTCTTCTGCAGTTTTATCTAAAGCGATAAATTCAGATTCCATAGTTGATATGGCTATGCATGTTTGGTTAATTGATTTACAAGAGATCATTGCACCACCTAACATAATGATATATCCACTGGTGGAGTTTTGAGGGTTTCTCATTTTATATCCAATTCACATCTATGTAACCTTCTAACACATGGATGTCTTGAGTAGTGCAATCCATAGTTCTTCGTACAATTCAAATACCTAGAACTCTAACTATGAATCTCCAATCATCTCTTCCAAGATTACTTATAAATCTACTCAATTTATTAACTGAGTGACCCAAGTCAGGACGAGTGCAGTTTTCGACATACATCAAACTGCCAATTATACGTGCATATTCACCTTAACCAGTATTTTCCATTAATTGAAAATTACCTTTACATGGAATTTTTATTGGATTATTATCATACTTTCCAAACATGGCAAGAATCTTCTCAATATAATGTGATTGAGAAAATATTAATCCAATAGGAGTTCTAGAAATCTTAATTCCTAGAACAACATATGCAACTCTCATATCTTTCATAGCAAACTTACTGGTCAATACTCTCATAGTAGATTTAATCATATTATTATTACTACCAATAATAAACATGTCGTTTACATAAAGACATACTATGGCATAACAATTTGGTGTGACCTGTGTAGACACATTTATCACATTGATTAATTTTGAATCCATTTGACATCATTGTATTGTCAAATTTCAAATGCCATTACTTTGGTGCTTGCTTTAGGCCATACAAAGACTTAACAAGCTTACATACTTTGTTCCCTTTTCCAGTAACAATGAATCTTTCCGGTTGTTCCATATAAATCCCCTCTTCTAAATCATCATTTAGAAAAAGCGGTTTTACCATCCGTTTGATGTATTTCTAGATTATGCAAGGCAGTAATTGCAATTACTGATGGTAAAACAGCTTTTGATGTATTTCTAAATCATCATTAAGCTGTTTTACCATCCGTTTGATGTATTTCTAGCCCAAAACCTCAGAAAACCATGATTCAAAACCATCATTTTCAAGTCTCAGTGAAAACCATAACTCATTTGAAACCACATTTTCATCCACCGAACCTACTGCATCTATCCGAGTCTTTAAACTCCCGAGTCTTTAAACTCAATCCAGGCCTCAATATAATCCGAGTCTTTAAACTCCCGAGTCTTTAAACTCAATCAGGGTCTTTAAACCCAATCCGGGACCGTCCCCCGTCAAATATCCGGGTCTTTAAACCCAATAACCAGATCCAGCAAATCCAATCCAAAACCATTTGAAAACCGGTTTCCATTTCCGAATCTGAATCCGCAATCTCATCAGGATCCCGAATCCAAACCCAGAACTCATATCCATCTCCTTTCCAGATCCGAGTCTGCAACCATCATTCCGTAAGCTAGCATCCGGAATAATCATTCCAAACCTAAACCCGGAAATCCATTTCAAGTCCCAAATCGAATTTCGAATCGTCATCCAGAAATTCGATTCACAAACCCAAAATCACGTTTCTTAAAACCACTTTTTGAACTAGGCTTCAAGCCCAAAAACACTTTCCAAAATCCTTTTAATTTCATTGAAATCAAATCGTATTTCAAATCCCGAAATCAAATCATTAAAACCAGGTTCAAATCACGATGTCCATCAACTTTTCGTAAAACGTGAATTACCGTCATTTTCTTGAAAAACGTGCAAAACCGTAAACCATCACAATCATAAATCAAATCATAGAATCAAGTATAGAAAACATATATGCATGCATCAAGAGTTAGAAAGAAAAGTCCACTCACAGACCATTTTGACGTCGTCTCGATACACGCGCACTTACGCCGTCCCCGAACATTCCGCTATCCTCGGCTTCCCGAACCTGTCCAAAGCCCAAAACAAGGTTACTAACTACTTCACAACAGTCCTACTCAAATCCCATAATTTTCCCGAACTTCTAAGCGTACTTTAAAGGGAACCCTAAACCTTCGATCCCGCAGAACTAACCCTAAACGACGTCCAATTGTCCCGAAACCTATCCCAATCGATTCGTTACAACGATTAGACCAAAAACCTAGTTGACCACTTCCCCGGAAACTGCCGTACGTGCCCCCACGCACCGCCCAAAGTGGCTGCGCGTGGGCCTCACGCGCCTGCACAGGAACACTGTTCATCTTCTTCCTCAGCCACTCGACCGGTCTGAACCGGCGTGACCGCTTCCTCGCTATTTTCCATCCATTTTCACTCCTTTTGATCCCCCTAGTTTCGTCCTTGTCTGGGTAGTTGATTCCACTAATTAATTCATGACAAACGCTACACAATCCTAACAACCAAAGCTGGAAGAAAACCCAGAAATGTCGAGTTTCTGTCTCCGGCCACCCACGGCGACCGTAGGGCTTTAAGTCGATACCTAAGGTTCCTAACCCCTTCCTAGAACTAATAGGGTCACTAGAAACCGTCGACACTCCTCCAAACGTCACGACTTTCAAATTGAAGCAAACAGTAAAAACAGAGGACTGTACAAGCTTACCCGGCCAACCGTGCAATCCCCCGTCACGGCTTCACAACCAACAGGTTCCTAGAGACCTACTGAGTCTAACAGCACTAACAGAACCCTTCGACTCAGCCCCAAAAGCCACGACTTTACGTCTGAACCAAAACGGAAAAACAGAGGAAAGTGAAGCTTACTGTCGTTCACGTCTCCGCCGTGCTCGCCGCCGCATTCTGCTGGGTTCACAGAGCCGTCCTCAGCCGTCCTAGCCTCCCCTCGACTCTGATTGGACCAGTTGATCGTTTATGGTTGCACCACACCCTGGACACCTCTCTGTTTTCTTGAGAACTCACACCTCACACACCCAATCATTTCTCACTCAATTTTTACTCAAACTCACTCACCAGCTCTTACTTAGTCTCTGCTCACCCTCACCAGTTCACAAAGCCTCACACACACCCTGCCATGGATTGATTTCCCTCTCAATCCCAGTCTCTGTTTCTCTCAAGCACAAACACGACTCAAATCACGGCCAAGTTTAATTGCACCGTGCACAAACTAGAACCCACTAGACCACCCCCACGTGTCCAACTCATGTGGTCCCAATTCCAAAAATATCCCACAATTACTGTATACTTGTCCCAATCCGGTTTGCACAAGTCCCAATGTGCAAAAAGACCAAAATACCCCTCTTGTTCAATTTTACGGTTTTACCCCTCACGTTCTAGACCCGTATCTCACTCGTCCGACGTCCGATGAAGGCATGCCGCCTGTCATTATACTCAGGACGACGAGACCTACCTAACGGTCCTTGGTCTACGTGTAAAAACTCTATCATGTGAAAAGTCAACTTTTCCCCTTCGTTTATCCAAATTACGATAATGCCCTCAACCTTCCGAACATCATAACTTCCTCCTCGAATGTCGGAATCGGGCGTGCCACCTGTCTACGGACTCGTGACGTCCCGAACTACGTCACGATCATCAGTCAATGCCCAATTGACAGCTCGAACTAAAAGTCAACTTTTGCCCAAACTAGGGGCAAAATCGTCATTCTGCGCCAAACGTCCAAAAGTAACCAACTAACACCGATTAATCTTACTAATCCGTTACTAATCACTTCGCTAATCCCCACTCCCGAGACGGGTTGTTACATCTACACACAGTATCATAATTAAAATGTCCCGATCTACCATGCCAAGCATTTGGGGACTCAATAATATAAGCAGAACTAACTATGTTCTTATTATTGATAGAAAGGATAATGGTCATCGCATTCATCTTGAAAAGACCATTACTTAGGTACCCATTCCCCATATACTTTCCATTCTTTGTGTTCACAAATTTATTAGCCTCAAAGACCAATCTGAGTCCATTCTTACTTAACAAAAATCTAGAAGCCAAGTTCTTATGGATATTAGGCAGATGAAGCACTTCATTCAAGGTTAGTTCCTTTCTAGAAGTCATCTTGAGGATAAAATTTTCTTGACCCTAAACTTTGGAAGTCGAACAATTCCTCATATATATGATAGGTTGTGAACATCTTCCTATCCGAGCAGTTGTGGCATGTAGCTCTAGTGTCCGACTTCGTTCAAGATTAGTTCCTTGCTAGAAGTCATCTTGAAGACAACCTTTCTTGGAGGCTTGACTATAAACCTTGGAGGTCATAGGCTTCCCCATATATATTTGCTCATTTGGGCTGCTACATGATAGGTTGTGAACATCTTCCTATTCAAGCAGATGTGACATGTAGCTCCAGTGTCCACCCATCAGTCCTTGGTATTACTTACCAAGCTCACTTAAAAATTCACAACTGAGGGGTTGAAATCATATAAGAAATTTGATAGCTTATCCTCCTTGATCATGTGAACTTTTGTGGTATTGTCCTCAATCTTTTTAGAATGATAGTTCGCCGTTTTATGTCCAAGCATATTACACTTAAAACATTTGTCTTTGAACTCTCCAATTTTCTTTTAGATCCATTAACTATAGTTTTCAGGTTTCTCTCCATGAAGGGAGGAAATAGGGATAACCATAAGTAGTGCATGAGCCACACAATTTTCCTAATCATTACTAGTACAATTATTACTAGTAATATGAAAACTAATATTACTAGTTCTCATTTTTTTTTCTCTCAATAAAGAGGGAGTACCACACAATTCAATATAAATATAAATAAAACTTATAGAAATCAAAAGGAATTCTAAGATTCTTAAAAACCAAATATAGCGATTACCAAACAAAAATAATCATTTTGTCATAAGATTATCAGTCAAAATATGATAATTGCTATATTTAACATCTATATGAAAATTAAAAAAATATATATATTCAAGATGAATTACAAAATAAAAGTAAAGTAAGAGACACTTTACAGGTGATCAAGTCTAGAACTTGGTTCTATTTCCTTAAGACGAAATTTGCTCCTCTCTGGTGCTCAAGGATTTGTTTTGGCAAATGTCTCCCAAGATACATTATAGGCATCTCTATTTATAGATGTATTAATATTTCTTCATAAGAGACACATCTCTTAATAAGAGATATATCTATTCAATAAAGTACACATCTATTAAATAAGAGACATTTCATGAATAACCCATGTCACCTTTCCATGATTTGGGATGTGCATTTTACCAATTGGTGCCATGAAATGGCAGTCTCATTTTGACAAACAGCTTGAACATGTCATGCACCATTTTGATTTAATTAGTTTGTGCCTTTCCTCACTTGACAACCACAATCCAGATCCAATTCAATTGACTTTTAACCTCCAAAGGTTTCCAATCCAAAAGGAACCTTCATTCATATAATATATATAAAAATATATATTGACAAAACCTTCCCAAAATTATTTTAATCGCAGTGTAAAGTCTTACTTCCGTCTAACAACGAAATCAAGGTTCTAGAATTATACTTAGGACCTTAAAAATAAGATTAGAACTTGTCTGATAAGATATGTAAACCAGCCATCTTAGAAGCATTATCTCGTTATACAAACCAAACATGTTTCGCCATTCTAGGGTCATCGCGCACACCAACCCTTTCCTTCAACGAAAAGTGGAAATCGATATTCCGGTCCTTCCTGATATCCTAGTTCTTTCGGCTTTTACCGAGCCCTAAATCGATATCTCAACTCTTTCTAAGTCCTATTCTGATATCCCGACTCTTCCCAAGTCCCATCTTGATATACTGACTCTTCTTGAGTCCTAATCCAATATTCCATTTTTCCCGTCTCTTTCGCACCCTAATTTAATATTTTGGCTTTTGTCGAGTCCTAGCCCAATATCAAAATAATATAAAGAATCTTTACGTAAGCTCTTAAGATCCCGGGAGATTTACATGTGTTTAAATTAGAAGCACCGCCACTTTAGACACACAAAACTACCCCTAATCGATGTATGATTGACCCGAAATCTTCGCCAAAAGACTTCGAGCATCGAAAACATGAGAACGTGCGCCTCTATGCATCAAGGAACCTTGCTACATACCGCCATGAGCTGGTGGGTCGTCCATGTGCTGCTACGCACCTTGCACACGCCACACGTGCCTCACGCGATAGCTACCACATGGCTACCATGCGTTATGCCACGTCAGTGCCACATCATCACTGGACCTTAACTAGGTGTTGGAGGTGGTGACCGACGCTGCCATCCCCCAACGCCGGCCACCATCATTGTCATCGGAAACCTCGCTGAAAAACTTTATAAGTAGCTGAAGATTCAAAGCTTCATAATTTCTTCATTTCTTAATCAAGTCGAACGTTCGAATAGTCAAAATTCGTCTACTCATTCCCATGAATTCAAATATGTGTTTGTTCCATAAAGTCCCCAAAATAATCACCCTTCTAGGTTTTTATGTTTGTTTCCACAGAGGAGTCTCCTTTTTTCTCCTTTTTTACCTCCTTTCCAAAATGTTGTATATTGCAACAGAGTTGCAATTCAATAAAATGCACTGCCAAGGGTGACACATGTTACTTCCTCACTTTGAAACCAACAAAGTGATGACTCATCACTTCAACAAAAAATGACTAAAGTGCCATTACTTTGTTACTTACACGAAAGTACAATTTTCGACTTGTATTTTTTCCGTACGAATTTCAATTTTTGCATACCACCTGTCCATGAACTAGTGAGGTCAAGACATGCAATGGTCTAATCAGAACTTTCGAGAAGCTTCCTAAGTTTCAATTGATTTTTTGACCTTTAATATAGACAACGGTAAATTCATCAATTTCCAATTTATTTCTCCGAAATTTCCATCATTTTTGGGACGGGTGGTTACATATATTATAATCTAAATATTAATTTTATATGTATTAATATTTATCCAGAAAATCATGAATTACTACTTAGGATTAAACCTTAATTTCAAAGGTCATGTCTTAAACTGAATACTATAACGGTCTAATAAATTTTATTTTTAATTTCTAACAATTCCACACATAAATGGTAATTAGCTTAATAATTCAAACGTACAATGATGCAAATACTTGAAAGAGTTTAATCGAAAAGGTACCACATCTGGATAAGTAGCTTTTGGGCTTGAAACTTCCGCAATGAACCTGGTGTCTTAAACTGCCCATCTTTATGTAAATCAAGACAATCTTACTCACATAATACCTTTTTTAATTTCTCAACATTCAATAAAATTAAATTTTATTTCCATTCAATAAAATTTAATATTTTATAACATTAACACTTTAATTTTATAACAACAAACATAATAAGTACGAATTGGTGGAGGCATGGATCTACAAAGCAATCCATATAGCCGATAATAATAAGCATGAATTGTAACGACTAAGACCCGAAATTAACGTAACGCACCAGAAATTCGAGAAAATAATTAAATGAAAATGATTGTTTTGCTCTTATAAGGTCAAATGGTTGACTTTTGACTTGAACATTTTTTGTATGAGTTGTGAGGACCATTATGTAGGTCTCAGACTTCTGAGTCTATAGACAAGTAGTAGGTTGAAATTGGATATCGATATGAGTCAAAACTTATTAGGGGCAAAATGGTAATTTTAGTACTAAGGGTATTTTAGTCATTTTATAAGAAGAGCCTAGGCTATTCTAGAGGGTTCTATATCCCCCCCCCCCCCCCCCCTCTCTCTACTATCGACCTACTCCTATATATATGTGTGTGAGTGAAGTGGAGGGAAGAGTTCGGTGGAGTTACTACAAAAAGAAGGAAAAAATGAAGAACATGGAGGAAAAAGGAAGATGAGGGAGAGAAAGCTAGAGAAAGAAAGAGGAAGAAGAGGAAAGAGTCAGAGAGAGAGAGAGGAAGAACTAGAGAGGGACTGGGAGGAAGAGATAACCCAAACCAGTCTATGAACAGACCCGTGAAACTTGAAAACCTACCATTGAGATTATAGCATGGAAGATTGAAACTAAGTAACAAGACCCATCCCAATCCCCCCTAGATTATTATGGGATGTGCCATGCTCTAGTCTAACACCATGTGTTAGATCAGGGATAAAACTGTAACCCACTCGGGGTTTCCAGAGTATGCAGCAGCTTTCAGAATACACAGTGGCAAGTGATGTCTCGGTCTCTGCTACAGCTCGCATCCGCGATCAACTTAAAGGGTATCAAAAAAATAAAATATGCGAGTAGACAAAAATAAATAGTTGGAAAACACATTTCCAAAATAAACATTTATAAACTTCAATTAATAGCATGCATGCATAACAATTTAAAACCATTTCTTTCCAACAAAACTGTAAACAAGAAAACCGATGCAATCATCGTAAAACCATCACATGTTTAAAAACATCTGGACACAAATTAGTAAGTCAAAAACCTCGAGACCCATTCTCATATCCAACAGCCGTCTAATACCATCAAATCATCAATTGTCACGATTTCAATACTACGCATGCAACTCGGGGTCTCATCTCCGAGTACATCCCCAGGATCTACGACGGCTAGCGTGATATCCGACACAGGATCGGAGCCCTTGGATCAACGTTTGAGTGGTATTAATATCTACCACTCCTGAGCCTGAGCCTCCCCTCAGAGCTACTCACCTCCAAGCAGTGGATCGTGATGACTCTAGGATCTACGACGTTTGGAGGTGACAATCACCTCATAGGGTCCTCTCCGAGGAAGCACATTCCTACTAGAGGCCCTCTCCAGAGAAACACATTCCTACTAGAGGCCCTTTCCGGGGAAACACATTCGTACCGGAGTCATATCCATCATCTCGGAGAATGGTCGGAATAAAAACAGTGAAAACACATTTTCAAAGCTGACATTTTTCAAATCAAAACAGTTATTTCACATAGGGTCTTAGCCCAAAATCAGTTTCCACAAATCTCATAAAATCAGTGTCCAGTTCTCATTTCACAATCTAAAACCATTTCATAAATCTGAAAACCATCAAATAATCACATTTGACTCCGAAACCGAGTCACAATTATTATCCAATTGGGTCTCAAGCCCAAATACCCTTTCATAAATCCACAACAGGGTCACAAACTTGATATCATATCATAAATCAGAACAGGGTCACAAACCCGAGCTATCATTTCCAAATACAAAAACCATTTCACCATCAAATCATTGTTCAAGTTCCCGTTTGACTATACTCTAAGTCAAACCTTAAATCAACTAGGTCTCAAACCCGAAATACCGATTTTACGCATCTCCGTGAAATCATCTCAAAACTGCTAATCCAATCCTCGATTTCACGCATCTCCGTGAAATCATTCAAAATCGATAATTAAAATATTATAAAAATCATATAAAATACAATTATCGAAAAACGTGCAATATAGCATTTTCCACGAAAAATGCCAAATCATATTTAAAAAATTATGTAATCAATGCATATCAAATCATCATCATAAAACATATAAAACATTTATGCATGTATCATATTTATAAATCAAAAGTCCACTCACAGACCGTCCGTGTTGCGCGCTCACAGTCTGCGCCGTAAGCCACTATAAGGCTAATCCAACGTCTCCGGAACGTCCGGACCTATCCAAATCAAACCCGAAGGTCACTAACCATCTATACAAGTCCAAATCATAAACCCTCAAAACACATGACAAGCTTCACTCATCCCATTGTTCCAAACCCACACATACATGCATATGCACTCATTCCCTTCCATTTTTGATAAAAAAAAAACTCGAACCCTTCCCCTTTGGACTTCATTTAAGTATAGTTTTGGCTATCCAATCTATTATGTTCATGTGTTTAAAATTGATTTAAATCATGATCAATTCCGAAATTATTATGATAGTTTGGACATGAATAATTAGTGGATTAACATGGTAATTTTCATATGAATAATTAAAAGGACTTATAATGGTAGATTATTATACATGGGTAAATCAAGGACTTTAATTATTGTATTGTTTTAATATGTTATAAGGATTTCCTTTTTCTTAAAAGGTTGATTTCTTTTAGTGTTATATACGAGGATTGTATGATGTAGGTTGTATAATGAACTTGGGGTTATGGGTATATGATGACACTTATTGACACGACCCATCCCAATCCCCCCAGGATTAACGTGGGATGTACCATGCTCCCGTCTGACACGAAGTGTCAGACCAGGGATAATTCATACCTTAGCCAATACGGGGCTCCCAGAGCACGTTAGGATCGGTGGAGGAGTGCGATGTCTAGGTCTCTGCTACAGCTGGCATCCGTGATCAACCTGAAGGGCATTAAAACCATTAAAAACTGTGAGTGGACGAAAATCAATAAGTTCATAAAACAAATTTAATAAAGATACATTTATGTCCTTCACCAAAAGTATGCATGCATCAAAAACCAGTAATCAAATCATTTACTTAAAATAAATTATTAGGGCCTTAGCCCAAAAATCGTAAAATCAAACATATGTGGGAACTCAGCCCAAAACCGTAAAATCAAACATATGTGGGAACTCAGCCCAAAACCGTAGAATACCAAATTCCGTAAATCCATAACCAAGTGGGCCACTGTCCAAATCCATAACACAAATCCATAAACACCGAAATACCATTTCATGAATCCAATAATCCATATTTACCACATAACCATCCTCGGCATCCCAGATGCCTAGCGTCCCAGACGCTTGACATCCCAAACATCATATCCCACGGTAAAAACAACGAGTGTTGCCCGGGGTCTCTCCAGGTCCATATCTCTGACATCCCAGATTTCTGACGTCCCAGATGTCTAATCATAACAATCCTGCTCCTGAGTCACTATACGGTCCGGTCGCTCCGTATAATGACCCATCGCAGGCAATGCATCGTGACTTCCCTAGTGTCCCACACACCTGGAGAAGACCATCCACAGATCCTCATATCAAGATGGTATATGGAAAACAGTTTTATAAAGTCATTTCAAAACATCTCAAAGGCCCTGCCCGGAATTTCCATAAAATATCACAAATCCATTTAAGGTCCCCCGACCCGAAATCACGTTTATGAAACATAGGGTCCTAGACCCCGAAATCACATTTATAAATCACAAATGAGAATCATGCTCGATTTCATAAACCAACTGGGCCCCCGGCTCGATCACATCACTCAAATGGGTCTCAACCCGATTTCGTACACCAACTGGGCCCCTAGACCTGTCACATAATTCAAATGGGTCTCATGCCCGATTTCATCTTTCCAAAACCAAAACTAGTTCATCAAACCATCAATGAAACCACATGCACGTAAAACTACAGTAAAATCATGAATCTCGATATACGCGCAAATACGGAATTACCTCGAAATACGTGCAACCATGTAAATCACCAATGCCACAATCATCACTATAGAAATCACATATATAAACATATAAAATAGTTATGCATGCATCACAGTTTAGAAAACATTGTCCATTCACAGACCGTCCAATGATGCCGCCTCAATACGCGTGCCATAAGCCTTCCCGAGTCACATCACTGTCACCGGGACTTCCAAACCTGTCCAAATCATACTAGTGGGTCACTAACCACTTCATTAACCTCTCATTAAAGCCCCGTAATTTTTTCAAAATTTTAAACATTTTTAAACTCAATCCTAAACCTTTGGACACCCCGAAATATATTGAAACAATGTCCGATCGACATGAAACCATGTTCCAAAATGTTTGTGTCATCGAATAAATGATTTCACAAGTTGAAAAATTCCCCAAAAGGTCCCTCACGCGCCCTCACGCGTAACCCAAAGGCACTGCGCGTGGAAGCCACACGCCTACTGTTCATTATCCCTTACCTCGGGTAGATCGGTCCGGTTCGGTTCGGTTGTTCCGACTGGTCGAAATGGATCGGCGTGACCAGTTCGGGTCAATTTTAACCCCTTTCTCAACCCGTTTTCACCCCCAATTTTCTCCTAAACCATCCTCTAAACATTCCTAATATAATTATGAGTTCAAAACGTGAAAACCAAAAACATACCTTCTCGATCGATTAGTTGAACCAGCCGACCATGCCTCGTCTGTTTTCCACGATTCCAGCCACCATTGTCCATCCCAATAGTCCCAAGATGTTTTTACAACCTCCATACAACCATTTCCATCAATAAACCCATTCAACAATTAATTAAAACTCAATTTCCAAATTTGAACCTTAAACTTACCTTTCATGGTTTCTCCGGCCACCTTCCACGACGGCTTAAGCCGTGGACACTATCCTCGTCGTCTCACCTCCCTCTCTCACTTTCATTCATATCCCAAGGCCAGATGAAGATTGAAAGGTTGGGATTGAATGGGTTGCATAGTCACGGTTTGTGGGAAAAATGGAAAATGATCGATCGAGGTGAGGGAAAATATCCTACCGTGTAGGGGAATGGGCCAATTAGATGGGTGACACTTGTCACTCATCTGATGGTTCCTTCCAGAACCTTCCCCAATCAAAACCTGCCACTTGTTCCCATTCCTCAGTTTTCGTACAATAGTGCCGTTTTTAGTTCTGGACCTAAAACTTCGTCGTTGAACCTCCGACTTCTACGTGTCGCCTGTCTAAGAACTCGTGACGTCCCGATCTACATCATGGTCATCGGTCCTCGTACGTTTGACTCCCCGAGTCAAAAGTTAACCTTTTGTCCAAATCTAGGGGCAAAACGGTCATTTTGCACTGTCCGTTCGATTTTGCTACTAATCACCGATTAGTCTCACTAATCCTTCATTAGTCACTAATCTAATCCCAGAATTCGGGACGGGTCGTTACACTTATTGTCAGGGCCCACCCCTAATCCTCCGGGATTAAGGGCTAAACCCCGCTCCCGTCTAGCTTACGCATGACACGAGGGTCAAACAGACGCCTAACCTCCGAGTGACACGTAAGTCGGACAAAGGAGTTCCGATCCGACCGTCCCGAAACTTCCAAATTTCCCAGAGTTCGCAGAGTCTACTGTGGATTGTACGTGTGATGCCTCCATCTCTCTCGACCAACAGTCCGCGCCGCAACAACCTGGAGGGTATCGAAAACATGAAAAGACTGTGAGTGGACAAAAATAAAGTTTAAGTTCAATAAAACAGTTATCAGAAAACTCATACATTTATACCCTCCGCGTAAAAACCAATGCTTGCATATCAAATTTACGTCATAAAACCATGTACGAAAAACCAAACACATTTTCTTTTTCTCAATCCCGGGCCTCAACCCAAAACCACCGAAAATCATTTCATCCGGGCCACTGCCCAAAACATCAGCATCAAGTTTCAGTGAAAACCCAAAACACATTTAAAGCCACATTCTCATCCATCGAACCTGCTGGATATATCCGAGTCTTTAAACTCAATAACCAGGCCTCAATAATCCGAGTCTTTAAACTCAACAAGCCTACGGGGGAAATATCAATATCTGAGTTTTTAAACTCCCGAGTCTTTAAACTCAATCCGGGTCTTTAAACCCAATAACCAGATCCAGCAAATCCAATCAAAACCATTTGAAAACCATTTTCCATTTCCATATCCAAACCCGAATCCGAAATCACTAGTCCGATGCCCTTCCGGCATCCAAAACCGTTATTCCGAATCCAGACCCAGAACTCATTTCCTTCTCATTTCTCGGTCCGAGTCCGCAACCATCATTCCGTAAGCCGGCATCCGGAATAATCATTCCGAACCCAAACCCGAAATTCCATTTCCAAAAACACTTTTCTGAAATCCTTTTTCCTTTGAAATCAACTCGTATTTCGAATCCCGAAATCAATTCAGAAAAACCAGGTTCAAAATGCGATACTTATCAAAACCTCGTAAAACGTGAAAATCGTCTTTTTCTCGATAAACGTGAAAAAACCATAAACCATCACAATCATAAATCGAATCATAAAATCAAGTATAGAAAACATATAAAAACACATATGCATGCATCAAGAGTTAGAAAGCAAAGTCCACTCACAGACCATTTCAGCGTCACCTCGATAAGCGCGTATTTACGCCCTCCCCGGCCATTCGCTATCCTTGGCTTTCCCAAACCTGTCCAAGTCCCAATATAAGGTCACTAACTACTTCACGATACTCATACTAAAACCCCATAATTCTCCCGTATTTTTAATTATTTTTAACGGAGTCCTAAAACCTTCGGACAGCCCGAAATATATCGAGACGGTGTCCGATTGATTCGAAACCAACGCCAAAATGTTCGTTACAACAAATAATTTAAAATTCGTGTTGTAACTATCCTCAAGAAGGTTCTGCGCGTGGAACCCACGCGCGTGAACAGTGTCACCCTCTTCCTCTGGCAGACCCGGTTCAGACCGGTTCAAACCAGTCCGGTTCGACCAAGCCGGCGTGAGCGGTTTCGTCCCATTTTTGATCCGTTTTAAAACCTAATTAGTCCATTAGTTTCAACCTTCTCCTCTTAATCTACTAACCTAATCAATTTGTAACAAAAACCACGAATTCATACCTTCATATTCAAGGGTTCAACCCGTACTCTGCAACCTCATCCTCTATAGTTTTTCCGGCTTCCTCCAGCCTCCAAGTTCATCCTAATCGACTTGTTTCCCTTCCATGATTATGTTCCAATCATTAGTTTGCGTTGTCAAGGTCTACAAACCCATAATGAAATTTTAAAATCTAAACTTACCGTAACGGGTTTACCGGCCACCGTCCACGGCGAGCCACCAAATCACGTCCATTCGACTCCCAGACACCTCAGAATCACGATGCCATATTCAATTAAGCTCCTTAACCCTTATCTGTGACGTCCAATTGTGAAGGTAAAAACAGAGGACTTGCGGGTTCCTCTCAATTCCGCCACCGTCCCTTACTGTCGAACCTCGCCGTGACCACTAATCATCCTATCTAAGCTCCCTCTCTCCTTTCCTTTCAGACCACAAAAGCAAGGAATGAGGTTTGAGTGGTGTTAGGAAGCTAAGTTCTCTCTGTTGCAGACGGCACTCTGCTTCTCGTGATATCAGAGCCACCGTCCACGACGGTGATTAATCTCGACACCACCACACTCGTCCTATACTCCTCTCTATAGTTCCTTCACAACTCAAGGCCGGAAGATGACGATTAAGGGACCAATTTGACGGGTTCTCTCACCGTTGCACCTCCCCTCTGCTTTTTCAACTCCAAAACGTTTTAAACCGCCGTGTAAACGTGTGAGGCGGTCATCAGTGTTCCACAACCATCTGGAGAGGGACACTTGTCAACTCCTGATGGTCCCTTCTTCAGATGCAGCCAAGTGTCCCACTTGTATTGGGCACACATCCCAATGCAAGAGAAAGACCAAAATACCCCTTTTTAAACCCAAAATTACCATTTTACCCTTACCGTTTTAGACCCGTAACTTGCCCGTCCTAACTCCGATGAACACGTGCCGCCTGTCATCGAACTCAGGATGAAGGGATATACCCAACGGTCCTAGGTCAACGCCTCAAAACTCGGTCGTACGAAAAGTCAACTATTCCCCCTATTTTAACCAAATTACGGTTATGCCCTCAACCTTCCGAACATCATAACTTCCTCCTCGGATGTGGGAATCAGGCGTGCCACCTGTCTACGGATTCGTAATGTCCTAAACTACGTCCTGGTCATCGGTCAAAATCCAATTGACCGCCCGAACTAAAAGTCAACTTTTTGCCTAAACTAGGAGCAAAATCGTCATTCTAAGCTAACGACCCCATCGAGACCAACTAACCCCCGATTAAGCTCACTAATCTTATCTTAAACAATTCCTTAACCCCAGTTCTCGAGACGGGTCGTTACAATCTACCCACCTAAAAAAAAATTTGTCTCCGAAATTCCGCATCTAGTTCCCAACACCTAGGGTCTCCTACCCGGTAATCAATACTAGGTCAACAACAATTTCTCCTGGGTTTCCCGTCTATCATCTCCACCTTGGGTATTTCACTCCATCCCAACTACCAGTGTACCACGTCTAGCCCTCTCTCCGTACTACTAAAACTTTATGAGGTACGCAAGGGAAACCCTATGAACAGAAAACAATGGTATTGTAAAATACCTCATGTGGAGTACCCGATAGAATTCATAGAGTACATCCTCACGTACAACCATCTCACCAAAACTCTTCTCAACTCCTACCCATGAGCTTACTCCTTCGACTGTTATTTCGCCCACTTGTCGGATAAAGCTACAAAGTCCTAAAGGTAAACTCTAGATTGTGGGTTCTATCCTTCACTAACCTCATATCGATCAATTATAATCACTCCTTTCCCATTTCTTCCGTCATCCTTCAACGGAACTCACCACGGTCCCCGACCATCCCGGCACCCTAAATCCCACCGATGGTCAAACCTGTCCATACCAGCCTAGGTTCACCGAGCGTCAACTGCTCTAGTCTGATCAACCAACGGCAGCCTGACCAGACAACCACCACCTTGGCTGCACCTAGCAGCACCCTCTCCAATCCGGTCGTAAGTCGGCCTAAACCACAGGAACTACGATCCAGTAAGTCCACAGGGTACCTCAAATCATCCTCATCATTCGGGTTACCCCAAACCCGCAATTACCACTCAACCCAACTGACCAAAGGTCACCAAGCCAAAGCCACTTGGCCCAACCGGCCTCCTTGGCCCCGTATCTCACTAAATCCACGAGCTACACGCAGGCCCCTCAGGCTGACCAACCCACTCATCCGTAGCTCACCGGCTACCTTCCAGGTTACTTCTGCCAGTACCAATACTTTACCGTTCCGGTCTTAAGCCGACGTACATCTTACCTTGCATCGCGTACCGAGCGACTAGCACCCTCAAACGCTGCTATCTAACCACCTCGAACAGACTATCACGATCGTATCCAGGTTTCTGACGGGCTGTTCCACATCGAGACATCACATCCACAATAGTTCCATACCACCCAAGTCGACATACCAACGACTTTGGGAACTAAACCTCACACAGAACACTCAAAACCTCGCTCTGATACCAATTGTCAGGGCCCACCCCTAATCCCCCGGGATTAAGGGCTAAACCCCGCTCCCGTCTACCTTACGCATAACACGAGGGTCAAACAGACGCCTAACCTCCGAGTGACATGTAAGTCGGACAAGGGAGTTCCGATCCGACCGTCCCGAAACTTCCAAATTTTCCAGAGTTCGCAGAGTCTACTGTGGATCGTACGTGTGATGTCTCCATCTCTCTCGACCAACAGCCCGCGCCGTAACAACCTGGAGGGTATCGAAAACACGAAAAGACTGTGAGTGGACAAAAATAAAGTTTAAGTTCAATAAAACAGTTATCAGAAAACTCATACATTTATACCCTCCGTGTAAAAACCAATGCATGCATATCAAATTTACGTCATAAAACCATGTACGAAAAACCAAACACATTTTCTTTTTCTCAATCCCGGGCCTCAGCCCAAAACCACCGAAAATTATTCATCCGGGCCACTGCCCAAAACATCAGCATCAAGTTTCAGTGAAAACCCAAAACACATTTAAAGCCACATTCTCATCCATCGAACCTGCTGGATCTATCCGAGTCTTTAAAATCCCTAGTCTTTAAACTCAATAACCAGGTCTCAATAATCCGAGTCTTTAAACTCCCGAGTCTTTAAACTCAACAGGCCTACGAGAGAAATATCAATATCCGAGTCTTTAAACTCCCGAGTCTTTAAACTCAATCCGGGTCTTTAAACCCAATAACCAGATCCAGCAAATCCAATCAAAACCATTTGAAAACCATTTTCCATTTCCATATCCAAACTCGAATCTGAAATCACTGGTCTGATGCCCTTCCGGCATCCAAAACCATTATTCCGAATCCAGACCCAGAACTCATTTCCTTCTCATTTCCCGGTCCGAGTCCCCAACCATCATTCAGTAAGCCGGCATCCGGAATAATCATTCCGAACTTAAACCCGAAATTCCATTTCCAAACCACTGTTCTGAAATCCTTTTTTCCTTTGAAATCAACTCGTATTTCGAATCCCGAAATCAATTCAGAAAAACCAGGTTCAAATTGCGATACTTATCAAAATCTCGTAAAACGTGAAAACCGTCTTTTCCTCGATAAACGTGCAAAAACCATAAACCATCACAATCATAAATCGAATCATAAAATCAAGTATAGAAAACATATAAAAACACATATGCATGCATCAAGAGTTAGAAAGCAAAGTCCACTCACAGACCATTTCAGCGTCGCCTCGATACGCGCGCACTTACGCCCTCCCCGGCCATTCGCTATCCTCGGCTTTCCCAAACCTGTCCAAGTCCCAATATAAGGTCACTAACTACTTCCCGATACTCATACTAAAACCCCATAATTTTCCCGTATTTTTAATTATTTTTAACGGAGTCCTAAGACCTTCGGACAGCCCGAAATATATCGAGACGGTGTCCGATTGATTCGAAACCAACGCCAAAATGTTCGTTACAACAAATACTTTAAAATTCGTGTTTTAACTATCCTCAAACTAGGCCCCACGAGAGTCTAGAAGGTTCTGCGCGTGGAACCCACGCGCGTGAACAATGTCACCCTCTTCCTCTTGCCGACCCGGTTCAGACCGGTTCAAACCAGTCCAGTTTGACCAAGCTGGCGTGAGCGGTTTCGTCCCATTTTTGATCCGTTTTAAAACCTAATTAGTCCATTAGTTTCGTCCTTCTCCTCTTAATCTACTAACCTAATCAATTTGTAACAAAAACCACGAATTCATACCTTCATATTCAAGGGTTCAACCCGTACTCTGCAATCTCATCCTCTATAGTTTTTCCGGCTTCCTCCAGCCTCCAAGTTCATCCTAATCGACTTGTTTCCCTTCCATGATTATGTTCCAATCATTAGTTTGCGTCGTCAAGGTCTACAAACCCATAATGAAATTTTAAAATCTAAACTTACCGTAACGGGTTTACAGGCCACCGTCCACGGTGAGCCACCAAATCACGTCCATTCGACTCCCAGACACCTCAGCATCACGATGCCGTATTCAATTAAGCTCCTTAACCCTTATCTGTGACGTCCAATTGTGAAGGTAAAAACAGAGGACTTGCGGGTTCCTCTCAATTCCGCCACCGTCCCTTACTGTCGAACCTCGCTGTGACCACTAATCATCCTATCTAAGCTCCCTCTCTCCTTTCCTTCCAGACCACAAAAGCAAGGAATGAGGTTTGAGTGGTGTTAGGAAGCTAAGTTCTCTCTGTTGCACACGACACTCTGCTTCTCGTGATATCAGAGCGACCTTCCACGACGGTGATTGATCTCGACACCACCACACTCGTCCTATGCTCCTCTCCATAGTTCCTTCACAACTCAAGGCCGGAAGATGACGATTAAGGGACCAATTTGACGGGTTCTCTCACGGTTGCACCTCCCCTTTGTTTTTTCAACTCCAAAACGATTTAAATCGCCGTGTAAACGTGTGAGGTGGTCATCAGTGTTCCACAACCATCTGGAGAGGGACACTTGTCAACTCCTGATGGTCCTTTCTTCAGATGCAGCCAAGTGTCCCACTTGTATTGGGCACACATACCTATGCAAGAGAAAGACCAAAATACCCCTTTTAAAACCCAAAATTACCATTTTACCCTTACCGTTTTAGACCCGTAACTTGCCCGTCCTAACTCTGATGAACACGTGCCGCCTGTCATCGAAATCAGGACGACGTGATCTACCCAACGGTCCTAGGTCAACGTCTCAAAACTCGGTCGTACGAAAAGTCAACTATTCCCCCTATTTTAACCAAATTACGGTTATGCCCTCAACCTTCCGAACATCATAACTTCCTCCTCGGATGTCGGAATCGGGTGTGCCACCTGTCTACGGATTCGTGACGTCCTAAACTACGTCCTGGTCATTGGCCAAACCCAATTGACCGCCCGAACTAAAAGTCAACTTTTTGCCTGAACTAGGAGCAAAATCGTCATTCTAAGCTAACGACCCCATCGAGACCAACTAACCCCCGATTAAGCTCACTAATCTTATCTTAAACAATTCCTTAACCCTAGTTCCTGGGATGGGTCGTTACACTTATGATAATATAAAGATGCCATGGTATCATATATGATATTATGTTATAATGAATTGACGTGATACATATGATGGTGTGATGATAAGGTATGAAAATGATGTAATATGAGATGATGAGGGAGTGATGTTATGATGAACAAACTGTTCTCAAATTGATATGTATTATTTTATATAGTTAATTAATGAGCTAATACTTGAAATGAGTCAACGGGGAAATTTTCTAGTGTTTAACGGGATTAGTGGGTTGGTTGTGGGCATTAATCTCATACTGTTGAATTCGATTTGGCTCTTATATTTTCCAATTAAGTTAAAAGAATCTCTTGTCTAACAAAATTTGTCCAACGCGAGCAGGACATGCTCAATTTTCAAGTAAGTTTAGGGACGAGTCATGTCAACTTGGTATCAGAGCAAGTTATTGAATATCCTGTTTCTATGATTCAGTCATGTATATAGAACGTTTATTAAAATAAATTTATTTGACTTATATAGTGATGGTTGGAGTATGATTTATTTTCAAATGATACTAATGCTTCTATGGAATTATTTGGAAAACACATTTTTCGATTTTTTTTTTCATAAACAATGTTGAGCTAAAGTTTGGTTTGGGATTTGGATTTGAGTTAAGGATATTGTATGATTTATGTGGCCATGATTTGAATTTGGTTTTCATATGGTTATCAATAATTTTCGGGAATTTTAAATGGATTTTAAATATTCGTTAGACAATATTTATAAAAAAGGTGTTGAGTTTAGAACCAAATTTCAAAGTGGGAATTTGGTTTTTAAGGAATAAGTATAAGTTGAAATGAATTAAATATGATTTTTGAATAAGTAATTGATAATGTTTGGGAAATTATTGATTTCTTGAATGTACGATTTACGAGGTTAAATAAAAAATTGTGTTCTGGGCTTAAGCTCGGAGTGTGAAATTCAGAAAATATGGATATAGTTTTAAGGAATAGATGTATATTATAAATGCGTATTTTTCAATATTTGTACATTATTATGAAACCGAGGAACTTTGAACTGTAAGTTGGTGCTCAGATGCTATACTTCCTAGTGGATATGTGAGGTGATGGCTGATCAGTCTCAAACGTCGAGTTAACACTTCTTTCTTGAGAGTGGTATGGTGTGAGATGACCACTCAAACGTCGAGTTAGGCTCCAGTTTTTTAGTGGGTACTGGTTGGTTAGTCTTAGTTGTCGAGCTGGGCTCCGGTTTCAGAGACAGATATTGGGTCAATTTGCACTCCAACGTCGAGTAGGGCTCCAGTTCCTGAGAGGTTACACTTGGTCGTCGAGTTAGGCTCCGTTTCCTGAGTGGTTTACCTACCGGTAGTACAAATACCCCCGTGGGAATACTTCTTTGGATGATGTGTGGGTACTATTTTTGGATTTAACCTAGAAGATGTTTGTGGTTATGGCCTACGCATAGTGCCGTTATGTATTATGATTGGAAATTGAGTTGTGGGTTAGTTAAGCCTAGTGACGGGACAAGTAAGCTTAGGCTAGATTGAGAAGCACAAAGTCATAGTATTTTTGGGTTAGATGAACTCAGTTATGATAGAAGAATAAGCCCTTTAGTTGAATAAATAAGGCAGTAAAATGATGAAAACATCTTATGTCGGATATGACATGTGTAACAATTATTTGTATGAAGATTAAGCATATCAGTAATGGCCAATGACTTGTGTGAATTGAAACCTGATTGTTTGTTTGCTTATGGTTTATTGTATGCTTACATGTTTAGAGAACTATCAAGGTCTTGGTTTTTTTTTAACTCGGTATTAAGTATAGAAAGGATAGTAAACAAAATTTGTGTGGTTTTTGACACGGTTGTTTTGTTATACCTTGTGAAGGGTTTGTGTTCGATTGTGAGGCTTGATTAATTTGTGCTTTTTGACACGGTTGTTTTCGACATGGAATTTGAGTCTAGGGTTTGTGTTCGATTATGAGGCTTGATTAATTTGTGGTTTTTGACACAGTTGTTTTCGACATGGAATTTTAGTCTAGGGTTTGTGTTCGATTGTGAGGCTCGATTAATTTAGTCCATGAATTGAGTCCACCAGTCAAAGTTAAGGGTGTCCCCAGATGATATAGTCGAGACACTAACTTATGTGTAGTGTGATTATGCAGTATGAATGGTACACAAATCGAGACTTGATTCGGCCTGGTTATGGGGATGATGGGATTTAATTTATGGGCTATGTTATGACTATTGTGTTAAATTCTTAAGTTAAGGAGTAGTTATATTTGGTTAACAGAGGGCAAGCCCTGAAATATGTGATGAGACTTTTAGACATGTCCAGATGTACATAAATCCAGTACCTGGACATGGCCCGGCGAGGTTGAGTTCTGTTTCAAGGTTGCCCATGTGATTTAGTTAGACTACCCCTAACCAAGAAAAGTGACCTTATGACTGAAATACTTTGGTAACATTGCTATTTAAATTTCGCAAATGAAATTTTTCAAAGGCGGTAGATTATAACGCCCCGAAAATTCGAGAAGATTGAATTCGAAAAAATTAAATGGAAATGACAGTTTTGCCCTTATAAGGTCAAATGGTTGACTTTTGACCTAAACATTTTTTTGGATGAGTCGTGAGGACCGTTACGTAGGTCTTGGACTTCTGAATCCATAGACAGGTAGTAAGGTGAAATTGGATATCAATTGAGTTCAATATGGGCCAAAATTAACTAGGGGCAAAATAGTAATTTTAGTACCAAGGGTATTTTAGTCATTTTATAGGAAGGGCCTAGGTTATTCTAGAGAGTTCTATAATCCCCCCTCCCCTCCCCCCCCCCCCCCCCCCCCAAATTCTCTATATTACTGACCTGCTCCTATGTGTGTGTGTGTGTGTGTGTGTGTGTGTGTGTGTGTGTGTGTGTGTGTGTGTGTGTGTGTGTGTGTGTGTGTGTGTGTGTGTGTGTGTGTGTGTGTGTGAAGTGGGGCGAGAGTTCGGTGGAGTTGCACCAAAAACAAGGAAAAATGAAGAACATGGAGGAAAATAGGATAGGAAGACTGGGGAGAGGAAGCCAGAGAAAGAAAGAGGAAGAAAAGGAAGGAGAGTCGGAGAGAGAGATAAAGAGAGAAAGGAAGAACCAGAGAGAGACTGGGAAGAAAGAGATAACCCATACTAGTACCAATGAACAAACCCATGAAACTTGAAAACCTACCATTGAGATTCTAGCATGGAAGCTTGAAACTAAGCTTCCTAATAGCCTCTACACGTCCTTGTGACTTTAAAGAGTCATTGAGAAGACAATTTGGACGCTGGAACGGCCCAAACAACAAGGCACGACAATGGCCAAAACTCATGGACTTGGACTGCACTATGAAGGTGAGTTTTCTAGGTTTTAGCATTATAGATCTCTTTTTGGACTTTTGTAGGTATGATTTTCTAGGTTTTCGCATTATAGATCTCTTTATGGACTTTCGTAGGTATGATTTTTTGGGTTTTCACATTATAGATCTCTTTGTGGACTTTCGTGGTACGATTCGATAGTTTGAAAGTGAAAAATGGACATGGGAACTAAACTTTAGAACTGGGTAATGGTCGCCGGATCGGGTGACCTGAAAATCAAGAAAATGTGTTGACCCGCTGGAGGTTGAAGGTGACCCTGTGCATGCGTGTGGGCACCACGTGTAGGGACCTTTCATCGGCAGGTGAGGGCGCGTACGGAGATTTATGGTGGTGCGTTCAACATGAACGTCCTTTGTCTTGGAATTTTGAATTTATTGATATAATTTTCGAGTTAATTGGATGTCGTTTGAGTATAGTTTTGGCTATCCAATTTATTATGTTTATGTGTTTAAAATTGATATGAATCAGGATTAATTCCGGAATTATTATGATAGTTTGGACATGAATAATTAGTGGATAAACATGGTAATTTTCATATGATTATTAAAAGGACTTATAATGGTAGATTATGATACACGGGTAAACGAAGGACTTTAATTATGGTATTGTTTTGCATATTATTATGTTATAACGATTTCCTTTTGCTTAAAAGGTTGATTATGTTTAGTGTTATATATGAGGATTTTATGATGTAGGTTGTACATTGAACTTGGGGTTATGGGTGCATGATCACACATATGACAATATAATGATGCTACGATGTCATATATGATATTATGCTTGACACGACCCATCCCAACCCCCCCCCCCCCCCCCCCCCCGGGATTACCATGGGATGTGACGTGCTCCCGTCTGACAAGAGTCGTCAGACAAGGGATAACCGATTGCCATTGCCCAAACGGGCTTCCAGAGTGCGTAAGGATCGATGGAGGAGGTGTGCGATGCTCAAGTCTCTGCTGCAGTCGTATCCGGAATCAACCTGAAGGGCATTAAAACAAAAGCTGTGAGTGGACAAAAATAAACAAGTCTGTTAAAAACATTTATAAGACATTTATGCCCCTCAGTAAATTCATATGCATGCACCGAAAACCAATAATCCCATATTTATTTAGAAATAACCATTAGGGCCTTAGCCCGGAAACCAAAGCATAGTTTCAAATTCCAAAAGTCAATCCAAGAGTTATTTCATCAATCCAGTAATATTCATTTATTATTTTTCCATCTCCGGCATCCCCGATGCCTAGCGTCCTAGACGCTTGACGTTCCAGACGTCATATCTCACGGTATTAAGCAACGCGTGCTACCCGGGGTCTCACCGGGTCCATATCTCTGACATCCCCGATGTCTGACGTTCATGACGTCCAGCAATCCTGCTCCTGAATCACTATACGGTCCGGTAGCTCCGTACAATGAGCCCTCGCAGGCAATGCACCGTGACTTCTCCCGTGTCCCCGACACTTGGAGGAGACCAGGATATAAATATCCTCATATCGAGATGGTTTTATGGAACACATTTTATTATTCATTTCCAAAATATCACAAGGGCCCTGCCCCGAATTTCCATAAAACCGTCATAAGTCCAAATAGTTGAATCAAATCCGAAATAGTTTTATTCAATTCCATTTTAGGGTCCCCGACCCGAAATCACATATATAAGTCAACTGGGCCCCTGGCTCGATTTCATAAGTCAACTGGGCCCCTGGCCCGATTCATAAGTTAACTGGGCCCTTGGCCCGATTTCATAATTCAATTGGGCCCCTGGCCCGATTAACAAATTAACTGGGCCCCTGGCTCGATTTCACTTTATCAAATCCGTAACCGTTTCATGAAATCATATCCATCCATATTTATGGAAATCAGTGCAAATCCAGAAAACCTCGATTCACGTGCAAACACGTAAATCGCCTCGAAATGCGTGAAACATATAAATTCACTGATATCCAAATAAATCATATAATCCCAATTATAACAATTATGAAACAGTTATGCATGCATCGAATTTATAAAACCAATGTCCACTCACAGACCGTTTAATCGAGCGCCTCGATACGCGTGCCATAGGCCTTCCCGGGCCACACCACTATCACCGGGACTCCCAATCCTGTTCAAATCACATTAGAGGATCACTAACCTCATCATTAACATCCTATTCAAGTCCCGTAATTTTCCCGAATTTTTAAACTGGATTTAAAACCTTCGGACATCCCGAATAATAACGAAACGGGATCCGATCGACACGAAACCAACGCTAAAATGTTCGTTACATTGCATAGGATAAAAGTCATGTTGACCTCACCTCGAGATTCGTGCCCACGCGCCGTCACGCGCCGCCTGTGAGTGGCTGCGCGTGAAAGCCACGTGCCTACTACAGTGACTGCTACAGTGTTCCTTCTTCACCCGTTTGTCTGGTAAACGGGTCTGATTACCCGCGATAGGATCCGGTTCAATCACACCCAATTCGACATCAATTCAATCCGTTCTTGATCCTACAACAATCATTAACCAATGAATTTCAGGTCTGTGACATCGATCAACATCAACCATTCCTTAATCAAGCCATCAACCCGTGATCACCAAAACGGGTCAATCAGCCAAAACTCCTCCAATCCTCAACCATTGTCAAATTAACTTCACAGGAAGCTAAAAAGGATTAATACGAACCAATTCACATGATTAATTGAACACAACGTTACCTCAATCACCACAACTCAAGCTTGAGTTTTCCGGCCGTCCACCTCGTCTGTTCACGGCCCTAGGAGCCCCAAGCTTGCCCCATTTGATCTGGTTCGACACGTTGAAGTTCCAGAAAGCTCAATCCATCATCAATTAGGCTTGGGCTGGCCTAAAACTAGGATTTCGAATTTGAATTTCACAAAAACTAGTTTCGGGTTTTTAGAGAAATCCAACACCCAATTCACTCATTCCTTTCATTCTCAATCACAGAGTACTACTCTCGACTCACTCTCCATTCTTTTAATTCAATTTAGCCGTTTAAAGGCACCCAAAACCGTCCTCAAATGACTGTGCAAAGTTCCCCTGCACTGACCCGAAAACATTAAACAAAACCAGTGCCCATGTCCTTTTGATCGATTGCCAGCACCATACATGTGCAATTCCACCTCAAACTGGCCCAATTAACTCAATTAATTGATAAACAAATCGTGGGATCGATCGCACAAAGCATCCACCTTCACGGCTTGTTCAATGAAACAGTACCCCGTGTGAAATTACAATTCTGCCCTTGTGAAGAAAATTACCAAAATGCCCCTCACGTGTCCTGACCCGTAACTCGGTCATACGGACCCCGATTGATGCGTGCCGCCTGTCTACGAACTCAGGGCATCGAGACCTTCCTAACGGTACTCGGTCCTCGGCCATCGGACCTCCCGATCAAAAGTCAACATTCCCCCTTCTTTCGTCCAAATTACGAAAATGCCCATACACTTCCGTACATCATAACTTTCACCACGAACGTCGGGATCGAACGTGCCACCTGTCTATGAACTCGTGACGTCCCGAACTACGTCACGGTCATCGGTCAAAGTCCATTTGACCATCCGAATTAAAAGTCAACGTTTTGCCCACGCCTAGGGGCATAACGGTCATTTTGCACAATTCGTCCGAAATCGCCCAACTAATCCCAGATTAGTAAATCACAATTAAATATTATTAAATCCCGATATTCGGGACGGGTCGTTACAATGCTATTATGAATTGATGTGATACATATGATGGTGTGATGATAAGGTATGATAATGTAATACGAGATGATGAGGGAGTGATGTTAATGGTGATGTTATGATGAACAAACTGTTCTAAAAATATTATGTATTATTTTAATATAGTTAATTAATGAGCTAATACTTGAAATGAGTCAATAGGGAAATTTCCTAGTGTTTGACGGGATTAGTGGGTTGGTTGTGGGCGGTAATCTCGTACGGTTGAACTTCATTTGGCTCTTATATTGTCCAATTATATTAAAAGAATCCATTGTCTAATAAGTGTTGTCAGACGGGAGCAGGACTGGCTTGATTTTCAAGTAAGTTTAGGGACGGGTCTTGTTAACTTGGTAGTAGAGTTGTTACGGAATATCCTGTTTCTAAGATTGAATCATGTATATAGAATGTTAATTAAAGTAAATTTATTTAATTTATATAGTGATGGTTAGAGTATGATTTATTTTCAAATGATTCTTATGCTTCTATGGAATTATTTGGAAAACACGTTTTTCAAATCTTTTTTTTTTCATAAATAATGTTGGAGCTAAAGTCTGGTTTGGGATTTGGATTTGAGTTAAGGATATTGTATGATTTATGTGGCCATGATTTGAATTTGGTTTTTAAATGGTTATTGATAATTTCGAAAATTTTAAATTGATTTAGAGTTTGGGTTGAAGTCGGTTTTATGACAATTAATTGAATTTGGTTTTAATATGATTATCGATGATTTTTGGCAATTCTAAATGGATTTTAAATACTCGTTAGAAAAGTTTTATGAAAATGGTGTTGAGTTTAGAACCAGATTTCAAAGTGCCAATTTGGTTTATAAGGAATGAGTATATGTTGAAATGAATTAAATATGATTTTTGAATGAGTAATTGATTGTGTTTGGGAAATTATTGATTGTTTGAATGTACGTTTTACGAGGTTAAATAAAAAAGTGTGATCTAGGTGGTTTAAGGAATAGATGTATATTATAAATGTGAATTTCGATATTTGTGCATTATTATGAAACCAAGGGACTTTGGACTATAAATTGGTACTCAGATGCTATACTTCCGAGTGGATATGTGATGTGATGGTTGATCAGTCTCAGACGTCGAGTTAACACTCATTTCTTGAGATTGGTATGGTGTGAGATGACCACTCAGGCCTCGAGCAAGGCTCTGGTTCCTAAGTGGGTAATGGTTGGTTAGTTTAAGACGTTGAGCTGAGCTCCGATTTCTGAGACGGATATTGGGTCTATTCTCACTCAGACGTTGAGTAGGGCTCCGGTTCCAGAGTGAGGTTACACTCGGATGTCGAGCTGGGCTTCGTTTCCCGAGTGGTTTACCTAGTACAGATACTCCCCGGGGGAATATTTGTCTGGATGATGTGTGGGCACTGTTGTTGGATTTGACCTAGATGATGTTTATGGTGATGGCCTACGCGTAATGCCGTTATGTATTATGATTGGAAATTGAGTTATAGGTTGGTTAAGCTTGGTGATGAGACGAGTAAGCCCAAGACAGTTACATGGCTAGATTCAAAAGCAAGAAGTCATAGTATTTTTGGGCTAGATGAACTCATCTATGATAGAAGAATAAGCCCTTTGGTTGAATAAATAATTGAGGAATTAAAATGGTGAAAAGATCTTATGTCGGATTTGATGCGTGTAGCAATGATTTGTATGAAGATTAAGCATGTCAGTAATGGCCATTGACTTGTGTGAATTGAAACTTGATTACTTGTTTGTTTATTGTTTATTGTACGCTTAAATGTTTAGAAAACTATCGAGGTCTTGGTTATATTTTAGCTGTCACGACCCAGCCCATCTAACACAATATTGTCCGCTTTGGGCCCAGCCCTCACAGTTTTGTTTTTGGGAGCTCACGTGCAACTTCCCAGTAGGTCACCCATCATGGGATTGCACCAACCTCAATTCGCTTAACTTTGGGGTTCCAATCCCCCCCCCCCCCCAAAGCCACTGAGCTCCCAAAAGGTCTTGTGTTAGATAGATACGTGCCCACACATATAAGGTACTTCACCTTTCCCTCCCTTAGTGATGTGAGATCGTTCACCGATCTTACCTTTCCAAGCTCACGGGTCTTGCTCACCGTTCTTGCTTTTCAAGCTCACGGGTCTTGCTCACTGTTCTTGCTTCCAAGACCGGGTCTTACAATCCACCCCCCTTGGGGCCCAGCGTCCTCGCTGGTACAATTCCGGTCAGGGTCCGACTCTGATACCATTATGTCATGACCCGGCCCATCTAACACAATATTGTCCGCTTTGGGCCCAGCCCTCATGGTTTTGTTTTCGGGAGCTCACGTGTAACTTCCCAATAGGTCACCCATCATGGGATTGCACTAGCATCAACTCGCTTAACTTTGGGGTTCCAATCCCCCCCAAAGCCACTGAGCTCCCAAAAGGCCTTGTGTTAGATAGATACGTGCCCACACATATAAGGTACTTCACCTTTCCCTCCCCGAGTGATGTGGGATTGTTCACCGATCTTACATTTCCAAGCTCACGGGTCTTGCTCACCGTTCTTGCTTCTCAAGCTCACGGGTCTTGCTCACCGTTCTTACTTCCAAGACCGGGTCTTACATTAGCCCAGGATTAAGTAAAGTAAGGATATTAAGCAAAATTTGTGAGGTTTTGGACATAGTTGTTTTGTGATACCTTATGTAATGATATTGGATTCAACTTTGGTTAGTAATGTTTCGACATGGAATTTGAGTCTAGAGTTTGTGTTTGATTGTGAGGCTTGAATAGTTTAGTCCACCGGTCGAAGTTAAGGGTGTCCCGAGATGATTCATACTCGGGATACTAATTTATGTGTAGTATTATTATGTTGTATGATATGTACACGTGTTGAGTCTTGATTCAGCATGGTTATGGGGCTGGTGTGATTTAAATTGTGGGCTATGTTATGACTATTATGTTAAATGTTTAAGTGAAAGAGTAGTTATATTTGGTTGATAGAGGTCAAGCCCTGAAGTACATGATGAGACTTTTTGACATGTCCAGATGTACATAAATGCAGTACCTAGACATGGACTGGCGAGGTTGAGTTTGGTTTCAAGGTTGCTAGTGTGATTTAGTTAGACTACCATCTACCAAGAAGAGTGACCTTACGATTGAAATACTTTACTGTCATTGCTATTTAAATTTCAAGGACAAAACTTTTAAGGGGGGTAGATAGTAACGTCTCGAGAATTCGAGAAAAGTGAATTTGAAATAATTAAATGGAAATGGCGGTTTTACCCTTATAAGGTCAACCAAGAAAAGTTATTTTTTGTTTGCATGGTCCAATGATTTATCCCAAAAATTTCTACAATAAAATTAGGTAGGTCACTAATATAGTTCCCTATCTATAATTTTGCTATTTACTTGAATAATTTAATTGGAATATTGGAGTAATCCCTTGGGTGGGTAGAAAGAATAAGTACAATTAAAAATGTTTTGCTTACGTACAAAGTAACAAATATTATAATTAGATCGTTCAATCATTTTTCAGTCATTCATTGAATGATAAATCACTACAAGTGAAGGTAATACACGATTTAAATAACGAAAGATCCAATATTTAAAAATTGTATCTAAAATGACAGGACCCACCCCGATTATCACCCCGATAACCGAGGTGAACCCTGCTCCCGTCTGACAACCCAACACAAAATACCGAAAAGACCTCACAAAACCCACAAATTACATTGACAAACCAGGGAGAAAAGTTAATCGTTTACAAAGTATAGTAATAGTACGAAACAAAACAAGCCCTACTGTGAGCTAAGCGCGTAACAGATGACTTTATGCCTCGACTTCTGCCTCAACGGTAGCCCCAACGCTCGCACCACGACCTGGAGGGTGTTAAAAACATTAAAAATGTGAGTGGACTAAAAATAAGTAAGAGTTATAAAAGCAGTTCCATAAAGAAAACAGGGTTACACCCTCCGTTTTGAAAACATGCATGCATAACCAAGTACCATAGGACGTCACGAGTCCGTAGCCAGGTGGCAGGTACGATTCGGACAATCGGAGAAAAAGTTATGACGTTCGGAAGATTGAGGGCGTTACCGTAATTTTGACTATCGAGGAAAATGTTGACTTTTTCTTGGACTTGTGATTTTCACGTAGACCGAGGACCGTTAGATAGGTCTCGCCGTACTGAGTACAACGACATGCGGCACGCTGTTATCGGACGTCGGACGAAATAGTTACGGGTCTGGAACGTTCGAGGGTAAAACGGTAATTTTTATAACTAGGGGCAATTTAGTCTTTTTCCCCTCAGCCTAATCAGATCAGAGCAAGTGGCAATAGTGGATTGGGATATTTTTTCTCTGTCCATGGGAATGTGGACACGTGGGAGGGAACCAGAGGGTTCTAGGCACGTCTAAAATGTGCACGGCCACAAATTGTCCAATTTGATCCCGTGCATTTGGCTTCGACACAGAGAAACGGAGAGGAAGAAATTGTGCGTGTTCGATCGATTCAGTGTGAGGGTGAGTGGGTTGTGAATTGAGAGAGTGACAGAGAGACAAGAGTGAGCTGTTGATAGTGTTTTGAAGTGGAATCGTGCACGGAGACACGACGGTGGACGACTGGAAATTCTGGGAAAAACAGAGAGACGGTGGACTGTGGCGGTGGTTGTGCCGGGTGGTGGCTCAAACCAAGACAATAGGAGGCTCAGGTGGCAGCAGGGAACTCAACGAGCACCGTGGCACGCGGCGGTGCACACGGCGGAGACAGAATCGAAGGTATACCTCGATTCCCCTGTTTTCCCATTTTCCTTATTTTCCAAAGTCGTGGACTTAGGGCTAGAGTCGAGGGGTTTTAGGCCGTGATTCTTCGATTTTAGGACGGGATTAGATTGCTAAGGACTGGACGAGGCTATTGGGATTGAAAGGAATTGAAATGGTGGAGGAATTACAGAGAACAGGTCACTTTGGGCGACTCGAGGTTGAAGAAACAATGTAGCAGGTTTGGGCGGCGCGTGGAGGCGCGTGGGGAGAATTCCGGCCAAACTTCCAACATGGTTTTGGTTCTAAATGTCCTAAGGAATCCATTGGTGTGATTTTCGGGTTAATCGGACGATGTCATGAGATAGTTCGGGAATCCGGACGGTTTAGGGTCTAAGATTAAAATATGAATAAATTCACGAAAAATTGGGGAAATTAGGGTTAGTATCCTTGATGTATTTTTGACCCCATTTGGTGCATATTGACAGGACGGGAGACGCCTGAGACAGTCGAGGAGCGCACGGAGCGCGATTGACCCGTTTAGATTCGTGAGTGGACTCTTTCTTTTCTTTCAAGCATGCCTAACTGTTTTTAATTATGTTTTATTATTTTTAGTATGTTTTATACTTTTAATGATGTTTATATGTGATTATATGTGATTGATATGCTTGCACATTTTTCGAGGCATTTTTGGATTTTCGCACGTTTTTCGAGAAAAAGCTGGATTTCGGATTTTGATGCCATACTTAGGGATTTCAATCTATAATTGCTTTCTGATGATGATAAATGGATTATGAAACATGATTTTTGATAATCGCGGGTTTTGGTTTAAAAAGTGGATTTCCGGATTTGGGTTCGGAATGACGATTCTGAACGCAGGAAGGGCTTCGAACTGGGGATTTCGAATTCGAGTTTGACTATGGATTTAGAAATGGTTTTACATTAAATTTGGATTGGATTTGCTAGATCTGGATATGGGTTTAAAGACCCGGATGTTCTGATGGATGGGGGACGGGCCCGGATTGAGTTTAAAGACTCGGGAGTTTAAAGACTCGGACATTTATGATATTACCCCCATAGGCCTATTGAGTTTAAAGACTCGGTAGTTTAAAGACTCGGATTACATTTGAGGCCTGGTTGAGTTTAAAGACTCGGAAAGACCCAACAGGTTTGATCAGACGTGGTTTTAATATAGTGGTTTATGAAATACATTATATCGCTGATGTTGTGGTTTCAGAATATTCGTTAGGCATGCATGTTTTCAAAACGGAGGGAACAAATATTATTATTATTTTCCTTAACTCTGATTCTGATGATAAACTGTTTTTGAAACTTTTATTAATTCTAGCCCACTCACACTTTTTGGTTTTAAATTTTCCCTCCAGGTCGTGGTGATAGCGTTGGGGTGAACGTTGAGGCAGGAATCGAGGCATAGAGCTTTTGACGTTCTTCCGTTGCGAGATTAGCATAGTAGGATTTTGTGCCCATTTTGTAGAACTATGCTCTAACTGACAGTTGTATTATATTTACTCTTTCGTATGATAATTATGCTTATGGTGGTATTAAGGTTATTTTGGTACGTAAGTGTGATTGTCAGACGGGAGCAGGGTTCGTCCCGGGTATCGAGGTGATATTTGGGACGGGTCTTGACACTTAGAGCCATTGAAAACCAAGTTATTCGGGTCACCGCCCAAAACGTTCGAAAACTAGTGAAAAACAACAAGCATACAAGTTACTGGATCTCAAGTGCGCCCGAGTCTTTAAACTCAAAACACAATGCCCAGTAACCAGGCCTTCCCGGGATATCAACAAGTCTTTAAACTCAAAACACAATCACAGGCCTCGGGGGGTATCATATCTGAGTCTTTAAACTCAAAACATATACCGAGTCTTTAAACTCAACCACATCAGTCCAGGGCCCTCCCCCCGTAAATCAATCCGAGTCTTTAAACTCAAAACCAGATCCAGTGGGTTTTCTCTTTTTTCCGGGTCTTTAAACCCAAAACCATTTTACAAACATAAGAAAAATCCATCGAAAACCGAAAGCCAAAACTAAACTGAACACCTTCAAAAAACCGAAATCACGTTTCTCGAAAAGGGCTCCTGCCCGGATTTGTCCTTCCAAATCCCCAAATCAGATCCACAAATTTTCCATAAAACAGAATGCGTAATAAGATAATCATTTATCTGAAACCATAGTCACAAGCATCACAAAAATCAGATTCTCGAAGGACGTGCAAATCCAATAGGTAAAACAGTTATAGAAAACATAATTAAGTAAAGCAGAATACAAAAGCATAATTCATGAAATCATATATCAAAGGCACAAAAGCATAATCGAAATATGATTAAATAAGTAAAACAGTTATGCATGCTCGGTTAGAAAACAAACAGTCCACTCACAACTTCCGTGCGCGTCAATCGCATCCTGTGCGATCCTCGGCCGTCTCCAGTAAATCCCGACCTGTCCAAAGTCACCAAAACTCGCCACTAACACGTCAACGAAGGATCTCTTAATTCCCCACAAATTTCCCGAAACCTAAACGTAACGAAACGAAACCCTAAACCTTCAACCTCGTAGAACTAACCTGAAACAACGTCCGATCATCCCGAAACTAGGCCCAAAAGATTTGTTACAACAATTAGACCAAAAACCTAGTTGGAAGTTTCAGCAGAAAAGCCACCACGCGCCGCCCAAAGTGGCTGCGCGTGGGCTTCACTCGCCTGCACACAAACACTGTTCATCGTCTTCCTCAGCCGTTCAACCGGTCTGAACCGGCGAGGGTGGTTCTTCACCATTCCTCCATCATTTTCCTTCCTTTTTCCACCAGTAGCTTCGTCCCCTTCCTAGTAATTGATTCCCCTACTCCAAGCACAACAACATGACCTAAATCTCATATCCCAAACTCGAACTTATACCCGTCCAAATCCCCTGTTCTTGCTCCTGACCCACCGTGCAATCCCCCTTCACGGTGTCGACCTCTACAGCTTCCTAGGAACCTACTGAACTCTCTAGGACTCACCAAAAACCTCGACTCGTACTCAAACTCTACGACTTACCGTTTGAAGCAAAACGGAAAAACAGGGCAAATAGAGAAACCTTACCTGTCTGTGCACTACCGTGAACGCCGCCGTGTCCCAGCCCGTCCAACGCCTCGTCTCTGTCATCTGATCTCTCCCACACCTTGAATTTGAACAATTTGCAAGAACACATCAACACCACCACCTCGATTCTTCTTTGTTTTCCACAGAAACTCACACTCACTTTACACACAAACACTCGACTCTCAGTCCTCTCAACCCAGTCCCTACACTCTCAACCTCCCTCTGATCACACTCACACACTCAAGAACTTTCACCTCCCTGCAATTTATCGATTTCACCCTCTCTGCCCAGTCTCTGTTTCTCCCTCTCAAGCACGACTACACTTCACACACGGCCCAAATTAAAATCCACACCGTGCACCCTAGAACCCACTAGATCACCCCCACGTGTCCAAAACCTATGGTCCCATCTTGAAAATATCCAAGGAACACTGCACACTTGGCCTCATCAGATTGCACAAATCCCAAGGCACCAAAAGACCAAAATACCCCTAATTGTTCAAATTACGGTTTTACCCTTAGCCGTTCTAGACCCGTATTTCGCTCGTCCGATGTCCGATGAAAGCATGCCGCCTGTCGTTGAACTCAAGAGGACGAGATCTACCTAACGGTCCTAGGTCTACGTGTAACAACCCGGTCGTACAAAAAGTCAACTTTTCCCCCTATTTTAACCAAATTACGAAAGTACCCTCAACCTTTCGAACATCATAACTTCCTCCTCGGATGTCGGAATCAGGTGTGTCACCTGTCTACGGACTCATGACGTCCCGAAATATGTCACAGTCATTGGTCAATGCCCAATTGACCGCCTGAAGCTTCTTGAGGGAATTGAGTTTAGACGAAATTGAAGGGTGAATAGTAACTGAAACAGTGTGGAAATTGTGAGGTTGAGTTCGGCGGTTTAAAGGTAAGCTTTTGTGTAATTGAGATTACAGAACCTAAATTAGAGTTATAAAGATGCTATTGGATGAATTAATTGTGGAAATCGACCATGAATTGGGCAGGATTGAATCGGGTTGCATCTCAGGACCCGTTTATAGGTTAATCGGGTAGAGAAGGAGATTGTAGCAGGAACCGTGGCAGGCGCGTGGCCTTCACGCGCAGCCGCTTGTGGCGGAGCGTAGGGGCGCGTGGGTGGTCTTTTTGAGGTATGATCAATATGACATTTCATGTAATCGAGGTAACGAATATTTTGGCGTTGGTTTCGAATCGATCAGACACCGTCTCGATATTGGTTCGAGGATCCGAAGGATTATGTTACATTTTTAATTCGTATTTAATTCCTAGAAAATTTAGGGGATTTTAATATGCTATCATTGGATTCATTAGTGACCCATAATGATGTTGCTTGACAGGGTTCAGGATTTCTGGAAATGACGAAAAGGCGTGTAGCTTGGAATCGAGCAATTCAGACGGTGTGTGAGTGGACATTTGTTTCATCAACTGTTATGCATGCCTAGTTAAATGTTTTACATGATTGATTGTATGATTTGAGTTGCAATGATTGCATGATGATTCAATGTGATTACATGTTGATTTTATGGATGATTTAATCGGCTTTTAGGGCACGTTTTACGAGAAAAGTGCAAATGACATTTTGGGCTAGGCCCGAGTTTGAAAATGGCTTTGTGACATGGATTGTGAGTCAAAAGGGGTTTAATGGATTATGTAATGATTTTCAAATGTTATTCCCTGATTTTGGTATGTTGGATCGTATTGGTACGGATTTACGTGAAAAGGGTGATTTGGGCTTGAGACCCTGTTGGAAATGGTTTTGAGTTGGTTTTGAGTCAATGATGGTATTGAAATAAAGATTTTAGGTTTGTGTCAGTGTCATCGGATGTGTAATGCCTGGGGAAAAAGCTCGAATGTGTAATTCTCGGGCTATGTCAGATGCGTAATTCCCGATAGATCGGATGCGTAATTCCAGATACGTTCCGAAACGGCCGGATGTGTAATTCCCGGAATAGTTGGATGTGTGATGCCCGAAAAATTTGGATGTGTAATTCCTAGAAACTCTGGATGTGTAATTCCCAGAGAAACAACAGATTTGTAATTCCCGAAATGTGTGAATTGTTTATGATGATAAGGCCGTTTGAAATGCGTTTATGTGATTTGGCTCGAAGGCCGATGGTTGTGTTTTCTATGCATGCATGTTTGATAAAATGGAGGGTAAATAGTCTATTTTGAAATGCGTTTTCAACGATATTATTTTTGTCCACATTTTATGTTTTTATGACCTTCTAAGCTGTGGTACGACGTTTGGGGCTGATCGAGAGGCAGATGCATGAGCAGAAATCAATACAGTCATCCCTTGTCTGACAGGTGCTGAGGGTATTTTCGAGACTTTAGTTGACTTGTCAGATAGGAGCAGAACCAAACACCGTTATCAAAGTCCAGGGGGACGGGTCCTGTCATTTGTTGAAGGACTTGGACAGATTATTCAGCAAAATGTCACACTTAGCTTCTATCCCAAACTGACTTCTACACCACTGTTTTGCATCCCTTTCCTTTAGCCAATTGTAAGCAGATGCGTTGAGGAGTTCCATTTGTCTCATCTCTTTGTTATACCACAACATAGTAGTCGCCCTAACAATTTTCTCAAGCTGCAGCTTGACAACCAATCCTTTATGTGTTGCATTGAGGTTTCCGTACAGATGCCTCAAGCAATGTCTACTTTCCGCATTAGGGAATACTTGGGTCACTGCATCTAAAAGCCCGTTTTGCTTATCGGTCATTATAACTACACCCTTATCATTCTGCATTTGAAGATCCTCCTTCAACAACTCCATAAACCACGACCAAGCACTGAAGTTTTCAGCTTCACATACATCATAGGTAATGGGAAACATCCCATTTTCTGGATCCACTTCTACTTCTGCCAACAATTGTCCTCGATGATTGTCCTTAATGTGGCATGCATCAAAACCAATGAAGGGCATGCACTCTTTCATCCAACCGTCTTTATAAGCTTTAAAACACACATACAATTTCTCAAATCGAGCCAAACCATCAGCTTCCAACTCGGACTTTATTATCACCGTAAAATCAGGATTATTCTTCAAAACTTGAAGGCAGTATTCACCTAATAATTCATACTGCCTTAGGTATTTGTCGTTACCAACGTGCAGTACACTGACCCTTACCCTAAAGCATCTCATATCCCATGTTCTGCACTCACCAAGTCCTGGAATTCCACCAAATCCCAGTTGTTGCTAGCTCGTTGCCTCCCATACCTCCAAGTCAGCCACTTAACATTGACATGTATGTTTTTAGTCACTATAGCATAGTTGTGCTCACTCTTCAATTCCTTAATTTTCGTAGTCTTGGACCCTTCTATCATGGATGCATATACTATCCAATCACATCCATCCTTACTGCAAACCACCCTAATTCTGTTTGGTTGATTTATTTTGGAATGTCACTTGCCTTTTAGTATTAACTGAATGGACTCTGGCAGCTTCCCTAAAAACGATACCTGATTCAAACTTCTGCCCCAGCTGAAAATGCGGATCCTACATTTCCATTTCGGGAATAAAATCCCTTGTCTTTGGCAGACATTTCTTCTTCCTTTTCTTCTGTTCCAAGTCATCATTTGAATCTCCACTAGCTGTAGCAATCTCAGGTGACTATGGAACATCTATTTCTTCAACCTCATCCTTAGCTTGTGGAGGGGGTGGAACTATCCCTTTGTCATTTGTCTGAAATATGTCATCATAATCACTATGACATATTTCATGTGCATCCCCTTCACCATAACCATCATCTTCAAAATGCTCAGTCTCGGATTGCTCACTATTATCATCAGACGTGTCATTAACCGTCATATCTTGCATTCCTTGCCTTTTCCTGCTCCCTTCAGGTTGATCAGCAGTATCATTTTCCACCTCTTTTTGCACTCTTTGCCTCTGCCTGCACCTTACGCATGTTGGTTGCACTCTAGGTTTCCTCAATTCAGGTCCACTATCTTCAGGTTCATAAGATGTATCATTTCCCTCCAATTCTTCTTCTACTAAATTTACATCTTCATCATCTTCACTACTTTCATCATCCACTCGAACTTCAAACAATTCATCATAACTATCACTTCCATCAGCATTAGGAGCACAATCTTCTTCTTCATTGCTAGCATAAGCTGACACATCTTCTACATCTTCCTCCTCAGCTGTATTTGGACCAGCATCATCACTTGGACCATCCTCTACTATGCTTGGACCAACATCTCCAGTGCTTGGACCAGCCTCTAATGTATACACTAGATCCGCATCTATCACTTGATCCACGGGATGGGAAGTATACACATGAACTGCCTTCTCAAATGTCATTGAATGCTTTCTAATGAGTGCAACCTGCTGCTGATCTGTGGATACCTTAAAAAAATATCTACTGGCTTCATTGTGTATGTAGAAATCCACCTTATCCTGAATATATCCTTATTGCTTCACTAGGGCATTCAATTTAACTAATGATGAACACTATCAACAACACTAGTCATACCATTTCAACTGTAAGACTCGGTCTTGGAAGCAAGAACGGTGAACAAGACCCGTGAGCTTGGAAAGGTAAGATCGGTGAACGATCCCACATCGCTCGGGGAGGGAAAGGTGAAGTACCTTATATGTGTGGACATCTATCTATCTAACACAAGGCCTTTTGGGAGCTCAGTGGCTTTGGGGGGGATTGGAACCCCAAAGTTAAGCGAGTTGAGGCTGGTGCAATCCCATGATGGGTGACCTACTGGGAAGTTGCACGTGAGCTCCCGAAAACAAAACCGTGAGGGCTGGGCCCAAAGCGGACAATATTGTGTTAGATGGGCCGGGTCATGATGTAACGACCCGTCCCGAATTCCGGGATTAGTTTAGTCACTAATCTTGATTAGTGAGGTTGAACGGTGGTTAGTAGGGCGGAATCGGACAAAATGTGCAAAATGACCGTTTTGCCCCTGGTCGTGGGCAAAATGTTGACTTTTTGATCGGGCGGTCAAACGGACTTTGACCGATGACCGTGACGTAGTTCGGGACGTCACGAGTTCATAGACAGGTGGCACGTTCGATTCCGACATTCGTAGAGAAAGTTATGGTGTTCGGAAGTTGAGGGGCATTTTGGTAATTTGGCTTATTAGGGGCCAAATGTTGACTTTTTGACCGGGAGGTCCGATGGGCGAGGGCCAAGGACCGTTACGTAGGTATCGTCTATACGAATCCAACGACAGGCGGCATGCCGAAATCGGAGATCCGACGACGACGTTATGGTCAAGAAACGAACTAACGAACCGAGGCCGGGATTAAAATAATAATATAATAATGAATAGTGACCGTTGACCCTACACACCTGGATGAGTGACAAGTGTCACTCATCCCTTGAAACCAGAATCCTTGTCTTAGGGGAAACATCATTATGATGTTTTAATATTTATTAATTAATTAATTAATCATTTTAATTTCCATTAATTCCATTTGTATTTTCCTTAACCGTGTACAACCAAATCCAACACTCTCCCAACCAATTCCTCTCCTATTGCTGAACCTGAGAGTGTGAATTTGTGAGCAATTTGAGGGTGATTTCAACTGGGTAAACACGAGAGAGTGGCAGTGAGGAGGAACTGTGAATTCGAAAAATTGAGTTTTGGGAGGGAAAATCAAATTGAAGGAATTGGGCTGTGATGATCGAATTGGAGGTTACAAACATCTTCCTGAGGTTGAGACGAGTCGATCCACATCAAAAACGAGAAGGAATGGTGCAGTTTTGGCTCTGATCGAGCTTCGTGACAGAGGAAGAAATCGAGGCTGAGTCGTGGAGTTTGGGGCTGTGTTTGATTCAATTGTTGTGGGGAAATGCTTTCTCATGATCCCACGATGCTTCTGGGATCATCAATTGAAGGAAAACGTTGGAGAATGGCAGAACTCCATTGTTGAACAGTGACGGTGCTCGAGTTTGAGTCGTGACGTTTGAGCACCGGTTTGATGCAATTGATGTGGGGGAATTGTTCCTCATGGTCCATTGATGCTTCTGGAATCATCAATTGGATGAAACCTGCATCAATTGAGGGACTTCCATGATTGAACAGTGACCGGGTGTTCTTCGTGGATCATCATCGAATCGTGGGAATCTGGGTAAGGAATTGTGTAATTGAGTTTACAAACTTATAATTGGACTTAAAACGAAGCTAATGGATTGATCAATTGAAGGAATTAGGATCGAATTGGCAGGATTGGAACCGGGTTGTGTCGCGGGTGAATTGGACCCGTTTACCAGACAAACGGGTTGGGCTGGTGACACTGTAGCAGGCGCGTGAGTTTCACGCGCAGCCACTCACGGCGGCGCGTGGCGGCGCGTTGGCACGAATCTCGAGGTGAGGTCAACATGACTTCTGTCCCATTTAATGTAACGGACATTTTGGAATTGGTTTCGGGTCGATCAGACACCGTCTCGATAGTGTTCGGGATGTCCGAAGGTTTTAAATTAAGTTTAAAAATAAGTAACAATTCGGGAAAATTACGGGACTTTGATAGGATGTTAATGATGAGGTTAGTAACCCTCTAATGTAATTTGGACAGGATTGGGAGTCCCGGTGATAGTGGTGTGGCCCGGGAGGGCCGGTGGCACGCGTATCGAGGCACACGGTTAAAACGGTCTGTGAGTGGACTTTGGTTTTATAAATCCTATGCATGCTTAAATGTGTTATATGGTTTATATACATGATTTCTATGATGGTATTTGTGAGCATTGATTTTGGATATGTTGCACGTATTTCGAGGTGTTTTCCGTATTTCACATATATCGGGATTAACGGTTTATTGGTGGTTTTGTGTGCTTGTGGTTAAATAAATAATATGATGAAATGGTTTTGAAATTGAAAATATGAACTCGGGCTTGAGGCCCACTTGTTTTGGAAATTTCGGACTTGGAGTCCATTTGAGAATCGGGCCGGGGGCCCAGTTGGTTAATGAAATCGGGCCAGGGGCCCAGTTGGTATGAAATCGGGCTGAGACCCATTTGAGTTATATTATCGGGCCAGGGGCCCAGTTGATTTGTGAATTCGGGCCGTGGGCCCAGCGGGTTTATAAGGTCGGGCTGCGGGCCCAGTTGGTTTACAAATCGGGTCGTGGGCCCAGTGGTTCATAAAAGCGGGCATGAGGCCCAGTTGGATTATAAATGTGATTTTGGGTCAGGGACCCTATATTTAATAATTGTGATTTTGGGTCAGGGACCCTAAATGGAATTATGTGGTTTTATGGAAATTTCGGGCAGGGCCCAATGGTAATAATGTGATAAAAGGATTTAATAAAACTGTTTTCCATATACCATCTGGATACAAGGATATATGATGGTCTCCTCCAGATGTCTGGGACACTGGGGAAGTCACGGTGCATTGCCTGCGAGGGGTCATTATACGGAGCAACCGGACCGTATGATGACTCAGGAGCAGGATTGCTATGATTGACGTCAGGGACGTCAGACATCAGGGATGTCAGATATATGGACCCGGAGAGACCCCGGGCAGCACGCGTAGCTTATGAAACCGTGAGACATGACGTCAGGGACGTCTAGCATCAGGGATGCTGGTGATGGTAATGGTAAAATATGAATTAATGAAATGGCTTTCCGGGTGGATTTATGATTGTGTGATTTTAATGAATTAATGTTCATTTATGGTAGTGGGTGGTGACCCACATGGTTTTAATATGTATGGTGGTGGTATTCCACGGTTTTGGGCTGAGTTCCCACACTTGGTTTTTGGTTAACGGTTTCTGGGCTAAGGCCCTAATGGCTCGGTTGAGCAAACGTTTTGGTTACTGGTTTTTGGTGGCATGCATACGTTTTTATTGGAGGGCATAAATGTCTTATAAATGTATTTGGTAAACTTATTGGTTTTTGTCCACTCACAGCTTTTGGTTTTAATGCCCTTCAGGTTGATTACGGATGCGATTGCAGCAGAGACTGGGACATTGCACACCTCCTCCATCGGTCCTTGCGCACTCTGGATGGCCCGTTTGGGCAGTAGCTCTTGGTTATCCCTTGTCTGACACCCCTTGTTGGACGGGAGCAGGGCACATTCCACGGTAATCCCGGGGGGATTGGGATGGGTCCTGTCAACTTGGTATCAGAGCATGGTTGCTCTATTTGTGCGCGCAGGTCGAGGGTGTGATGTCTCATTGGGCTGCAATTCGTTATCAACCTGATAGATAGTTTTTGGGTTTGGATAGTGGATGGAGTGCGATTGGCCCGATACGCCGTGCGTTAATGTGATTCGACCCAAGTGGGGTTGATTGTGGTGAACTGGTATAGTGAGACCGTCGGTTCGGTCATGTGATATTGGATTGTTGTGCTGCTAGGTGCAGCTAGGTTCGGGGAACCTCATGTGAGTAATGGTCTAAAATGTGAACCCTTGTGGTGGTTTCTAGTGTGAGGGATGTTGGTTCATCGGAGTTGGCCGATGACCTAGTGGTGGAACCCACGTTGATGGGATGGTAGGATTAGATTTGATGTCTATTCGATGTCTAGACCGCGGGGTCGGTCAGGTTGTGAATTTTATATTACGGAGAGCTGTTTGGTTCGGTTGAACCATAGGGTGTGATTGTGGAACCCTAGTATTAAAAAGGTAAACCTTAATTGTGATTAGCGGGTGAGAACTTGTGCTGCGAGGAGTGGCTGAGGTCATGGATGACCATGTGGATGGCTCTGGTGAGTTTAGGCAGAACTATGGGATTCGATGTACGGATACGGTTCTGAAATAAATTATGGAATCCCGTGTTGGATCGGGTATTGGTGTGATGTGTGGATGCGGATCTCAATAGCAATGACAGTTAGTCGGAAGTCATATGGAGATGACTGGCTATCGAGGGTAATTGGTATGGTTCTGATACTTGGGGATCAGGGGACGTTCGGGGAACGTTCATTTTCCTGATAGGGATTGTCAGAATAGTGGTACCCATAGTCGTGAGGTACGGGATCGTCGTTCCGTATGAACGGAGATTCAGGGTTGTCGTATTTGCACACGGTGTGCAGTATGGATGTTTGCGGGGTTGGTACTTTTGTGCTGATGCTAGTATGGATGCATGTGTGCTGATACTAGTGATGTTGATAGAGTGTTGGTGCTGGTACTAGCGCTGGTGCTAGTGTCGGTAATGGTGTTGACGATGAGCCACAAATTGGGTGTGACTCCGTCATGATGAACATATGTTCGGTCTTTGAGATTCGGTAATGGTTGAGGGATGGACTGGATGGGATCCAGTTAAGATTGTGCTGTGTTGGGATAAGTCCCAATAGTGGTGAGATAACCAGTGATGAGTGGATTAAAATGGTATAATTAAGACTTAAGGAATTTTGGGATGATTAGTGGATTTGGGGAGTTGTTGGCAACTCCAAAATTTGTGCGATTTTATGTTTTTAAATATCCCTAAAATGTACATGGAAATGATTAAAACTGGAAAAGACGAGGAAAACCATTAGTGGTATAAAGGTAGGAATTTGTAATTGAGAACTTGGGAAACCGAGTGTTGAACCTGTAAAGGTCGGGATGTGCGAACGGAACAATAGCGGATTGATTGTGGACTCGGGGTTGTCCAAGTGAATTGAGGAGGTAGGAAGTCTAGTGGTTAGACTTGACGTCTTGTTGGGAGCATGTCTGTTTCCAACATGGTAGGAACCTTAGTGTCGAGGAGAGTTGTGATTGGGGAACGAGAGTGGTGCTCGTTTTTGGTGATTGGTATTCCAAAGTCATTGGGGTTGACTTCTTGCTTTCTGCCCTGGCAGACATTGACTGTAGTTACCAGTACGTTGAGCGTGTATTGGTTGGTGGGCCCAGGTGTAATTGCGGGTCATTAGGAGGAGCTACGTATTCGAAATTAGGTAAACGAGATTTTTCATTTTCTGCTTGGTGGCAGACGATGTTGGGGTACATGGCGTGGTGAGTGCAGTAAGTTTTGTTGCATCCACGTAGGATGAGTATTGGTGTCATTATTTTGGATCATCCTTGGTTTTCCTAGGTGGAATGACAAGGACTGATACAAGGTAATCCGTGAGAATCCGCAGTCTCGACGTGTCTCGTCGTTGACTGATCTGTCTAGTTGTCGGAGTCGGTTGTCAATCGTTGTGGCGATCTAGGATTTTGACGTTATTGTCAGGGACACAGTGTCTATCTGGGTCGTGATCTTGATGATTCAGATAGGGGGAGAGTATATCACTCTTACCTTGGTACGTGAGTCGTAAATGACGAGATTGAACTTCTTTTCGAAGGGCCCGTAGGGTATTCTACTCGGGTGAGTAGGTTTTCAAGGTAGTTGAATTTTGTCAACCTTAGACGTGTGGAGGTTGGATTGGCTTCCCTATGAAGTCAATCAAGTGTATTGAACGGGTAACCGATAGGTTCGGTTTTGGTGTGTCTTGGTAAATGTGAACGAGATTTCGGGATTTGGAATCGAATATCTGGGTGACGATTCAGGATTCGATTTTGGAACTTGAAAGTATATTTCTGGGTTTGGGTACGGAATGGTTATTCCAAATGCTAGCTTACGGAATAATGATTTCGGATTCGGATTTGGAAATGAGTTAAACTGTGATGTCTGGGTTTGGATCCGGGATTTCTTACGAACTTGCGGATTTGGATTCGGAATTGGAACTAGATGTTGGGTGGAGTTTCGTTTTGTCTCATGCTGGATTGGGCAAACGTACTCCATTGTTGGAACGCGTTCGGCTATGACCTAGGCGGTTGTAGTCTGGTTATTAGGTAGATGTGTGTACTTCGTACATGGTTCGAGGTACAATACCTTGTAGACTTGTGATGTCTAGTTACGGTATACGGGATATACCCGAGGTGTGTTGGTGAACGTGTTGGTAGTCGGATTGGTTCCGATACCATGGGATTGGTTGTGGACCGGACATTACTATGCAATGGGTCATGGTAATTCCGATGTGTCTAATTACACACAGGTCGTGTGAAATGTCGGTAAGGATATTGGTGAGTCGAGTACGTTGGTGGCATGTGTAGCCACGAGTGAGTCTAGTGTCAGTTTTCGACTGACAACAACTGTGTGGTGACAGTTTGTCAGGATGTGTCAACATAGATTGTTGAGTGGGGTCAGCTGACTCCTAGTGGGAGTGGGAAAGGAACCGTCGAGTTGTTGCGTCAACGAGAGGGTTGATTTGACAAGTGGTGTCAAATTCGAAACAAGTAGTTTCAGTCATTCGACGGGGTCGAATGTAGTCGTTGCGTTTTGAGTATTAGTGGTACGTAGAGTGCAGACAAGTTTTGCCTGGTTAGTTGGTGTGCGGGTGTACACGTGTTGCGTGGTCGATTCCACTTTCCACGGGGTGTTCGTGGAATCAGGGTAATCGAGTTTCGAGAGCGAAACATATTAAGGAGGGAAGTACGTTGAGATTAGATCGGTTGGAATTTCGAGGACGAAATTTATTAAGGAGGGAAGGTTGTAACGACCCGTCCCGAATTCCGGGATTAGTTTAGTCACTAATCTTGATTAGTGAGGTTGAACGGTGGTTAGTAGGGCGGAATCGGACAAAATGTGCAAAATGACCGTTTTGCCCCTGGTCGTGGGCAAAATGTTGACTTTTTGATCGGGCGGTCAAACGGACTTTGACCGATGACCGTGACGTAGTTCGGGACGTCACGAGTTCATAGACAGGTGGCACGTTCGATTCCGACATTCGTAGAGAAAGTTATGGTGTTCGGAAGTTGAGGGGCATTTTGGTAATTTGGCTTATTAGGGGCCAAATGTTGACTTTTTGACCGGGAGGTCCGATGGGCGAGGGCCAAGGACCGTTACGTAGGTATCGTCTATACGAATCCAACGACAGGCGGCATGCCGAAATCGGAGATCCGACGACGACGTTATGGTCAAGAAACGAACTAACGAACCGAGGCCGGGATTAAAATAATAATATAATAATGAATAGTGACCGTTGACCCTACACACCTGGATGAGTGACAAGTGTCACTCATCCCTTGAAACCAGAATCCTTGTCTTAGGGGAAACATCATTATGATGTTTTAATATTTATTAATTAATTAATTAATCATTTTAATTTCCATTAATTCCATTTGTATTTTCCTTAACCGTGTACAACCAAATCCAACACTCTCCCAACCAATTCCTCTCCTATTGTTGAACCTGAGAGTGTGAATTTGTGAGCAATTTGAGGGTGATTTCAACTGGGTAAACACGAGAGAGTGGCAGTGAGGAGGAACTGTGAATTCGAAAAATTGAGTTTTGGGAGGGAAAATCAAATTGAAGGAATTGGGCTGTGATGATCGAATTGGAGGTTACAAACATCTTCCTGAGGTTGAGACGAGTCGATCCACATCAAAAACGAGAAGGAATGGTGCAGTTTTGGCTCTGATCGAGCTTCGTGACAGAGGAAGAAATCGAGGCTGAGTCGTGGAGTTTGGGGCTGTGTTTGATTCAATTGTTGTGGGGAAATGCTTTCTCATGATCCCACGATGCTTCTGGGATCATCAATTGAAGGAAAACGTTGGAGAATGGCAGAACTCCATTGTTGAACAGTGACGGTGCTCGAGTTTGAGTCGTGACGTTTGAGCACCGGTTTGATGCAATTGATGTGGGGGAATTGTTCCTCATGGTCCATTGATGCTTCTGGAATCATCAATTGGATGAAACCTGCATCAATTGAGGGACTTCCATGATTGAACAGTGACCGGGTGTTCTTCGTGGATCATCATCGAATCGTGGGAATCTGGGTAAGGAATTGTGTAATTGAGTTTACAAACTTATAATTGGACTTAAAACGAAGCTAATGGATTGATCAATTGAAGGAATTAGGATCGAATTGGCAGGATTGGAACCGGGTTGTGTCGCGGGTGAATTGGACCCGTTTACCAGACAAACGGGTTGGGCTGGTGACACTGTAGCAGGCGCGTGAGTTTCACGCGCAGCCACTCACGGCGGCGCGTGGCGGCGCGTTGGCACGAATCTCGAGGTGAGGTCAACATGACTTCTGTCCCATTTAATGTAACGGACATTTTGGAATTGGTTTCGGGTCGATCAGACACCGTCTCGATAGTGTTCGGGATGTCCGAAGGTTTTAAATTAAGTTTAAAAATAAGTAACAATTCGGGAAAATTACGGGACTTTGATAGGATGTTAATGATGAGGTTAGTAACCCTCTAATGTAATTTGGACAGGATTGGGAGTCCCGGTGATAGTGGTGTGGCCCGGGAGGGCCGGTGGCACGCGTATCGAGGCACACGGTTAAAACGGTCTGTGAGTGGACTTTGGTTTTATAAATCCTATGCATGCTTAAATGTGTTATATGGTTTATATACATGATTTCTATGATGGTATTTGTGAGCATTGATTTTGGATATGTTGCACGTATTTCGAGGTGTTTTCCGTATTTCACATATATCGGGATTAACGGTTTATTGGTGGTTTTGTGTGCTTGTGGTTAAATAAATAATATGATGAAATGGTTTTGAAATTGAAAATATGAACTCGGGCTTGAGGCCCACTTGTTTTGGAAATTTCGGACTTGGAGTCCATTTGAGAATCGGGCCGGGGGCCCAGTTGGTTAATGAAATCGGGCCAGGGGCCCAGTTGGTATGAAATCGGGCTGAGACCCATTTGAGTTATATTATCGGGCCAGGGGCCCAGTTGATTTGTGAATTCGGGCCGTGGGCCCAGCGGGTTTATAAGGTCGGGCTGCGGGCCCAGTTGGTTTACAAATCGGGTCGTGGGCCCAGTGGTTCATAAAAGCGGGCATGAGGCCCAGTTGGATTATAAATGTGATTTTGGGTCAGGGACCCTATATTTAATAATTGTGATTTTGGGTCAGGGACCCTAAATGGAATTATGTGGTTTTATGGAAATTTCGGGCAGGGCCCAATGGTAATAATGTGATAAAAGGATTTAATAAAACTGTTTTCCATATACCATCTGGATACAAGGATATATGATGGTCTCCTCCAGATGTCTGGGACACTGGGGAAGTCACGGTGCATTGCCTGCGAGGGGTCATTATACGGAGCAACCGGACCGTATGATGACTCAGGAGCAGGATTGCTATGATTGACGTCAGGGACGTCAGACATCAGGGATGTCAGATATATGGACCCGGAGAGACCCCGGGCAGCACGCGTAGCTTATGAAACCGTGAGACATGACGTCAGGGACGTCTAGCATCAGGGATGCTGGTGATGGTAATGGTAAAATATGAATTAATGAAATGGCTTTCCGGGTGGATTTATGATTGTGTGATTTTAATGAATTAATGTTCATTTATGGTAGTGGGTGGTGACCCACATGGTTTTAATATGTATGGTGGTGGTATTCCACGGTTTTGGGCTGAGTTCCCACACTTGGTTTTTGGTTAACGGTTTCTGGGCTAAGGCCCTAATGGCTCGGTTGAGCAAACGTTTTGGTTACTGGTTTTTGGTGGCATGCATACGTTTTTATTGGAGGGCATAAATGTCTTATAAATGTATTTGGTAAACTTATTGGTTTTTGTCCACTCACAGCTTTTGGTTTTAATGCCCTTCAGGTTGATTACGGATGCGATTGCAGCAGAGACTGGGACATTGCACACCTCCTCCATCGGTCCTTGCGCACTCTGGATGGCCCGTTTGGGCAGTAGCTCTTGGTTATCCCTTGTCTGACACCCCTTGTTGGACGGGAGCAGGGCACATTCCACGGTAATCCCGGGGGGATTGGGATGGGTCCTGTCACATGACATAATTGTATCAGAGTCGGACCCTGACCGGAATTGTACCAGCGAGGACGCTGGGCCCCAAGGGGGGTGGATTGTAAGACCCGATCTTGGAAGCAAGAACGGTGAGCAAGACCCGTGAGCTTGGAAAGGTAAGATCGGTGAACGATCCCACATCGCTCGGGGAGGGAAAGGTGAAGTACCTTATATGTGTGGACACGTATCTATCTAACACAAGGCCTTTTGGGAGCTCAGTGGCTTTGGGGGGGATTGGAACCCCAAAGTTAAGCGAGTTGAGGCTGGTGCAATCCCATGATGGGTGACCTACTGGGAAGTTGCACGTGAGCTCCCAAAAACAAAACCGTGAGGGCTGGGCCCAAAGCGGACAATATTGTGTTAGATGGCCGGGTCACATAAACTATATGAAATCTCACACAATCAAAATGTCACGACCCGACCCATCTAACACGATATTGTCCGCTTTGGACCCAGCCCTCACGGTTTTGTTTATGGGAACTCACGTGCAACTTCTCAGTAGGTCACCCATCTTGGTATTGCACCAGTCTCAACTCACTTAACCTTGGAGTTCCAACCAAACTCAAAGCCAGTGAGCTCCTAAAAGGTCTCACGCTAGATAGATACGTGCCCACACATATAAGGCACTCCATCTTCATCTTTCCCTCCCCGAGCGATGTGGGATTGTTCACCGTTCTTCTCAAGACACGAGTGTTACACAAAACCTTAAACCCTAAACCTATACTGCCTACAACTAAACCCTAAAATTATACTTTCTACAACTAAACCCTAAACTTATATTGCCTAAAACTAAACCCTAAACCCTAAATCTAAACCTAAACCCAAACCCAAACATACTGCCTATACCTAAACCATAAACCATAAACCTATACCTAAACCATAAACCTAAACCTAAACTATATAATGGTGGGGGACTACGAGCTGCCCATCTAATTGCCACGTAGGTGCCACATATGTGCCACATAAGCAGCAACGACGACGTTAGCAACATAGGGTAATATATGGTAACAGATGGAGTAATGATGCTACTAAATGTGCAGTTGTGGCAGAACATTGGAACTAAATCCGTTTGGGGATCAAAGTGATACTTAATGTTCGGTTAGGGAACAAAGTGAGTAATAAACCTATTTTTATATTATCTAAACATAAAACTCGATAAATTCTTAAAAAAGTAATTTCTGGCCATTTAAATTTTATCACTTAATAAAGTTGTAGTAATCTTAATTTTTTTTTTCTAAACACACCCTAAATATTTTAAATTTCTAATTTTTTAACTAATTTTATCAAATTTTGATAGAATTACTTATCTAAACATATCGACGAAAAATAAACAACGAAAATGGAAAGGGACCGCGTGGCTTTAAAAAGGGAAATTGACAGGGAGTCAACTGATATTTAGGCAATCCACTAAAAGCAGTTTAAAACAAAAATATTATATCAAATAAGAAGCATCAAACCCAAACTCGGGGAACCCAAAAGCCCATTCCGACCTCGAACAGACGCATACGCGCTCCTCCTCTTCACTCCGTCTTCCTTCGAGAGCTTTTTTCCGCTTACAATCGGCACTCTCCGCCTCTATTTGTCTCACACACGCCTTTAAAAACTGTCAATCATTCTCCTTCGAACCCTAATTCTCGCAATTTTTACCTTTATTCATCAATTGAGCGGACTTCTATTATTTTCATGTTTCAGTTTCTAGGGTTTCGTTCCCAATCTCACCGGCTAATCTCCGAGGCTGCATAGCTCGTGATCCGAAGAAGGAAATGTTAGTTCTTACTGCTTTATTGTTTTAATCTCGTGTTATGTTTAGATCCGTGTCTGTTTGGGCTTAGGGTTACGTATTGGTTTTCGTAGAATATTGTAACATTTCAATTCAAGTATTGGGGAATTAGTCAGGCTGGTCTTTTGTTGTGTAGGGTTAGGGTTAGGGTTTTACAGCTGACTTGAATTGGGATACAGACTTCCTGTTCCTGTGGTGCTTTAGAGCGTGGATATATAGATATATGGCTGCTGGGAGGCATGGGGGTTATCGTGAAAACGAGTTCAGGGACCGAGAGTCCAATTTTGATTTGCCAAGGAGGGACTTCGCTACGCCCAAGGAGGACTATGAACAGACTAGGAACGGAAATCGTGATGTTGGAAGGGGTCAAGTTAGGGATTTGAGAGATAAAATTAAGGTTAAGCTGAAGGATTTTAAGGATAGGGATGTGGTTAATGGCGGGTATTCCTCCTCTTCGAGTAGGAGTGGTTCTAGCATTAGCGGTGATGGGGGTGGTAGTCGTGGGCTTAAGCAATGTGGGTTTTCTGTGAGGGCCTTGGACAGGGAACCTGGTGAATTATCTAGCGAGAGCTGGTCTGATGATGCTATTGAATCTTCATTGCAGGCGAGGGAAAATATGGCTCCAAAAGTAGTGCAAAATGGAACTCAGTCTCCGAAAGAGAGGAAAAGGAAATTCTCACCGATAGTCTGGGATAGAGAAGTTAAAGCAGTTAGTAATACATCAAAAACTAGGATTACAGTGGTGGAAACAGGTCTTCCTCCTCCATCGTCACTGGCTAGGTTACACCAGCAGTCTCCTAATCTTACTTCAGATAACAGTGTACAAATATCTTCAGCTAAAATTGATGAGGTGGAGAATTTACAGTCTTCCTCTCCGGTTAAGCCTCCTGGGTATGTCAGCAATGGTGCATCTGAGTCTAATCTGGGGCTGTCTTCACCAACTCAGCAATGGGGCGATGGTCATGAAGCAGAGCAGATAGAAGATGAAGAATATGTTCCGACCCGGAATATATCATCTTCCAGATGGGCGGCTGGAAATAATTCTCCTGGTGATGAAGGTGAAATTGTAGAGACCAAGGAAATGCTTAGGAGGAGGAAGAAAATGCAGATTGTAGGGTTAGCAGAGAATAGAGTACGGAACAGTTCATTGAGTCCCGAGTCAGGGGAGCTTAAGAGAGATGGATCTGAACGAGCTAGAATGAGGTCATCTGAATCTGATGAACAAGATCCCCTTACAAGGTCTTCCAGTAGGGATGATTACCCTGAAAATGATTCAGAGAGGGATGATGATATGGAGACTGACAAGGAACATGGTAATAATGACCCTAGTGTTGGTCATTCAGATACAGATTCTGAGGATGACGATAACTCTCGTGAGACAGAACATGCAGCCCCTCCACAAAGAAGTGTAAACATGCTTCAGGGTTGTAGAAGTGTCGACGAGTTTGAGAGACTAAACAAGATAGATGAAGGCACTTATGGTGTTGTATATAGAGCCATGGATAAGAAAACTGGGGATATTGTGGCCTTGAAGAAGGTAAAGATGGAGAAGGAAAGAGAAGGTTTTCCATTGACTTCTCTTAGGGAAATAAACATTCTTCTTTCTTTTCATCACCCGTCAATTATTGATGTGAAGGAAGTTGTAGTGGGGAGCAACCTTGATAGTATTTTCATGGTAATGGAGTACATGGAACATGATCTTAAAGCGCTCATGGAGACAAAAAAGCAGCCATTTAGTCAGAGTGAAGTTAAATGCCTTATGCTCCAGTTATTGGAAGGTGTTAAATATCTTCATGATAATTGGGTGCTTCACCGGGATCTGAAAACATCCAACCTGCTTTTGAATAATCGGGGCGAGTTGAAAATATGTGACTTTGGGTTGGCACGTCAGTATGGGAGTCCTTTGAAACCGTATACTCACTTGGTGGTCACTCTTTGGTACAGGTGAGCCGCAAATGCCCATTCTGGTCTGCATTGCTATGCATAGTTGATCTATGATTTGGATTTTTCTTCCATCATTTAGATGTTCTATTTATCCGTTAACCTATTATTTTGCCTTTATTTTGTACATTGACATGATTTAATGTGGGTTTAATGTGGTCAAGACCATGCATGTTTTTTACCTGATTTGTTTTATTTGTTGTTTGTGCTTTAGTTCTTATCCTTACCCCCTCCTTCCTTTGGTTGCTGTTTCTATTTTGTGTGTTGTATGAAGATGCATGAATTTTTATATGGTGGAGGAATAAGTCATTAATGCTCTTTCAATGCAGGGCACCTGAACTCCTGTTGGGCGTGAAGGAGTATACAACGTCAATTGATATGTGGTCGCTTGGTTGTATCATGGCTGAACTATTATCAAAGGAGCCACTTTTCAATGGGAAAACTGAATTTGATCAACTTGACAAGGTAAGTTAATTTTATTTGATGTGCTTGATACACTATTCATTGACATAATTGTGGGTTCATTTTCTTATATTTATCAACTTCAACTTTGTAACTACTGCAGATTTTTAGAATCCTTGGAACACCAAATGAGTCTATATGGCCTGGGTATTCCAACCTTCCTGGAGTGAAGGTCAACTTTGTTAAGCACCCGTAAGTATTAGCATTTTCGTGAATTAATTCCCAACTTTGATTAGCACCTAAAGGTTTTCTTATGCTCGCCACTGTTTTCCCAGGCTTCCAGCTTTGGGTGATTCTGGTCTGGCTATCTGGCCTCTATTGGTGATGCTTTCAGATACTAAGCTTTTCATTTAAGTATTAATTACTGGCTGGTTTATTTCAGGTATAATCTTTTGCGCAAGAAGTTCCCAGCTACGCCATTTACTGGAGCTCCAGTTCTTTCTGATGCTGGATTTAATTTGTTGAACAGGCTTCTAACTTATGACCCGGAGGAGGTAAGTTTGCTGCCCAGACTGTCTTCTTTGAGTATTATTGTTATGGTTGCTTATCCATGTACGTATTGTATGCAGAGAATTACAGCTGAACAAGCTCTAAATCATGAGTGGTTCCAGGAAGTTCCTCTTCCAACATCGAAGGAATTCATGCCTACTTTTCCTGCTCAACATGCTCAAGACAGGTATCTTGATCTCTTTGATTCTGTAAACCATACCCACATGTAGCATTATTTTTAGTTCCATTTCCTACATTTTAGCCAATTCATTTATGTTGAAAAATAGGCGGACACGGAGAATTTTGAAGAGTCCAGATCCCTTGGAAGAGCAAAGGAGAAAGGAGTTGCAGCTAGGGGAAATAGGAACTGGTGGTGTGTTTGGCTGATAGAAATGAATCAGTAACCACTATCCTCTATACACAATTGGACATGGCTGAGGTGAGAGACATGCATTGAACGGAAGTTGCAAACATTCTATATCCGACGATCATGTGTGCTGTTTTTTAGCAGGCGCTTCCTTGTGATTTGGGTGGAGAATTGTATTTTTTTATGCCTCCTGTCAACCAGATTCGTTGCAGGTTAACTTTGTTCTTCATCTTTGATCACACTTTTGAAATGCATCTGTGACACTTCTTTTGCTGCGAAGTGTGGCATAATTACCTCTTCAGAAAAGAAAGAGAATCAGTTTCATCTGAGACTTGTGTATGTAACATATTTTCATTGGTATTCTGATACATTGTAAACAGATATCATTTGGTTTTTAATATAGCATTGTCAGTTATAACGCAACATATTTAATATTCACATTGTGCTTGCAAGAGATGATTGGTGTGAAGTGGAGGGGGCGTTCTTTGCTTTTCCTTGACGAGGAATTTGACAGTAGCATATTGTGTTAAGGTAATTTGTTAATTTGATATCTGTGAAATGTTATGGGGAATGGAGATTTTCTTGAGAAAAAAAAGGAGATGAACTTTTTATCCCACATAAGGGTGTAATTGATTATAATTGACACATACACTGGTATGGTGTATCTAGCCGCAGTTTTATCAATAATTCCACTCTTTTTGTCATGTCATAACTAGCTCCTTCCTTGCACAAATGTGAAGGATTGGTTGAATCCTTGTAGGAACTGCAATGACTATGCTATCTTACTAGCATCTATGGAATAGACCAAATATCTGTTTAGAACAATTGCAAGGAAGTGTAAATATCTCTTAGCACTTAGTAGGACTACGTGAAAGTCAATAATCCTCTTTAAAACGATAAAGGGGGGCAAAAGAAGAAAGCCAAAGTTAGGTGGTTTTTGTTTATTTGCTGCCTTTTTCTAGTAACGGGTTGAGGCACTAACCCTGTAGTTTGAATTTGATCTAATGTTCAAAAGTTGGAATGATGTAAGCTCATTGTACCTGGAAGTGTACTTGCTACTAAAGGTTAATTTGAATATTTGTTTTTTCTGTTTACACATGCGCTTTGAAATTAAAAGCGCAGCGAAGAAGTTACTAATATTACCCGATGCTACTGGCCCGGTTTGTATTGCATGGTTAAGATCCATTTTGGGTGCAGCTCAAATACTCAATACCACAGTTTGATAATAGTGATTCTGAAAACGGTGTGGAAGAGCACATCTTTGGGTACCTGATTACATTTAAACTTTTGATAGATGTGCATGAGAGCTATTCCCTTTTCCAATCTCTTTTTCATCTGTGCCCCGAGTTTACAAATTCTTAGTAGTCATGTTCATTTGATTTTTATAGTTACATTGGGTTGGTATAGCAATCCATTCTTTACTGCCTTAGTGGATACCCTGTGTTTTTAGCTGTCATGTAGCAATTATTAGTATATTCACCTACATCATCTTATGGACATGAGAAATGGTGCCAGTTGTTGCCTTCTTTTTCTTTTGATGGTGTGTAAAGAATCAACATTCACTAGTTTAAAGTTTTTTTATGACATATCTGCATATGTCCCTGCAGTATCAAAGCAAGCAGGTTGAGGAGGTTTCCTGCACTTCCAGGAATTTATAAAACTTCAATAATTTATTCCTACAGGATCACTAGAGGTACTATGCAAACCTTGGTTTGTTTAGATTTTGGCTTATCTTCTTGGGATCCTATTGGCTTTGGTGTGAAAGATTCTTGACAACATTTAGTTTTTGTTTCTGTTTGTTTTGTTCCAGAAGATTGTTTTAAGAAATGCATTTAAAGGAAAAATAATGATTCTCGTCTCAATTCTTGGACAATTCACATTATAAAGTTGACAAAATGTCAGGTGCAATCTGGTACCCATTCAAGTTGCTCTATTTTGTGTAGATAATGAAATAAGAGTAAGTTATGGTTATCAATGAATGCATAGATGTTGAAATATGAAGTGATACTATTGAAAAAATACATATGAAGTGATACTGTTGCAAAAACGCATATTTCCATCTAGAAATTACTATTGGATGCTCGTCTTGTTTCTTGCACTTCTTTTAGACGACATAAATGAGGATTTGAATAGGTGAACCAACGGCACTGTTAGAAAATTTACATGTAAAATTTTCAGAGGACAATTTGAGAGATATGTTGATGAATTAAATGAATCGCATATTAGTTACAGGAGTCAAATATATGAACCGCTGTAAAAATATTGAGTTCTGTTATGATTTATTTTTTATGGTTATTTGGTCATGGAATTAGAAAATATACAGCTGCTTACATAATTGGACACTGCTTTAGTAATACTTGAGGACAATTGCTTTTTGTTAGAACACCTAGTTTGATGAATAAATCATCATGTTGAAAAGTGGAGTTTTACAAGTCTTCTTTGGGATACATGTTATTATGACATAAATAAGTTTCCTACGAGAAAAAAAAATGATTTAACGAGTGTGGAACTGAATATTGGAATTTTGAACTATTGAGGAGGCTGTCTGAAGTGTATATACTTCGTTATGAGCAAACTGTAGCTCATATTTTTGCATGGTACTGCTGGTCTGGACTTGGTGTTTTATCCTTATGTTTTTCTGATTACAAATATGTATCAGTGCGAATTCCAAAAGCGACGTTGCTCATTTGGTGTTGGTCTGACGATCAATTGCAAATGACTAATGTGTATCTCAATGTGGATTATCAGAGATGAGTACAAAGGGAAGTTGTAGAGATATGGTATAATTTGTGTCTTGTATCAATATCGTACGTATAGGGGCTGGGTTTCTGGAATGCTATAATTTGTTTCTTGTATCAATATCGTGTGTTTAGGGCTGGGTTGGTGGAATTGTTTCCTCCTAAATGGATGAAAGGTACCTCATATTTGATTTCCTGTTATTGTTGCTTATATGTGGCATAATTCTATATAGGCATGGCTGGAGTGGAATGGGTTGCATGGAGACGGAATATAATCATTGGCAGCTTCCTTTTCATCTAACCCAATAACATGTGAGGAGGTTCAGTATGCATAGGTGGTATATAGAAAATACATTGCCATATGGTTTGTGCAGGTGCTGGCTGCTGAGTTTGTATGCTCTACGCAGTGGCTGGCGGCTGATGAAGTTTCAAGCAGCTAACAATCTGCTGGATGTATGAGCAGATTATGTTCCATGTAACCGAATTGTCAGGTTGCATTTGATCTTATGATTTATTCTCAGTCCTTTACTGATATTTGATGGTTAGTTCCAGGCTGTCAGGTTGCATTTGGTCTTATGATTTATTCTCAGTTCTTACTGATATTTGATGGTTAGTTCTAGCCTTTCTTCTGTGCCTTGGGAGAATAAAACCTTTGTTATTATTGTACATCCATGATCTGTTATGAAAATTTTCATTTTGGCAGTCTCGTTGATCATGTGAAAAAGAGAATAAAGTGAAAACTGTTGGAAAGGTTGCTGATCAAGTGAAAAAGAGAATCCAGTGAAAACTGCTGGAAGGGTTGCTGATCAAGTTTGTGCGTTCTCTGGTAGAGCGTTGAGGTTAATGGCTTTGGTATGTTTTTCTGCGTGGCAGTCTTTGCCTCTCTTTCCATTGGCATCTTCTTTGAGCACTTGGCTTGTGCAATGGATGTGGATTCCCTGGCGTGTAACTTTTGGCATCCGTTTGTAAATTATAGTCCCAAAGTTATATTTCACTTGACATCCTCATTGGAAGAAGTCAATTGCAATGGCTACTGGCTTTTGGCTATATGAGAAGAAATGCCGACACATGGAAAATCGAATCTCAAGACTCACGCTATTGCTTTCTTTCGTCGGATAGTAAAATGATTATTTTGACTGGCAGCTTATATGTAATAGTAAAATAAACAATTTTTGCACCCAATACTGCAATTGATAACATGTTTCTTTTGGTCCTTCGACAGCTTTTTGGGTATGTTCATATGAAGCAAGAATGGCATTTCATTTTCGCAAATTACAAGGGAATTTTCTTCCTATATTTCTGGCGATTTGTATATGAAACAAGATGGACATGGACATGGCAATGCGGAGGCAATCGAAGAGATGAAAACTGCAAAAGCAAAAACAGGTCGGAATTGTATACGAAACAAGATGGAGACGGAGAGGTGGTCAAACCGCAAACCAGGTGGTAACTAGAGAGTGGAGTAGTTTTAACTTGAGGAGAAAACAATCGTCTTTCCGAGCACAAAGCTGATCAAAGATAGTTCGATGAAAAAGATTGTGTTGAGGAGGGTTCTATCCACCGTCAATCCGAATATTGTGATTCCCCCATGATTGGTCTGCAAGTATAACACTGCATTGCAGCAAAGACAAGGGATGCAACCAAAAGAATTAGTAGCCAAGTTTTAAGTTAAAGAATGAGAAGAAGCAATGTAAGCTAACAAGGCATACCAAAAGCTTGTCTCCGGTGATATGAGGACATGTAAGAAGCCGGCTGAGTATTCGTTGGTATCGAAACATAATCCATAGACTCCAAATCGCTCTCGGAGTAACTCAAATACAGCGAGTTCAACGCGTTGGCAGCCTCCACATCGGTTGTATTTCTGTTGTGACATGTATCATGAGAGGTACAAGTTACTAATGCATGCCATCTGCTGGCGACTGATGCTAAGCTTTGAGCTCTATGGGAAATTCTTGTCGCCGCATGCAGCGAAATTATAATCCCAACCACCTGTACGATTGTAGAGACCTGAAAATTTGAAAAAAAACAGAAATTAGAATCTTGTCATCAAGATACTCAAGAAGCAGATATAGAAGAAGGATTGAAGCATCTACTGCAAAGTCGCCGCCGTTTATGAAAGTGATTTCTCCACTGTATCCTGTGGTCTCAAAAAGAGTCACGATCTGGCTTGCTGTGACAATCAAGAACTGCAGAGGAAGGAAGATCCGGAACCTGTGGCTAATTTTGGAGAGATGATACCGCAAACGAATGTGCTCCTCCATAAACACCATCACATCAGATTCACCTTCCAGGAGTCTCCCATAATCATCAAAGTGGAGGATTTGCAAATTGCAGACCGTGTGAAACAAAATGCTGGCTGTCAGAGTGATTGTGCTCACATAAGCCCATGAAACAACCAGAGCTAATAAGACAGCAGCTGACAAATCCCATGAGAGATGCTTCACATACACCATTCGGACGATTTCACGCACAGCTTTCAGAAGAAAACATGGAAGTGCCCACCATAGGAGCAAGCGTAAAGAATCCTGTGAAGAGATGAATCTAGAGTTAAGACTATTTTCGGCTCAAGTTAGCGGAAGAAAGAAAGTTACTTGATGAAGGGTTAACTGAAATATGCATGCATGACATGTCTATAAGCATTTCATAAAAATATACAAAGATGAGAAAACCACGAAGCTCATGATGAATTTTGGAAAGCAGACCAAAAGGTGACAAACTTCAGTTCAAATTTAAGACCATAAATTTGGATTGTCATAGTCCTTGGTATTATGAATGTGACAAAATAATCACATTTGCAGTACACTTCGAATCAAAACTCAAATTTATATAAGCAGCAGACATTAATATAAGAACCCGAAAACCTGTCGTACCTTAATTTGGTGAATATAATTGTTTCGAAATCGAAGCATTTGGCCGCTATGGCGATCGACAAAGAGGAACTTCCGAATGCCATATTTGCGAAGATTGTGGGAAAGGCAGAGCAGAGAGACCGTCGCAAGAATCGCCTGCGAGCCCACGATTACGAGCTCGAAGCCTTTAATCTGGTACTTGACACAATCGGAACAGTTGAAGACCTCGAGCATAAACACCGGAATCACGACGCCTATGAGCAATAGGGCAGTCCAAGAGAGGAGGAGGCTGGGCCAGGAAGATTGGTTGAAGCCTAAAAGAGTGAGAAAGGTTTCTAGCCGTTGAAGGGTTTGGTCCAATTGGGGGTCTGTGAATTCTTCTCCTCCTCCTTGGTGGTGGTTGCCGTTACGGTGGTGGTTGCTTTGATTATAAACAAGAAGAGGGGCGGTGTAAGATGGCGGTTCCTCTGTTTTTATAAAAGGGTCCGCCATGAATGAATTAAAAGCTAATTGGGAAGCTTGAGTTTGAGACTTTGCTTGGTTATTGGAGCTAAATTGGCGGCTTCCCATTTGAGATTTTGGTGGTTTAAATACAAAGCTTGAAGCTTTTTTTTGAAGATTATTGACAATACCAGCCTGTCAAATTGAGAATCGGGTCCAAAAAAAACCCAAGCTTCTTCAACCGGAATTCACTTAGATCACCGGAAATGAAATAATAGAATATTAAGCAAGGACAATTTCAGCGGTTGATGATTGTAGATTACAAAATGAAATATACTTTACCTCAAGATTGGAAATTTGGAATCTCTTTTTCATATTGAATAATTATTTAAATATTGGGAAGGGGATCCGACGAACGAGGGACAGGTATGGGAAACAAAAGGGACAAATATGAGTCATGGTGAATGTCGGAACGTTCATCTCACTCTGCATTGTTTGTGTGACACTCGCACCTTGATTTGCATAAATTAAGGTCTTTTTTGGGTTCAGATTTTAAACCGCCAAGTTTGTTGGTCACATTCGGAGGGTTTGGTGTTCCCGCCAAGGAAAACTCTCCTTTGTGGCCTGTAGGTTTGTTTGAGATGAGCCAATCGTAGCCGTACACGGAAAAGCAGTCGCTGGCGCAAACCCATGTGAATGGGGGACTATTGATTGATGATTATGATTGCTTGATTCGTGATTAAAGAGTGGGTTGGGTTAGTCATTGGTGAGGGTAGATGACTCTTGCGTACGGCATGGGACCCACATGGAGGGGTTGTCTGGAAGGTATTGAGTGACGCTATAGGCCGTTTGAAAGAGGAAGGCATTGAGTGACGATATAGGTGCAATCGTGTGAGTCATCTAATTGTTCGTTTTTTTTTTAATAGGATTTTTACTCAACATGTCTTTGGATTATTAATTTTATCTTAAAATGCACTATAAATTTATTTTTCGTAACCATAAAATCCCATTTTCATTTCAAATTACTCATTTTCCATCTATAAATATTAAATTGTGGGTAAATTCGTCAAATTCTACATTGCCAATCCTATCCCTTCTACGAAAATCAAATTCTTCTTTTGGATCAAACCAATACCTGGATGGCTGGATGGTGGATTTTCTGCTTCTCCACCTCAGAAACCTCCTATTATTTCCTCTCCACTGTGCCTACCTCTATTTTCGAATCCATATATTTAGCCCCTTCCTCCACTTCCTTTTGCTACACCGTTGGCGGAAGACGAAACTCGATCCATCACCGAAATTTAAGCCGTTACACTGGGACAAAGTCAGAGCTTCACCCCTTCGTTCCTTGCTTTGAGAACGAGGCCATGACGCTTCAGGTTCCGAGAAACTTGTATGATTCGAGCCGAAGCGGTTCTCAACGAGCCAACTGAAGATCGATTTTTCTCCAAATTTTCTCCCCACGCAAAGTCATCTCCATTTGATCTTCATGATCAGCTAGCTTCACGCTGCGAACGGCTACATCGTCGTCATCCACATCCAACGTCACCTCCACGTAAGCCTCTTCATCGGTAGTCTTCTTGCTGGCCAATCTTTTGTTGAGAGATCCACCAAATGGACCGCTGTAATTTGCACCTCTTTCTCTCTTTGTGGTGAGCTTTGTGTCGGAGTGGTATTGAGCTCCTCCTACGGCAGCCTCGTTTCCGCTCATTTTCGATCACCGTCACGAAACATATGCTTCTCTGGTGGTGGAATTTAAGGCCCAAGATTTTGTGTTTTTGTTTTAGACGAAGAAAAAACGATGGCAATATAAAAATGAGTGGAGGGGTTGTTAGTTGTGTTTTGTTTCTTTCGTTCCTCACTTTGTGTCTTGGCGCTTGGAGTGTCTGTATGCTCCAATTTCGGCAAAAGAGTTTCGTCTTTCCCCAATGTGTAGATAGCAACAGGGACTGGAAGGGGTGGAGTGGTGGACCTTTTGGAAAGCTAATATTTGGATTCGAAAATGGAGGTGGGCATGGAGAAGGAGGAATAAGAGGTTTTTGAGGTGGAGAAGTAGAAAATCCACCATTCGGGGCTTGGTTTGATAAAGAAGAAGAATTTGATTTTCTTGGAGGGAGTAGAATCGGAAATATAGAATTTGACGAATTTACCAGCCAGTTTAATATTCATAGATGGAAAAGGAGTAACTTGGAATAAAAATGGGGTTTCGGGGTGCATTTTGGCACAAAAATGAGTTCAATGTGCATTTTGAGAGAAAACGAATAATTCATAGTGTATTTTGAGTAAAAAACCATTTTTATAAGAGAGTAGTATCTCTTGCAATCATGTGAGTCATCTAACTGTTTTTCTAACAATGTATTGTCATAAATCTCTGTTTTGACATGTCCATTGCACCAAAAGTTATTCTTCATTACGAACGTCATCAAAGTGCTTATGTGCACCTATGTGACAAAATATGACAATAATTTAATGGGACAGGTTGGGGATGGAGTTGGGATAACATTTAAGAGGCAAAATCAGCTTAAATCCAAGCAAAATCGCAACCATATGGGGTAAATTTCAAAAAATTCAGCAGCAATCCCACCAAAGTTGTGAGCTAGGCCTTTATAAAGGTTTGTCAACCACAAGAGATCAAGATTAGCCCTGTTAATTGGTTCGAAAAAACCGACCCGAAAACCAGATCGAGCCGAAATCAAACCTTAAAAAACCGAATCAAAAGAAAACTGGGTTAAAACAAAAAAATTGAACCGAATCGAACATTTCCAGTTCGGTTTCAGTCTTTGGTTTTACAATGCCAAATCGGATAAAAAACTGAAGCCTGCCACTACAGGCCCAATAACCGGTTCTCTCATAATGAAGCAATGAAGCCCACTTACCAATTGGTACAGGGCCAAGCCTTCTCTTACTATTTGGCAACTCGCCTGTGAGTCTCTCACCTCTCGGGTCTCTCTCAGTCTCCTTCATCACCTTTTCATCTCTCTCGACTGTTGGAAAAATACAACTATAGGAGCCCAGCCTAATCTCTTATCTCTATCAATCTCTCCATCTTTGTCTCTCTTAATTTGAAAAAAAAAACTCATGGCCTCCCCTCACGGCCTTCCTTAATGCTTCCTTTCATGGCCTCCTCTCACGGCCTCGCGGCCCTCGCCTGACGCCTCCCCTCATAGCCCCCTCGAAATCTCCAGTCTCTTTCACCATGGGCCTCTCCTCCCCAGTCCCTCGATCCCTCCAGTCTCCATCTCCCTCGGCCTCTCCATCCCGAAGCTCCCAATTGGCTGCCTCACATCGCTCACTTCAGGACCCGTTGGTCCGTCACCAGATGGGTTCACCTGTAACGACCCAGATTTTTGTTATTAATTAATTAATGGAAATTATATGTAAAATGACCATTTTGCCCATGGTCAAGGCAAAATGTTGACTTTTGACCCGAGAAGTCGTATGCCTTTGAACCTTTAACCATTTCATAGATCGGGTCGCCCTGAGTTCGTAGATAGGCGGCATGCCAGATTTGGAGACCCGGAGCGAAAGTTACGGGTCACGGATATTACGGGTTACTATTTCATTTTTCGAGGAATCGGGACAAGTGGATTGAACTGATTGGTCTAAGTTGGACTCTTGGACCAATCAGATGAGTGAAAAATGTCACTCATCTAACTGGCCCAAAAGCCCAAATTATTGGGTGCATGAATCAAATCTTCTTTGTCTCTCATTTGTCGTGAAACCCATTTGCATACAACCAACATCCATCTTCCCTTCCCATCGATCTCTCCCAAACCAAATCGATCTCTCAGCATCAGTAAGCATCATTCTCATCATCACCATCCTCACTGTCGTCGAACCCCAGCCACCTATAACCACCACGACCACCCAAACCGCGACGGGCAACCAAACCCAGGGTCTTCGATCGTGCAACCCACATTGCCTACCTTCATTCTGGAGCAAGGCTGGGAACATAGAGACACCAGGACGGCAGACTGAGGCCCCCATGAACTGGTTCGAGAGGAAAGGACCACGGGACACGGCGGAGGAAGAAGCTGAAAATTGGGCAGAGTTTCTTCGACTTAGAGGTAACAAACCCGACTCCCTCTCTCGATTTAAGGTCATAAATTTGTAGAATAAACTGAGACGAGTCTGTAGGAACCAACCGTGAGTAAAATGGTGACGGAAGAGGGATTTCTGTGCGGTCCAAGGTCGTGGGTCACGGCGGCTCCGCCTCTGGTTCTTCGGTAGGAACCAACCGAGCCACGCCGGAGGTTCTCGGTAGAGGACAACCGAACGGTAGCCTAGGTCCTCGGTAGGTGACAGGACCCGCCCCGATCCTCTCTGGGACCACATGGGGACGTGCCCTGCTCCCGTCTGACACCCAAAATAATGTTTTCAAAAAAAAAA